>OY755236.1:53330445-54066059 GCA_963576725.1 Azorinus chamasolen | reverse complement strand
TTGATTTCCATTGACAGAGAATGGCGATCAGTTTAACGCATACTTGAACCAACATGAAACGTTACACAAGCTATGTCAAACCCCTGTGTTTATTTAATGTATTAAATATGTGTCACAGAAAGCATTATGAATACGAAATGAACAAAGGTGTATAAACTCTAATTGGCGGAGTTCAAGTAGTTAAACAAACCAAAATATCGAACACCGAGTGGGTTTCAAGTAAGTTTAACCAGCAATGTAAGATAACGGAGCAAAAGAAAATGGTTTTAACTTGGACTGATCCCAAATGTTCTATGGACTAATCGGGCTTCCGATAAAAAATCCCTATGTTTTGTTCAAATCACTTTGGAAGCCAACTTTGTGTGTTAACAAAATGAATGATCACAGTAAACAATTCACTTATAATCATTTAATTAAGAATAAAAAAAACAGTCGATTTTATGTATGATTTATTGCTGAAATGTTGAAAATGTTGAAATGGTAAACTAGTTGTATATACATATACAAGACAACTAAAGAATGTATCTTTCTTCTTATACAAATATAGCATCACTTTTCTTAGAGTATCTTTTTTCTTGTGGTATATTTTTCTTATATTTTCGCCCCTTATACCAATATAGTATTCCCCCCCCCCCCTTATACATGAACCAACATAGTATCTTTTTCCTATAGTATTTTTTTTATATTACAGCATATTTTTCTTATTGCAACTTTTTTCCTATACAATATAGTATCGTTCCTTATACCAATATAGTATCTTTTTTCTTATACAATTTAATATCTTTTTCTTATACCAATATAGTATATTTTTATACCAATATAGTGTCTTTTTCTTATACCAATATAGTAATTGAATTCAAATTCAAATTTCACGCTATAGAGAACCATGTATGGAATTATGTGCAGTAGAACTTGCCTATAGCGACCATATGATGAATAAACTAGGTGATCTATAAGAGCAGATGGTTGTTAAATGCAGGATGAAGGTATACAGAAGGCTCGTATGGGAGCTTTCTGTATTACTTTCCTCCGGCATTAAGCTACGACCTGTCTTACAAACCTCAGAGTTAAAACCCCCCATAGTTTTGGTGGTCTCTCTAGACAGATTTTATTATATATCCACATATATTATATATATATATATATATATATATATATATATATATATATATATATATATATATGTATATAACTGGAGTGTATTGTCCTCTATGATGCTGATGAAGCCACAAATATAATTTAATCCCGCTCTACCAAAACAAAACTCTAACTCTAGATTTAAACCATTGCGATCAGGTCTTGTAACGTATGTTTTTCATCAGAACCTATTCTATTATGATGACTTGTTTGACAATCAGTGTTGATCGTATTAGATGCTGCATTTATAACGCGGTGGCTAAAGTTTGGTTTTCATGTTAAGAACAGTCTAGACAATTATCAGCTTTTTTGTGACACATTTAGGTGCAAAGAAAAGATGCGTAAAGTATTTTTTGTTTTCATGAATATGTTTGCATATCACATCTATACATATTTATCTCTCCAGTTTCTACAATTAATTCATAATGACATTATATACGAATTTAACTAGATCTAATTAATATTCATACAATAATTAGATCTTATATGGATATTCATGATGTAAAGGGTTAAACAAAATGCAATGGATATGTTCACCGTATCGTTATTGAAACCAAGAAAATGTGACTTAGTCATTCGTTATCAATTAAGCATTACAACATCAACGCATGGCTTCCACTTTAACCCTTCATTCCACACACATCTGGGTCCCTGCTTATAAAACTTTTAGTTGAGTCTGAGTACGTTCTCAAGCTTTTGATTGGTCAGATTTGAGCCTCTGGCTCAAATCTGACCAATCAAAAGCTTGAGAACTCAAATCTGACCAATCAAAAGCTTGAGAACGAAACTCAGACTCAGCTAAAAGCTTTATAAGCATGGACCCAGAAAACAGAAAATACTCGGATCAGACGGCTCCTATATGCTCAGGGTCTGTTCTGTTTGCTCATGGAATGATATAAATATGATTCTACAGTTTCTACTATAACTAAAACTTCCTGTGTTCAATTGCTGTTATAGAAAAAAAAATCAGCAATTTAATATTCATGATGGCATTTTTTCCTGCATATATATCCATGGAGTAAAAGGTTAATTAAAGAAACCAAACAATTAAATCATAGCTATATTTTATTATGATACAAATGTACTTGAATACACTAAATATTATCTTTAAAATCGCATTTCTTTCACAGAAGAAAACTACATGTACTTGAAACTTGCAACACAAGGTAAAATCCTCTGAATTTATTGTATTATTTTCATTTTCCAGAAAGTATTCGCGTTAGAGTTTTACTGTTTTTGTTTTAGGTTTACAACTTTTAGAGTTGGACTATATACTGCATGACTCGGAAGAGGCCGTTTAGCAATTTAACCTTATTAATTCAGATTATAATACATGTTTACTCATACACCGAATATAATCATCGCAACGTCACCATCTATACATTCGGGCTACTTATTAGAGAGCATTTCAGAGTAAAAGATAAAAAAGATAAATTCAGATACTAAAATCGTCATTTCTCCACCAAACCCTATGTTGTGACTACACTTTAGAATCGTCTCTTCGAGACGATTCAAAAGCGTGGTCGCAACATATGGTTTGGTGGAGAAATAAAGACGTAATTCTTGAAAATATTTTTAATTTACACATCTTATCTGGACCTCTGAACATTCCATTGTTTTGGTGGGGCATTTGATATGGTTCGATGGATGGTATGTATCAAATGTATCTATAATGCACTAACCGTTCTATGGACTACAACCTGGTTGTTAACGTTTGAAGCATGTATGTCAATTACAGTCTGAGACACTTCTCATCATCGATTTTCCTTGAGTTCTTCTCATGCCGCAAACTTTAATCATTTCGTTTATAAATACTAATATAAGAAATAATGATACCATGAATATTAATTAGATAAAACATATGAAATGGCATCTGAACATAGAAACTTTGACGTGGTATAACTGCAAAGTCAAAGCGTATAACTCCATAAACAGTCAGACAGCTGTTACATCTGAGTCTTCTCTGTTTGCATGTTTACTAAAATGGCGTTTATATCAAGTAAAATGTTACACGCTAAGTAAATACAATCTTGTCGTTTGCTCTTAAACAAAAGTTTGTTTAAAATCGTATGCTTTAAAAGAGAACAGCAGTGTTTTGGAGATTTTTTGTGACATAAATGATACCATTTTCCTGTACGAGCCATACTTTTGGTCAAATAAAATTGACTTTACAAACTTAAGACACTTCTTTCCATTCCCATCGAATTTACATTTATACATGGACTATACTATCAAGATTGTTCTTCTCATTCCTTGCGATTTCATATTTATATTTTAAGATTAAGAATTTACTCTTATACCCGGTGAATTTACATTATATTAAAAACAAATAAGATTTTTATATCATCCCCTGAGATTTTACATTGGTTTATTTATTACAAACTTAAGCATATTATTTCTCAGTCCCAGTTATTGTATACATTGTGTATTCATACATGCACATGTATCACCCATTTAAGATTATTCTCATTCCCTGCGCGTTTACATTTATACATTATTACAATATTAAGAATTTCTTCTCATTCCCTGAAATTTTACATTCATACATGTGAAGCAATATGAATAATGTCACCTCATTCCCTACGAATTAAAATTGGTATATGTGCTGGTAACAGAATTCACAGGAATGAAAGATACTGTATATGATACAATACTGAATATATAGAAGATAAATGACATACCCCTTTATCCAGCTTACACTAATTGTAGCCGGCAAGGACTCGTACGACTAAAATGATCATCGTATGTTAGAACGTACGGTACAGTCTGTCGTACGAAGTTGACCTGCACAATTACAATGTTGAATTTTCGAATGGGCGATTGCAAAACTCAACAGGTCAAGTTTATGGTGAATGTATAGTTTTTTTTAAAGAACAGTGTAACATGACAAACAGTACAGACCCTGATGAGAGGGCTCCTCTAGGAGCCCTTTCATCTGGGTCTACACTGTTTGTAAAGGGCATTAGTGACTCGTTTCCCACACCGTAAGGTTAAATCGTTGCACACTAGAATGGGCTATAATGTCGGCTATCTATAGCAGCTATCTAGTCGTACGATCAGACATTAAAAGTTTGTATAAATTTATTGAGTTAATGAAAAGGATTCACTCATGAAATTAGCTTTAAATTGGAGAAATAGTATTTTTTATAATATTGTTTTAATCAGATAACTTTATCCTCTTGTGAAAGTAAATATATTTACAGTTGTACATTAAAATAGCCTTTAGTATAATATTTTATCATTATATCTTTCAAGTTGAAAATGTTTTTGTTTACATCGTTATATACCAGGAACCTATCTAAAGCGACCACTGCTTTCATTAACATAGTAGTCTTTGAAAGCATGCGAATGCTAAACCCCTTCCCTGATAAGGACGACTTTTGGCGACTCTGTAAAAGTCACTTTGTGAAACCATTGTGATTAATAGAGCATTTGCTCCTATAGGAGCAAATGCTCTATTTATCACAATGGTTTCAAACTACAAAATTCTAAAATTTCCTTTTCTCTAGTTAAAGCTCCTTTTCGGTAGATTTATTCAAAGAGGTTATATCTAAAAATAGCCTATGAGGTAATGGGTTAACAGAGAATGAGGGTAATGCAGAGAACTCCTATAACAGTTTTCTGCTTAACACGTGGCCTGTATTCTTTTGTCACTTGTCTCATATCATTAAGAATTAGAGTTTTTTAGTTGTCATTTTGAAGTTGTTTTACTGTAGATGGATTCTATATGTGTTCCTAAAATCCTCAAGGGTATGGCTGAGAAATAAGCAACTTTAACAGATCAGTATGTAGCCTGTCTACAGCCCTGAGTACTATTCTTCAACCATTTCCTTCATGTAAACGTCTTTTCACGCATTTGCAAACAGAGTAGACCCAGATCAGACGATCAGGATCTGCTCTGTCTGCTAATGGAATTAAATTGTTCAGTTGCTTTACTTTCTAAAATGCCTACACTGTTCCACCTTCCATATTTCATTATAACTATTTTGTCCATGAACATTCAGTAGGTATTGAAAATAGAAATAAATATAGAACAGGGAAAGGGTTAACTCTTATATGCTATAATATCAAAATAAGTTTAGCGAAATGCTTACTGATATACGATCAAATATATGTGAATTCAATGTGGACACACAGTAGAAACAATATATAAGACCTATTTCTCACCGTGTAATGCTTAATAATTCCTTGAATGTGATTAAAAGTTATTTAAGCCAGATAATTTGAAATATATTTATATTATATGAAGATTCTTAAGACCAGATTTTGCAATACAAATGTGCATTTATAATATATGTAGAACAGAAATTTTAATACAAATGTAGGCCTACATTATAATATCTGTAGACCAGAAATTGAAATACAAAAGTACATTTACAATATACATATATTTAGACTCTTAAAACTAGAACTTGCAATGTATATGTCCATTTAAAATATATGTAGACTCTTAAAATCAGAAATTACAATACAAATGTACATTTATAATATATAGGAACTCTTAAAACCAGAAAATGAAATATAAATACATGTATACATTAACACAGAATCTTAAGAATAGTGCTTTGTATATATTAATATCATACCTTCATGTATAGTCTTTTTTGCATTTCAAATACAGTATACCTAGACCAAACACGAAGTCTATGGGGGTGTCTGGCCAAGGGTTACGTTATGCGGAAAGAGACCAACTTACTACACATTTTGACGAGTGCTAAACAGTGCCGATTCTGACCAGATCAGATCAGATCAGATGCTGTTCTGGGTCAGTCCTGTTCTAAATGCAGTAAGGCAAATTTTCCCAGCGAGCGACTCAGTAATTTAAACGTATTTAACCATTTACCTAATAAACTGTCTTTTGGTGACTTTGCAAACCCAGACCAGATCGCTTCTATGGGAGTCATCTGATCAAGGGCTCCTCTCTTTGCATACGAAATAATATAAATCTAATTCTACAAGTTCTGCCATCGCCAGTAATTCCTGTGTCCATGAGTTCATAATTATACAATTAAATTTAATTAATATTCATTATATTATTATTTCTTTCATGAATATTAATGACGTAAATGGCTAATGGTCTCTAGAAATAAGAGTAACCACAATGTAGCGCTCGCTGTAACACTTTGAGAGAACGTAATTCATTAACCTGCTGCTTGGTAGGCGTGACCTAACTGGCATTTGCAAACAGCTTGGACCCAGGTGAGACGCAGAGTCGATTGGCGTCTCGTCAGGAGTCAAGCTGTTTGATACTCAGTCAATAATTTCCCAAACGTTTGAACACATCGGACGTAAACGAAATTTGCAGAAGGTCGGATATCAAGCAGACGTCCATTTCCATAGCAGGCTGGAGTTAAATTTATGAATAAAATGGTCATAAAATATGGTACAGACAAATACGTCGACATTCCCCAATGTAAATAGGTCGCTTAGTGGACCATAGTTCTCACCGAGTTTGCTTTTCTCACATTCGGAAATGAAAATCGATTGGCCCAATCCTACTTACTGTAATTTACGTACCTTCAAAATCTCTTAAATCTAACCATCACGCAATACTGTCGCATGCTGTAAGAATTTTCAAAAGACTCGTTCTTGAGTCTAGTATCAACTGATTGTAAAACACTGGTGATGTATCGAACTGTTCCTACAACTTTAGACGAACGTTTAACTATAGTTTTACAAATTGAATGGCGCATCGAACGGTTCGTTCCATTTGAGGTAATAGTAAGTTGTGTTGGATATCAATATAATCGTTCAAATGAGTAAACGAAACTTCAAGCTACTTATATAATGTTAGTTAAGCATTTTCCGAGAGAATGGTCACATGGTTTGGTAGTAAGTAAAACCTCTCTAAACCGGAATTCTAGTACAGAATAATTTAGATACTTTTATACAGGTGGCGGCTTAATGCAGGATGAAAGTCATTCAAAAAGCTCTAGAGGAACTTTCTGAATGACTCTCACCCTGCATTAAGCTGCCACCTGTCTCCAAGACCAATATTTATACTAATTTTTATGTCCGGTTTAGAGGGGTTTTGTAGTTGTTCCTCAACTCTATATAACCATACTGTGCTTTGCACAGACACGTTATGTTTCTGAACACACACTGTGCCTTTATACAAAAATATGTATTTTCTGATCTTTCTATCATTTAGATCATATACTAGGTTACGATATTTTATACTGTAGGTTATGGTAAATCCTGATTTTAAACCATGCATGCATTCTAGCGTGCAGTATGTAGACAAATCTCGTACGACAGTCTGGGTCCATGCTTATAAAACTTTTAGTTGAGTCTGAGTTCGTTCTCAAGTTTTTGATTGGTCAGATTTGAGCCTCTGGCTCAAATCTGACCAATCAAAAGCTTGAGAACTCAAATCTGACCAATCAAAAGCTTGAGAACGAAACTCAGACTCAACTAAAAGCTTTATAAGCATGGACCCAGACCTCCAGATAAAACACGTACATTAAACATTCGAGACGACTCTAAAGAGTGGTCACAACTTAAGGTTTGGGGGAGAAAGGACCATTTTAGTATCTGAGTACGCACGTTTATCTGGAGCTCTGACAGTAATGTTCGAGTCACGTAAAGAGCATGGGATCCGTCTTACGACAGATCATACAACTGAAATTATACGAGTAGTAAGTGCCAACTTCCGGGTGCCATCGTAATGTGTTAGCCTAATGTTTTGCACGCTAGAGTGTTCGATAATTTCGATTGTGTCCATAGTAGTGGTCAGAGTTTTGATCAGGGTATATACTGTTTGTAGTGGTAGTTCACAAACTTCTATACAGTAAAAGCCCTCTAAACTGGACGTTCAAATAAGTGTAAATATCGGTCTTGAAGACATGTGGCAGCTTAATGCAGGATGAAAGCCATGCAGGACTTTCCTGCATGACTTTCATCCTGCATTAAGCAGCCACTTGCTTCAATTCAAAATTCTTCTCTACTAGAATCCCAGTTTAGAGGGGTTTCACTACAGATAACTAATAATATTGAACAAATTCATATTTTGATTAGGCACCGCTTTGACACCAAGTCAACCGATCCGGGGCTACATTGTTTGCAACTATCTGACTATCCCTCTTTATATGACCAGTCATAGAGGGTTTTCTTTCTTTCGGAGAAACACATACATGTTCAGCCTTTTATCTAGATACATCTTTAACGCCTTTGTGATCAGATTAAAATCATATCAGATCGACCTCCGTCTGATCAGGTTCTGCCCTGTTTGCGTATAAACTAAAACAGTTATGATTCTACAGCTTCTGTCATGGTCAAAACGTTTAAGTCCCATAGGAGTTGTTCTGTTTACTTATGTAAAAATGTAAATCTGATTCCACAGTTTCTGCCATGTTAAAAACTGATCTTCACTAAATGCCATTTTAAAAAATCAGCTAAAATGATATTCATACATTCATTATTTCTTACATGAATATTCATTAAATAAATAATTAAGCATGCGTAACTCTCAGACTATGGACTGGAATGCATTCAAAGCAAATGGCGTGCCGGTCATTACCCAAATTATTTTAAGTATTCGCACACCAAATATCCCTTGTTAAGATGAATTAGTCAAATTGGCACCATATTTTGGCAATTTTAAAGTAGACTGGCATGGGTACAAATAGTGTATACCCTGATCAAACTGCTCCTGTGGGAGCAGTTTGATCTGGGTCTGCACTATTTGCTTAAGTCTGTCTTCCGGATACATATTTATGCAAGCCGAGCACATACAAGTCGTTTACATACAAATACAAATGGCAAATCGATGACAAATCGTGTGCATACAAAATTACAGATTATAAAAGCATACAAAGAGAATGACTGCTCGTTTTTAAGCATACATGTATACCCAAATATATAAAATGGAATTGAGAGCAAGCGTCACTCAGCCTTCAAATGGCTTGGCGAGACAACTCATTCGTAAATTCACAGAAATGAAGACAAGGTCGTGCCTTATGAAATATCGTCTTTATCGCCCATTCTAGCGTGCACAATTAAGGCTAATTTCGTATAACAGAGATTATCGTGAGTTCTAACCAGTTACAATCGTCGTATGCTGGAACACACGATACTTCAAGTCGTGCGATCGACCTATCGTTAGGCAAAGTCCACTGGCGCATACCAGTTTTAACATTGCCACTTTCCACTGGAGCTCACATATTTCAGTAATACAGTAAAACCTCTCTTAACCGGCAGTTAAATTTAGTATGAATATCGGTCTTGGAGACAGGTGGCAACTTAATGCAGGGTGAAAGCCATGCAGAAAGCTCCTCTAGGAGCTTTCTGCATGGCTTTCACCCTGCATTAAGCAGCCACCTGCCTAAAAGTATCTAAATTATTATCTACTAGAATTCCGGTTAAGAGAGGTTTTACTGTACATATTTAACCCTTTACTCCATGAATATTAATATAAGAAATAACAACATCATGAGTATTATTTATATTAACTGTTATGATAGTACATGGAGGCAGACATTTTTACCTTGGCAGAACAGAAGAATAATATCTATACTATATCACGAGCAAACAGAGCAGGTCTTGATCCGACAGCTCTGTTAGCTCATGGATTACTATAGATATGATTCTTCGCTTTTGCCACGGCCAAACATTTATGTGACCATGTGCCATTATAAAAAATAATCTAATTAATCTTCATGAAGTCATTATTTTACACGAATATTCCTGGAGCAAAGGGTTAAGAGAACCCAAAGTTTGTCCTCTTTTATATGATCTTTGCATTGAGATTCTACTGTAATATCACTTATGATGAATGGACACATTCGTAACATTGATAAAAGTCCGCGTTCAAACACAGTGTCTGATCTCGATTTACACTGTTTCCATCTTCCCTCTTGGCCGGTCACACGCCATGGTCATCAGTTATACATTTCACGCGATGGCACAGTTTTTACCATCGAGCAGTGGGTATTTCTTACGATGCTTACCGCATGTCTTTATCACATTTCAGATCTGTTTTCAACGACAATACAGTATTTTCCCATTTTCGACGCAGAACTCAATGATGTAGCACTGACTACCAGCCCACGTGTCTTTCCTAACTATGTAAGATAAAACTATGCGGGGAGAGTTTCACTTTCAACGGACGTTATCTAATGTTCCGACGACCGCTGCCGTATACCCGACGTAGTATGAAGAACAGATCCGGCGACTTTTACAGTCATGGAGCCACGTGTTCCCGCTGGATATACTTTGTTGTGTTCGCATTCGTTTGTTGCATTACCGGACCCAATGTGGCGGACGCGACGTTCACGTGCCCAACGAATTGCACGTGCACGACGTTCAAAGTGTCATCGGTTAAATACCAAAATATATCGTGCACGGGAATCGGACTTACATCCGTGCCGAGGGATGGGAAGGAAGGTGGTGATGTCGTCAAGCTGTAAGTTGATATTTGCTATTACCTCTTTCCTCTTTTCCGTTTCTTGCGAAAACAATGTTACCTAGACAGTTGCAATCAATGTAGATTCAGACAAGTCACGTCTGACCAAGGTGTACACTGCTTTTGTTAAGACCAATACACGGACAGTACAACCTGCATTAAGCGGCAATCAAATAGTAAGACAGGTGGTGGTTTAATGCAGGTCAAAAGTAATGCAAAAAGCTCCCATTACACAACCACCTGCTTTTAAGACTCCTATATTAAATAAATGATGGCCATACATACACCTTTCTATGCATCTTTAATAGTCAGTTCTTCAAACCATTGTAATAAAAAGAGCATTTGCTCCTTAGGAGCAAATGCTCTATTTATCACAATGGTTTCAAAACTACACAATTCTTAAAAATTTCCTTTTCTCCAGTTAATGCTCCTTTTCGGTAGATTTATTCAAAGAGGTTTGATCTAAAAATAGTCTATGACGTAATGATTTAAGACTGATTGTACTATATAAGGGTTTAGTATATAACTGTTGTATATGTAACTAAATCATTTAACCTTTACTTGTTAAATAGTCAACTTATATACCGGTATGCTGTAAGATATAATGTTATCATGAATGCGGATCAAGTGAATTTTATAATGGCATATCTACATAATTTTTATAAAAAAAATTGGCATCGGTAGAAGTGTAGAGTTAGTTCTGTTATAATTTCATAAGCAAACAGACCAGACTCTGGTCAGACGGCCCCTACAGGAGTCGTCCGATCTGGGTCTACTCAGAGACGTTTATATGAAGGAAAGGGTTGTGTGATTTGATGTACATATATACATACCATTCGAACACTAAAGCAAGTACATGTATAATTATCGGAGTGTGAGACAGGTGGCAGCTTAATGCAGGATGAAAGTCATGCAGAAAGTTCCTATAGGAGCTTTCTGTATGACTTTCATTCTGCATTAAGCAACCACCTGCCTAAAAAGGCATCAATTCTGCATTATTAAAGTTTTAGTCTAGTTTTACCTTATCAACGTCACCAATGCTATAACATTGGAAATCAGTTTGGACACAACTGGGATGCCGAGTAACTCGGCTTGTCATAAGAACTTGAACTATTTGACAGAGAGGGGCTATATATTTTTTTTACAAAATAGTTTAACCATTGACTTCGTGAATATTCGTGCCAGAAATATAATTTTATGAGTATTAATTGGGTGATGTTTTTTTCAATTAATGACGTGAGCATAATTATGATGTTTTGACCATGGCAGAACCTGAAGAATCAGACTTTATGTTATTCCATAAGCAAACAGAGTAGACCCTGATCAGACATCTCCTATAGGAGCTGTCTGATCTGGGTCTGCTCTGTTTGAAAAGGCGTATCTATGGAGTGTAGGGTTAAACATTAATAGCGTGATAATTTGAAAGGATTTACCACTCCTGAATATAATCACATGACTAAGCGGCTTAACCTGTATTATGCTGTAAACAAAACAATGTCTGCTCAAATTTGGATCTATAGTTAAACTTCTCTATAACGGCCACTAAATTGTGTTAATTAGTTGGTATTTAGGGCAGGTGACTGCTTAAAGCTAAGTGAAAGTAAATCAGAACGCTCCTATAGCAGCGTTTTGTTTTACTTTCACCTTGCTTTAAGCAGCCACCTGCCTTTAACACAAACTATTTGATGTCATTTAGTGGCCGTTATAGAGAATTTTTACTACATGTACGTCCGATTCGATTATGCTGTTGAGAAACTATTGACAGAGTGTCCAACAACTTGGATGCTGACAAGACGCCAATTTACTCGGCGTCGAACCTGGGTCCAAGCTTTCTGCAAGTGGGAACAAGGTCGCGTATAGCAGAATAACGGTTAATAATCGAGACTTCAATGTATTGATATCAAATTAACTTGGTCAAAAATAGAAATTAATATGTGTCACTGTCACGCGCAACAGGTTTTTTTGTTCTTCTCAAAATAAACTTCTATCACTTCAATTGTTACCATAATGTCAAACTTGGGACCATGTTTATTCATTTACTCCATATACATGAATACGCATTTTAATGCAGTTTCAAACAGAGTTGACCAAGATGGTTCATTTAGGAGAAATTGCTCTGTTTGCTTATGAAATTATATCAATGTGATTCTACAGTTTCTGCTATGACCAATTTGTATAATTAACTCTTTTGGCGCAAAATTTAAAAGTGTCGTCTGCAATGATAATTCCATATTAAATATAATTCTAAAGGTATATTAGTAAAACATTTGTTTTTAAAAACCTGTATGCTTGGGCTAAAATAATACAGAAAACAGTGAAGTATCAGATCAGATGCCGCCTTGAAAAGGCGGCATCTGACCTTGGACTGCACGGTTTTCAATGGTGCCAACAGGCGACATTGGTGCCGAAAGAGTTAATATTAATACAGAAGAACCTGTCTAAAGCGGCCACCAAACAACGGTCTAACCACGCGTCTGTCTGGCACGTGTTAGCTACATGCAGATCAAAAGTAATGCAGAAAACTCCTGTAGGAGAATGCATTCAGATCGAAATGACAGAAGAATTGTTGGCGCTATTTGCAAATACTAATTTTGTGCGCTCAAATGGTTTATACATGACATGAGTTTGAAGCAGGCGAGTATGGTATATTTTCACCGCTCATGATAAGCAACGTTTTCTCTGGTTTAGGCATATTCCCAAAGATTTCGCCCATTAATATTCATGTAAGTAATACTGACTTTATGAATATTAATTAGTTGTATGTTTATAATTGCATTATGAGCAGGAGAATTAGCGTATTAGCGACAATATTATACACTACATTGGTCTGAGAAATATAGAAACGATTTTTCTATTCAGTTCTTCTAAACCCTTAAGTTGATAGAATAATCTAATTTCTGTAGACCCAGATATGTATCATTTCATACAGGAAACGTCTGAACTGGGTCTTCTCCGTTTGCAAAGGCGTGAAAATGCGTATTTATCAAGTAGAGGGCTAAGGTTCAATCTTTATTTCCACGCGTTGTCGTCTGCAAACCTTGCCGTCTGCTTCTATTTTTGTATTGGAATTTGCCCCCTTCTTGATTTAAGAAAAAACATAAGTAGAGGAACAAACAGCTTAGATCCGTATTAAACGCCCAGGTTTTCGGCACGTCAGTTGGATCCAAATCGTTTGCACATGTGATTATATTAGTAAGTGCCCAAAGGTTTATCCAAATGAGTGTACATGTACTGACATTTGCTAGTCAGAGGGCCTGCAGGGTCTGCACCGTGTTTTGTCATTAAAAATCCTCTAGTAAATTAAGGTCTTTCACACTGAATGGACTCTACCATTGAACGATGATGGACCATTCCACTTTGAAAATTCAGCAAACAAAGGGTTAACACATGCCATAATAAGACCCGGTAATCACGCCGCATACAATCGTGCTCAGCAATGACCGGTGCCGTAATTTATTCATTGGGCGTGCGATTAACGCATTGTAAAAACCCATGCTCAAAACTGTCCCAAGGTTCTCTTACAATGAGCCCGCTTCAACTCTTCTCACGGTAAGCGCGTGTTGACAGACATTTGAAAACAGCTTGGATCCAGATAAGACGCCGAGTAACTCGGCGTCTCACCAGAATCCAAGCTGTTTGCCACTATTCCAATAGTTTCTCAAATAAATTAAACCAACTCGATAATCTTTAAAAAATGATTACGATGATATTTTCAGTTGACATCATTTTTGATAGCATGAGAAGGGTGAGCTGTATACCATGGTACACAATGAGTGTACGCAGGCCGTATATTCTGTAACAGGTCGTATAGATCTTCTTCCACAACTGCGCGTAACGCATTAACCCTTTACTCCATAAATATCAATGTAAGAAATACTGGCATTATGAATAGTAATTAGTTTATTTTTTACAATGACACATGAGCGTAGGAAATGCTGACCGTTGAAAAAATTGTAGAATCATATCTATAGTATTTCATAAGCAAACAGAGCAGACCCGGCTTACCCAGTTTGCAAAGGCGTAGAAAGGCGTATATCTGGAGTTAATGTTCAACTATTGGGTCCTATTTAGAGATAACCGGAGGCTGATCAGGGTCTTCTTCAACGGTTCACATTTGTTATTTGACACGTTTCGCATCGTACATGTACTTTGAAAGTTTTGTTTGCGACCACCGAAAAAGATGCCTAATTTTGCCTAATTTTGGACCGTAAAAGCAGTTCGTAGCTTAGTGCAGAGCGAAAGTAATACAAAAAGCTCCTATAAGCCCTTTCTGCATTACTGTCATGCTGTATTCAGCAGTCACCTGCTTTTAAAGACACTCAAAGCTATTCATTTAGTGGACGCTTAAGATTTTTTCTACGGTATTGCCCATAAAAAATATGCTAATTTTCATTTTTTGTTTTTCTACAATAAATTATATTTGTATTTTCTGAAACTGAATTTAATGGTTTAGCCATTTCCTTCATACAAACATGTTTGCACGTCTTTGCAAACACAGACCAAACAGTTCCTATAGTAGCCGTCGTATCAGACTCTGCTGTTTGCGTATGAAATTATATTAGACCTGATTCTACCAATACCGAAAATCCATATGTTCATGTGCCATTATAAGAATTCAGCTAATCAATATTAACGAGATCATTATTTCTTACATGAATATTCAATAGGGAACGAGTTAAACAATAAACACAAACGCTCAGTATTATACAAACATGTTCTTTCTCGGTGAGATATATAGGTCAGTCTTGAATATCTATATCTCTACGGATCTCGTACCAGATCAGTTGGCAAAAATGTTGCACTTTGCTTATTTTGTTTTGTTAAGAAATGTGTGATGCCATCTGATTTTAAGCTTAAATACACAGAATTTGGAGAGGTCGTTCAATATTCAATTTATGTCACATTCAGGACAACGCAATATCGGTGGAGCAAAACAACAGTACATTCAGTACAGAAAGTACAATAAAAATATGAAAATATTTTCTCTTAAAACATGACCTGAATGGCCATTTTGGCGTACACCATATTGCTAGCCCTCTCGTAGATCCGTTGCTGGTACATACAGTAAAACCCCTCTAAACCGGACGTCATATTTAGAATAGATATCGGTCTAAGGACAGGCGTCAGCTTAATGCAGAGTGAAACTCGTGTAGAAATATCCTCTTGGAGCTTTCTGCATGACTTTCACCCTGCATTAAGAAGCCAACTGCCTAAAAGTATCTAAACTCTTGTCTACTAGAATTCTAATTTAGAGTGGTTTTACTGTAATTATCAAAGAATACACGTTTTCCTTGTTTTCATTACAAATCTACAGTCCTCTGATCCCTGAGCATTGTATGTCAAGAGGAAACAATACATCCAGTTAGGAAAATGCGATCCGCTTAACGGATTTGTACAGATTATGGATTTAACCATTTGAAGGCTGAATTTATTTTCAAAGTGAAATGGTCCGTTATTGTTTAAAACAATAAAGTACATTTAGTATGAAGGGGTATATTTTGCGAGGGGAGTTTGACTGACAAATAGTGCAGACCATGATCAAAGGGCTCCTCTAGGGACCCTCTGATCTGGGTCTACACTGTTTGCAAATGACAGTACACCGGTGTGTCGCATTCAAATCGTCAACAGCTTAGACCTTTAAGCCAACTTATTGTATATGGCTGCGTGCTCTTTTGCGAACAGTTTCCATCCAGATGTTTAAGCATGATAACCCGGCGCTTTATATCAGGATATATACTGTTTTCACATTTCACATTTCGTATTGGTAAATGTATAGTTTAAGAAATGAAAGAGCTGAGGTAGACGAGACGTGAATGCATTTTTTTTAAAGCACTGAAGATTAAAAATGACTTACCAAATTCAAGCAAACGATTACAATGGGCACAAATCCGAATTTCATAACCTTCTTTAAACGTAGATAAGGGATATGCAAAGTCATCTAAATAATTATAGCAAACCACATGTCAAATAAATATTATACATCTTAATAGTATAATTTGAGTTACTTAATATAGTCGGCATATCTATAAACAAACATACATAAAAATACGTTGCTCAAAATACAATAAAACCTCTCTAAAGCAACCAAAAAATGATGTCTCATTCTGGGCTGTAGCGACAGGTGGTTAAATGTATGACGAACGCTATATACAAGTATTAGGAGCTTTCAACTTTACTTTTGTCCTGCATTAAGATGTCACCTGCTTTTAAAGACACATATTATAATTCATGCTGTGGTCGCGTGAGAGGGATTTTACTGTACGAAATTACATAACAATCCTCATCTTACATGAACATTTTGCTTAAAGAGGAAGTCCCTACAATGACACATATTTCCAATAATATCATAAAACTTAGTATTTGTTAAGCTCAACCATTATTATAAAGATGGTTAATTTGAACTTATATCGAAAAATGCCCCTGGGATACAAAATAAATCGATTTCATCAATACTAATATTTTATGTTCTACAACAAAGTATTATCGGCCTTTCCGTTCAAAATTTCCGCGTTTTGCCGATGATCAGCCGATCCCTCCATTGTTTACGTATCAGCTTGTCCCGGAGGTGGTCGGAGAGACGCGAATAGATACGAAACTAAACCACAACCCGAATAAGACTGAAACACCAGGGAACAAAATCGGGATCGTCGATATCAAACACATGAATGTTTTGTCATTTTCAATGTTTATTTCGATAGGTTTTTTTTGTGATATGCTTCTTTTCAGCATAAAAACAAATGAGTTTTGTATAGTATAGGTATTTTTGAAACGCGTCGAATGTAGAGGCTTCCCCTTTAACCCTTTCATTCATATAAACACTTTTTACGCTTTTTCAAACTGAGTAGAACCAGATTAGACGGCTCCTATAGGAGCCGTCTGATTAGGGGATGCTTTGTTTGCTTATGAATTTATATAGTTTTGACTCTACAGTTTCTACCAACACCCTAAAAAGTCTGTGTACATATACCATTGTAAAAAAATCTGCTAATTAATATTCATGATATCATTATTTCTTACATGAATACTCAAACTGGGAAAAGGTTATGTTGTGACGAGTCCAGTTTCTTTGGAAAATAATATTGACTGTTTTGGATAAAATCGTGCATGTATAAATGAATAAAGAACGGTTTTAACCCTTTTAAGGCTTTAACTAATTGTGGCGCATTTTCTAGCTTTTGCAAACAGAGTAGACCCAATTCAAACGGCAGGAGACCCAAATCAAACGGCTCCTGTAGGAGTCATTTGATTAAAGTCTGCTCTGTTGGCCTACGAAATGAAATAGACCTGATTCTACACTTACGGCCATGGTAAAAACACCCTGTGTATATATGCTATTATAAAACTGCATCCCATTGATGTCAAGATGTAAGTATTTCTTACAAGAATATACATAAGGCAAAGGGTTAAAAGATTAAGAATATATAAGCCTTACAGTTAGGAAAGCCGTCAAATGATCCTTTGACCATATGTTCAATGTGAGTAACACACCCAACGTATTAAGCCTTTACCTTTAATGTGCGGAAAAATAGTATATACGACATTTGCAAACTGTGTAGACCCAGATCAAAGGGCTCCTCGGGGAGCCCTTTGATCAGGGTCTTCACTGTTTGCCATTATAATAATTTTCTTCAGTGATAAATTTTGAAACAACTTTTTGTTTAATCAACATTAAGAAACAAATCCAACAGATTGAGAGTTAAGGACAACCATGAAAGGGGTTTATATTGATTAAGCTGATTAACAAAAGCCCTAAAATCCCGTGTAGATAAGGCAATCCTTAACTTAATATAGTAACTTCTTTTGAAATTTTAACCCTTTCACTCGTAAAAACGCATTTTCAAGCATTTGCAAACAGAATAGACCCAGATGCGTCTGATCAGGGTCTGCTGTTTGCTTGTGACCATGATACAGATATGATTCTGCAGTTTTTGTCAAAGCAAAACATTCTCTTGAAAAGTTTACATTATAAAAAAGTCAGCTAATAAATAATCATGATGTCATAATTTCTTACATGAATATTGAACAGAGAAAGGGTTAAAACGCAACAGCAAAGTCTCACTAATGCAGTCACATAAATTATTAACCCTTCGCTTGCTGAATTTTAAAATACATTTCTCCGTCTTTACCCATGTCCTGTGGTATAATTACATATATCTTAACTGTATACAAGTATTTCGCTGTGCAATCACTGCTGTGGAGTGCACTGGTTGCACAATCAACTTGTAAATAGTGCAGACCCTGATGAGACAGCTCCTGCAGGAGCTGTCTCATCTGGGTCTTCACTATTTACAGGTAGGTATATTGACGTGAATAGCAAGCGAAACAGCAGGTGGTTACTCAGTGCAGGGCAACAGTAATACAGAAAGCTGACAATTGGAGTTTTCTGTATAATATTATATTTTTTTGTTTCGCATTAAACTATCACTTGTTTAAAAATTCCAGAATTAGACCTCTCTTGAGTGGTTTGTATATTTTGTATAAGCGGGAATTTACTGTTGTATTGAATATATAGTTTATTAACACAAGAGTATGTAAACCCAGGCGGCTACTTAATACAGGGCTAAAGTATTGCAAAGAGCTCCTATAGATTCCTGCATAACGATTGTCCTCCATAAAAAATCAGAATTAACTCTCTCGGCGCCAATGTCGCCTGTTGGCACCATTGAAAACTATTTGGGATTATCAAATTTCGGGATAAAAATAAAACCAAAACAATAACTTATATAAGTATAGTCTATTATTTTATCATTATATACACACATGTATATATAGAAAGAGAGAAACAGACAGAGAGAGACAGACAGAGACAGACAGACAGGGAGAGGAGAGAGAGGAAGAGAGAGCGTGTGTGTAAGAGAGAGAGAAAGAGAGAGTACTCAATAATAAAGTGAAATCGAATATTTCCGTTTTTCTGACACAATTGGCCTTTCTTTATTCCTTACCAGTCTTAAGTAAACATGTAATTAAAGAAAACACATTAACTATACACGTGATATGGCATATCAGTGTGACATGATTTTACTTAAAGATATACGATAGCTTCGGAGAAACAAAACCTAAGATAGGTGGGCAATGTGTGTGTTTTTAAGAACAAACCTGCCCGTGACTCGAACTGACACAGATTTTATGTATTATTTAATTTTCTTTAGTATTTTTGGATAACGGCATTTATATTAACCCCTAGACACCCCTGACCCCACACTTGGGATATGGGTAAACAGTGTAGACCCTGATCAGAGTGTTCCTGAAGTAGTTCTGTGATCAGGGTCTGCACTGTTTGCTATACAAATCGATCTCAACGGTTGGTACCGGGACGTGTTTCTTTTGCAGGACCCCTCCACCATGAATAATGGATGGGTTTTAATTCTAATTTGGACGAGTCTACCTAATATAATATTGGAGTTAAAAAGGGTTAAGCTTATTACGTCATGAGTTTGGCAGTTTTGCGCATACATGTAAGCATCTTTGTCAAGATTGGATTGTAGACTCTAAATGGGCATACAGTAGAACGTTTCTTAAGCGGCCATTCATTGAACATAGGAGTCCTTAAAAGGAGTTAGTTGCTTAATGCAGGGCAAAAGTAATACAAAAAGCTCCTATGGGAGTTTTCTACATTACTTTTGACCTGCATTAAGCTCCATCTGCCTACCATATATCTGCCACAATTAGACATATTGTTGATGGCCGTTAGGCAGGTTCCACTGTATGTTTATACATATCAATATATCATATACGAAAAAAAGATAGAAAGGAAAAGAATGTACTTGAAACATAATACGTGTTTAAATGTGATTTAACAATCTATTTTTGGATATTATGTGCACGTTTTGGGACATGTGTGGTATAGATTTCAATATGTGTGTCGCTATTCAATATCGATAGCTTTCAACATTTCACTTAGATCATATTGACTTCAATTAGTATATTGTTTCACTTGTGCTAATCTCGTGCTATCGTTTAAACATATCTTGAGCTTAAAGTCATTCGTTTTAAGAACTGTTAGTACAGTTATTCTGAAAGAACACGTTTGCCAAAATGCTGTCAGTTCGTTTCATAGTACGTGCGGAAGATGTACATGCATCAGATGTCCTCCGGATCACAGCCAAAGTTGTCCTACTTGTGATTCAGACCGGACCATTCTAACGATTTAAGAATTTATTACAGAATGACTAATCATGGACTGTCTTTTTATAAAAAAAATATAATTATACATTACCATTTAAATGTTTGTCTGTGACAGAAATTTCATAATCAGATCTATATTGTCCCATAGTCAAACAGAGCAGACCCTAATCAGACGGCTCCTACAGGAGCCGTCTGATTTGGGTCTACTCTCTTTGCAAAAGTGCCAAAACAGTCGTCTCTATGGGTGAAAGGGTTAATCATTTGGCGATAAAAACACACCGTCTCTTGACGTAACCGTGACAGGTACCTATTATTTCTCTTGATCAAAGGACAAAAACTGTTGACCTACGCTCTAATTATAGTATGAACCATATCGGAACGGTGGATATGCCTATTGGTTGTGTGTGTGACATATGAGTTTCTTTAACCTTAAATAATAGTAACTAACTCATTAAACCTTTGAATGCGGGACGTGCATGCACTGAACTTTTCAAACAGTGAAGACCCATATCAGAGGGCTTCTACAGGAGCCCTCTGATCAGGATCTGCACTGTTTTTCATTCAAAATCCACTAGCAAGTTTAAGTTTTGCATATTGACTGGAATCTATAGTCAAACAATGATGGGCTATCCTACTCTTGAATCATAGCAGTGAAAGGGTTATTAAGACTGGAGTCTATAGTTAAACAATGATGGGCCATCCTACTCTGAAAACATTGCGATGAAAGGGTTAATAAGACTTGTTTGACATTGGAAATCAAGTTAATTAATAATGTCGACATGGATTTCGCTTACTTGTCTTTGAATATTAGAAAAGAAATATCTAATGTGTATTAATGTATAAAGTATAACTAAACAAACATTTATTATGAAAGAGTAAATGTTGCAGTACTGAAGGAATTAACAGCGGCAACAGGGCATGTTCTATATTTCAGTACATACTGTACCACCTGTCCTAAGTGGCAAATCACTTTTTAAACAGCAGATGGGTGATTAACCTATTCCATCAAAGGTCATATTTAGATCCCACCACTTTGAATAAATCTACCGAAAAGGATCATTTACTAGAGAAAAGGATTTTTTTAGAGTTGTGTAGTTTTGAAACCATTGTGATAAATAGAGCATTTGCTCCATATGAGCTGCTGCTCTATTCATCACAATGGTTTCAAAAAGTGACTTTTACAAAGGCGTCAAAAGACGTCTAAATAGATATGGGAGAATGGGTTAATGAATCGACCTGCCTTATAGAGTGATAATTAGACCTACTGTTGATGGCCGCTTAACTCCTTCCGTGCAACAGTGACGGGTTTATGATATCACATGCAAACAGTTTGGATCCAGATGAGACGCCGAGTAACTCGGCGTCTCATCATGATCCAAACTGTTTGACACTCTGTTTACTGTTTTATAAAGAAAATGGAAGAAATGCACACACTTACACTAAAAATAAACGAAACTGTGCCCGGCAGACGACATTGCTGGCACCGAAAGGGTTAAAATAAAAGGTTCTACTGTATATCGTTACTGTTTACATGATTAATTGTATTCTTTACTTCATGAATATGCATATATAGAAATAACGACGTCATCAATATTTATTATTTGATTTATTATAAAGACATAACTCACAGAAGCGTTTGGCCATGACAGGTCTACTCTGTTTGCATAGGCGTTCGAAGGGGGTATTTATCGAGTAAAATGTTCAGTACATTTACACGCAAATTTTCAGGAAAAAGTAATTGGGTGCCCAAAAGACTCGCACTATATACAAAACGTAATATTCATATGTGGCGATGCTAGTTTGAATAAATATTCGCTTTGAATTGTTCGCAATGAGGAATTAAAAAGCATATTTGTACAGTGAACAAAGAGAAGCCCTCTCCTTGACCTAGTGTGAGTCTGTTGAATGTACTTTAACCCGTTACCTAATAGAGATTACGTCAGAGAATACCCGGATCATATGCTCCTGTAGAAGCTGTCTGATCAGGATATGTTCTCTTTGCTTATCCCTTTCATCCATAGGCTATTTTTAGATCCAACCTCTTTGGATGCATCTACCGAAAAGGAGCATTAACTAGAGAAAAGGATTTTTTTTAGAATTTTGTAATTTGAAACCATTTTGATAAATAGAGCAAATGCTCTAGTTATCACAATGGTTTCAACAGGTGACTTTTACAGAGGCGTGGAAAGGCGTATTTAGGGAGGAAAGGGTTATGAACTAATATAGATCAAATTCTATACGTGTTAACCCTTTATGTGCGGGATACATCACTAATTAATGTCCTTTGCAAAAAGTGTACACCCAGATGCCCTCTCATCAGGGTCTGCACGGTTTGTCATGTTACACGTGTCTATAGAAAAATCCCTAAATATTCACCAGAAGCTTGACCTGTTTGAATTTTGGAATAGTCCATTTGAAAACTCGGCGTTGTAAGGGTTTAAAATTTATTTATGGAATAAAGGGTTGCCCTTGCCTCATGAATATTAAGTAAGAAATTTTGACATCTGGATAATGATTTAGCTGAATTTTACCATACTCTCACTTGCAAACAGCTTGGATCCAGACGAAACGCCGAATAACTGGACTGCCGTATCGTTCTGTATGAGCTTGCTGTCGTGCCATTCTGTATGAGCTAGCTGTCAACAGTTCTCTATGAACTAGCTTTTGTGGGCAAGTTATCGTACTGTTCTGTAAGAGCTTGCTGTCGTGTCGTTCTGTATGAGCTAGGTGTCAATGTTTCTTTCTCTATCAATTAGCTTTCGTATCGTTCTCTGTGAGCAAGCTATCGCACAGTTCTGTATGAGCTTATTGTCGTGTCATTCTGTATTAGCTAGCTGTCAACAGTTCTCCATGAACTAGCTTTCGTATCGTTCTCTATGAGCTATTGATATTTATTTATTGAACGTCAAATCTAGAAAACACGTTTTACAATGTTTGTCACGTATACCGTTTAAAATCAAATGCAAAAGTGCATCATAGTATGGTCGAGGTAAACATTTCATTGATCGTTTGCCATCACTTTCATTCATCATTATCTAACACTTTCAGTGCAGGGCACGCGTCCTTTGCAAACAGTGTATACCTAGATGAGAGAGTTCCGAGAGGAGATCTTTCACCAGGGTCTGCAATGTATGTCATGTTGCGGTTTTCTAAAAATATATTCTTGAATATTCACAGTAAGTTTGACCTTTTGGGATTTTGGAATAATCCATTTGATAAAAAAAAGTGCTGAAAGTCATTAAACATATTTTTCGTCTGCAACATTTCCGCGTGCATCAGTTCAAAAGGTACACTTTCTCTTTACAAAACACTGAGTTGTGTAATAGTGTTAGTGCTCTAATAAAACGTCAAGTTGTTCTGTGAATATTCATGTAAGATATATTAACATCGTGAAAATTAACCCATTTGCGCCCAATGGATTCTTCCATGCTTATAATATCATATTGCATTAGTCCATTTTTATCTAAGGGATGCCTGGTCTAAATTTTCATTTTCGTTTTTGTTTCATATTGAAATTCCTATCAGCAAACAGTGTAGATTCTGATAAGACGCCGCATTATGCGGCGTCTGATCAGGGTAAACACTGTTTGCCTATATTCCATATATGTGATCGTGGACACAAATGGGTTAATGACATGAATTGTCATAACGGCATATGGACACAGAAAATTTTGGCAATGGCAGAACGTATAGAATCAGATCAATATCATTCCATAAGCAAACAGAGCAGACCCTGAGCAGACAGTTATTACAGCAGCTGGCTGGTGTTGGTCTACTATGTTTGCAAAGGCTTAATTCAAAGGTGTATATATCGAGTAAAGGGATACGATGCCGAGTAACTCTAGATTTCATCTTGATTTAAACCGTTTTAACCCTTTCGCTGCCAAACTCTGTCGTCTGCTAACTTTCCGTCTGCTACAAATTTTCATTCTTTTGATTTTCTTCATTTTTGTTTAAAAAACATAGTAACAAACAGTTTGGATCCTGGATGAGACGCCGAGTTACTCGGCGTCTCATCTGGATCCAACTGTTTGCATAGGTAATCACAGATCCGGCATTGGCAGCGAAGGGTTAAAGGGTTTCACTGACTTACCACCAGCGTGCAGAGTTAAGTTTACATACACAACCATGGTCGATTTGTATTCGATACATTTAGAAGCTCATATTCAAAGGCACTGTGCATGACGGTGAATGCACTTTCAGTGTGGCACGCATGTGAGTGCAAGTACAGGACACCCTCTCTAAACCGGGATTGTTGTTAGAAGAATTCAGATGACTGCAGGGTGAAAGTCCTACAGAAAGCTCCTAGATGAGCTTTCTGTATGAATTTCACCCTCCGATAGTTTTTGCTCTAGTGATTAGTTTGTGCAGCATTCTCTTGTTGAAAAGGGTTACTACATTCATCTAATATTGTACTTGCAATTCCTTCCTCCTGTCCATTCGGCATTTGAAAATATAAACTTATAGACGAGTGCATTCGCAACCAACCAATCACGTGTGGAGTCTTGGTGTATAGTACGAATACTGTTTTCATTACATGTAATTAGTTTTGGAAACCATAATAATACTTTCAATTCATTTTTGTAAATATTTTAGACAGAGATTCAGAAAAGATGCGTAAATTTAAACATTTTAAAGAACAGCTCTTTTATTTCTCCACCAAACCCTATACTGTGACCACTCTTTATAATCGCCTCTTCGAGTCACAGTATAGGGTTTGGTAGAGAAATAACGATTTTAGTTTTTGGGTACGCACCGTTATCTGAAGCTCTGTTTTAGATCTGTTCAATGTAGCTGGCCATTCAAGGTTGAGAATTCTTTAAAAAAAATGCAATTACGTTTAACTTGCCCAGTGCCCTTTCAATCTCCAAGGCATGTGGAACATGGTCCAGATTTTGAATAAATAACCACTGTCATAAATTTCATTAGTGTCCTTACAACGACAATAATTTCAACAGTTGTGCGTGTGATGATGCTGTCTGCATTATTCTTTCAAAATCACGTATAACGCAAAATATTACAATTCAAACTTACACTAGCCCAGTCAAATTTTGAAATAACATGTCAATGATTTGAATCTACACTTTATTACATTGCCTGCCAGAGTGCGTGTAGCTGCGTCAATGCATACTGATGGACTGGTTTGAAAAAGGAAAACAAATACGATTTATCTAGACCATGGGCCGTTGAAGGTTTTCTTTCGGACTGAGAATACTTGAAGAACACAGAAAACTACGATCCGGGGGAGCATGATCATCTCAAGACAGCTCACGAAACTGGTGTTTGTTTATTGCATAAATAAATCCCATCAAAAGAATTCCCTAGCCCGCTAAATTTACTACTAAGAAATTAATGTACAGAGCGCCCCTGCAAATGTTAAAAATATATACAAATTGTTTTAAATAAACATGTCATCAAACTGGTTACAAAACCGTGCTGGTTGACAAAATTAAATTTTAAATCCTGCATAGTTCCAAATTAATTTCAACAAAAATTCAAATTGAAAATAACATATTTTACTAGTTGTTATTGTAACCGAGCGTAAAAATCACAAGTAATCGCAACTAGCATGTCTAGTTGTAACTAATCGAAATGTGGTAATAAATGCTCGAGGAAATTAAGTAATGCCACTTTTGTTTCCACAACTAAACCAACGCGCTGCATGTATATGTTGTCACAACGAGGGACCATACAATGAATACATGAGGCATCTAAAGCAGAAGTCTGAAACTTCTAGGCTTTCGATTATTTTAAAGGTGATTGGTGTTCAGGTCGGTTATATACCGTGAGTTAAATGGCAATTACTGGCCATGCACATCTGAATATTCGCTTGCTTTTATATAAAATGTAGGGCATAAAACGAATAAATGAAAATATTTGTTTATTGAAACCCTCTTACTACATGTATGTGGTATAACCAAACAGCACTGAAAACACACAATTCTAAACGCTTTCATTTTAAACTTTCAATGAATTAATGTAAAAATAGTTACTGTAAATATCATACTTTGGACTTGCTTTTTTGCCATAAGTTTGATGTACTATGGTCATATGTTTAAAGCATGCCACTTATCAGAATTTGACGACTCGCTTCTCTTCAATTAAAAATACTGTAAAACCTCTCTATAACGGCCACTAAATTGTGTTAATTATTTGGTACTGGGTAGGTGGCCGCTTAAAGCAAGGTGAAAGTAAAACAGAACGCTCCTATAGGAGCGTTCTGTTTACTTTTACATTGCTTTAAGCAGTCACATGCCTTTAACACAAAATACTTGATATAATTTAGTGGCCGTTATAGGAAGGTTTTACTGTAATCAAAGTAAATATTTCTACAGTAAAACTAGAAGTTGTGTATTTGTAGGCAGGTGACTGCTTAGTGCAGTGTGAAAGTCACGCAGAAAGCTCCTAGAGGAGTTTTCTGCGTGACTTTCACCCTACATTAAGCTGCTACCTGTCTTAAAGATCAATCATGGTACACGTTTTAGTGTTCGGCTACTCAAAAGTTTAACCATATGTGTTTAACGCCGCTGTAATTATGAAAGTTACGACAGTCCACTTAAGATGTATTAACCCTTAGACCGCTGTAACATAATGACTACTTCCGATTCGATCAAGTGTTTGAGAACCTATTGAGCAAGTGTCATGCAAATCAGATAAGACAATATTGGCCAATCGTCAAACAGTTTTGATCCTGACTAGACACAGAGTTATCTCGCGGATAGCGAGGCAATGGGTAAATAATCAAGCTTCCAAATAACAGGGAAAAGATTCTACAAACTACAGGTTACGATTTGGTCTACATTTATCAAATATGTTTTCTGTTCGTTGATTTATCAATATTTTTAATACCTGATAGAACTTTAGACGTTTTAAATGAATCATTACACCTTGTTTCAGTTTAAGAGTCCGCGCATGATTTAGCCTAGTTCACTCCAATCAATAACTTTATCGTTTTGTTAGATAGATAAGCGTTAACAACAAGCTCGGTCGAAGATATTCACCAAGTGTCCCCAGGTCTGAGACACAATAATTCGACATTTAGTTTGGATAAAACTTACATTCTATTCTTCTTTACCAAATTTTGTTTTAATCGTGTCTGCTATGAGATTGAAAGTGAATACTGGCATAGCGTTTCGGGCAGAGTAAAGGATAATGAATGGGACCGCCTGTGAATATACATGGATATAATAAATGCCCGAACTGCGGTCTGATTTTTTACGTAGAGGTAAACAAGAGATAACGAACAAGATCAATGGGTCTCTGTAAAAATGTTGTAAGTCTAGCACTCGTGTATACAAACTTGCGCCATTTAGTCAACTACCGTTGCATAAGCATGTTGAAATAGTGGAACAAATCAGTAAATATGTATGAAACCTAGTTGATTTTGTGACATTGGCCAAGGCCCATGGTTAGATCATAACTAATACAACGAAAATTTCATACGGCAGTGTCTATCTTGCTCGCTGTCTTAACCCTTTTCTCCATGAAATATGGAAGACATAATGACATCATGAGTATTAATTAGATTAATTTTTACAATGGTCCATGAACACAGGACTTTTTGCCCATATAAACTCATATCTATATTATGTCATAAGCAAACAGAGCAGACCCTGATCAGACGGTCCCTATATGAGCCGTCTGATCTGGGTCTACTCTGTTTGCAAAGGCGTAGAAAGGAGTAAAGGGCTAACTGGATGTATTTAAATTGTATTCCTCAAAAGATTACCCTTATCAGTATGATCCAGTCCACTTTAATCTTAATATTTATATACCATCCCATTTCTTTTCCCATAAGACACAGATTAATTCCAATGTCTCATATAGATCCATAGGGCTTGCAAAAGAAACAACCCGTTTGCCGATAGAGTGTCAAAGGATAGAACACAGTTTAGAATTGCGTTAGTTTTTTTAAATGCATGCGCTCTGTCAGTTTCAGTTTTAGTTTCAGTTTTATTTCAAAATCATACAAAGTATCGCTATATGCAAGAAGCATTACATCTAAATATAGTATACAGTAAATACAGCCACATAGTCACAATGAAGGAAAACGGCTATCTACAAGTTTCATGTATGGAAATAGCATACCATATTCGAGAAAGGGGAAAGAAAAATAATATTATAATGTTGCTTATGTATAACCCACTTGTTTTCATTTCCTCAAATAAAATGCATCTCAAACGTTAAAAACATCGTCATACTAGTGTAGATATTTCCAAATCCAGCTGACAATATAGTTAACTTGTACAATTAATGATTATAAGAACACTCAAAAGACTACTACGTCTGGATTTTGAAAACAGGTGGTAGCTTAAGGCAGTCCAAAAGTTATGCAGAAAACTGCTTATACACAGACCCCTATGTTAATAAAGTATGTTAGTGAGTCTCTGCTGTATAATTAGTTCTATGCATTTTTTTTACTCTCGACTATCAAAATGGTTTCAATGGTTTTGACAACTTGTCACTTTGCAGTGATCTTTGGTCATGTGATGTAACTGTTTTAGTGATTCTTTAACTGGTACATGCATGATTAAAAAAATGAGTTTATTCCGAAGATGGTTTTCTTAACACGTTTCATTTTTTAATATTTGCCCAATGTCTCACAACATTTCCCTTTTATGATGCCACCAACAGCAATTGGGTTATTTAGTAGGAAAACAATAACAAAAGACGTCGCCGGTTTTTTTTCCCAGCAAGTGCTGAGTTAAGCAATATCAGTTGACCCACTTGCAAAACAGAAATTGTTTAAACGTATGTCCTAATTCAAACAGAAACGGTACCCCGTCGAGACGATTATTTCGAGAGGTTGAATAAATTCTATTCAATAATATACCATGCATCTGTAATTGAGCGTTCTAATATTTCAAGTCGTTCAAACATTGTCGGTAAGTGGGTTGTAAAGTCCCGGAAGCCATATGCAAGTCGCGGTATTACCCTTAACTTACACGTACTCTTTGCATGCCATATAATTCTTGTTTGCAAAACAACTAATGTCTGCTTTGGTTCTCAAAATTAAGTTTTCATCTATCAAAATTATACCATGAAAATGTCAAACACCTTGAATTCTCATATGATGCTGAGTAACTCGCCGTTTCTTTTACATTCGAACTCTTTGCATAAATAAGACAGCCCTATCTTGCGAATACTCGTATTATATTACATATAGTTTATTATAGTAGATCTATATACAACTTATTATATTATATATAGTATATTACATTGTATATAGCTTATTATATCATATACAGCTTATTATATAACATAAAGCTTATTATATTATCAACAGCTTAATATATTATATATGGCATATTATATTACATATAGCTTATTATATATAGCATATCATATTACATAACTTAAATATTATATATGGTTTATCATATTATATATCGATGTCATAGCAACTCATTAAAACGACACATTAACAATCGCATGGATAAATCTGATTTTCCTCGTTTTTTGAAAATTGAATTCTATATATTATTTTACAGATTATGCCATGGCCAAAAATGTTCGTGTCAAGTTTCTATTATTAAAAGTAATCTAATTAATATTCATGATGTCATTATTTCTTACATAAATATCCATGGAGTACATGGTTAAATATTATAATAGTCCTTATATGATTAAGCTTAATGTTTTGATTTATTGAGATATTGTCAATAAAACGCGCAATTTATAGACATAATACCTTTCAATAATATGATTCTAACGTGAACCATGTAAACTTCAATAGTAATAATGGCGGGACACTAGTAGAGGCAATAGTAATGATGATGACCCTGGTGATGAAATTAGTGAAAATGATGAATTAATAATTTTTAATTAATTAAGTTCTCCGTTCTGAGCAATTCTCGTCTGCAAAATTAATGTTGCCATCTACTTCAATTCTGCAAGTGCACTTTTCTTCATTTATTTAAAGAAAAACGATGTCAGAGTGTTAACCCTTCGCTTGCTCTTCACGTCAATATACCTACCTGTAAATAGTGAAGCACCAGATGAGACAGCTCCTGAAGGAGCTGTCTCATCAGGGTCTGCACTATTTACAAGTTGATTGTGCAACCAGTGCACTCCACCACAGTGATTGCACGGCGAAATACTTGTACACAGTGAAGATATATGTAATTATACAACAGGGCATGGGTAAAGAAGGAGAAATGTATTTTAAAATTCAGCAAGAGAAGGGTTAAACTGTTTGGATCCTGATGAATAACTCGACGACCTATCTATTATCACAAATTCTCCAATAGAGTGCTGCATGTATATTACATATGTACATGTATTAATGTTTATGTTCTCATTATTGATAGTCCCATTGCTGCAGGTGTTGTTAACACATTTGCCCTTTATTACATCATGACTAAACCAGCCGGTTTTTCTATGATGGTATAATATGGACACATCGTGTTTTTGCCATTGACACATCGTGTTTTTGCCATTGACACATCGTGTTTTTGCCATTGCAGAAACTTTAGAATCTGATCTATATAATTCCATAAACAAACAGAACAGCCCATGATCAGGTGGATCCTACAAGAATCGTCTTTTCTAGGTTTGCTCTGTTTGAAAAGGAATGAACAGACATCTCTATCAGGTAAAGGATTAAATTGAATTTTACGTTTTGCATGCAATGTACTGCACAGTGTCCCTTGTGTTCAGTAAAACCGACTTGTATGGCTACTTATTTTGCATTCAATATAAAAAAACAGCCTTGTGTTGTCACTGAAATAACAGAACTAAATTTGTGAAAATGTGATCCAGATTCGACGTTGCGTGATTTGTGCTTGTTCAATAAACGTCTGAGACTCCTGCCAATCTTCTGTTAATTGTCGTCTGCAAATATTGCCGCTGCAAATATTTTCCTTGAAGGAGAACCCTTTTAATGTCATTAGCGTATATAACAACATTTGCAAATACAGTAAAAAAAACCTAAACTCGGACAATAAATTTGCTGTAAATATCGATCTTGGAGATAGGTGGCAGCTTAAAAGGTGGAGACCGGTGGCAGCAGCTTAATGCAGGGTGATAGTCGTGCAGATAGCTCCTCTATAAGCTTTCAGCCACCTGCCTAAAAGTATCTAAATTCTTCACTATTAGAATTCCGGTTTAGATAGGTTTTACTATAATATAGACTCATTATGCTGTCTCACATGGGTCTGCACTGTTTGCCATTATAACCCAGTGGCTACAATTGACCCAACCTTAGAACGATTCAGCGAATTAATATTCATAATTGACGGATTCAATACACGTAAAACCCCTCTAATACAACCACTTCATGAATAAGTATGAGTGGCTTTATAAGCATGTTGTTGCATAATGCATGGCAAAAAAACCCCAGAAAGCTCATCTAGAAGCTTGCTGCATTACTTTTGTCCTGCATTAAGCTACCACCTGCCTCTACCAGCTAGAATTAAACTTCTTTTACGTGGTCGCATTAGAGGGGTTTTACTGTATATGAGAAACGTTAATACTTCTTCGATTTGAAATCGTATTTATTTTTCAAGCAGACGATAAACTTTGGCATTTGACCATTTCGGTGCTAGCGGTCAAGTTGTGGTATCATATTCAAACATTGGATCCAGATGAGACGCCGAATTATGTTAGTGATCCAGATCCACTGTGTTTGATAACTCTGACGTATTTATAATAATACAAAATTTAATCCCAAAGAAATATTCAACCGTGAATTCTTATGGCAAGCGACACTTTGCGCAGACGATACTTACTAAGGTTACAGAAAAATATAGTTTTAATTTTTGTCATGCTACCCCCGACCTGACTGGGACTTAAAAACAGCTTGGATCCAGATGAGACGCCGAGTAATTCAGTGTCTCATCAGGATCCTAGCTGTTTGACACTCGGTCAATAGTTTCTCAAAAGTTGATCAAATCGGAAGTAGTCAACAATGCCCATGTCCAAATTTGAGCAGACATTATTTTTTCACAGCGGGATAAGGTTTAAATGGGTGAATAAGTGTAACGCTAATTCAGTTATAAAAATCGTAATTATTGGTTATGGACGGCACTTATATCATATCAAGATTTTCAAACACCGGTTTTGTCGAGTCATGCTATAAAAGATAAGTGAATATCTGAAAAAGCCGATAAACTCCAGTACACTTATTATTACATTTATCTTGATACATTTCTGATAAAATTTGCAAACTGGCTAAATCACACGAATTTGTGGGTTTGTGTTTGAGTGGAGGAATGCAACCATTTTAACGCCTTTCCTTCCACTTGTGAATCTCATCAGGATCTAAACAGTTTTATACTTTGTGTTGTTGTTGTTTATTTTTTAAGAAAGTGGGGAGGCAATTTAAACAAATGATAATTAACTTTGTTGTTCTTTCTTTTTGTTTTGGTGTTTGTTTTTGGGGGGACATTCTTCAATAATCTAGAACACAGACAGTCCGTTTGAATCACTCTCACAATGGCACACTCCTACTTGTCATGTATGAAATGTTTATAGATAATATTTTATTCAATCTCAAACTATTCGATGTTGCATGAATCTGCTAAGTCCCGACGATAACATAGAGCATGTGCTTTGACTTGGAAAAGTGTATTATATATACAGTAAAACCTCTCTATAGCAACCACTTGTATAAGGATTGTTCTGTGTCGTTGGTGTAGATAGTAGCCAAATGCAAGACGAAAGCAATGCAGAAAGTTCCCATAGTTCTTCATTAACCATTTAACTTGTAGAGATGCTTTTTGACGTATTTGCAAGCAGAGTAGACTCCTGTAGAAGCCGTCTGATCTTATTCTACTCTGTTTGCCTACGAAATTATACAGATCAAGGTCCATGCTCTTATAAAACTTTTTAGTTGAGTCTGAGTTCGTTCTCAAGCTTTTGATTGGTCAGATTTGAGTTCTCGCGCTTTTGATTGGTCAGATTTGAACCAAAGGCTCAAATCTGACCAATCAAAAACTTGAGAACGAACCCAGACTCAACTAAAAGTTTTATAAGCATGGACCCTGATTCTACAGTTTCTGCCGTGGTCAAAAACTGCCTTTTTCATTACCATCTGGTATAAAATTCTAGCTAATAAAATTTCACGATGTCATTATCAGTTATCTGAATATAAGTCGGATAAAGGGTTACGCAGTCACGTGTTTTAACCCTTCGCTTGCTTTTCGCGTCAATATACCTACCTGTAAATAGTGAAGACCCAGGAGCTGTAGGAGCTGTCTCATCAGGGTCTGCACTATTTACAAATTGATTGTGCAACCAGTGCACTGCACAGCAGTGATTGCACAGCGAAATACTTGTACACAGTGAAGATATATGTAATTATACAACAGGGCATGGGTAAAGGAGGATAAATGTATTTTAAAATTCAGCAAGCGAAGGGTTAAAACAAGCATTATATTCACTTACTTTTTCAAAGTGGAATACTCTGTCACTGTTTAAAGGGAGTCTTCATTCATTGCAGCGCGGTGAATATTCGTAGGGTTAACCAACTCCCTCATATTGACAACTTTTGATGATTATGTTAAAGGGTCACTATTTGAAATCATTGTAATAAATAAATAGTTTTTCTATAAACCGATACAATTCTAAAACTATTACCTACTACACACGTCGCTTGAGTTGATTTATTCAAGGAGATTGGGTCTAAAAATGTGGTTAAGGTTTATGGGCTAAATATACAGTAAAACCCCGCTAATACGACTACTTAATAAACAGCCACTGGCGTCGTTTAAAGCAGGTGGTTGCATAACTTTCGTCCTGTATTAAGCTACCACCTGCCTCTGCCGCCCAGAATTATGCCCATTTTTGGTGGTCGCATTAGCGGGGTTTTACTGTAGTTAGAAAAAAGATACTCATATAGCAGACACTGAGTGAAGCGTGAGTTTATGGCTAACCTCGACTGCATTAATAATGAGAAATTGTGTCAAGGTAAAAATTCTCTCTAGTGTTATTGGCAATTTATCACATTGCACGAACTATTTCAAGTTTATATCCCTGAGTCTGATAGAAACACTTTTACACGCAATTGCAAATAAGATAGACCCAGATCAGACGACTCCTGAAGGAACCGGTTGATGAGAGCCTGCTCTGTTTGCTTATGGAATTACAGTATATAGATTGGATTGTACGGGTTCTGGCATTGCCAAAGATCACTGTGTTCATATGTATTATATTTACATTCGCCCTGCAACGTCCTTATATAACCTTATTCTAAAAAGAAAGTTGCATTTTCCAATGAACGTTCATTTAAAAAATATCCGTTGAAATATAAGAAATACAATGGAATATAAATATAAGAAATAAATGACGTGCTCCCGGTGTTCATGAGATATGCAACGCATAGCTTTACGAGCAAAGATTCACGTGAAGCCCTTCGGGCTTCACTAACTTTGCTCGTAAAGCTATGCGTTGCATAACCTCATGAACACCGGAAGCACGTCATTCATTTCTTAAACAAAATTCAGCTGGCAGATATTCATGACGTCATATTTCTTTAATGAATAGTTATCAGATGAAAGGTAAAACTGACTTGATTATCCCGTTCCTTCATATAAACGTGTTTTCACGAATTTGCAAACAGAGTAGACCCAGATCAGACGGCTCCTAGAGAAGCCGTCTGATCAGGGTCTGCTCTGTTTGCTTATGGAATTTGAAATATCTGTTCCTTTTCTTTCTAAAATGGCCACAATGTTTCATCTTCCATATTTCGTTATAACTATTTTGTCCGTGAATATTCAGTAGGTATTGAAATTTGTACTAAATATAGAACAGGGAAAGGGTTAAATGAACATAAATTCAATTTTCTTTTGCTATTGCAGATGAGCTGGTATCAGGGAATGGTAATACCTGGCCCCGGGGTTAAAAAACGTTTTTTAAGGCTGTGTTCATTCTCAAGCATCTGTTTGGTCAGATTTTGAGCTTGCACAAACTATGTCCGATCAGATACATGAGAATGAATTCACACCAACACTTCTGAGTTTATGAAACGCACAGTATATCTGCAGTAACATATCAAAATCCAGGTAATAGTCCGGATACTGATCAAGAGGTCTGATATTGACCCGTTTCCTTTCAATGCAGGACAACATAGACAAAACCGCGATCGTATTTGCAAACAGTTTGTACATGTATCCCTGTGAGGCATCGAGCTGGCATTTGACACACCTTTTAACACCTACAGACATAACTGAGAAAGAGCATATGCCATATGATTTTAACCCTTCTCTTGCTGAATTTTAAAATACATTTCTCCTTCTTTACCCATGCACTGTTATATAATTACATATACCTTCACTGTGTACAAGTATTTCGCTGTGCAGTCACTGCTGTGGATTGCACTGGTTGCACAATCAACTTGTAAATAGTGCAGACCCGGATGCTGTCTCATCTGGGTCTTCACTATTTACAGTTAGATATATTGACGTAGGGTTAAAATGTGGCAGGCGAAACTTAGAGCATCCATCTGATCAGGGTCTGCATTGTTTGCTTATGATATAATATACATCTGGTTCTACAGTTTTTGTCTTGATAAAAAGTCCAGAATTCAAATGTCATTATAAAGATTGAGCTGATTAATAGTCATGGTGTTAGTATTTCATGAATATTCATGGAGTAAATGATTAATATTAGATTATCAATAACTGCTCTATTAGCCGAGCAGTAAACACGCGTGCTATTAAGTCTTTCGCTTCCACGTAGTTTCGTTTAGTACATGTGTCGTTTGCTTCTATTTTCTTTGTTTGAACTTCATTCATTTTCTTTAAAAATCATAACCACGGTGTCAAATAGTGATTCTGATGAGAAGTAGAGTTACTCGGCGTCTCATCTGGATACAAACTGTTTGAATAGGTAATATCAGTTATACCACTGGCAGCGAAACGGACATTTTCTTTAGAATGAAAACACATGTGCCAGTTGATATCTAGTGTCAAAGTGACATATTGAAAAGAGAAAATGCTTTCAGTGTGACGATATCGATTTGAATAATGTACAGCATAGCCTGTCTAAGCATTCATTTATTGACTGAACATAGAACTCTTAAAAGCTGACGGTTGCTTAATACATGGCATTACGTTCTATCTATATTAATCTACCATCTGACTAAAGAGCCAGATCTCAACTTAGGCTCCTTTTTTGAAGGGTGGCTAAGGGCAGGTTTTTGCTGTATTAAAATATTCAGGCGAAAATATTTCAATTATTTCCACGCTGCAGAGCGAATCATTGATAACCTTTGGAAATATTTTTGATCCAGATCAGACGTCGTGTAACAGGGCTTCTTGTCAGGATCCAAAATGGTTTGCAATCTGAGTGTGATTTGACAAAAAATATTTAAAAAATCTTGAGAGCGGAATAGGGTTTAACCCATTCCCTGATAATGACGACTTTTGACGACTCTGTAAAAGTCACTTTGTGAAACCATTGTGATAAATAGAGCATTTGCTCCTATAGGAGCAAATGCTCTATTTACCACCATGGTTTCAAACTACAAAATTCTAAAAGTATCCTTATCTCTAATTAATGATCCTTTTCGGTAGATTTATTCAAAGAGATTGTATCTAAAAATAGCCTATGAGGGAATGGGTTAAGATTTGGCAAAGGAAAGTTACTAAGCGTTGAAAGGGTTCAATATGCCAACGTAAACTCATAATTCTTCTCTATCACTCAAAAACGGACTAATACAGGTTCATTCAGGCAGGGAGTAGCTTAATGCAGGACCAAAGCGATGTAGAAAGCTCCTATAAGAGCTGTCTGCTTCACTTTCACTCTGCATTAAGCAACCACCTAATGTTTAAGATGACTGCGCTTTTTCATACAATTATCGCTGTTGACAAGGTTTAGTGTGCGCTTGCGTCTATTGGAATGCGACAGTCACGTATTTGTCGACCTGCTGTGTCGTTGACTTACTTGTTTGTCTATCTTCTAGATTTTGTCTGTCTGACTGTGTGTCTATGTATCCACCTGCCTGCCTGTCTGCCTGTCTGTCTACGGGTCGATTTGCACTGTCTGTCAGTTTGTTTTCTTCTATTGTCTGCATGTACTTTATAAGTTCTGCCATTGGGTTTAAGGTATGCAGTCTGTATCTCGGTCGCCTGGTTAACCCTTTCCCTCATAGAAACGTGTTTTCACGTATTTGCAAACAGAGTAGACCCAGATCAGACGGCTCATAGAGGAGCCGTCTGATCAGGGTCTGCTCTGTTTGCTTATGGACTTTGATAGATATGTTTCTTTACTTTCTAAAATGGCTACAATGTTCTACCTTCCATATTTCGATATAACTATTTTGTCAATGAATATTCATTAGGTATTAAAATTTGAAATAAACATAGATCAGGGAAAGGGTTAACCGTTATAAAAGTTAAATAAGGTACGAATCCACCATAATACAGGTACGATTCTGTAGTCACTGCCTTGGGCAAAACATTTCCCATCTTCATGTGTCATTATAAGAATTAAACTAATTAATATGCATGTTGTTACTACCTATTGCATGAATATTCATGGCGCAAAGAGTTATAAAACTAGTCAGCTGTTGATTGAGACTTTGTGATTACCTATGCAGAAACTATAAACACTACATCAAACAGTGTCGAGGCGCTACAGCAGGATCCAAACTGTCTTTTACTGTAATAGGACTTTTTGAAAGAAAATGGAAGAAAATTAAAATTGTAGCAAACGACAAATTTTGCACACGACAATAATATGTAACAGCAAAAGAGTTGTTTCTTGTCGGAAAAATGTTGAACCGAGCATCGAGGGCAGATTGGAATCAGCCACTTTCTCCAGTGTCATTACTTATTCATATTCATGTGAACAAAGTTTATGCTCTATTTGACAGACCAAAAATACATTTAGCGATAAACGATCTTGTGAGAATCTTTGCAAACATATTTACGGGAAAACTCCTTCAAATTGACCGCCATTAAGAGATCTGGGTCTTTAAGACATGTGGAAGCTTATACTACTCCATCCTAGACTATTTTAGACCCAGCTCTTAGAATGAATCTACCGAAAAGGAGCATTAACTGTAGAAAAGGAGAATTTTAGAAAGGTGTGGCTATGAAACCATTGTGATAAGTAGAGCATTTGCTCCTATTAAGCAAATGCTCTCTTTGTCACAATCACGTAAATGTTTTACAGAGGTACGAAAAGGCGTCATGTAGTATGAGAGAATGGGTTAATGCAGGGCGGCGGTTGTGTAGAAAACTCCCATTGATGCTTTCTGTACTACTCCGTAAGTTGCATCATGCAACCGCCTGTATTTTAACCCTTCGCTTGCTGAATTTTAAAATACATTTCTCCTTCTTTACCCATGCCATGTTGTATAATTACATATATCTTCACTGTGTACAAGTATTTCGCTGTGCAATCACTGCTGTGGGGTGCACTGGTTGCACAATCAACTTGTAAATAGTGCATACCCTGATGAGACAGCTCCTGCAGGAGCTGTCTCATCTGGGTCTTCACTATTTACAGGTAGGTATATTGACGCGAATGGCAAGCGAATGGTTCAGACGCCCTCGTTCAGTCATGAAGTGTTGGCTGTAGAGAAGTTCTACTATATAAAGTCAACTCTCGATTATTCGAAATTTTAGTAAAGGAGGATTTAGACGTTTATAGGCAGATGGCTGCTTAATCCAGGGTGGAAGTCAATGCAGATACCCCACAGAGAAGCTTTCTGTAGGACATTCACCATGCATTAAGCTGCCACCCGTCTTGAAGATCGATAACGATACGTAATTGAGTGTTCGAATATTCGCGATTTTAATGTAATCGATATATAGTTATACCGGCATGTCTTTCAAAGATGGATTTCCAAATGGACTATTCCAAAATGCAAACAGGTAAAGCTTACCGTGAACATTCAGGGCTGATTTTAAACAAAAAGTATGGCACGGCATATAGTGTAGACCTGTTGAGAGGACTTCTATTGGAGACCTCTCATCCGGGTCGACATACATTGTTTGCAAAAGAATACCAGTGATTCGTTCCCGCTCTGACATGATCAATTTTAATCTAACATATTTTGAACGCTTGCAAAATATGCGATGGCTTGAATATGGAATATAGTAAGTATACATTTTAGTAAAAAAAGAAAAAGAAAAGTGACGGATTTATATTCAACCTGACAAATATAGTGTGGATTCTAATGCGATGCCACTTCTCTAACACAGCAAATGATCTGGATCTACATGTAATTCTGGACACAACAATGTAGATAAGGTTTAAAAGGTAAACAATTGAAAGGGAATTGCAGCCTTGAACAAAAACTGTATTCCATGTATTCCTTAACTAATTCCATAAGCAAACAGAGCCGTCTGTTTTTGTGGGTCTTCTCTGTTTTCAATGCTAAAACATAGAAATGTGCCATTGTACATGGCGCGTAGATCATAAGTCAGCATTAGTATGCTCAAATCTGACCAATCAAAAACTTGAGAACGAACCCAGACTCAACTAAAAGTTTTATAAGCATGATCGATACAGCCAGCTTTCAAATCAGTACCAGAGTCAGTCTGTGAAAGAGGTGGCAGCTTAATACTGGCTGAAAACTATGTAACGGATCTTTCTGTGTTGCTTTCATCTTGCATTAAACGGCCACCTGCCTAGAAAGAATTTAAATATAATTCTTCTTTATTAAATGTTCCGGTTTAGAGGCGGTATACGGTGCTGGCCAGTGAAACAGCAGAACATATGCAATGGCAATGGCATTACAAAACGTTTGCGCTGCTGATTGTGTTATAGAACCCAATTGATCGATAATGGTTGTATTTAAAATACTCAGTTATTTGTAAACATGTATTGAAGTTCTTATGACAATGCTGTCATATGTTATCTACCAATATGACCTAGTTTCGCGTTTGGTTGGTATTTGTGTCTGTGTGACACTCGCACCCATCCAGGTCACTTTATTGTCAGAGATCCATTATTCTTATATGTCATTGCGATTATAATTGATGATATATGAAGGGGTATTGTTATTAATTCTTTACCTGCTAAGCACGACCTAACTGGTATACATGTACATGCCGCTTTGCAATAGTACGTTGTTTCCAGATGAGACGCCGAGTAATTCGGCGTCTCATTAGGGTCCAAGCTGTTGGAGACTCGGTTAACCATTTCCCTGTTCTATATAATATTACACTTTCATTACCTACTGCATATTGGTGGACATAATCGGTTCCCTAGTTATAATGAAATATGGAAGGCGGAACATTCTAGCCATGTTGAGAACAGTTCTATCGAATTCCTTTAGCAAACAGAGCAGACCCTGATCCTGTAGGAGCCGTCTGATCTGGGTCTACCTATTTGCAACTGCGTGAAAATGCGTTTAGGTTTACATGAAGGAAATGGTTAATACCTACTCAAAAACTTGAATGCACCAGAAGTTTAATGAAAACTGCACCTAACAGATCCAAATTTTAGCAAGCGGCATTACATAGCCCACTAAGGGTTTATGAATAATCTGTAACACGCTATTGATTTACGAGGGGATGTAAAAAAAAGTTATCAAAATATATCAAAATATTCTAACTGTTGTAATATGACTGACGATGTTTGAAGCTGGCCTCCTTTATAATTAACATCGAAACAATTGAAGTTAACCACTCGTTTGAGATTCATTCATTCATTCATTCATTCATCCATCCATTCATCCATTCATCCATTCATCCATCCATTCATCCATTCATCCATTCATCCATTCACCCATTCATCATCCATTCATCCATTCATTTATTCATTCATTCATTTATTTTCGTTGGCATTATTTTCACTCATTGGCATTCATTAATTTAATTTAATTTTTCTTCCTTTCTTTCCTCTGTTTCCATTACTTTCTTGTGCACTCTTGGGTATAGATCTATCTATCTGCATAATAAAACATTTGCTGAATTTTATTTCTCTTTTTTTCAGCGACCTCGCCAACAACCAGATACCGTCGGTTAACGCGACAGACTTTCAGTATTTTGAAAATTTAGCAGAATTGTAAGTATTTTGTTTCTTGTTTTATTTTACGGGGTTAATTCATATTTATAAGCAGATCACTATAAGTTTTATAAGCTGTTTTGAATAGTCAAGGAATGGTGCATGACACTGTACATAGGCCTATATATATACTTCGCGATGACATGATTGATATAACCTTTGCAATTAGAAGCTGTTTGATCAGGGTCTGCTCTGTTTGAATATGGAATATTACATATGATTTTACAGTTTTTGCCAGTGAAAAAAAAAACAACCCGCGATACCCTCGGCCTACTATGTAAGTATAACATCTCTTAACCGGAATTTTAGTAGAATAATAATTTAGATACTTTTAGGCAGGTAGCTGCTTAATGCAGGGTGAAAGTCATGCAGAAAGCTCCTCTAGGAGCTTTCTGTATGACTTTCACCCTGCATTAAGCTGCCACCTGTCTCCAAGACCGATATTCATACTAAATTTAACTGCCGGTTAAGAGAGGTTTTACTGTATATATATTTTGTGAATTAATATTCATACATTCCTTTTTTTATATTGATATTCAACGTAAAAGGGCAACAAACACAGAAAACAGAGTAGATATAGACGGCAACCATCAGTTTTTAAAATCACCCCTTTTGTAGTAGATATATTTGATGATTTCGGTAGGAGTTATTTCCCTTATTTAATATATTTCGCGGATTGTGCTCGAAAAGTTTTTGTTTTTATGTCGATTCAGATTGCCTTATTAGAATAAAACGTGTCATTTTTCTATTCAGTCGTAATATAATTCACCAGAGAGTTAAAATGAAGAAAATCGTCATTGAGCTGTTAACTTAAAGACGCCATGGCATATGCTAACTAGAGATGGTTGACGTTTCGCCATTTGGCCACATATTTCAAGTATCGATAGGCTAGGCTAGGCCTACACGACTGAGTTTTTGCCTCATGAATATTCATATTGACGGTGATATAGGATTTTATATAAATATGTATTAGCTGAGCTAATTTTTTTATAATAGTATAAAAACATAGGATGTTTTATTCCTGGCAGATACTATGGAATAAATCTGCACGAGTTAAAACAGAAACAGTGCATGCAGACACCGATCAGAACTCGTCTAATCAAGGTCTGCTCTGTTTGCAAATCAGTTAAAGGCGGTCTGTCATGTTAAGAGTTAAGACAGCATCATGGTTCGTTCAACGAAGTGTTGTCACTTTTTATTTGATAATAAGAACCCTCTTAATTAGCTTGATCTATTACAAACACCAGCTAGGTGCGGATCCAGGATTTCAGATTAGGGGGGTTGAAATCTTTTTGCTTTAAGCAGACATCTGCCCTAAATACCAACTAATTAACACAATTTAGTGACCGTTATAGAGAGGTTTTACTGTAGTGTAGATAACTAAAAAATTTAAGGGGGGGGGGGGGGCGTACGCCAGCTCCACCCCCTCTAATTCCGCACCTGAACACAAAGTGATGACCATTGCAAATTTTATGTGATACATAATCAGTAGAGCTATCATGCACCGGACCTTTATTCTATGCATTTAACAGAGTAGACCCAGATCAAACGTGTGAGCCATCTGATCAGGGTCTTCTCTGGGTTTTTTTTTATGATACAATATAGATCTGATTCTGCCATGGCCAACAATTCCAGTGTCCATGCATGTCCTATTATAATATTTGATATGATGAATATTCATGATGTCATTGTTTCTTGTACATGAATATTCATGGAATAAAAGGTTAATGGTAAAATACACATGCAGTATGATTCTTTCCTTTTTTTCTTTCAGAGTTTTATCTAATAATCCACTTTCTTCCATTGCTGATGATGCGTTTTCCAATTTGACGAACCTTCAAAATTTGTAAGTATACAGTATAGAGAGTAGAGATATAATGTATGTCCTATCCATGATAGTTTAGTGTGTGTGTCTGAGGTGTAAGGCTACGGGAGACTTAGATATAAAATATGTGTGAAGATGCTATATTGGGTTAGATTTGCTAAGTAGTGCTTAGAATTAGAAATTGTATATCAAAAATAGATTGTAAAAAAATATTTATTCATGTTTAAAATTTCTGTCAGAGAACTAAGTGATGGTTTGGATGAAAAAATAATTCTGAAGTGGTACTTAAAATCTGAAATTGATAAAATCCAGCTTGTTGAAAATGACATTAGAAGATAACTATATATGTAAATGTGACTGTCGTTTTGAAACTTGTTTCTGATTCACCCTTTCCCTTTGTATATTCATGTAAGAAATAATGACGTCATGAATATTAATTAGATTATTTTTTATAATGGCATAATTATGAACACAAGACATTTTGGCTCAGGCAGAAGCAGTAGAATGAGATCTATATTACACCATAACCAAACAGAGCAGACCCTGATCAGACGGCTCCTATAGGAGCCGTCTGATCTGGATCTACTCTGTTTGCAGATGCATAAATATGCGCTTACATAAGGGAAAGGGTTAACCCTTTCCCTGTCCTGTATTAATGTTAAACATAATAACAACATGAATGTTTATTACCTCAATTGTTATACCGGTAGTATAACTTTTTCAAGAGACGTTTTTCTTTTGACAAACACTGTAGAATCAGATCTATATCATGTCAAAAGCAAACAGAGCAGACCCTGATCAGACGACTAATAAAGAAGCCGTTTGATCTGGATCAACTCTGTTTGCAAATGTGTGAAAAGTGTTATATGAGGGAAATGGTTAATACCACTTGAAAATAATTATTCAAAATTTTATGCAAAAGGGCAATAAACTAACGGTTTACTCCATAAATACTCCCTTTAATGCCTTTGCAAACAGAATAGACGGGAGATTATGTGGCTCCTGTAAGGTCTGCTCTGTTGGCTTATGAAATATTATTTAATATACCGTTTCAAATATAAATCTAATTTATGTCATTATTTCTTAAATGAATATTCAGGGGGTAAAGGGTTTAAAAAAATGGTCCACTTTCACTGTTCCATATTTATAATGGGTTTTGACCTCATGAACATGTCACATGAACATTTAACCCTTCTCTTGCTATTCACGTCAATATACCTACCTGTAAATAGTGAAGACCCAGATGAGACAGCTCCTGCAGGAGTTGTCTCATCAGGGTCTGCACTATTTACAAGTTGACTGTGCAACCAGTGTACTCCACAGCAGTGGTTGCACAGCGAAATACTTGTACACAGTGAAGATATATGTAATTATAGGAAAGGGCATGGGTAAAGAAGGAGAAATGTATTTTAAAATTCAGCAAGCAAAGGATTAACACTTTTAGCCTCTTCACCAAAACATGGTACATGTAATTATGATAACATTGCTAGTTTTATTTTTTTTTAAGCTGCTTGTTCTGTCAACAAGCACTGTTTTTCAAATATCTGTTCATTTGTTCTAGTTATTTCAAGCATTAACTGGCAAGAAATTTATAGATGCTGACAATTATGAGAGTTTCATGTAGTATGTAATTTGTATGTATGTATGTATGTATAGTGTGATGTATTTGTCCCGCTTTCTATATCTTGTAGAATAACATGTCAGTGAACGATATATTGTAACCTTTATCCTGTTTTAGATATTGACATTTATGGAAATTACTTTTATCTAAATGCAAGTGATTTGGGATTTCATTAAATAATATTTTAAATAAGTGAATGAGAAAACAGATATGCACTGTCAATATTTTCATGCTTTTATAATTTTTAAAGACAGTTTTTATAAATTGAAATTAAGTGACAACTAATTTGATTTTTTTTCAAATTCAGGATTCACAATGAAGTAATCCTTTGAATTGATATTCTGATAAATCTGTTTGAAACTGGAATATATTTTGTTTCTTCCAAGTAATTTGTACACAAATATGAGAGGATAGTTAAATCTTACAATGCACACACACAGAGATCTGAGTAAACTTTTTGCATGGCATGAATGGCAGTTAACCCTTCGCTTGCTATTCACGTCAATATACCTACCTGTAAATAGTGAAGACCCAGATGAGACAGCTCCTGCAGGAGCTGTCTCATCAGGGTCTGCACTATTTACAAGTTGATTGTGCAACCAATGCACTCCACAGCAGTGATTGCACAGCGAAATAATTGTAGACAGTGAAGATATATGTAATTATACAACATGGCATGAGTAAAGAAGGAGAAATGTATTTTAAAATTCAGCAAGAGAAGGGTTAATATCTAAAAGCAGGATAAAGGTTTGAGGCAAAGGTATATATATTCCATAGACAATGAATTGTCTTTACTTTCATTTTGCTTCCTGACTGCAATTTAAGGTATAGTAAAACTGTAAAAGTCCTCTAAACCGGACATTAAATTTAGTATAAATATCAGTCTTGGAGACAGGTGGCAATATAACCCATTTGTGCCCATGATCCCGTATATGGGACATAGGCAAACAGCGTAGATTCTGATCAGATGCTGCATAATTGGGTGTGTGATCTGTCTACACTGTTTGCTGATAGGAATTTCAATATACATTGTAAAACAAAACGAAATTGACAATTTAGGCCAGGCATCCCTTAGTTCAAAAATGGACTAATCCAGTATATAAACATGGAAGAATCCACTTACAGAGTCCCACTAGACCAGAGGGTTTTACATGCCCAATGCTCAGCTTCTTACCTCAGAGGTCAAGGACACACTTAGTGAAAAACTCACACCCTTTTCTGGGGAATATAATTATATAGATATCACCAAAATAGTGTGATGAATTTATATATCATTTTTATCATTTTTTTCTACTTTTGAAGTCAGGAAGCAAAACTGTGTGATTTTGTGTGTTACCTTCCTTTTACATAAAATATTGTATTTTAGGAATTTGGCGGCGAATCACTTAACAAGTTTACCCTCAGGGATTTTTACAGACACAAATATAACTACCCTGTAAGTATTTATGTCATGTATGATGCACATGTCCAGATTTGCATATAATTTAACACTGCTTTGCCATAAAACTTACAGGATTTCTCAACAGAGCACTGCTTAATCTGATAGAGACTCATTTTGATGCCTTTGCAAACAGGGTAGACCAAGATCAGATGGCTCCTGTAGCAGTTGTCTGATCTGGGTCTGCTGTGTTAGCAATGGAATTTTATAGATTCCACAGTTTCTGTCATATTCATGATGTCGATATTTCTTGCATGAACAGTAACCCTTACATGGCTGAATGTTCATATGGACTATTCTAAAGCTCAAACAGGTCAAACTTATGATGAACATTTAGGGATTTTGCTAAAGAGAGGTGTAACATGACAAACAGTGCAGACCCAGATGAGAGGGCTCCTCTAGAAGCCCTCTCATCTGTGTCTACACTGTTTGCAGAGGACGATTTGTGACTTGTCTTCCGCACTGTAAGGGTTAATCGGGTAAAGGGGTACAATGATTTCTTGTTATCTTGAAACAGAAATCAATTGAGTATCAGCTGATTCTGGGTAAAGAATGGATTTACATAAATCATGAAAATTTAATGTTCATTTCAAATTATGTCCATTGTACAATAAAACCTCTCTATAACGGTCACTGAATTGTGTTAATTAGTTGGTATTTAGGGCAGATGTCTGCTTAAAGCAAGGTGAAAGAAAAACAGAACACTCCTATAGGAGCATTCTGTTTTACTTTCACCTTACTTTAAACAGCCATGTGCCTTTAACACAAAAAACTTTATGTAATTTAGTGGCCGTTATAGAGAGGTTTTACTGTACACACTTGCTTATAAAACTATAAGTTAACCATTTACTCCATGAATATCCAAATGTACAAAGTAATAACAACATGAATACTTTTAGCTTAATTTTTACAATGTAAACTTTTCAAGGAAATATTTGTCTTTGACAAAAACTGTAGAATCAGATTTATATCATACATGTCAAAAGCAAACAGAGTAGACCCTTATCGGATGGCTTCTATAGGAGCCATCTGATCTGGTTCTACTGTTTGCAAGTGTGTGAAAAGGCGTTTATATGAGGGAAAGGATTAACCTTTTAGTCTATGTATATTCATGTACGAAATAATGACACCATGATTTTCAGTTGGCTGAATTTTGATAATGACATATGAACACAGAATTATTATGCCATGCCACACAATGTAAATTAATATCTACATGTATATTATTTCATAAGCAAACAGAGCAGACCCTGATCTGATGGATCCTACTGGAGCTGTCTGATATGGGTCTGCACTGTTTGCATTGGCGTTAAAAGGAGTATCTATGGAGCAAAGGCTTAATTGTTAACCAATCTCAGCACAGTCAATGATAATATTGAACAGATGTAATTTTCTCATGTTCTTGAGTTTCGTTAACCCATTCCCGCATATAGACAGACGCCTTTTGACGTTTCTGTAAAAGTCTCTTTGTGAAACCATTGTGATAAATAGAGCATTTGCTCCACAGGAGCAAATGCTCTATTTATCACAATGGTTTCAAAACGATACAATTCTGAAAAATTCCTTTTCTCTAGTTAATGCTCCTTTTTGGTAGATTTAATCAAAGAGTTTAGGTCTAAAACTAGCCTAAGTGGGAATGGGTTAAGCAAAGTTTAAGCAGTAGTTTGTCAAAAGGTTATGTTTTCATACACAGAAATGTAAGTTTAATAAGATACAAGTAAAGCTGAATGTTGTTTTCTAATACAAATATATTTGGTATACATTTATATGTCACTGGTGTAGTAATGTTGTGTGTTTGCTTTTCATTAATTTAGATTGTTGATGTACAGATTAATTCTTTATGTGATAATCCCACTTTCTTCCTCCTTTTGCAGACAGAGTAGGACCAGATCAGACAACTCTTGCCTACTGATCAGGGATGTTCTGTTTGCTGATATAATTCTCTTTTGTTTCTATGGCAATAAAACACCCATGTTCTTATGCATCACCAAATAACAGTTATAAAATTATCATTTCTTACATGAATATTCATTTGGAAATGGGATTTCACACACATGATATGCTTCGTTAATATGTCATGGTTTGTTTTCATAAACTTTAGTGCACAATTTTCTTTAGTCACTTTGTTAATTGACATATGTTTCATATCAATTTGAAATAAGCACCGATATTATTAGTATTTTGCAAATTTAACTCATTCCCTTATAATATTGATGCCTCTGTAAAGATCACTTTTTTGAAACCATTGTGATAAATAGAGCATTTCCTCCATAGGAGCAAATGCTCTATTTATCACAATGGTTTCAATACTATACAAATCCAACAATTTCCTTTTCTCTAGTAAATGCTCCTTTTCGGTAGATTTATTCAAAGAGGTTAGATCTAAAAATAGCCTATCAGGGAATGGGTTAACCCTTTACCTCATAAATAGTTTTACAAGACTGCATGACTTCATGAATATTCATTGTTTGAGTTTTTGTAATGGCCTATGAATAAAGGAATATTTGGCCATGGCAGAAACTGTTATCAGATCTATATTATTTCGTAAGCAAACACAGGAGAGCCTGATCAGACTTTTCCTACAGATCTGGGTCTACCATTTGCAAAGGTGTGAAAAGTCTTTCCTGTCAGTGTTAAAATAAGCAATAGCAATATGTGGACCAAAAATGTCTTTCTTTGGAAAAACATGACCAAAATAGTGTACTGTTAACTAAAATAGACCAGATCAAAAACTAGTGGCATACAATACATTGTACTGTGAATAATATGATTTTATCTATATCATGCTTCTCATAATGGCTGTATTAATTCTGCAAAAGGTTTAGCTCAAGATGAGATGTTGGTTATGTTTGCTCTTCATCACAACTCTAACTATTTGGTGTTAAGATTTTATTGCATTTATATATGAGTAACGGTTTAACTGAAGATAAAGGTTTAAGCAAAACTCAGCTTGCTCCTCATGTACTGAATGACAACTCTCAATACTCTACAGTTGCAAACATTTTGAATTACGATGAGGCACCAAATACATTGTTACTCTATCAGGATCCCAATATTTGACATTGATCATATTTTGACAAAAAATGTACGGATTTTTTTTTCTAAAAGTATTGAAGCAGATGACAAAATTTTGCTGGCGACAGTTGTTCAGAGTTTGTAAATGTAAATACAATGTTAATACTATCAGATAGTCTTAACTTTTTGCACGCTTAGTAACTGTTGTCTGCAATAATTTATCATTTGCTTCCATTCTCAGGGTTAGTTTGTCTTCCATTTCTGTTTAAAATACAATCCAAGTGATACACAGTTCGGATCCTGATATGACGCTGAGTTATATTGTGGTTCCAAACTGGTTGCGTAGGTTATCATTAATTTACCAGTACCGTAGCATTTGCAAAACTTAGTTTGTGTGGACTGCACCGTGATTCAGCACCGTATATTGACTCCTTTATCTTACCAGGTGTGATCTGAAAAAAATTATTACAAACTTTTGATCAAGATTAGATGGCATGTGACTAAATATGTACTTAAAATTAAAGTTTTGCACCCCTTTGTTGTTTTTGTGTGACAAATAGTGTGAGAAAGATAATGCACTTAACCCTTTACTCCATAGCAACTCCTTTCAATGCCTTTGCAGACAGAGTAGACCCAGATCAGATGACTCCTGATGAGCCTTCTGATCAGAGTCTGCTCTGCTTGCTCATGGAATTATATGGGTCCGATTCTGTCATGGCTAAAATGATTCTGTGTTAATAACGTCACAGCAAAATCCCTATAATGCGATCAGCAGGGGCTTTCTGCATAACTTTCATCCTGCATTAAGCAACCAGATGCTTATAAAGACAGCCATGTTTATTAATTAAGTGGTCAAATAGTTATAAAGAAATATGGAAGGTGGAACATTTTAGACATTTTAGAAAGTAAAGAAACAGATCTATCAAATTTAATTAGCGAACAGAGTAGACCCAGACCAGACTGCTCCTAGAGGAGCCGTCTGATCAGGGTCTGCTCTGTTTGCTAATAGAATTTGATAGATCTGGTTCTTTGCTTTCTAAAATGGCTACAACGTTCCATCTTCCATATTTGATTTTAACTATTTTAACCATGAATATTCAGTAGGTATTGAAATTGCATATATCAGGGAAAGGGTTAAGCACACAACAGACTGGACTGGATTACAATTAACCCTTCGCTTGCTATTCACGTCAATATACCTACCTGTAAATAGTGAAGACCCAGATGAGACAGCTCCTGCAGGAGCTGTCTCATCAGGGTCTGCACTACAGTATACTCCCTGAAAACTGGACTCTCTGAAAACCGGATTTCTCTGAATACCGGACGATTTTCGAAGTCCTGTATTTTTCTCCTATAAGTTCAATGCAAAAACCTCCCTGAAAACCGGACTCTCTGAATTCCGGATACCGGACGCTTTTCTATAACTGCGGACTGGTTTTGTTCTATATTAGTTCTCTGAATACCGGACGCGGCTTATGCAAACAACGTGTCAGGGTTGTGTGTATTGTAAACTTAGCTTGAGGGCTATTTTCGATTGGTGTGAAAATCACATTATTGTCATTAAAGCGGTTATGCGTGTTATCTATCTAGGTGTGAAAAACACTAATCGGTGCAGCAGTACATGTAATAATCATAACTGTTATCAGTTTAAAATTGATATCGTATAATAACAGTGATAAGTATGCCGACAATTACGTTTTTTTATTTGTTGAAAATGAATTTACAGGTATGTTTAGAAACAAATTCTCGCAAACTATGAATAAGTTAATTGACTCATGGAGTGAAACTATTGCTTATTCATTATTGTTTCAGTTGATATTTTAAGAACCATTATAAGATACATGTAATAATCAGAGAGATATAAATATTGATAACAAAATCATTAGACTACACTTAGGAAGGAGGGTTTTGGATATGTCAAGTTTGCAATTTTTGTCAACTCCCTGAAAACCGGAACTCTCAGAAAACCGGACTTTTAGCCAAGTCCGGAAGGGGTCCGGTTTTCAGGGAGTTTACTGTATTTACAAGTTGGTTGTGCAACCAGTGCACTCCACAGCAGTGATTGCACAACGAAATACTTGTACACAGTGAAGATATATTTAATTATACAACATGACATGGGTAAAGAAGGAGAAATGTATTTTAAAATTCAGCAAGTGAAGGGTTAACTATGGATAGATAGGTTCACAAAAGACATGAATACCATACATTTGTCATTATGCAGTAAATAAATCTAGGGGCATATGCATTAGATATAGTATTTATTACATCTCTGTATGGCAGGCTTCCAAATTTTAAGACAAGGGTACAACAACCGGACTTTGGCAGAGCGGACAAACTTAGTCCCCATATCTGCTTAACTCTTCACCTGATAGAGACCCTTTGTCATGCCTTTGCAAACAGAGAAGACCCAGATCAGATGACTCCTGCAGGAGTCAACTAATCAGGGTCTGCTGTGTTTGCTTATGAAATGATGTATATATATCTGATTCTACAGACTCATTCGAGGCCCAAAAACTCCTGTGTTCAGTGCCATTATAAAAAATCATCTAACTAATATTTTGATGTCATTGTTTCTTAAATGAATATTAATGAAGTAAAGGGTTAATTGATCACATAGCCCTTTCCTTCCTATAAACGCCTTTTCACACATTTGCAAACAGAGTAGACCTAGATCTGAGCCGTCTGACCAGGGTCTGCTCTGTTTGCTAATGGAATTCGATAGATATATTTCTTTAATTTCTAAAATTAATGTCTTCATTGTTTAACTTTCCATATTACAACTGTTTTGTCCATGAATGTTCAGTATACCTGGAAGTTTGGAATAAATGTAGAACAGGGAAAGAGATAGGTAATAATATAGGTTAACATTGCACCTTTTCCCATATCAATGCTAATTTACGACATAAATAATAAGCCCCATTTATAAATTTTAGCCCTTTCCCTAATGAATGTTTATTCATGAATTGGAGGTCTATGAAAGACTTAAATTTGCTACAGGATTTAGATTGACAAACAATGTTGACCCTAGGATCCCTCTGACCTGGGTTTGCACTGTTTGCAAGTGATTTCAAAAGGTTAACCCTTCTCTCGCTGAATTTTAAAATATATTTCTCCTTCTTTACCCATGCCCTGTTGTATGATTACATATATCTTCACTGTGTACAAGTATTTCGCTGTGCAATCACTGCTGTGGAGTGCACTGGTTGCACAATCAATTTGTAAATAGTGCAGACCCTGATGAGACAGCTCCTGCAGGAGCTGTCTCATCTGGGTCTTCACTATTTACAAGTAGGTATATTGACTTGAACAGCAAGTGAAGGGTTAACATTGTTACACTTGACTTTCCCTGTTCTATATTTATTCCACATTTCAATACATACTGAATATTCATGGACAGAATATATTAATACGATAGTTATAATGAAATATATAAGGCGGAACATTGTACCCATTTAAGAAAGTAAAGAAACAAATCTATCAAATTCAATTAGCAAACAGAGCAGACCCTGATCAGATGGCTCCTATAGGAGTCATCTGATCTTGGTCTACTCTCTCTTTGCAAATGCATGAAAAGGTGTTTATATGAAGGGAAGGTTTAAAAATAATAAACAATAAATAAAGAATAAATCTAAGGTATTGTATTATCTCTAATAAATGCCCCCACTCTAATAAAGACCCCACTCTAATAAATGCCCCCACTCTAATAAATACCCTCTTACCACTTACGATCAATAAAACAACTGAAACACGATAAGAACCGTTAAATAATTAAAGATTTTTCAAGAAATGTAGTAGCCTAAGGCAGGCTGAAACCAATGCAGAAATCTTCCCTATGTTTACTCCATAGATATGCCTTTGCAAGCACAGTCTAAGTCCCAGATCAGACGGGTCTGCTCTGTTTGTTGATTGAATAATATAGATCTGATTCAACAATTTCTGCCATGGCCAAAAAATTTTATTTTATAAAAGTTATATTCATGATGTCATTATTTCATACATGAATATTCATATGGTAAAGGGTTAAAATGTATGATCATGAATATATCATAAAAACACTTGAATTAAGTCTGAGGGTTCAAGATCAATTTCATCAGAAGTGATTGTACCATTATCAACTCATAGCCATATACATTATACAATTGCAACTGTGCATTAGATGCTTTGTGATAACCTTTTAAGCTAATTTCATTTACAGGAATTTGTCTTCGAGTGCTAACATGGATGTGACAACTCAACTGGCTGAAAGCCAGATTATCACAGTGTTGTAGGTGTTTCCTCAGCCTCAATGCCTTGCTGTTGTGGTCGTCAGAATCTGCATTGTTCTTTAACCCCTTCCTTTATACAAACTCTTTTTCACGCCAGTGCAAACAGAGTTGACCCAGATCAGATAACTTCTTATGTACATTTATATATATTAAAATGCTGTCCAATGGACTGCTTTACAAACTGTTGAAATGGGGAGTTCGGACATCCTAACTCTCAAGATAATTAGGGTACATCCTCTGACTACTGCAACAGCAATACCATTAATCCTAATTACCATAAATATTCAGATAGAAAAACTAAGCAGACCCAGATCAAACTGATCCTGAAAGAGCAACTAGATCCGGGTCTGTGCTGGTTGCTAGTATGTCAGTCTGCTTAAATCCTTTACTCCATAAATATTCCTTTTTACGCCTTTGCAAACAGAGTAGACCCAGATCAGACAGTTCCTATAGGAGTTGTCTGATCAGGGTCTGCTCTGTTTGCTTATGATATAATAGAGATATGATTCTACAGTTTTTGCTATGACCAAAACTTCCTGTGTCCTTTTGCTATTATAACAATTTACATGATTAATAATCATGATATCATTATCTCTTACATGAATATTAATGGATTAAAGGATTAAAGTTACCAAAATGGTGACGAAGTGAACTTAAATTAATTGAAAGATTTGAATACTAGGATATATAGGGTATTTATTTCAAAAATCTTGTCAATGCCATTTTAACAGTGTTAGGTCTCAGTTTATTGAGCCCTTCCCTATCATATAAACACTCTTCCATGCATTTGCAATCAGAGTAGACCCAGATCAGACAGCTCCTGTATGAGCCTTCTGATCAGGATTTGCTCTGTTTGCTCGCGAAATAGTATAGCTCTGTTTCTACAGTTTTTGCTATGGTCAAACATTCCTCTGTTATATGTTATTATGAAAAATCAGCTAATTAATGTTCATGATATCATTTTCCTCCATAAATACGCCTTTCTACGCCTCTGTAATAACCATTTCTTGAAACCATTGTGATAAATAGAGCATTTGCTCCTATAGGAGCAAATGCTCTATTTATCACAATTGTTTCAACCTACAAAATTTTAGAAATTTACTTTTCTCCAGTAAATTCTCCTTTTGGGTAGATTCATTCAAAGAGGTTGGGTCATATGGAGGAAAGGGTTAATAATAGAAATGACTTCAAACATATTACAAAACTGACTGTAATGTGAATTCTGTATAAGTTGTTGAGTATCCCAGACAAAGAAATTAATATTGGGAAAAAACATCTCAACCCTTTCCGTCATATAAATGCCTTTTCACATATTTGCAAACAGAGTTGACCCAGATCAGATGGCTCCTATAGGAGCCATCTGATCAGAGTCTGCTCTGTTTGTTTTTGACATGAGAAAGATGTGATTCTACAGTTTTTATCAAAGCAAAATATTTCCTTGAAAAGTTTATATTATAAAAATTCAGCCACTAAATATTCTGATGTCATTATTTCATTATTTCTTACATGAATATTGAACACAAGGAAAGGGTTAATACCCAATTCATCCCTTTGCCAGAAGGAATAGAACCACTCATACAACGTTTCCTGTTTGTTTTTACTTGTCTGTGAAAAATGGCATTGAATTTGTCTCAAACCCAGCTGAACTGTGCTGATATACCTACACACAGAGAAAATAGTGTACTTCAATTGCTCTTAGTATTCAGACCGACAAACTTAGGCAAATAGTGCAGACCCAGATTAAAAGGCCCCAGAAGGAGTCATTTGACCAGGGTCATTACTATTTGCTACTTCGTCATTCTAATCTAAAACTGTAAAAATGTACTTATTCAACAGTACAAACTGGTTAAAGAGGAAAGACAGGGTGTCTGAACACTCAGGGCAATTAGGGTATGCTCTAAATATGCACTGTACTATACTGGTCCTTTAACTGAGCACATCACTTTCCTGTCAAATGATGAATACTTAATTCTATTCGCCCAGCTGTTAACAATGGTGGAGCCTCTCTATATCTGAATGAAAAAGCTCTTAAACATTTTCCTCATATTGACGCCTCTGTAAAAAAAATATATTTTTTAAACCATTGTGATAAATAGAGCATTTGCTCAGTATTAGCAAATGCTCTATTTATCACGATGGTTTCGAAACACGGAATTCTAAAAGTTTCCTTTTTTTCTAGTAAGGTCTAAACACATACATGTATAGCCTATGAGGGAATTGGTTAATGCACAATGAAAGTAATTCAGAAAGCTCCATTGGGAGCTTTCAGCATAACTTTCATCCTGGATTAAACTACTACTTGTCTTAAAGACCCAGAATTATACTTATATTAGTAGCCATTGTAGAGAGGTTTTACAGTTAATTTATACTGCACTCATTTCCCATGCTTTAAACAATTCCTGCAGAGAAACCTTACAATGTCTTGTTCCAGTATTCAACCATTATGACCAAAGTGCACATAACAGCAGTCAAGCATGTCTTGTTTTCACTGGTGATGGTATCTTGTTGCGAAGAGTTCTAGATAAAATGCATACTGATCTACAATGTATCAAAATCTCTTAATTTCTCAGTCAAACTGATCATGCTGCAACTCTTTAGAATTGTCTCGGTGAGATGATTCTAATGAGCAGTGGCAAGATAGGGTCTGATGAGTAGTCATAAAACAGATTTTACTTAGATTTCACAAATACCAGTACTTATTTTATCTACAACTCTGTACTGCTGTTTTATTTTTATTTATCCCTTCTTTTTCAGCAGCCCTATATCTACACAGAGGTCCAGATAAGATGCGTAAATTTAAGAAAAGCTACATGATTTCTCCACCAAACCCTATACTGTAACCACTCTTTAGAATCGTCTCAAAGAGAAAATTCTAAAGAGTGGTTACAGTATAGGGTTTGGTGGAGAAATGACGATTTTAGTATTTAGGTACGCACCTTTATCTGTAGCTCTGTCAACAGTCAGTGATCACAACTCAAGAGCTTAGCACAAAATAATTGTAACTGTATTCTTTAATTTTGGTGCCAAACATTTGCAAATTATTGTTTTTGTAATCGTTTTTCTTCCATTTCTTGTAAAAACAACAACAACAATAGTTAGAGCTGCCAAACTGTTTAGGTTAACCCTTCGCTTGCTATTCGCGTCAATATACCTACATGTAAATAGTGAAGACCCAGATGAGACAGCTCCTGCAGGAGCTGTCTCATCAGGGTCTGCACTATTTAAAAGTTGATTATGCAACCAGTGCACTCCACAGCAGTGATTTCACAGCGAAATACTTGTACACAGTGAAGATATATGTAAATATACGACAGGGCATGGGTAAAGAAGGAGAAATGTATTTTAAAATTCAGCAAGCGAAGGGTTAAGATGAATGCTGATTTACTCGACATCTCATCTGGATCCAGAACTTTTGCAAATATTACACACCGTATTCTCGCCAATAAATGCCCCCACCCTAATAGAGGCCGCCTTACTTCTGGGGGGAAACTTATGATCAGTAAAACAATTAATATCCTATACATGTATACACACATGAAATTAGTTAACCGTTAAATAAAGAAATATAGGTTTTTCAAAATACAGGTGGAACCTTAATGCAGGCTGAAAGCAATGCAGAAAGCTCCCCTAGGAACCTTTTGCATTGCCTTCATGCTGCAGTAAGCAACAACCTGTGTATAAAATTTTAAAAACGTAACACCAGGGGTGTGTGTGCGAGGTGGGGGAGGGGGCGATTAATTACTAAGAGATATTGCGGTACGTATTCACAGTTTATAGATACAATAGTTTTTTGCTGAGCTTTACACAGTCTAGCATAAACTCTCTTCTAATTATAATCTAAACAGTATATTTCATGTACATAAGTTTCAACTTTCTTATATATTTCCAGTTATTAACCGTTTACTTCATGAGGAATAACTAGATTATGAATATTAATTAATTTAATTTTTATAATGACATATGAACAATTTTAGGAAGTTTTGGCCCTGGCTAAAACTGTAAAATCATATTTATATCATTCCATAAGCAAACAAAGCAGACCTTGATCAGACAGCTCCTGCAGGAGCGTCTGATCTGGGTCTATTCTATTTGCAAAGGTATCAAAAGGCATATATATATATATATATATAGAGAGAGAGAGTAAACAGTTAATACCTATACTATATTGAGTATCTTTCCTTTTTGTTTTGTTTGTACAGCTTCATTCGCTTTATATTATGGGTTTCTAATTTCATATCAGTTTGCATGACAATACAAAATTTTTATGGTCATGTTAGAAATGATTTGCTCTATATATATGTTCATGTACAGTAAAACCCCTATAAACCAGAATTCTAGTAGAGAAGGTTTTAGATGCTTTTAGGTAGGTGACTGCAATAAGACTTCTATTTAGTGAAAGATCTACAAAAGGACTGACTTACAATAAGACTGCTATTTAGTGGAATACCATCAATTCGACTTCTATTTAGTGGAAGACCTGCAATAAGACTTCTATTTAGTGGAAGACCTGCAATAAGACTTATATTTAGTGGAAGACCTACAAAAGACTGACTTACAATAAGACTGCTATTTGGTGGAATAATAACAATAAGACTTCTATTTAGTGGAAGACCTGCAATAAGACTTCTATTTAGTGGAAGACCTGCAATAAGACTTCTATTTAGTGGAAGACCTGCAATAAGACTTCTATTTAGTGGAAGACCTGCAATAAGACTTCTATTTAGTGGAAGGCCTACGATAAGACTGACTTACAATAAGACTTCTATTTAGTGGAAGACCTGCAATAAGACTGACTTACAATTAGACTGATATTTAGTGGAATACCTGCAATAAGACTTCTACTTAGTGGAATACCTACAATTAGGAAATGGTGTAGACTCAGATGAACTGTTACATCAGGGACTTTTTCAGTTTCCCTTGGTTTTCAAAATCCGTTTAAGTTGTATCCATTCAAAGGGTTAAAGTGGAAAGTCAAGTGTAAGCAACTCAGAAATTAGTCTGGATCTATACTCTTTGCGATATCTAAAGACACCTTTTCTCGTGATGTGGATCAAATGCATTTAAAAAAATAGTTGGCATGGGCATGAGGGCATCTTATATAAAAACAACTTTCTGTCTTTGAAATAGTTTAACCCTTTACTCCATGAATATTAATGTAAGAAATAATGATGCCATGAATAGTAATGAAAGAAATAATGATATCATGAATATTAATGTAAGAAATAATGATATCATGAATAGTAATGAAAGAAATAATGATATCATGAATAGTAATGAAAGAAATAATGATATCATGAATAGTAATGAAAGAAATAATGATATCATGAATATTAATGTAAGAAATAATGATATCATGAATAGTAATGAAAGAAATAATGATATCATGAATATTAATGTAAGAAATAATGATATCATGAATAGTAATGAAAGAAATAATGATATCATGAATAGTAATGAAAGAAATAATGATATCATGAATAGTAATGAAAGAAATAATGATATCATGAATATTAATGTAAGAAATAATGATATCATGAATAGTAATGAAAGAAATAATGATATCATGAATAGTAATGAAAGAAATAATGATATCATGAATATTAATGTAAGAAATAATGATATCATGAATAGTAATGAAAGAAATAATGATATCATGAATATTAATGAAAGAAATAATGATATCATGAATAGTAATGAAAGAAATAATGATATCATGAATATTAATGTAAGAAATAATGATATCATGAATAGTAATGAAAGAAATAATGATATCATGAATATTAATTAGTATACTTTTTTCTAATGACACATGAGCACACAAATGTATGTTGCTGTTTCAGTAACTATAGAATCATATCTGTATCATTTTATAAGCAAACAGAGCAGACTCTGATATAGGAGCTGTCTGATCTGGGTCTTCTCTTAAAATTACAATGGTGTTATAGGGGTATTTATGGAGTAAAGGGTCGAGATATGTTGGGTTTGTTTTGTGTGAAATGTTTGAAAATGTATTCTATAAATGTAAGTATGACAACCTTCTTGTCTGTATATATATATATATATAATATATTTTATATAAAGTTATAAACATGTATGTACATACACTCAGTGTGTCTATTGAAGTAGTAACATCCATATTGTTTTGTTAAGTCCTGTAGTTAAATGTTTATTTCTCTCTTTCTATTGCCAGAGATCTCAGCCACAACAATCTAACAGCATTGTCGTCTAATCTCTTCGACTCTATGCAACTCTTAAGAGACATGTAAGTAACTTCAAATATTTTAATTATATCCAACCTTTTCCTTCTTACACACACTTTTTTTCATGCCATTGCAAACAGAGTAGACCCAGATCAGATGGCTCCTGTAGGAGCACTGTCATCATGGTCTTCTTTGTTTGCTTTTCTACCAATATAAAAATAATAATGTGTGCCTATGCAATTAAAATCTCAGCTAACAAGTATTCATGATATTATTACAGTAAAACCTCGATTATTCGAATTTTCGGTATAGAAGAATTCAGACCCTTTTAGGCAGGTGGCTGCTTAATGCATGATGAAAGTCATGCAGAAAGCTCCTAGAGAAGCTTTCTGCATGACTTTCACCATGCATTAAGCTGCCACCTGTCTTAAAGATCGATACTGATACGTATTTTAGTGTTCGGATAATCGAAGTTTTACTATATTTCCTACATGATTTCCTACATGAATATTCAACAGGGAAAAGGTGGAAGATTCTTCCGTTTTTCTTATTATATTCTAGACTCCGATTTATTTGCCCTTTGGATGCAGATTATGAGTATACAGAAATTTGTAATCCGTGTAGACCCAGAATAGAGGGCTCTTTGAGGAGACCTCAGACTGATCAGGATCTGTCCTGTCCGTCATTCATTTCTCAAACTATACATTGGTACTCTATAATCATCTATTGAATGCTGAATTTTCGAAGTGGAATGGTCCACCATTGTTTGAAGATTGAGTTCATTAACACATTCCCTCATATTGACGACTTTTGACGACTCTGTAAAAGTCACTTTGTGAAACCATTGTGATAAATAGAGCATTTGCTCCTGTAGGAGCAAATGCTCTATTTATCGCAATGGTTTCAAACTACAAAATTCTAAAATTTCCATTTTCTCTAGTTAACCCATTCCCTGTTCTATGTTTATTTCAAATTTCCATACCTTTTGAATATTCATGAACAAGTAGTTATAATGAAATATGAAAGGTGGAGCAGGTAGCCATTTTAGAGAGTAAAGAAACAGATCTTTCAAATTCCATCAGCAAACAGAGCAGACCCTGATCAGACGGCTCCTCTAGGAGCCATCTGATCTGGGTCTACTCTGTTTGCAAGTGCGTGAAAACACATTTATATGAGGGAAAGGGTTAATGCTCCTTTTCGGTAGATTTATTCAAAGAGGTTGTATCTAAAAATAGCCTATGAGGTAATGGGTTAAAGGGTTTAATTTGCAAGTGGGTTTTGAATGACTAACTGTGTAGACCCAGATGGGAGTGCCCCTAGAAACAACATCTGATCTGGGTCTACACTGTTTGCAATGCAAAGAATTAAAAATTATTTTTGTATTGTCTTCCATCTTAGCATTATTTCAAATAATTTATCATTTTGACACTTTCCCTGTTGAATATTCATATAAGAAATAATGACATCATGAGTATTTCTTAGATTGATTTGATTGTTTAATGGCATATGTAAACAAGATGTTTTAATATTGGTAGAAACTATAGAGTCAGATCTATTAAAATTTCATAAGCAAAAACAGCAGATCCTGATCAGATGGCTTCCTCAGGTGCCATCTGATCAGGATGTACTCTGTTAGCAAAGACATGAAAAGGGATTTATATGAAGGAAAGGGTTAATCCTTTATTTTCTAATCCAGCACTTTTGCACCCTATACAAACAGTAGACACTGATCAAACAACTCCTGTAGAAGTTATGTGAGCATGGTCTGCCGTTTGCTTTAATAGAGTGATAGATTTGATTCAGCGCTGTCAGCTTGGCAAAAATATTTTTTTTCGTCCCTTGGTAAGATTTAACTTCAGTGAGATCTCAGTAACTGTTGTACTATGGTTTTCAAATTCACTGCTAGCATGCAAAAATTAATGTTGGGGATGGGGTGTGTGTGTGTGTGTGGGGGGGGGGGGGGGGGGGGGAGGGGTTGATACATCAAGCCATTACAGCAGAAATTTTCTTAAGGGACATTTCAATTTTCGAACATTTTTGGAGTCTTAAAAAAGCAGGCGGTTGTTTAATTCATAGGCTTTTTTTTAGATCCAACCTCTTTAAATAAATCTATTGAAAAGGTACACTAAGGAGCAAATTCTCTATTTATCACAATCGTTCCAAAGAGTGACTTTTACAGATGCGCCAAAATGTGTCACTATGAGGGAATGGGTTAATGCAGGACGAAAGTAAAACAGAATGCTCCAATAGGAGCTTTCTGCATTACTTTTGACCTGCATTAGGCTACCACCTGCTTCAAGACCCACCCAGAATTAGACCTGTTTTTAATGATCAATTAATACAGGTTTACTGTATTATGTGCATGTTAATGATCTGGGACTGTCGCATGGCTTAGTGGTAGAGCATCCGCCTGCGGTACAGAAGTTCGCGGGTTTGATCCGGGGTCGCGACAGACCAAAAAATGTTAAAAGTTGGAACTAGTAGCTCCCTTGTCTACGCTCAACATTAAAGGGGTAGTTCTAAGACTGGTTGGCCCCCTGTCAGGATAATGTGACGGAGTGGAGTGCCTTTGCCATGTGCACGTGGCAGGGGCATTCCAGTGTGGCAGCACTATAACTTGTCTCATGCGGGTGCCGTCTGCAAAGAACTAAAATACTGTTGGTCAGACATAAAACCCAACTCACTCACTAATTACATGAGATATATGGTAAATAAGTAGCATGAGCAGTATTCAAATGCCGTTTCATTTCAAAATTTGATTTTTCAGTTTTTTGGACCACAATCAGATTTCAACAATAGGAAGCAACACCTTTCAACACCCCTCGATAACCAAAATGTAAGTATATGTATGTGTAGATATGGACATTTTGTTTGTTTATTTGTAGTTTCATCTCAGTGAACAGATTGTATCTCTGAAGCTTGCAAACAATGTATGTACATCGGACACCTGGGTCCATGCTTATAAAACTTTTTAGTTGAGTCTGAGTTCATTCTCAAGCTTTTGATTGGTCAGATTTGAGTTCTCAAGCTTTTGATTGGTCAGATTTGAGCCAAAGGCTCAAATCTGACCAATAAAAAACTTGATAACGAACTCAGACTCAACTAAAAGTTTTATAAGCATGGACCCTGGTATCAGACCTGGCTCAAAGGTTATAAAACTTCTGAGTCTGAGTTCATTCTCAAGTATCTCGATCATCAGACAGATACTTGAGAATGAATTCAGACTGAAACTTATCATTTTATAACCCTATGGCCTAAATTTACTGATATATTCTCAGGATTGAGGAGCAAAAGCACCTTAGATATGTTTATTTGGTTCCCAACTTCTGCCATTCTGGTTAAAGCTTGGAACCGTGTTTTTGAAAATTGTATTTACTACAATGTATTTGAGCTTGTACTGGTAAGTCATCATTAGGGATATGTACACTGTTTGCAAGGGTTCAAAGGTATTTTTACATTTTTACATTGACAACCAATACATGACAACCTGAATTAGAAATAAAATAAATTTGGCAAATTTACAAGTCCTGTAAAGGCTGCAAATGTTTTCAAATGTTGGTTTTAGCGTTAATAAATTACACTAAATATAATAGAAACGTGATAATTAGATTATCAGCCAAAATAACTTAGCTGAGTATATCCGGTGGGTATATACCCAAATAATCTATATACATGTACTAGATTATTAACTTTATCGTTGTAAGTGCAACCTGTCAGTCTTTGCAAACAGCTTGGATCTAGATGAGACGCAGAGTAACTCGACGTCTCATCAGGATCCAAGCTGTTTGATGCTCAGAAGTACTTCCAAAGTTTGAATGAACTTGAAGTAAAGTAAAAATTGCTGTAGATCAGAGATAGAGAAGATTTAATTTTTACAGCGGGATAAGACTTAAAACTATTTGCCACCAGCCTGGTAAGAATTTTGTGGTTTGTTACTAATGTTAGACATTTATTGTAAATTGTAAAAAAAAAAGCCCTGATTCATGATTGAAACAAAAGTGGTAATATTTTTTGGCCTGAGCCCTTCTAGTGCTAGTAGTGACTTGACTGACATTCATAAATAGTTTGGATCCAGATCAGATGCCGAGTGAATCAGCAGCTCATCAGGATCCAAGCTGTTTGACACTAAGTCAGTAATTTCTTAATAGCTTGAACAATCAGATGGAAGTTACAATTGTAACAGATCAGGATTATAGCAGACTTTATTTTGTTCGAAATTAGAAGGGTAAATATCATCAGTAAGGTACGGGATTAATAATATACTTTAAATGTATAGCGACAACAATGTTAACAATTTGTCAAGCACTATTGTGACTGTGTAATTTATCTTTTGACATGCCGTCCCTTTTCATCTGATATACTGACAGTTTGTTTAAATGGCTACAGAAAACGTCCTGAATGTAATCGTAGTGCCTTTGTCTACATTTATATACCCTTATGCTGCCATTCACAAACTCAAATAGTATTGTTCAGAGCTGTAGATAGGATGTCTACTTTTCTATCAAATTCTCTTAGCCAAACCCTATCTTGCTGCAGCTCATCAGAATTGTCTTTCCGAGGTGATTATAATGAGTTGCGATAAGGTAGGATTTGGGGGAGAAATATGAAAAATATTTTAACTCTTTGCACGCTAAGTAATTTTTTCGTCTGCAACAATTGTCGTCTGCTTCAATTCTTAAAATAAACTTTCTCTCATTTCTTTACAAAAATATGGTCAAGATGACAAAGAGTTTGGATCCTGATGAGACGCCGCATTATGCGGCGTCACATCTGGATCCAAACTCTTTGCATAGGTAATCACTGTTTCGCCGCTAGCGTGCAAAGAGTTAATACAAATTACTAAATATACTTCTTATCTTCAGCCCTGATTATTCCTTGGGGTTTTTTTTGTGTGTGTTTTTTTTTTTAATTATATGGATACTCCTCGGTGACTAAGGTTTAAACAATCCCTCCTCACTTCCTCCATTTTCTGGATCCACTGTGTTAGTTGCATTTGATGTACATATAATTTTCATACAAGCATGGAAAAGATGAATTTTTAAAAAAACTAAAAAAAAATGGAAAGACATATATTTTAAATGGACAAAATCAAAGGTAATGAGTGCAGAAATTTTGACATTCTTCCAGGCCTATTTGCTACAAAGCTGTTATCAGGGTTGACTGCACCTTTAGTCTCCTGAGTAAATCCCCCCCCCCCCCCTTCTTAACCCTTTCCCTGACATAAACATGTTTTCACACATTTGCAAAAAGAGTAGACCAAGATCAGCCGTCTGATCAGGATCTGCTCTTTTTGCTTATACTGATTCTAAAATTTCAGCTTGAGCCAAAATGTCCTTTGTTCATTATATAATTAAAACAAACTAATCTAATGAATATTCATGATGTCATTAGTTCTTACTTGAATATTGAACAGGTTAATTTTGTTTAACGCTTTCTCTGTTCGATATTCATGTAAGAAATAATGACAGCATAATATTTATTAGCTCAAATTTTATAATGTAAACTTTTCAAGGGAATTCTTTGCTTTGACAAAAACTGTAGAATCATATCTACAGTAAAACCTCTCTATAACGGCCACTGAATTACATCAAATAATTTGTGTTAAATGCAGGTTACTGCTTAAAGCAAGCTGAAAGTAAAACAGAACGCTCCTATAGGATGGGCTATTTCACTCTGAAAATGCAATGTTGAAACGGGTTAGACAACCATAATTGTACTTTCGGTTCAGTCTTATGATAAATACTATGCAGTTCTGTGTATCTATAGTGTATCAATAGTCTTAACCTTTAATCCTTTTACTGGTTAATATTCATGTCATAAATCATGATGTCATGAATTTATTAACTGGATTTTTATAATGGCATATGTTCACAGGTTTTTTGTTATTGATAGAAATTGGAGCTGGGCTTTTATAATTTTGTAGGCAAACATACAGACCCTGATCAGATGGCTCGAATAGGAGCCATCTGATCTTGGTCTACTCTGTTTGCAAAGGCATGATAAGGTGTATATATATGGAGTAAAATATGAAGTAGAGGGTTTACTCTATAGACATGCCTTTTGACACCTTCGTAAACCGAGTAGACCTTGATCAGGGTCCATGCTTATAAAACTTTCAGTTGAGTCTGAGAACGTTCTCAAGCTTTTGATTGGTCAGATTTGAGCATTTGGCTCAAATTTGACCAATCAAAAGCTTGAGAACTCAAATCTGACCAATCAAAAGCTTGAGAACGAAACTCAGACTCAACTAAAAGCTTTATAAGCATGGACCCAGATGGCTCCTTTAGGAGTCATCTGATCAGGGTCTGTTCTGTTGACTATTGAAATAATATTGATCTTTGTCTACAGTTTCTACCATAACCAAGAAGAATCGCTGCTCATGATGTCTTTTACAAACTTAGTTTAATTAATATTCATGACCTCATTATTTCTGACATGAATATTCATGGAGTAAAGGGTTAGATACTGATGGGGACTACTGTGTAAGTCATGATATGTACTACCCACTAAGATGCATTTCTTGCAGTGACCTGTCAGCTAACTTGCTCACAGAAATCTCCATTCAATTGAAAAAAGTGGAGAGTTTGCTTAGTCTGTAAGTACATCCGAAGTAAAATCAGTTTTGCGACACATCATATATTTGTTTGTCTTCTCTGTATACGAGCTTTGCCTGGAGTTGAAGTTTTTACATAAAAAAAGGACCTACTTCCAATATCCTGCTTCCATCCCTTTGGCTATAAAATGTATTATTTTGTAAGGTCTAATACAGAGCTCCAGATAAGATGCGTAAATTTAAACAGTTTCAAGAATTACAGCTTTATTTCGCCACCAAACCCTATACTGTGACCACTCTTTAGTATCGTCTCAAAGACACAATTCAAAAGAGTGGTCACAGTATAGTGTTTGATGGAGAAATGACGACTTTAGTATTTGGGTACGCACCTTTATCTGTAGCTCTGTTAAATAATACGGCGGACAGTTTCCATGGCAAAATTCGCTGTTGTATAGATATTGCCTCAACAATTTCAATGCATATGGATCCATGCTCAGATATGAACCAGGTCTTTGTTCATATATTGACTTGTTTTGATTTGAAATATTGAAATTATTCTTTTAATTATTGTATTAACCCTTTATATGCGGGAATCAAGTATATTAGTCATTTGCAAACAGTGTAGACCGTAGATCCAGATTGGCCACTTCCCTGGACCTGTAAAATCTGATCTGGATGTGCTTAACCCATAACCTCATAGGCTATTATTAGATACAACCTCTCTCAATAAATTTTCCGAAAAGGGGCATTAACTAGAGAAAAGTAAAATTTTAAAATTTTGTAGTTTGAAACCATTATGATAAATAGAGCATTTGCTCCTATAGGAGCAAATGCTCTATTTATCACAATGGTTTCACAAAGTGACTTTTCAGAGTCGTCAAAAGCCGTTAATATGAGGGAATGGGTTAATGTCTAAACATTAATCTTAGTTATCCTAAGTATTTGGACAGACAGACTTGGGCAACTAGTGCAGACCCAGACCAAGATGCTCCAGAAGGACTAGTTTGATCAGGGTCTATATTATTTGCTACTATATCAATGTTCTTTAAACCTTTCCTTCATACACCTTAGCAAACAGAGTAGACCCAGCTCAGACAGCTCCTGTAGGAGCTGTCTAATAAGGATCAGCTCTGTTTGCTTATGATATGATATAGAACGGATTCGACAGTTTTTATCTAAACAAAATATTCCCTTAAATATTTTACTTTAAAAATTAATCTTGATGTTATTATTTCTTTCATAACTATTGCACAAGTAAAGGGTTACAGTTATCAAACTGGTGCCAAATTACTTACTGTAGATCCTGTTCTAAGCAGACACTCGTTTATTGAACATAAGAGTCTTAAAAAGCAGGTGGTTGCTTAATGCAGGGCAAAAATAATGCAGACAGCTCCTATTTCTGCAATACTTGTGACTGCATTAAGCTACCATCTGCCTTACAGACCCATAATTAGACCTCTTTTTGATGGTCGCTTGAGACAGGTTCTACTGTATTCAGCTTTACACATTCGTTGAGAAGGAAGTCTGAATACTTACAGTAATTAACCCTTTACACCATAAATACGCCTTTCTATGCCTTTGCAAACAGAGTAGACCCAGATCCTATAGGATTTGTCTGATCAGGGTCTGCTCTGTTTGCTTATTGAATAATATATATCTGATTCTATAGATTCTACTTTGGCAAAACTTCCATTTGCTTATAATTATGTCATTTTAAAATATAATCTAATTAATTTTTCATGGTTTCCTCATTACGGTAATTTTCTGAGATGAATATTCATGGAGTAAAGGGTTAAGATACAGATAATGTTGTTGTCGATCAGCTTCTGCATTTCCAGATTTTTCAAAGATAAGCCTCTTTTTTTTTTCTCCTGAAGCAGCTCCTTGGGTTTTTTTATGTTCACATGCATATGCATTGAAAGTGTTCATGTAGCTTCACAAATCTCCTACCATTAATCCATTAGTCGATTTTATCTGTTCAAATTATGGATATTTTTACTCCGTCTCCGACATATAAGCCATGTGATTATTTTACTAGACATCTGACGAAACTGTAATATTCTACTTAACGCATACTTCTTGACCTCTATGGGATACAAAAGTTCTTGTATTGCTGTTAACCCTTCGTTTGCTGAATTTTAAAATACATTTCTCCTTCTTTACCCATGCCCTGTTGTATAATTACATATATCTTCACCATGTACAAGTATTGCACTGTGCAATCACTGATGTGGAGTGCGCTGGTTGCACAATCAACTTGTAGATAGTGCAGACCCTGATGAGACAGCTCCTGCAGGAGCTGTCTCATCTGGGTCTTCACTATTTACAAGTAGGTATATTGATGTGATTAGCAAGCGAAGGGTTAATAGAACTTTTATTTATTTGTTTTGTTTATTTAACTCTGTAACTATTTTTTTAGTATTATTATTTGATTCTCAAAAACCATCTCTCTTCTAAAAATACATGTATTTTCATTGCTTTTATCCTTTTACCTGATATAAATGCCTTTTCGCACTCTTTAAAAACAGAGTACAGTAAAACCTCTCTATAACGGCCACTAAGTTACATCAAGTATTTTGTGATTAAGGCAGGTGGCTGCTTAAAGCTAGGTGAAAGTAAAACAGAACGCTCCTATAGAATCGTTCTGTTTTACTTTCACCTTGCTTTAAGCAGCCACCTGCCCTGAAAATCAATTAGTTAAACATCATTTAGTGCCCGTTATAGAGAGGTTTCAATGTAGATCCAAATCAGATGGCTCCTGTAGGAGTTATATGATCAGGGTCTGCCCTGTTTGTGTTGGAAATAATAAAGAATGGATTCTACAGTTTGTGTCTTTGTTCATTTGCCATAATAAAAATTCAGTCAATGAATTTTCATGAAGTCATTATATGCTTGTATAAATTATTTAAATATTCATGAGGTAAGGGGATTGGAACATACATGTAGTTACAATCTGTCTTTTTCTTCTGTTTTAAACAATTTAACCCTTTCCTTCATATAAACACCTGTTCACTTCTTTGCAAACAGAGTAGACCCAGATCAGATGATTCCTATAGAAGTGCTCTGATCAGGGTCTGCTCTGTTTGCTTATGAAATTTAAATAGATCTGATAATACAGTCTCTGGCATTAAAAAAAATCAACTTATAAATATTCATGATTTTATGGATGAATATGCAACAGGGAAAGCGTTAACAAGTGTTTAATCTTAGTATTTTCTAAACTGCCATACCGTGAGATGTCCATTTACAGTAGAAACTTACAGGAATTATCTCTTGGTAAATAATGATGGATGTCTTCAACCCTCTACTCCATAGACTCTCCTTTTAATGCCTTTTCAAGCAGAGAAGACCAAGATCTGGGTCCATGCTTATAAAACTTTTAGTTGAGTCTGAGAACGTTCTCAAGCATTTGATTGGTCAGATTTGAGCCTCTGGCTCAAATCTGACCAATCAGAAGCTTGAGAACTCAAATCTCACCAATCAAAAGCTTGAGAACGAAACTCAGACTCAACTAAAAGCTTTATAAGCATGGACCCAGATGGCTCCTGTAAGAATCTTCCTATTTGGGTCTGCTGTGTATGCTTATGAAATAATAAAAAATTAAATTCTACAGATTCGGTCATGGCTAAATATTCCTGTGTTCATAATTATGCCGTTTTAAAAAATCATCTAATTATTATTCGAGTTCTCTTTCTTACATAAATGTTCATGAGGAAAAGGGTTAACCCTTTCCCTGTTCTGTGTTTATTTCAAAGTTCAATACCTACTTGATATTCATGGACAAAGTAGGTATAATGAAATATGGAAGATGGAACATTGAAGCCATTTTAAAAAGTAAGGAAATAGATCTTTCTAATTCAATTAGCAAACACAGCAGACCCTGATCAGACAACTCTTAGTCTGATCTTGGTCTTCTCCATTTGCAAATGCGAGAAGAGGCGTTTAGATGAGGGAGTTAGCAAAGGTTGAAAGTCATGTAAAAAAATCTCTCTTAGGAGCTTCCTGAATGATTTTCACCCGGCAGGTTACTGTTTAAAGCTGAATTAAAGTAATTCATTGTTCTATATTTAAACCTTTCTCCCATGAATATTCATGTAAGAAATAATGACATTGTGAATATTAATAGATTAATTTGTTATAGTAGCACATGGACATGTGAATGTTTAGCCATGGCAGAAACTTATGGAGTTACATCTATATTATATCATAAGGAAACAGAGAAGATCCTGATCTACTCAATTTGTAAAGGCATAGAAAGGCATATTTATGGAGTAAAGGGTTAAGCTTGTATCAGCCTCCTAGACCCATGACTAGACTTATTTTGAGTGGACGTTGTATAGAGGTCTTGCTGTATTTTAGATTTAAATTAATACAATTGATGACATCTTGCAAGCTGGCTGCAGCTGTTTTGTCAGAACTGTTTATGGCAACAAAAGGTGCATACTCAAATACTAAAGTTGTCATTTCTCCACCGAATCCTATGATGTGACCACTCTTTAGAATCGTCTCTTTGTGACGATTCTAAAGAGTAGTCACAACTTAGGGTTTGGTGGAGAAAGAAAGTAATTGTTCTGAATATGTATTAATTTGAGCATCTTTTTTGGACCTCTGACTATTCTACATGTATTTGTTGTACTGAAAAGGAAAAGGAAACACTTTACCTTAATGACTATTGTGAGAGTTTTGAAATTGATTCACAGTAAGACTTAATTCCTTACTGGATTGAGATGTTTTGCAAAGAGAGTACACCCAGATCAGATGTCTCCTGTAGGAGACCTCTAACCAGGATCTGCTCTGTCTTGCTAACATGCTACAGATCCTCTGCTTTCCACCATGTCAATAAATTTCTTTCATTTATATTTTTAATTAAAACGATTAAATTATTTACAAAATTAATGTATATGAATATTGGACAGAGTCATTCATAAATATAAATCAAGTAAAGGGTTTCGTAACCACTGTGTAATGTTGAACCATTTCAGTGGTAACTGGTCAAAGTGGAGTCCTTCTGAAAGTAGAAAGTATTCATGGATTCTCTGATCATAGAGTTCCAGGAGAAATTCTTACCTGTATTATTTCATACCCAAACAGAGCAGACCCTGATCACACAACTATAGGAGCCATCCAGTCTGGGTCTACTCTGTTTGCAAAGGCATTTAAAGGTATAGCTATGATGTAAAGTATAAATTTTAAATAAGACTTTTAATGTGGAAAGTGAAATAAACCTTTACTCCATGAATATTCATATAAGAAATTATGACATCATGAATATTAATAAGATTAATTTTATAAATGACACATGGACACAGGAATTTATGGCTATATTATCTCTTAAGCAAACAGAGCCATCTGATCTGGGTCTACTCTGTTTTTAAAGAATTACAAAATCGTATTTAAGGAGTAAAGGGTTAACTAACATTTACAAAGCATTGACCCAGATTAGAACCTGCGCTGCTCATTATTTATAATTATTTGGTAAATCTAATTCTTTCATATTGAATAGAATCTACTTTTTTACAATGATGGACCATTCCACTTTAATCTTTCCTCCATAAATATGCCTTTCGACGCCTTTGCAAACAGAGTAGACCCAGATCAGATGGCTCCTATAGGAACCATATGATGAGGGTCTGCTCTGTTTGCTTATGACATGATTTAGATCTATCTCTGCACTTGGTTAGATATTCATGTGTTCATACCTTATTTTAAAAATACAGCTAATTAATATGCATGATGTCATTACTTCTTACATGAATATTCATGGAGTAAAGAGTTAAAAAAAAAAAAAAACTGTTGTTGTTTCGGTAGTAGACATTGTCATGGAGTCATTCGCATCACTCTTCTGTGCAAGATTTAGTTAACCCTTTCCCTGTTCTATGTTTATTACAAATTTCAATACCTACTGAATATTCATGGAGAAAGTAGTTATAATGGAATGTTGACGATGGAACATTTTAGCCACTTTGGGAACAAAACCCCCCAGATCTTATCAAATACCATTAGCAAACAGAGCAGACCCTGATCCTATAGGAACCGTCTGATCTGAGTCTACTCTGTTTGCAGATGCGTGAAAATACGTTTATATGAGGGAAAGGGTTCACTCTAGATACTGCAGAAATGTTTGATTGTACAGTAGTACTTATCATTAGCAGTCATTTTTTGTTGATCAAAGGGGTCTTAAAAAGCAGGGGGTTACTTAATGCAGGGTAAATGTGATACAGAAAGATCCTATAGGAGTTTTCTGTATCACTTTTGTCCTGCATGAAGCTACCACCTGTTCTAGAAATCCAGATGTAGACTTCTTTTAAATGGCTGCTTAAAACAGGTTCTACTGTAGTGTAATTAAGTATTTGGACACCCAATCTCCCCTCTCCATCAGTTTGTAGAGCTGAATAATTGAGTTTGGCACCATTTTGATACCTTTTAATTAGACCGATATAGTTGCAAATAGTTTAGCCCCTGATCAAACTGCTCCTTCATTTTGATCTAGGTCTGCACCATTTGCTTACGGGCAAGTTTGTCTGTCCGAATACTTAAGTCATTAGGATAGATTTAAAAAAAAGGGACGCTCATTGATTCAAGGAGAAAAGGCTACTGTACTAGACAGTGTGTGTATGTTAGTTAGGCTATAAACTGAAACTTTAGTATTAAACGAGTGAATTTAGAAATTAAAGGGAGACTACTGTACTTGATTGCTATACATATAACTGTTTCAGCGACATTCTCCGGGTTTCTTTTCTTCTTCCAGCCTCTTTTGGACCATAAGCTTTTCATACTGGTATTGCTTTATGAACATGCTGGACAAATAATGAACTCATATTTTAAGAGTACTCTCCCTTGGAGGTTAAGCATACTCGCTAACTAAGGTTCTTGTTCCAAGTTTTGGTCTGCAAGTGAATGAAGCCAGGAACTGGATTGTGATGTACATTTATATACTATGAACTTGAATGGTTTATGTATAGTTTGTTCCTTTGAATTGCTTATATTAGTTACTTTGTCCTCTTCTTATTTAAATGAAGAATGATTAACCCTTCGCTTGCTATTCGCGTCAAAGACCCAGATGAGACAGCTCCTGCAGGAGCTGTCTCATAAGGGTCTGCACTATTTACAAGTTGATTGTGCAACCAGTGCACTCCACAGCAGTGATTGCACAGCGAAATACTTGTACACAGTGAAGATATATGTAATTATACAACAGGGCATGGATAAAGAAGGAGAAATGTATTTTAAAATTCAGCAAGCGAAGGGTTAAGGTATTTAAAAAATTATTATTTACCTGATGGTATGTTTAGACAAAAAGACTGAAGTGAAAAAATACTTGTAATTTAGATGTAAGATGACATTATCATTTGATAACAGTTTTGTCCAGAATGGTCTTCTTTCTATCATAATAATGACTGTCTGCATAATGGCCTGAATATGTATCATTTTTGTTTTTACCTTTTTATTTCTTTTTTGTTTGTTCTTGTATATTTTTCATTTTACTTTCATTTATTTTTTGTTGATTAACAGAATCTGTGTGTCATATATTTCAGTTACATGTATATGTATAAATATGAATGTCTATGTTTACATGGGATTGAATAGGTGGTAATAAAGATCATGGTTGTGACCTACATGTAGCTAATTCCGCATTTTGGGCATCAGCCCTGAGGAAAATCTCAAATAGAGATTGCAAACAGTGTAGACCTATATCAGCCACCATGTTTGAAATTCATTGTAAAATGAGATATTTTACTGTTGGAAATGTTTTTGAAGAAAAAAATGCTGTCCAATCCGACTTGTTGCAAACCATGTATCCTTTTATGTTAAAAGTAAGGACACTCACTCTCCATACTCCAAGGGTTTGTTGAGCTGAATAAGTTGATGCACCATTTTGGTAAATTTCAATTAACCCTTTACTCCATAAGTATGTCTTTATACACCTTTGAAAACAGAGTAGACCCAGATCAAGTGGCTCCTTATGAAGCCGTCTGAGCAGCCTCACCGGTCTCCTCTGCTTGCTTATGGTATAATATAGATCTGTTTCTACAGTTTCTACTTAGGCAAGAACTGCATGTGTTAACCTATTCCCACTTAGGCTATTTTTAGACCTAACCTCTTTGATTAAATCTACCAAAAAGGAGCATTAACTAGAGAAAAGGAAATTTTCAGAATTGTGTAGTTTTGAAACCATTGTGATAAATAGAGCATTTGCTCCTGTGGAGCAAATGCTCTATTTATCACAATGGTTTCATAAAGTGACTTTTACAGAAATGTCAAAAGGCGTCAATATGCGGGAATGGGTTAATATACTATTTTAACATTTCTTTCATGAATATTCATGGAGTAAAGATCTAGAGTTAAACTAATTGAATAGCAAATATCCTACATCCTGGGCGGCTTCATCTAGTTCATCACTGTTGGCCTAAGTTTACCTGCCCAGATACTTAGGATAATTATAGTAGTGCCAGTTTAATGCTGTTTTCCTAGAATGTTACTTGTCAATTAACTGTTTACCTCGCTGATACTGTCTTTTAATGCCTTTGCAAATATGTGAAAAAAATGTTTATTTGAGGGAAAAGGTTAACACTTACCTTACAGAGACGACATTTTACTTCTTCGCAAACAGAGTAGACCTAGATCAGACAGCTCCTTTAAGAGACATATGATTCTACTCTGATTGCCACGAAGTGAAGTCGTCTCTATCAGGTAGGGTTGGTTAACCCTTTCCCTCATAAAAACACTTTTTCACGTCTTCGCAAACATATCTGTATTCTTCCATAAGCAAAATGGAACAGACCCCAATCAGACTGCTCCTATAGGGACTGTCTGAACAGGATCTACTTTGCATACAAAGATGTAAAAAAGAGGTAACAGGTAATGTGTAACAGTTACAATATAAGGGGATTTATCACTCACAGTTACTTTTCTTGATTGAATTCAAGTTAACCCTTTCCTTCATATAAACACCTTTTCACATGTCTGCAAACAGGGTAGACCCAGATTAGATGGCTCCTATAGGAGCTGTCTGAACAGGTCTGCTGTGTTTGATCATGGAATTTTAAAGATCTGGGTTTTTACTTTATAAAATGACTACATGTACAATGTTCCACCTTCCATATTTCATTCTAACAACATTGTCCATGAATATTCAGTAGGTATTGAAATTTGGAATAAACATAGAACAGGGAAAGGGTTAAACATTCTACTTGGTGGAATTGAGAATAAAATGAAAGATGGATAAAATTTATGTTTGCGAACTTTAATTTAACCTTTCGCTTGCTGAATTTTTAAATACATTTCTCCTTCTTTACCCATGCCCTGTTGTATAATTACATATATCTTCACGGTGTACAAGTATTTCGCTGTCCAATCACTGCTGCGGAGTGCACTGGTTGCACAATCAACTTGTAAATAGTGCAGACCCTGATGAGACAGCTCCTGCAGGAGCTGTCTCATCTGGGTCTTCACTATTTACAGGTAGGTATATTGATGTGAATAGCAAGCGAAGGGTTAAAAGTAAAGTTTTACCTGAAACAAATAACAGTGCATTGTAAGATTAGAATGTCCACAAACTCTTATACTTTGTAACCTTATAACCAGTACCACCCACCATACATTGAAGCATGAATTTCTACCTAGTTCCCTAATTACTCAAAGTATTCGGACAGACAAACAATTTGACAATTAGCGCAGACCCAGATCAAATGGCTCCTTTAGGAGCTGTTTGATCAGGGTCTTCACTGTTTGCTACTGTATCAGTCTATGGAGAAGAGATGTCTGATGTCCAAATATCATGGGAAATTGGGATAGTAAAAAAAGTGTGTATTGATATGAATGACATATTCACCAGTTGATTAGATGGTGTGTTCATAGGTGGTCATTGTTTTAGCTAGTCCATCACGATATGATGCAGAGCCTGTCCTGTTAGATGTTCACCAAATTTTCACCTTCACATGCATGAAAATACAATAGAAATTTGGATCTGAACATCTTTGCATGCTAATCAATTATTGTATTAAAAAAATGTTGTCTGTTCCATTTCTCAGTATTGCCTTCACTTCTTTTCAAATAGAGTAAAGCATGTCTACATCCATCACTGCAAAGAAATCAAATTCTGGATATTTTAGCCCCTTACTCCATGACTATTCATTTAACCTTTTCCTCCATAAATATGCCTTTCTACGCCTTCTTGAAACCATTGTGATAAATAGAGCATTTGCTCCTATAGGAGCAAATGCTCTATTTATCACAATGGTTTCAAACTACAACATTCTAAAATTTTACTTTTCTCTAGTAAATGCTCCTTTTGGGTAGATTCATTAAAAGAGGTTGGGTCTAAAAATAGCCTATGGAGGAAAGGGTTAAGAAATATTACAGTTACGATGTCATGAATATAAATTAGATTCATTTTTATAATGAACACAGGAAATTTTGGCCCTCACAGAAACTGTAGTGTATTATATCATTTCGTAAGCAGAGTCTGCTCTGTTTGTTTATGATATATTATAGATCTAATTTTGCAGTTTCTGTCATGGCCAAAAACAAAAAAAAGTGTTTGGCAATTATCACAATATTTGGATCCTATGTGTGGCAATTATCACAATATTTGGATCCTAGTGTGCAGAGAATCTCAACTGTCTTCACATTCTCTGTATGAACCGAAGTGTTCTAACACTACTGGTACTTTTGTTTTGTTTTGTACAATTTTATGTTGTTCTGCATTGTGCTCATTGTTCATCTGATTCTTCTGTTGTTGTTGTTTTCGTTGTATCTTCATTCTTTCTGTCAGTGTCTGTTTGTATATTTGTCTTTCTTTATCTCAATATGTCTGTCTCTCCATCTGAGTGTCTGCCTTTCAGATACATGTATTACTAATGAATCATTGTTTCTTGCTCTTCATCTGTCCCTTCAGTAAAACCCATCTAAACCTGACAGTAAATTTAGTATAAATATCAGTCTTGAAGACAGGTGGCAGCTTAATGCAGGGTGAATGTCATACAGAAAGCTTTCTGCATGATTTTCATCCTGCATTAAGCATGCAGCCACCTGAGTGGTTTTACTGTACCTATATCTATTTATGTAGCATCTAATTTTGTTTGTTTCTTTCTTTCAAACTGGATTTATCCATGTTTGTTTTTTGTCTTTCATGCTAATGGTTCTTCATCGTTATATATGACTATATTAATAAAAAGTTCTTATGGCTTTTTGAACAGTGTAGATCCCTACCTGTTCTCAAGATACATGTAGAAATGCAGCATCAGAAGATGGTGTACACTGTCTGACACACCATATAGATCTGATTCTAGTGTTTGCCATGACCCAACATGTTCACTGTTCATAATGCAATTATAAAAATTCGTAGGCTATTTTAGACCCTACCTCTTTGAATAAATCTACCGAAAAGGAGCATTAACTAAAGAAAAGGAATATTTTAGAATTTTGTAGTTTGAAACCATTGTGATAAATAGAGCATTTGCTCCTATAGGAGCAAATGCTCTATTTATCACAATAGTTTCAAAAAGTTACTTTTACTACCAAGTAAATACAGATTTACTTTGTGCTTTTACAGAGGTGTAGAAAGGCGTATTTATAGAGGAAAGGGTTAACAAAACTTTATAATGGCACTATGGACAAGGGATTTTTTATCATGACAAAACATAAAATGTCTTAAACAAACATAGTAGACCCAGATCAGATGGTTCCTATTGGAGCCATCTGATCTGGGTCTACATAGTTCTGAAACCATTGTGATAAATAGAGTATTTGCTCCTTAGGAGCAAATGCTCTATTTATCACAATGGTTTCACATAGTGACTTTTACAGAAGCATCAAAAGGCTTCAATATGCGGGAATGGGTTAAAGTAGACTGACATAATAGCAAATGGTGTAGACCCTGATCAGGCTACTCCTGGATTCTGTAGGCATCATTTGCTTCAGTTGTTTGTCTGATTACTTTGGGTAATTTTGGTATTCATCATCACCATGTTCTTTGCTTCGTTTTTGAAATTCAGATAGGTCTTTGTTTCTTTACTATAATGTACAATCATGTAATCTGAATAATTTGGACCCTTGTTAAACTACTAAAGGTCTCAACTTTACCCAAACTATTTGTACATGTTTTAGTGAAAATATGGCCATAGCATGCTTAGCCCATTACTCAATGAATAATCATGTCAGAGATAATGACTATTTATAGCAGCTAGCTGAATTTTTATAATGGGATCATGACCAAGGGAATTTTAACTAAGGCAGATATTATACATTCAATGTATGTTACTTCTTAACCCTTTCCTCCTATTTATGCCCCCACAAACTTGTTTGAGGGGGTATGCTGGAGTCACCCTGTCTGGTGGTCTGTCAGTGTGGCAGTCGGTCAGCAGTTGAACATTGGTACTGTTGTTGTCGCAAACTCCTCCTTCCTTCTGAATGTTATTCCTTTGGTATTTGGTATACATAATAACCATGAATGGTATATTCACATGTCTAGCGCTGGGCAATGCAGAATTATCTCCCCTTGAATATTGAGTATTTTTGTCATTTTGGAATGAAACATGGGGAGTTGGTGTCGCAAACTCCTCCTTCAATTAGATAGTTATTGAATTGAAATTACATTTGGCATACATGACAACCACAAAGGGTAGATTTGCAACAAGCAATTTTCATGTGGTTACCGCTGGCCATTACAAAATTATCTTTCCCTGAACTTTGAGTATTTTTTGTCATTTTGGTATGAAACATGGGGAGTTGGTGTTGCAAAATCCTCCTTCAATTTGAAAGTTATTGAATTGATACTTGCCATACATAATAACCATGAATAGTATAATTATTTGCAGGATGCAATCTTCCTCTGTTAAGTGGCAGGCATTACATAATTATCTTCACTTTAACTTTGAGTGTTTTGTCAATTGGTCCTGTTACATGGGTAGTTGGTGTCACAAACTTGGATTTGCAACCGAGGCTGCCATGCGGGGTATGCATCACCTTTAGTGATAATTCTAGTTTGTTTTGCTGACTAATGTGTTACAAACAGTGTAGAATCTGATCGGATGCAGTATTTTAAAAATGAAGACTGATCTGATTCTATAGCCTAAAGGTTGGTTTTCGAACACCAATTTGTGTTTAATTTTTGTCTCTGTTCAAAGGTTCAAGTAATTTTCTGAGGTTTTATATTATTTTACTTTATTGTATTTCAGCAGGACTAGCTCCAGACTTTCTAAACTTAGTCTCGGTACTTATTTGTTTGTTTTCTTGTCCTTCTTTCAGAGATCTAAGTTACAACTTGATTTCATCACTGAGTAACCAGTTCCTCAAGCACTCTGGTGTACAGAATTTGTAAGTATTTGAACATAAATTGGCATTGGGATGTACTTATAAGATGCAAGTAGAACCAGTTATATATCTTCCTTATCTCACTATCAAATTGCTGTACAAGAGATAAAATGGATATAATGCTTAACCTTTTCCCCTCGTATAAATGCATTTTCATACATTTGCAAACAGAGTAGACCCAGATCAGATGGCTCTAGAAACCATCTGTTCAGAGTGCTCTGGTTGCTTATGAAATTATATAGACCTGCTCTATATATATTTGCCTAGGCCAAAAACATTTCATAATGAAAGTTTTACATTATGAGAATTAAGTTAACCCATTTCCACTTAGGCTATTTTTAGACCTAACCTCTTTGATTAAATCTACCAAAAAGGAGCATTAGCTGGAGAAAAGGAAATTTTCAGAATTGTGTAGTTTTGAAACCATTGTGAAAAATAGAGCATTTGCTCCTGTGGAGCAAATGCTCTATTTATCACAATGGTTTCATAAAATGACTTTTACAGAAGTGTCAAAAGGCGTCAATATGTGGGAATGGGTTAAATGATATTCATGAAAATATTAATTCATGCTTACATGTTAATTAGGGAAAGGGTTAAAGCTGAAATACGTTTTTACAAAAAAGCTCTGACAAATAGAAGTATATTTACATGTATTATGCTTGTTAATTATAATTCTATATCTCCTCCCACACATTGTCTCATAGAATTACAATCAAACATCGTCTTCCAGGTAAGAACTCGTTTAATTTTTAAATTATACTGTAATGTATTTTTAAACAAAAACTGGGTAACTATATTATGAAACGTCAGCTATGTGGGCTGATATGTTCACATATATATTTCACAGCTTTGAATCATTATATATCTTCAAGAAGACTGAATTAATTATGACCTAGGTCAAGGCCTTTATTTAATAAACAATGTTGATTAACCCTCTCCCTCATAATCATTTTATTCCCACACATTTGCAAATAGAGTAGACCCCAGGTCATACAGCTATCCCATTCCCGCATATAGACGCCTTTTAATGCTTCTATAAAAGTCACTTTCTGAAACCATTGTGATAAATAGAGCATTTGCTCCTATGGAGCAAATGCTCTATTTATCACAATGGTTTCTACACTATACAATTCTAAAAAAAATCCTTCCCTCTATTAAATTCTCCTTTACGGTAGATTTATTCAAAGAGGTAGGATCTAAAAATAGCCTATAGGAATGGGCTATAGGAGTAGTCTGATCAGGGCCTGTTTTATTTGCTTATGAAATTATAATAAGCCTGACTCCCCAATTTCTACCAATATCAAAACAACCCTGTCTACAATTTTTTTTATGTCATTATAAAAATTCAGCTAATGAATATTCATGACGTCAAAATGTCTTACATGAATACTGAACAGGGAAAGGGTTAACGCTTTTCTCCATATACATATATACATAATGTACACAGTTATATCCCTTTGCAAATGGAATATACCCAGTTAACCCTTTACTCTATAAATACACCGTTCTACGCCTTTGCAAACAGAGCAGACCCAGATCAGATGGCTCCTGTAGGAACCATCTGATCAGGGTCTGCTCTGTTTTCTTATGATGATAATATAGATATGATTCAACAGTTTCTACCACGGCCGAAAATTCCTATTATAACAATTAATCTACTGTAATTATTATTCCTGATGAAACTGTAGAATCATAATCTATATTATTTCATAAGCAAACAGAGCAGACCCTGATCAGACCGCCTCTACAGGAGCCATCTGGTCTGGGTTTGCCCTGTTTGCAAAGGCATAAAAACTGAAAGGCATGTTTTTGGAGTAAACAAAAATGTTTCAAGATTATAGGGTCAATGAAAAAGGCAACAGTATGTAACTGTTGAGCTTCATCTCGAACTCGAATAACTTAAACTACGCGATAACTCGAACTAAAAGTTCCGTCCTTCGAAATTTACCAAACAGAATTGTTCTAAAATGTATCACTACAAATATCTAGAAACACTTATGACAGCTTAATGAAGGTCAAGCTGAAAGCTCCTACTTTAGACTTGCATTAATCTGTGAACTTGAGATATTGGTCACATTATAAATTTGATGACTCAACTCTCTGTTATCCCGAACTAATTTGTATGGTCCCTTGAAGTGTGAGATATCAAAGTTCCACATACTTGAAACTTGAAAAAAATGTAGCTTTCTCAAATTTATTACTTTTTTCAGTTGTGTTTTTTTAAAAGCTCTAACATTATTGTATACATATATGTACAGATCTTTAACGACTTTGTAAGTAAATAGTCTGATGAGTGATAAAAAGGCAAACTATTGGAAACTGTTTTGACAACATGATTTTTGTAACATGATTTTTGTAACATGATTTCTGTAACATGATTTCTGTAACATGATTTTGTCCCTTGATATGCTCAACAGTAAATATTTTGGATTGAAATGTAAATGGATTTTTATATATCAGTTGACAAATGGAAACAGGTTTCATTGTTTGCCTAAGAGTTGATTTTCTTCCCTTGGTTGAGGTTTGAACCCCCAAATCCCCAGTTGATGTGCAAGACTGAGTTGCTAACATTCTGATGTGCAATGTTTTATTATTTTTTTGCATAAAGAATATTTGTGACAGAGTGAAGTGTTTGTTTGTTTTCACATGTGTTTCAGCAATCTTTTGTCAAAATTCGGTGTCTGAATTGTATGTTTTACACCTAACTGCCCTAAGTGTTCGGACAGACAAGCTTAGGCAAATAGTGCAGACTTGGATCACAGGGCTCCTAAACACATCTTTTGATCAGGGTCTACACTAGTTGCTACGATGTAAGTCTAATTTAAAATACAGTAAAACCTGTCTTAGCCCATTCCCTGATATTGACGACTTTTGACGACTGTAGAAGTCACTTCGTGAAACCATTGTGATAAATAAAGCATTTGCTCCTATAGGAGCAAATGCTCTATTTATCACAGTGGTTTCAAACTACAAAATTCTAAAAAAAAAATCCTTTTCTCTAGTTAATTCCTTCTTTCGGTAGATTTATTCAAAGAGGTTGTATCTGAAAATAGCCTATGAGGTAATGGGTTAAGCGACTCTGAATTGATTGAGATCGGATATCTTAAAAAGCAGGTGGTTGCTTAATGCAGGGAAAAAGTAATGCTATTTTCATATCCAACCTCTCTGAATCTACCGAAAAGGAACATTTACTAGCAAAAAGGGAAATTTTAGAATTGTGTAGTTTCGAAACCATTGTGGTAAACAGAGCATTTGCTCCTATGGAGCAAATGCACTATTTATTACCATGGTTTCACAAACTGACTTTTACAGAGGTGTCGAGAGGCGTCAATATGAGGGAATGGGTTAAGCAGCCAGCTGCCGAAAAGTATCTAAATTCTTCGGTACTAGAAGTCTAGTTTAGAGGGGTTTTACTGTAGCCCTTTACATGAAAAGACCACGTTTTAACACTTTTGCAAACAGAGTAGACTCAGACCTGACAGCTCCTGATCAAACATGCTTTCGATCTGTCAGTGTAATGTCATCTGATTGGGTCTACACTGTTTGAAAATTCAGCATTCTAAGAGAATTAATGACACTACTGTGACATGATTGGTTATGAAAGACAATTAATAGGTTACATTGAAACTTGCTGGACATCAAAATTTTAATGCACATGCATTGTTCTCTGATAATAACATGGTTTAGGTTCAGGAGTACTAAATGCTTTATTGATTTTTTTCAGTTATTGAGCAATTCATTCTTTGCAGGCTGGCAGTTAGTTTTTGATTGCCTCTGCAAACAGTTTGGATCCAGATGAGACGCTGAGTAACTCTGTGTTACATAATGGTCCAAACTGTTTGAAACTCTGATTGTATAATTATTAACCATTTCAAATTACTCCATGAATATTCATGTAAAAATAATGACATCATTAGTATTAATTAGATTGATTATTATAATTAATAGCACATGGACACAGGAATATTTGGCCATGGCAGAAACTGTACAATCATATCCATATTATATCATAAGCAAACAGAGCAGACCCTGATCAGGCAGCTCATGCAGGAGCCATCTGATCTGGGTCTACTCTGTTTGCAAAGGCATAAAAAGGCGTATTTATGGAGTAAAAGGTTAATTAGAAATAGAGGAGAATTGCCACAGACAGCTTTGCCACAAGTACTTGGTGTGGAAAGAGTTGTTGGCCAAATTGCACTCACAATGTTAGCTGTATTCACATCAGCTACCAAAGTAACAAACCCCAAATAAAGTGACCATACCTGTGTGGCTTTAACATGTGATTGCAAAAAGGGTGTGGGTGGCTGACTGCAAATGTATACAGTAAAACCCCTCTAAACCGGAATTCTAGTACAGAGGAATTTAGATACTTTTAGGCAGGTGGCTGCTTCATGCAGGGTGACCGTCATGCAGAAAACTCCTCTAGGAGCTTTCTGCATGACTTTCACCCTGCATGAAGCTGCCACCTGTCTCCAAGACCGATATTTATACCAAATGTAACGTCCAGTTTAGAAGGGTTTTACTGTACAGTGGGTTTCTCCTGCTGCACACTGTAGGTGGTTAGAAGGTACATGTACCATAGCGGGATTACGTAGCTGTTAGAACTACCATATGCTAATTTCAGGTATTTGAGTAACAACCAGATTGCAGAATTAAATGACAAGGCTTTCAGATCTGCATCCACCCTTGTAACAGTGTAAGTATGACACCATAAGTGTATATTGGCTGCCTGTTCAACATAGCTGAGTAACCAGTGACAAAGCATAAATCTATGCACAACTATATGTATGTATATGTATAAAGGTACCTGTAGATAGAATTGACAAGGAAAATGCCAGTATATCCCTTCATATTGATGCCTTTTGACATCTCTGTAAATGTCTCTTTTTGAAACCATTTTGATAAGTAGAGCATGTGCTCCTTAAGAGCAAATGCTCTATTTATCACAATGCTTTCAAAACTACACAAATTCTAAAATTTTCTGTTTCACTGCTAAATGCTCCTTTTCGATAGATTTATTCAAAGAGGTTGGGTCTAAAGAGGGAATGGGATACAGGAAATACAATTGCTCGTATGAAGCAATAATTGCTCTATTTATTACAGTGGTTTCAGAAAGTGACTTTTACAGAGGCATCAAAAGGCATCAATATGAGAGAATGGGTTATCAAACCAAAATTGATGTATCAAATTGGTGTAAGATATACATTTGTTCTTCATTTGCCCTATAATCATTTGGCTTTTGTTTACATTACAGCAGAACCGCAGTGTTTAATAAATGAATGGCCACTTAAGATAGGTTCTCAGAACCTGTCTTAAGTGGCCATTCATTTATTGAATGTAGGAGTCTCAAAAAGCAGATGGTTGCTTAATGCAGGGCAAAAGTTATGTCGAAAGCTTCTATAAGAGCTTGCTGCATTACTTTTGACCTGCATGAAGCCCCCACCTCCCGTACCTCTTTTTGATGACTGCTTAATCCATTCACTGATATTGACGACTTTTGACGACTCTGTAAAAGTCAATTTGTGAAACCAATGGAGCAATAGGAGCAAACGCTTTATTTATCACAATAGTTTAAACTACAAAATTCTAAAAAAAATCTTTTCTCTAGTTAATGCTCCTTTTCGGTAGATTTATTCAAAGAGGTTGTATTTAAAAATAGCCTATGAGGTAATTGGTTAAAACAGGTTCTATTGTATATGCATCTGACTTAAGCTTCAATTTTCTTGTATACATATCCCTTTATTCCATGAAGATTTATGTAAAAAATAATAGATGCATGAAAGTTATATAGCTTGATTTTTATAATTGCATTTTTGACCATGACAAAAACTAGAATCAGATCTATATATATTTCCATAAGCAAACAGCAGAAAAACTGTCTGATGTGGGTCTCCTCTGTTTGCTATTGGAATTTGATAAATCTGTTTATTTAGTTTCTGAAATGTCAACAATATTCCACCTAACCTTCCAACATGTTTCATAATATAACTATTTTGTCCATGAATATTCAATAGATACTGAAATTTGAAATAAACTTCGAACAGGGAAAGGGTTAAAAGGCATATATATGGAATAAAGGGAATATTAGCTTTATTCACACATGAGTTTGAAATTAGTTTTAAATCTTTTTCTCATATGCGTTTTAATATCTTAAAGTTTTGGTCGACTGTAGCTTACACTTAACCCTTCGCTTGCTATTCACGTCAATATACCTACCTGTAAATAGTGAAGACTCAGGTGAGACAGCTCCTGCAGGAGCTGTCTCATCAGGGTCTGCACTATTTACAAGTTGATTGTTCAACCAGTGCACTCCACAGCAGTGATTGCACAGCAAACTACGTGTACACAGTGAAGATATATGTAATTATACAACAGGGCATGGGTAAAGAAGGGGAAATGTATTTTAAGATTCAGCAAGCGAAGGGGTTAAATATCATGGATATGCTTTCTGCTACACTTTACAGAAACATTGCAATACTTTTTGACAAATAGAAATTACTACTAGATTTCGTTTGCTATTATGCACAATTTGAAAAATCTAATCATATGACAATTCAGGGGCCCAGATAAGGTACGGTATGTAATAAAAACATTTTCATGAATATTCGACTAAACTGATTGACACTCGGTATTTTTGAAGAAAAACGTATTTGAGGATTGCAAATGACGACCATTTTTGCAGATTGAAATCAGTTACTTTGCATGCAAAGAGTTAATCCTTTATTCCATAAATACACCTTTCTACACCTTACAAATAGAGTAGACTAAGATTAGATGGTTCCTGTAGGAGCGGTCTAATCAGGTTTTGCTCCGTTTGCCTATGATATGATATAGATAAGATATTAAAGTTTCTGTCTTGGCCAAAAAGTTCTGTATCCATGTGCTGTTACAACAATAAATCCAATTAATATTCATAATGTCATTATTTCTTACATGAATATTTATTGAGTAAACTTAAAAGGCTTAAGTAAAAGTATTAGAAGAATGAAAGATGCAGGTTAACTGTAACGGCTAAAATGCAGGAAGCAAGTGTTCTGGCATTGACAAACCATGTAGACCCAGATAAGAGTGCTTCTAGAGGGTGGCCATCTGATCAGGGTCTGCACTGTTTGTTATTCGAAATCCTTAAGCAACTTATACTCTTTCCTACTGACTGAACTAGTTTATAAATCATGGACCTAATTCCACTTGGATGAAACTTGAGCATTAAAAGAATTAAAAATACATGTAATTGATATCCATGCAAAATACAGGTGAACTTCAATATTTTGAACTTGGATAACTCAAACTTCAGGATAGCTCGAACTAAAAGTCTGGTCCTTCCAAAACGAACGAAACAAAATTGCTCTAAAATGTTTCACAACGCATATCTATAAATACATGTGGCAGCTTAATGCAGGTCTAAAGTAATGCTGAAAGCTACAGGAGCTTTCAGCATTACTTTAGACCTGCATTAGCTGTGAACTTGAGAAATTGTTCAGATCAGAATCGGATAACTCAAAGTTCTGTTATCCCAAACTGATTTTTATGGTTCCATGAAGTTTGAGATATCAAAATTCAACTGTCATTTACATAGTGAAAGAAACCTACGTTGCAATGTTTTAAATCAATTGAATAACTTGTAAGACATATAACAGGAAGGCAAGTAGATAAACTGTTTAAAACTTTCAGGGACTTGAGCAACAACCTTATCACAGATGTGGACGAAGATGCTTTTGACGATTTGGAACGTCTAAATGATTTGTAAGTACAGGCTCTCTGAAGTCTAAGTTCATCTTCAAGCATTTGATTGGTCAGATTTTGAGCTCAGCTCAGATACATGTATTTGACAATGAACTCAGACTTAAGCTCGGAAGTTACTAACCATTGGACCAGGAGTAGATTGTTGTAAAGGTCATGTAACAATCAGGGATATAAAAGGCATTTTACCATATTTCTGTAGCAATCATCTGTAGAGGCATACAGTAAAACCTCTCTATAATGACAACTAAATTACATCAAGTAATTTGTGTCAAAGGCAGGTGGCTGCTTAAAGCAAGATGAAAGTATAACAGAATGCTCCTATAGGAGCGTTCTGTTTTACTTTCACCTTGCTTTAAGCATCCACCTGCCCTAAATACTAACTAATTAACACAATTTAAAGTTATTTTGTGGCCATTATAGAGAGGTTTACTGTATCACAAATGGCAGGGATCATGAGATATGAGGCACTGAAATCATTTGGAAATTATAGACTTAGATGACCATGGTAATCAGTTGTATTTTGTCCTCTACCATTACTAAGATTGTAGATTCAGATCAAACTACAGATTCAATCAATTGGTCTGTTCTTAATTTACACTGTTTGAAAGTGTCTGCATGTCTTCTGGTGATTGCTGAATATTTATGTCCCCCAAATGAAGTGGGGGGACATATTGTGTTTACTCCATTTCTCCTTCTTATTAGTGCCCTACACCTTGGTGTGCGTGCCGTATAGTAATCACAATTCCATTAGTCAGTCCCTCAGTCAGTCTGTTAAACTTTTTCTTTTGTCCACTCTCTAACTCAAATTGTTTTCATCTGATCTTCACCAAACTTCCAGAGAATGTTTAAATATACATGTAAAATCTTGACCAAGTTAGATTACCACCTAAATCGCAGTAGACACCTCTGAGTTATGGCCCTTGGTTCAGTCAAAATTGGCCGTTTTAGCCTTGTCCGATCTCTAACTCAAATAATCTTCATCTGATCTTCACCAAACTTGTAGAGAAAGTTTATAGCTCTAACATCTTGCCCAAGGTTGATAACCCGCTAAATTGCATGTGTCACCTGAGTTATGGCCCTTGAATTAGTCAAAATTTGCCATTTTAGCCTTGTCTGCTCTTTAACTCAAACATTTCTCATCTGCTATACACAAAACATGCTGAGAATGTTTATAGGTAAACAGTCTTGGCAAAGTATGATCACCATGTGAGGCCCTTTAAATATATATAAGTAAAATTACAACATTCAGATGGAATATTAACCCTTCGCTTGCTATTCGCTTCAAAATACCTACCTGTAAATAGTGAAGACCCAGATGAGACAGCTCCTGCAGGAGCTGTCTCATCAGGGTCTGCACTATTTACAAGTTGATTGCACAACCAGTGCATTCCACAACAGTGATTGCACAGCAAAATACTTGTACACAGTGAAGATATATGTAATTATACAACAGGGCATGGGTAAAGAAGGAGAAATGTATTTTAAAATTCAGCAAGAGAAGGGTTAATGAAGTGTTTTTATGCCCCTGTTGACGATAGTCAGGGGGCATTATGTTTTGCACATGTCTGTCTGTCCGTCCGTCCGTCTGTCATGTGTCAGGCTTTTAGGTGCAGTTGGATGTCACAGTTTTTCAAGTGTTATAAGTCAGTAATTTCTACACTTATACACATAAAACTTCACATACACATAAATTACCATCTGAGCTATCATTTGGCACCCCACCCATGCTGCAGGCAAGCCCAAGGTCGGTGTCAAATAACTTGGAAATTTTACGTGCAGTTGGTTGTCACTTTTACGTGCAGTTTTTTGTCACAGTTCTTTCATTGTCTTATATCTCCCTAACCACTGTAGCTATTGCCATGGAATTTCATATACACATTAAACACCATCCACACTTTCATTGCACACCATGCCCATGCTGCCCTCAAGCCCAAGGTCAATGTCAAATGACTTAGGAATTTTAAGTGCAGTTCGTTGTCACAGTTTTTTTTAATCATCTTATATCTCACTAGCCGCTAAAGCTATTGGCATTGAATTGCATATATACATTCAACACCATCCATACTTTCATAATGCACCTGGCCCATGCTGCCCACAAGCCCAAGGTCAAGGTCAGATGACTAAGAAATTTTAAGTGCAGTTCGTTGTCACAGTTTTTTTAATCATCTTATATCTCACCAGCCGCTAAAGCTATTGGCATGGAATTGCATATACACATTCAACACTATCCATACTTTCATAATGCTCCTGGCCCATGCTGCCTGCAAGCCTAAGGTCAAGGTCAAATGACTTAGGAATTTTATGTACAGCTAGGCATGCACCCACACGGGGGCATTGCTGTGTCTTACAGACACAATTTTCTAGTTTCAGATAATGGTGGTACTCTAACTTTTTGCATGTTTATGGCAGATTTTCCTGCCATCTAAGACTTATACAGACAGTCTGGATCCAGATCAAGGGTGCACAGAACATGAGACCAGATCAGAGATCTAAACCATTATAAACCATTTCTACAAACAAAAAATTAGAAATATACTATATATTACAATATACATACAAATATATATATAACTAAAATTACAACATACAGATGGAATATTAATCCTTCGCTTGAAGGCTCAAATCTGACCAATTAAAAGCTTTAGAACAAACTCAGACTCAACTAAAAAGCTTTATAAGCATGGACCCAGAACTTGGTCAGATAGCTCCTATGCTGTCTGTTATCTGTTGTCGAGCTCAATTTTAGTCATTAACTCTTTGCATGCTACGTAATTTTTGTTCTGCAACAATTGTTATCTGCTTCAATTTTTAAAATAAACTTTCTCTCATTTCTTTGCAAAATATGGTCCAAGTGACAAACAGTTTGGATCCTGATGAGATGCAACATTATGTGGCGTCTAATCTGGATCCAAACTGTTTGCATAAGTAATCACAGTTTTGCCGCTAGCGTGCAAAGAGTTAATAACTCTCTGAGCTGAATCTGGTCTGGCTGTACTATGTTTGTAAAGACGTCAACAACTGTATATGTCAGGTAGGGGATTAAGTATACATTAGTTATGAGAGAAAAAACCCCAACATACAGTAATTTCTATGTAAATTAATGTTGAATTTACAGCATGTGTAGCTACAACATATTTAACTTTTTTGTAGGGACCTCAGTTTTAACAGCCTTACCTCCCTTGATAGTGGTGTGTTTTCTGGTACTACAGAGCTCCAGAAACTGTGAGTATGACAGTTACGTAACTTAGACAAAGAATCTTTTATATCATATCCTATGCTAAAGTACACTCATTTAATTAGAAGTAGTTGAAATTGTTGGTATATACAGTAAAACCCCTCTAAACCTGAATTTTAGTAGAGAAGAATTTATATACTGTTAGGCAAGTGGCAGCTTAATGCATGGTGAAAGTCATGCAGAAAGCTCCTCTAGGATCTTTCTGCATGACTCAGCCTGCATTATGGTGCCACCCGTCTCCAAGACTGATACTTTTATTAAATTTAATGTCCTGTTATGAGAGGTTCTATTATACATGAGTTGTAAAAAATATTGAGCCCTGGTGCAATTTTTACAGCATTTTTCGATAACATTATGTAACATAATGTAGAAAAATCTCAATTTCAAATTTTTTGCAATATGATTACAGCCCTGAAGCAATGCTTTTATCAATATAAATTTAGAACCTATCAAAAATTCAAAATAATTGACTCGGGACATAGAGCTTGGACAACACTTCTTTAACAGATGTACAATAATAGGTTTACTTCAGCAAAGAATGCATACATAGTTATATATTTTTACATACAGTAAAACCCCGCTAATGTGACCACCTAAAACAGGTATTATTCTGGGTGCTAGATGCAGGTGGAAGCTTAATGCAGGACAAAAGTAATGCAGAAAGCTCCTAGAGGAGCTTTCTGCATTACTTTTGCCCTGCATTAAGCAGCCACCTGCTTATAAAGACGCCCATGTTTATTCATTAAGTGGTTGCATTAGAGGGGTTCTACTGTATACTGTATCTCATATTGACTTTAACCCTTCACACCATAGATACACCTTCTCAAATCAGAATAGACCTAGATCAGATGACTCCTGTAGCAGTCGCTTATCAGGGTCTGGTTTGTGAAATGATATAGATCTAATTATACGGTGTCTGCCATGCCAAATGATTCAGTGTTTATGTGCAATTATAAAATTTCAGCTAATTGATAAAGAATTAATGACATCATTGATACTAATTATATTAATTTTTAAAATCGCATATTAACACATATTTTTTCCCCCAACATTTTTGCCAAGGCAGAAACTGTAGATATCAGATCTATATTATTCCATGAGCAAACAGAACAGATCCTGATCAGATGCTCCCACAGGAGCCATCTGATCTGGGTTTACTCTGCTTTTAAATGCTTAGAAAGGTGTATTGATGGCGTAAAGTGTTGCCTTTATGTTAGATAATGTTTAAACACTATGATCATTTGATTGCAGGGACTTGAGCCAGAACTCTCTTCAAAGCTTGCGAGCCGATATTTTCAGTCCACTTCCAAATCTGGATGAAATGTAAGTATTAGCAGAGGTCTAGATAAGAATGCATAAATATAAACATTTTCAAGAATAGCTTCTTTATTTCTACACCTAACCCTAGATTATGACCACTTTTTAGAATTGTCTCTTTGAGACGATTCTAAAGAGTGGTTACAACATTGGATTAGGTGGAGAAATGACGATTTTAGTATTTGAGCACACATCTGTATTAATATCTGTCAGACATTAAATTGGCATTTAGCTGTTTTAACCCTTTTCCTGTTCTGCGTTTATTACAAATTTCAATACCTACTCATGGACAAAATATTTTTAATGAAATATGGAAGATGGAAAATTGTAGCCATTTTAGAAACAAAAGGGACATATCTATCAACTTCTATTAGCAAACAGAACAGACCCTGATCAGACGGCTCCTATAGGAGCCTTCTGATCTGGGTCTACTCTGTTTGCAAATGCATGAAAACACGTTTACACCAGGGAAAGGGTGGTTAATACAAGGTTAGAAACATAGATGGTTAACCCTTTACTCCATGAATATTCATGTAAGAAATACCGGTTGTAGACATCATGAATATCAATTAGGTTATTTTTCATAATGGCACATGAATACAGGAAAGTTTGGCCATGGCAGAAACTGTAGAAACAGATCTTTATAAGTCCCTAAGCAAACAAAGCAGACCCTGATCATAGGGCCCCTTCAGGGAACATCTGATCTAAAACAGGTCTACTTTGTCTTCAAAGGCATTAAAAGGTGCATCGATGGAGTAAAGGGTTAGAAATGTATTTTACTTACTGTAATATAATTAAGTAAGGGTATTAGTGTAGCAAATAGCCCCCGGTTTGGAACACCCAACCGGTCTATGAAATATAACAAGCAATGCTATATATCAAAATGTTGGTCAGGGTCTATAGTACATGAAATCGAAATTCATTTGGACTGAAGTGGTTGGAGTTGGCAGAAATCCAAGATGGCCACCAAGATGGCCGCCAAAATTGAGAAAAACCAAACATATAATATTTTGTCTTAATTTTTATCTATTATTGTACCTACTGATTCCAAACCTGTATATTTTGACTAATAATAAAGAAATATCTTTAAAATAACAAACTTGCTGTGAAGTTAATAGAGGTCAAGCTTAAAATATAAGATCAAAGGTCAAAATTCATACAAATTTGACCTCTGACAAATACTTTTGTTCCCTACATTCTAAATATGAAATATTTTAACCAACAGTGTGCATAATGTATGAAATGGTATATGCTGTGTTAACTTCCAGAACTGTTGAATTATTTATAGTAATGGACTTGATGAATGATACTCCCCCATATTATACGCTTTCCACACCACATTTTTCAACAACAAAAATGATAACAGCTAATAACTCCAAAAATATTGATACCAGAGTTATGGTCCTTGTGCATGACACTTCCTTTCACCATGCTCTTTCCATGTATGAAATGTCATTTCAATAGCATCAGTAGCACAGGAGTTATTTATCAGACAGAAAATATAACAAAGGGCATTTACTCTAAAAGTATTGAAGCCAGTGTTATGGCTCTTATACATGACACTTTCTCTTATCATGCTCTTTCCATGTATGAAGTTTCAATCCAATGGCATGAGCCATATAGGAGTTATCGTCCGGACAAACAAGGGTGATAAAATGTACAAGGGACAATAACACCAATATTAGTGAAGCCAGAGTTATGGATCTTGTGCATGATACTTCCTCTCATTATTCTCTTTCCATATATGTAGTTACAGCCAACTGTCATCAAGCATATATAATTTAGCGTTTTGGACATAAACGAATGACGGAGAGACTGACAGACGGACAGACAGACAACTCTCACAAAAAAAATGTGTCATATAAATATGGGGGAGACACAATTAAAATTTGTTTGTTATCAGAGCCATATAGGAGTTATCGTCCAGACAAACAAGGGTGAAAAATATGTACAAGGGACAATAACACCAATATTAGTTAAGCCAGAGTTATGGATCTTGTGCATGATACTTCCTCTCATTATGCTCTTTCCATATATGAAGTTTCAACCAACTGGCATCAAGCATATAGAATTTATCATTCGAACAAGAAAGTGTGGTGGACAGACAGACAGATGGATAGACAGACAACTCTCACATAAACAATATGTCATATAAATATGGGGGAAGACACAATTAAGATTTATTTCTTATCACAGCACATGAACAAAAACAATAAAATATAAGCAATAAACTCCATTTTTACCAACTTGTAAAATAGAACCACAGAATCAATCCCACGAAATATTTACAGGAGACATGCTCAAAAAAAAAAGAGAGATAGCATCTTTACTTATACGTTAATCAATGTTACTCTATTTAGGTACACTGAGATTTCGATGCACATGTCAGGCATTATTTGTTTATCTGCAGCACTTGGACTGTCATTTACTTTGTATAAGTAGATCTGTTGGAGGCAAACAAGAGAGGTATGAGCATAAGTTTGGCATGCTGATGCATAGTCTAGTTAGGGTCTCTTATAGATGAAATGAACATCTTGAGGGGTGAGGACACTCTGTGGTGTGTGGTGGTCTAGTGGTAACGCGCTTCACTACCAGTCCGGGGTCCGGCGTTCAAATCCCGTTCCCTCCCGGAAATTTTAGAGACGCTTTTCAGTGTCTCCCACGTGCATCTCCTCTCCACCAAGGGGTTAAATGGATACCTGTGAGGGTCACTAGTCGCTACTGCGGCAGCATGATTGCGCCATATGTTAGCAGTGCTCAATATTGTTAACAAATGACTGAATGACCAGGGAAAGAAATGTACAGTCGGCTGAATTGTCATTTGGACAGAAAGTAGACTATAACTACGTACTTTACTGTTTCATTCTCGAGAGATAATCACTCCATACAATGTACTTTGATTGTCGGTGAGATCTGTCAGCATTTATTTCTGAACTCATTCTAACAAAGGAGTTATGTGACGGAAGATAGTGTAATACCAGCTCAACTGCGTATGTCACCATATGTTTCTCTTAACTTTGACCACACCGTATACACAACTGCAGGAACAATTTTATTCTTCACATCACACTTCAAAGTTGATCAGAATGTGGATTGGTAACACTTCATCAATCGTTTTGAATGCGGCTAGTGCTTTGTCAAAGTATTTGCCTGACAGTAAATAGAAACTGTGGCTGCTGCGTATATACCTGTATCTGTCAATAGCTGCTTAAGACCAGCTTCTCCATAGAGGTGACATGTTCCTGTGAACACGGACATAAGGACATGCCTACCTCCAGTTGGAATATCACCTTTTAACTCTTCCTTTCTGCACCAGACAACTTCCAATGCATTGGTTAGAAGGCTCATGTCGAACACATTTGGTATATATGACTGCCCCAGACAATTGAGAACTTCCTTGACTCGGAGGAATGTGGTGTACACAGTGCTATAATCTGTGGTAGTGGCAATAGTGATGGGTTTGTATGCTTGACCCTTTCCCTGTTGGATATTCCCCCGGCCGCTACAGACCAAAAGTCGTTAAAAGTTGGTACTAGTAGCTCCCTTGTCTACGCTCGACAATAAAGGTGTAGTTCTAGGACTGGTCGACCCGGTGTCAGAATAATGTGACTGGGTGGGGTGCCCTTGCCATGTACCTGCGGCAGGAGTATTCCAGTGAGGCAGCACTATAACTTGTCCATGCGGGTGCCGTCTGCAAATAACTGAAATACTGTTGGTCGGACGTAAAACCCAACTCACTCACTCACTGTTGGATATTCATACAAGAAATGATGACATATGAATATCAATATATATTAGCTGAATTTTTATAGTGGCATAATGTGCACAGGATTACAGTAAAACCCCTCTAATGCGACCACCTAAAAGAAGTATAATTCTGGGTGCTAGGTGCAGGTGGTAGCTTAATGCAGGACAAAAGTAATGCAGAAAGCTCCTTTCTGCACCTAGAGGAGCTTTCTATTACATTTGCCCTGCATTAAGCAACCACCAGCTTATAAAGACACTCATGTTTATTCATTAAGTGGTCTCATTTGATGGGTTTTGCTGTAATTGGTATTGCTAGAGCCCATAGACTCTGATCTGTGATAATTGCATAAGCAAACAGATTAGACACAGATAAGATGGCTCATACAGGAGCTATTCTGATCTTGGTCTGCTCTGTTTGCAAATGAGTGAAAAGACATATTTATTGAATAAAGCAGTCTAAAAATACAGATAATGGTCAATACTCTACACATTTAGACAGCAAAACAGGCAAATAGTGCAGACAAAGATCAAACTGCTTGAAGAAGCAGTCTGCCCATAGTCTCAAACTTGAAATGCTCATAATGTCATTCAGCTAACTAATGTTCATCATTTATATTTCTTGCATGAATATTCATGAGGTAATGGTTTAACCCATTCCTCAATAGGCTATTTTTAGATCCAACCACTTTGAATAAATCTACCAAAAAGGAGCATTAACTAGAGAAAAGGACAATTTTAGAATTCTGTAGTTTGAAACCATTATGATAAATAGAGCATTTGATCCTATAGGAGCAAATGCTCTATTTATCATAATGGTTTCAACAGGGGACCTTTGCAGAGGCGTCAAAAGGCGTCAATATGAGAGAATGGGCTAACCCTTTACTCTATGGAGTTTCCATTGATATACACAGTAGAACCTGTCGTAAGTGACCTTATATTGATTGGACACATGCATCTTAAAAAGCAGGTGGTTACTTAATAAAGGGCAAAAATAATGCAGTAAATTCTTATAGGAACTGCATTAAGCTACCACCTGCCTTACTTACCCAGAATTAGACCTATTTTTGATGGTCTTAAGACTATTTTATTGTACTTCATAATTTTGATGTGTTGTATCTATTTCAGATATCTGAACAACAACGGTTTGACAACCCTGTCGTCAACCCAGTTTGTCAGTCAAGGAGACTTCTCAGTGTGAGTTACTCATATTAGTTTCTTTTCGTATTATAAATGGTTTTAGTCCAGATTAGACATTGAAAAACTAGACATCAAACCAGAACCCAACATGTATGAATTTCTGATCCTGTTTTTTACCTTTATTCCATAGATACACCTTTTAACCCTTTTCCTGTTCTACGTTTTTTCCTAATTTCAATACCTACTGAATATTCATGGACAAAATATTTATAATGAAATATTGAAGGTGGAACATTGCAGCCATTTCAGAAAGTAGAGAAACAAATTCTACCAAATTCCATTGACAAACAGAGTAGACCCTGATCAGACGGCTCCTCTAGGAGCCGTCTGATCTGGGTCTACTCTGTTTGCAAATGTGTGAAAACATGTTTCTATGAGGGAAAGGGTTAATACCTTTGCAGTGTAGAATTATATATATATGATTCTAAAGGTTTATCAAGCCAAAACTTTTCTTCTTATTATGCAATTATAAATATTCAGGTAAATTAATATTCATAGAATCACTGTATCTTGCATGAATATTCAACGAGTAAAAAATTAACCCTATCTATTATACAAACACCTTTTCACGCCTTTGCAAACAGAGAAGACCCTGTAGAAGCCATCTGATCAGAGTCTTATCTGTTGCTTTTGAATTTATATAACTCTGATCCTACAGCTTTTGTTTATGCCGGGAGCTGTATGATCTTGATCTACTCTGTTAGCAAAAGTGTAAAAAGGTGAGATTATGGAGAAAAGGTTTAAAAGATTAATAGAAAACTGGAATACAGTTTGTTATTCCATAAGCAAATAGAGCAGACCCTGGGTCCATACTTATAAAACTTTTAATTGAGTCTGAGTTCGTTCTCAAGTTTTTGATTGGTCAGATCTGACCAATAAAAAGCTTGAGAACTCAAATCTGACCAATCAAAAGCTTGAGAAGAACTCAGACTCAACCTAAAAGCTTTATAAGCATGGACCATGATCAGGTATCTTGTACAGGCGCTGTTAGATCTAGGTAAATGAATAAATCAGTATCCTTATCAAGTACACAATTAACCTCATAGAGACATCTTTTCATGTCTTTGCTTACTGAGTAGACCCACAAATCAGACAGTTTCTGTAGAAACTATATGATCAGGGTCAGTTCCATCTTATCAGTTTCTGCCATGGCCAAATATTCTTGTGTTAATATTACATTATAAGAATTCATCTAATTAATATTCATGATGCCATTATTTCTTGTCAGTGATTCGGTGTATTATAATTTATAATAAACCCAATTCATCCTTCTATTCTGCAGGGATATGTCATACAACAACTTTGTCTGTTCCTGCCTTGTGAGGGATTATCTTTTTAGCCTGTACTACATCCAGGGGAAGACCATATTAAATGAGGACCTCGTCAAGTGCACAGACACCACTGAGCACATATTCTTGGACTGGGATGATGCTCAATGCAGTAAGTCTTGGTGGTCCTTAACCCTTTATTCCATGAATATTCATGTTAGAAATAATGACTTCATGAATATTAATTAAATTAATGGTTATAATCACATATGGACACAGGAATATTCGACCATGACAGAAGCTGTAGAATTATATCCATATTATCATAATCAAACAGAGCAGACCCTGAACAGATGGTTCTTACAGGAGCAATCTGATCTGGATCTACACTGTTTGCAAAAAAAGAATAAAGGGAGTAAATGGTTAGTCCTTTTAACCCTTTGCTTGCTATTCATGTTAATATACGTACCTGTAAATCCTTCAGGAGCTGTCTCATCAGGGTCTGCACTATTTACAAATTGATTGTGCAACCAATGCACTCCACAGCAGTGTTTTGCACAACGAAATACTTGTACACAGTAAAGATATATGTAATTATACAACAGGGCATGGGTAAAGAAGGAGAAATGCATTTTAAAATTCAGCAAGCGAAGGGTTATAACAGAGTTAAAAAAAACTCTCTACTTGGTGAATATTGATATACAACTCCACCCATTTTGAATCTTTATTGATTACTGGTGTATTCATTATACCCCTGCAAACTTGTTTGAGGGGGTATACTGTATACTGGAATCACCCTGTCTTGTGGTCAGTCAGTCGGGCGGGCGGTAAGGCGGTCTGTCGGTCCGTCCGCATTTGAGCATGGGTAGTTGGTGTCTCCTCTTTCAGTTTTAAAGTTACTGGATTTATATTTGGTATACATAAAAATCACGAATGGTAAATGTGCAAGACACAATTTCCAACATTGTGTTTACTGCTGGTCCTTGCAGAATTATCTCCCCCTAAACTTTGATGGGTTTTTTTTGTCATCTTTGCATGATCATGAGTAGTTGGTGTCGCAAACTCCTCCTTCAATCTGAAAGTTATTCACTTTATATTTGGTATACAAAATAACTGTGAATGGTAGATGTGCAAGATATAATTTTCACATGTTTAGCCCTTGGCATTGCAGAATTATCTCCCCTTGAACTTTGAGTTTTTTTGTCATTTTTGCATGAAACATGGGGGGATAGTGTCGCAAACTTCTCTTTCAGTCTTTCCAATGTCATATCTCTGTATCGGATTGACAGAATTTAATGAAACTCAACATGAATATTTGCTATCACTTGGTCATTGTTCCCATGTATTACTATTCTATATTGCTTGCGGAATTAAGGAGTTATTGCCCTTTTATATGCAAACATCACATATTTTTTCGCGTCGGATGCCATTACTCTGTAACAAATTGACAGAATACAATGAAATTCGACATGAATATATTTTACCACTGGGGCATCGTTCCCGTGTATTACTTTTTCAGATCGCTTCTGGCAATTAGTAGTAATTGCCCTTTTATATGCAAAATTCACACATATTTTCCGTCCGATGCCATATCTCTGTACCGGATTGACAGAATTCAATGAAACTCGACATGAATATTTGTTATCACTGTATCAATTGGTTTTTTTTTTATAGATCACTTGCCGCATTTAGTAGTTATTGCCCTTCTATACAGAAAAATCAAATATATTTTTCCATCTGATGCCATATCTCTGACATGAATATTTGTTATCATTGGGACATTGTTCCCATGTATTATTTTTCCAGATCACTTGCGGTATTTAGGAGTTATTGCCCTTTGATATGCAAAAATCAGATTTTTTATGTCCAATGCCATTTCTCTGTAATGGATTGATAGAATTCAATGAAACTCAACATGTATATTTGTTACTGCCTTGGCATTGTTCCCATGTATTACTTTTTTAGATGGCGTTCAGCTTTTAGGAGTCATTCCCCTTTGATACACAAAAATCATATAAAATGTTAAAATGGGCCTTATTATGATTTAAACAGTTCAGAAACAGATCAGCAACAGTGTCAAAAATGCAACACTCAATCCAGATATGTAATGATTTACTTTATTGGAATAAACTGTATACAAACTACAAATAATGCAAAAAGTAGAAGCCTGGATCAGATGCAGCAGCGTCCCCTTGCTGCGGTTCATTCAGTACCAAACCATGTACACTATTATTAAAGATTGCCGTAGAAAGCAGTAATTTGGTCCAATATTCATAAAGTTAAAACTTGATTAAGTGATCCAGGGCTAACATAGCCCTCTAGGCCCCAATCCATCCCCCTTCCCTTTGTTTGCCGTTTTACTAGGTAATACCTTTGGCAAGGGGATATCAATTGTATGAATTTGCTTGTTGAATTTATATGAGGTGCTTCTTACTTATGTTTTTGTTGTTTTATCTATACAGTTGATCACTTCAATATCTTGGAACTCGGATAACCCATTCCCGCATATTGACGCCTGTTGATACTTCTGTAAAAGTCACTTTGTGAAACCATTGTGATAAATAGGAGCAAATGCTGTATTTATCACAATGGTTTCAAAACTACACAATTCTGAAAAATTCATTTTCTCTAGTTAATGCTCCTTTTTGGTAGATTTAATCAAAGAGGTTAGGTCTAAAAATAGCCTAAGTGGGAATGGGATAACTTGAACTTCAGGATAAGTAAATGTAAAAGTTTGGTTTCTCCAAAATTTACAATGCAAAATTGTTCTAAAATGTATCACAACGCATTTCTAGAAACACATTTGACAGCTTAAACTGAGAAATTGTTCAGTTTAAAAATTGGATGACTCAAACCTCTGCTATTTCAAAGTAATTTGTACATTTCCATTGAAGTTTGAAATATTGTAGTTCAATTGTACATTGTTTTCAAACAGCTGGCAATCTTGGATCAGCATGTAATGCAACAATTGAGTGTCATGCTCGGAATGCTGAATGCAACTCTAACCTCTGCAAGTGCATGAACAATTACTATGACAACAACGAGGGTACAGCTGGTGGAGAATGTAAAGCAAGTGAGTAACACAACATTAACCCCATTACCTCATATTCTATTTTTAGACACACTGCCTCATATTCTATTTTTAGTTCCATTACCTCTGATATTCTATTTTTAAACCCAACCTAATTTGAATTAATCTACTGAAAAGGAGCATTTATTAGAATAAAAGGAAAATTTAGAATTGTGTCAGTTTCGAAACCATTGTGTATTACAGTAAAACCCCTCTTAACCTGACTTTAAATTAAGTATAAATGTCGGTCTTGGAGACAGGTGACAGCTTAATGCAGGGTGGAAGTCATGCAGAAAGCTCCTAGAGGAGCTTTCTGCATGACTTTTACCCTGCATTAAGCAGTCACCTGCCTGAAATATCTAAATTCTTCTCTTCTAGAATTCCGGTTAAGAGAGGTTTTACTGTACAATGGTTTCAAACCGATTTTACAGAGGTGCCAATATGAAGAAATGGGTTAACCATTGCTTTTTCGAGATTTGCATATAGCCTTATAACGGATATTTGAAATTTCAGGAATTTGAAAGCTGTGTAGACCCACTACAGTCATAGTGTTCTATTTGGCTTCTATCATATGAATGCCGAATTTTTCAAAAAAAAAAATGTCCAGTATTTGTTAATAATGTCCATTTACTATGAACATATTAGATTTGCTAAAGGATGTTAAATGACGTACAGTGCAGACCCTGATCAGAAGCTCCCCTGGGAAACATTTGATCAGGGTCTTCACATATGCAAAATGCTAAATAATAAGCTTCCCAAATTCAAAAGGTCATGGATATGCAGGAGTAGCACACAGTGCAGAATGAGTTTACTGATCTGGATCTACACTGTTTGCAAATATTCTACTTTGCATATTTCATAGTGGCCACTTGCTCTCTTAGACTTATTCACCGTGTACCTTATAGACACCATATGACACCTTTTTCAAACAGAATAGACCCAGATCAGATGGCTGAGTCCTGTAGGAGCCTACTGATTTGGGTCTGCACGATTCTAGTTTGTCATAGCCAAAACTTTTGGTGTTCATAGTAAAGACTTGGCTAATGAATATTTAGAATGTCATCGTTTCTTATATTAGCCTGCAACATATTTTTTATCACCCTGCCCTCTTTGAATAATTATAATGCAAATTTTTACATATACATTATACAGAATATGTTGAAGTGATTTTAGGCAAAAACATAGAGCATGCCTGCATGGATTTTCCATGGCAAACAGTGCTGACCCAGATGAGAGAGCTGCTATAGGAGCTCTCTCATCTGGGTCTACACTGTTTGCCAATGCAACTATAGTTGTGACTGGCGGGCTATGGGTTAAGTGCTCATTAGATAAATGTAATATTTGCTTGTATGTGTTCATGTCAGTATCTCAATTGTAGTTTAGTATTATACAGTAAAACCTTGATAAACCGACATTTTAGTCTAGAAGAATTTAGAGCCTGTTCAGCATGTGGTTGTTTAATGCAAGGTGAAAGTCATGCAGAAAGCACCCATAAGCATTAAGCTGCCATCTGTCTTAACCCTTTGCTTGCTGTTCACGTCAATATACCTACCTGTAAATAGTGAAGACCCAGATGAGACAGCTCCTGCAGGAGCTGTCTCATCAGGGTCTGCACTATTTACAAGTTGATTGTGCAACCAGTGCACTCAGCAGCAGTAATTGCATAGCGAAATACTTGTACAAAGTGAAGATATATGTAATTATACAACAGGGCTTGGGTAAAGAAGGAGAAATGTGTTTTAAAATTCAGCAAGCGAAGGGTTAAGCTGCCATCTGGCTTAAAGACTGATAATGATACTTATATGAATGTTCTAATACAGTAATCAAGGTTTCACTGTACTTCCTATCAACTTTACTGTCGCTTTACCTTTGCACTGTATCATTCTCAAAGTATACCTAGAATTTTATGTGCTGTCTTTGATTTCTAGTTAAATCTTTTCACCAAAATATTATACTTTTTAACCTTTTCCTCCATAAATATGCGTTTCTACGCCTTTCCAAACAGAGTAGACCAAGATGAGATGGCTCCTCCTACAGGAGCCATCTGATCTTGGTCTACTCTGTTTGCAAATTATGCATGAAAAGGCGTTTATATGAAGTAAAGGGTTAACTATCTATCTTTTGAAATAACATGTATGCTATTACAGTAAAACCTCTCTATAACGGCCACAAAATTACATCAAGTATTTTGTGCTAAAGGCAGGTGGCTGCTTAAAGCAAGGGAAAAGTAAAATATAGGAGCGTTCTGTTTTACTTTCACCTTGCTTTAAGCAGCCACCTGTCCTTAATTCCAACTAATTAACACAATTTAGTGGCCATTATAGAAATGTTATATTGTAGTTCAAACTGTTTCTTTTCTTTAACCCTCCACTCCATCAATATGTCTTTGTAAACAGAATAGGTCCTGATCAGACAGCTCCTGATGGGGCTGTCTGATCAGGGTTTGCTCTGTTTGCTTGTGACATAATTTTGATATGATTCTACAGTTGCAGTCTACTATGGCCATACATTTCAGTTTGTAAGTGCCATTATAAAAATGATTCTAATTAGCATTGATTATTTGTTATATTAGTATTCATGGAGTAAAGGGTTAAAGGCTGACATCGGATATTGATGTTACAAAATTAGTAAATTACATTCACAAAATGCATAAATACGCCAAATCATTAATATTAACTCTTCAAATTGGATTATAAAATATGACTTAACAATTACATGTATGTACATATTAATGGTTTACTCTTAACCCTTACACTGCGGGACACGAGTCACTAATGTCCTTTGCAAACAGTGTAGACCCAGATGTAGAGGAGCCCTCTCATCAGGGTCTGCGCTGTATCTCATGTTACACTTTTCTTTAGAAAATTCCTTGTATATTCACAGTAAACTTGGCCTGTTTTAGTTTTGGAATAGTCCATTTGAAAATTCAGCGTTGTAAGAGTTGATATTTGTCTTTGCTAATCATGCAAAAGTGGTAAAATCTGGCAGGGAACTAGCTTATGGCCGATATGGTCAATTGCAAGACTGCTGCCAGTCTTTCATTTTTGGGATCTGTGGTCAAAGTCAGTGTTATTTGAAACAGAAAAGTTAGTCTTGATTGTAGAAAAGTCTAGTTTTCATGGTATTGTCACTCCTCTTTTTACTTCTTGCACTCACTTCCTGCTTATGCCACCTGCATATTTACAGAGGTACGACTGAATTATCCTTGTGACTTGGACACAGCTTGCCTCACAGCAAATTCATCGTGCAGTTCTGGGAGCTGCAAATGCTTAAACAATTTCTATGACACCGATCCGGTGTTCTTAGGTGGTGACTGTAAAGCTAGTAAGTCTTTCGCAAGTTTAGATGTGCTGTGTGGTGACTAGTTTTCTTTTGTTTATCATTGTTGTAACCCTTTCCTCCATAAATGAGCATTTTAATGACTTTGCAAACAGATTAGACTCAGAATAGATGGCTCTTGTATGAACTGTCTGATCTGGGTCTGCTTTGTTTTGTTTATCGAATTATATACTGTAAAACCTCTCTATAACGACTACTAAATTGTGTTAATTAGTTGGTATTTTTGGCAGGTGGTTGCTTAAAGCATCTACCTTCCTTTAACACAAACTACTTGATGTAATTTAGTTGTCGTTATAGAGAGGTTTTACTGTAGATCTGATTCTACAGTTTCTGCCACAGGAAAACAATCTCGTGTTTAGTTGCTATCATGAAAATTCAGCGAATTAATTTATTACATGAGGTATAGGGTTAAAATGCGATTAAAAGTTCTTTAATCTATGGATTGCTGCTTTGAATATGATAAATACTTTGAATATGGAAAAGGAAATTTCAGTTTCTTACAATTATAAGTAAGTCTTTACCTGATAGATTGTAAGTCTGTACCTAATAAAGAAATAATTATGTCTTTACCTGGTAGAGGAATAAGTAAGTCTTTACCTGGTAGAGAAATAATTAAGTCTTTACTTGGTAGAGAAATAAGTAAGTCCTTACTTGGTAGAGAAATAAGTAAGTCTGAGAAATAAGTAAGTCTTTACCTGATAGAGAATTAAGTAAGTCTTTACCTGATAGAGAAATAAGTAGGTCTGAGAAATTAGTAAGTCTTTACCTGAATGAGAATTGAGTAAGTCTGAGAAATAAGTAAATCTTTACCTGATAGAGAATTAAATTAGTCTTTACCTGATAGAGAAATAAGCAAGTCTTTACCTGGCAGAGAAATAAGTAAGTCTTAACCCAGTAAAGGCACCTTTAACTTTTCCCTCATATAAACTCATAAGACAGAATAGACCCAGATCAGATGGATCCTATAGGAGGCATCTGATCAGGGTCTGCTCTTTTTCCTAGTGAAATTTGAAAGACCTGTTTCTATACTTTCTAAAATATCTACAATGATCCACCTTCTATATTTCATTTTAAATACCGGTATTTTGTCCACAAATATTCAATTAGGTATTGATATTTGGAAGAAACATTGAACAGGGAAATGGGTTATTAACGTTTTTTTTATTTGTTCATATATGTCTGTCTTTTCTATAGAACTGGAGCTGGGTGGAGGATGCACACTGAATGATATGTGCTTGACAACCAATGCCTTCTGTAATACTACCTCGGGGAAGTGTGAATGCACATCGAGTTACTATGACAGCAACAACTCAACAAGAAATGGAGGAACTTGTATTTTAAGTATGTATCTTCCAGTTGGAGCTTCATTTATTTTAGAAAACAGAAATATAGTAAAACCGTCTGTAGTTTGAACACTAAAAGCAGTATGATTATCAATCTTTAAGACAGGTAGCAGCTCAATGCAGAGCGAAAGCAGCCACCTGCTTAACAAGGCATAAATTCTTCATTACTAAAATTTCGAAGTTACTGTAGTTGACACCTTCTGGTTATTTCTTTTTCCTTTTTGTTGATTTTCGTTCTTGTAGAAAGCTCTCATTAGACAACAGTAGTTTCCACCAAATGTTAAAGAAATTAACTTTAAATAGCAGACTTTTGCAGTTGAAAATGATGTCAACTTAATCTTTTACTATGCCTTTACAAACAGAGTAGACCAAGATCAGACGGTTCCTGTAGGAGCCATCTGATCAGGGTCTGCTCTGTTTGCTTATGATATAATATAGATCTGACTCTACAGTTACTGCCATGGCTAAAAATTCCTTTGTCCATGTGCTGTTGTATTAATTAACCTAATTAATATTCATGATATCATTATTTCTTACATAAATATTTATTCAGTAAAGGGTTTCCTTAATGAACATTTGTGTAAGTTAGTCACTTCTTGAATATTCATGAATTTAATTTTTATCATGTAAAATATTTGCTTTGACAAAAACTGTGGTATCAGATTTACATCGTTTCATTAGAAAACAAAGCAGATCCTGATCAGATAGCTCCTGCAGGAGCTGTCGGAACTCGATCTGCTCTTGTGCAAAGGTGTGAAAAAGCATTTGAGGGAGTTTCCTTTAGTACTCCTAATCAAGACCTGTCTGGGAGCCTGGAACCAGATGAGATGCTGAGACACTCAGTCAATAGTTTATTGAATGCTGTTTTCTGCTTTGTTTGCAAAGGCTAAAATTACATATTTATAGCAGGGCTCCAGATAAGATGCATATAAATTAGAGTAGTTTCAAGTATAACTTCTTTATTTCTCCACCAAACCTTATGTTGTGACCACTCTTTAGAATCGTCTCTTAGAGACTATTCTAAAGAGTGGTCACAGCATAGGGTTTGGTGGCGAAATGACGATTTTAATATTTGAGTATGCACCTTTATCTGTAACTCTGTTTATAGTGTAAGATGTGAAAGTATATATTCATGTCTTCCAATTTTCATTTCTCAGTGTACTTGGGTGTGGGATTTATTCAAATTACATGTACACTGAATATGATAAATTATTATTTTTTTCTGATATGGTATAGGCTAATTTTAGTTGTGGAAACTACTGTTTTTTAGGTAAAACTTTATAATAGAAGTAAATGGGATGGCTTAACCTGCTAATATTAGAATATAAGAGTAATTTTTATGAGGTATTTTCCAATAATATTTTCATTTGTAAAAGAAAGTATAGTCCACATTCTGATGGTTTGAACAGTAGCCATTTGATCTGGATCTACACAGTGTGTGAGTTATTTTGCTGATTTGGAAATATCTGAACAAGAGTTAAGACTGTAAAACATTTTTTTTTCTGTTAGAATTAATTAACACTGTAGAAAACTCTTATTGAGTCAGTAGAGTAATACTTGATTAACCCATTCCTTCATAGGCTGTTTTGAGACCCAAACTGTTTGAGTAAATCTACTGAAATAGACTATTTTTAAGGAAAATTTCAGAATCATGTAATTTTGAAATAATTGTAATAAATAGAGCATGTGCCCCTATGGAGCTAATGCTCTACTTACCACAATGATTTCAAAATGAAACTTTTACAGAGGCGTCAAAAGACGTCAATATGAGGGAATAGGTTAAAACCTCTGCACTTTCTGATATCTCCAGTCTTTAACCCTTACAACTCTGGTTTTTTAAATGAACTAATCCAAAATTCAAATAGGGCAAGCTCACTGTGAATATTTAGGGATTTTTCTAAGGAAACGTTTTATATGACAAACAGTGCAGACTCTGATGGGCTCCTCTAGGAGCCCTCTCATCTGGGTCTACACTGTTTGCAAAGGACATGTGTGACTGGTGTCCCGCACTATGAAGGTTAAGCAGAGGCTGTTGAGGTTTAAAGAAAAGTCTGTTAAATTTCACTAATCTAAGTCATAGATTTTACTGAATCCTTTACTCCATAAATACACCTTTCAACGTCTTTGCAAACAGATAAGACCCAGGTCAGATGGCTTCTATAGGAGCTGTCTGATCAGGATCTGCACTGATTGCTTATGATATAATATACATGTAGATATGATTCTATAGTTTCAATTAATCTAATTAATATTCATGATGACATATTTCTTACATGAATATTCATGGAGTAAAGGATTAATCAGACATGTCTGAATATCAAGATTTGGATCATGCTCAGATGCCATGTTGCTTGGTGTCTCATATGGATGCAAACACTTTGAACATTGCTCATAGTGTTCAAAAATGTTAACAATAAAAGACAGTACAACCTGTCTTTAGCAACCACCCAAAATAAGTCGAGTTGTTTTATTTTTTAGACAGGATGAAGCTTAACCGCCCCGCATATTGACGCAATTTGACGCTTCTGTAAATGTCACTTTGTGAAACCATTGTGATAAATAGAGCATTTGCTCCTATAGGAACAAATGCTCTATTTATCACAATGATTTCAAACTACAAAATTCTAAAAAAAATATTTTCTCTAGTTAATGCTCCTTTTTGGTAGATTTATTCAAAGTGGTTGGATCTAAAAATAGCCTATACGGGAATGGGTTAATGCAGGACAAAAACTATGAGGAACTTTCTGTTTTACTTTTGACCTGCGTTAAGCAGTCACCTTATACTGGTAGTATAGACCCCCATCTTCTATTCATTATTATATGGTTGCTATAAGGAGGGTCTACCTTAATAACACCTCTTATCTTTCCTCTTTTGTTATTAGACACTGTTTTAGACTTATGTCCTATTATCTTTACAACCAGAAATTGCCTTAAACAATGCATGTAATGCAAGCTACCAGTGTGCACCTGATAACTCTGAATGTAGGAGCACGATCTGCTCTTGCCTTACGGGGTACTACGACTTTGACAACAGTGGCACATGTAAAGGTAAGTTAGAGGATTTCCTTTTTGTTCATGCTGTTAAGAGATTTTGTTTTAAATCTATGCTTAACAATATCAATTTAATTATTGCATTACCTTGCTGTTCCAACTAACCCAATAATCAGCATTTTTATTGAACAGATTATGATGTGATGACTTCTAGAGCATAATGTTACTGCTACAGCTGTATTATATCTACAATTTTTGTCATTGATTGTTTTGTTTGTAAATCTTTGACAATTTATCGTATCTTACACTATTTACCATACTGATATAATTTTTTGTGCTGATTTATATATCTCTTTGTGTCTGTCACATATCACTGTATATTTTTAACGCTTTACTTCACAATGTGACACATGTGTTCCTTCGAATACTCTTGTTCTGTGAGATTAAGTGTCATTTGAAATATACAACTTCCAGGTTTTAAGTTAATAATCATAGAAAGAAATGTTTTGCTACATTGTAAACTTGTTTTAACCCTTTCCGTCTTCACATACTATTTCACACCTTTGCATACAGAGTAGACCCAGATCAGATGAACCTTCTGATCATGGTTTGCTTTGTTTGTTTTGAAATTAAATGTATAAAAGATCTGACACCTCAGTTTCTACCATAAAATTTTTAATATCTTCACTGCCCTTTATTAAACAAGAATGTAATTATAGCTCTTTAATTCACCATACTTTAAGGCTTTAGACATGACTATTCTCAAACATGAGTGTTAGGTTTCCATCTTTTACCATTCTGCTAACCAGGCATACATGTGTGTTAGGTTTCCATTGTATCACTCACTCACTCACAGTAATTTATATTTAATATAGATAATAACCACAAATAGTTGATGTGCAAAACATAATTTTCAGGTGTTTAGGGCTGGGCATTTCAAAATTATCTCCCTTTGAACTTTGTATAATTGTAGTCATTTAGCATCAAACATGGGTAGTTAGTGTCACAAACTCCATCTTCAATTTGAAAGTGATTGAATTGATACTTACATGAACCATAGATAATAACCATGAATAGTAGATGTGCAAGACGTAATTTTCATATGTTTAGCACCAGATAATTTAGAATTATCACTTCTTGAGTACTTTTTGTCATGTTGGCATGAACATGGATAGTTGGTATTGCAAACTCCTTCTTCAGTTTGAAAAATACTGAACTTATAATTGGTATAGTAGATGTGCAAGACACATGTTTCATATGTTTAGTATGAGGCATTGCAGATTTGTCTCCCCTTCAACTTTGAGTATTTTTTGTCATTTGGGTCTGTAACATGGGTAGTTGATGTCACAAACTCCTCCTTCATTTTGTTTTTCAACAGATTTCAATGAAAGTTTACATACATGGCATCTACGAAGTGTATAATTATGTGCATTAGATGTGCATTGAATGCTTTTCATTTGCTGTCCAGGTTATATGGAGTTACCTGCCCTTGAACATACAAGTAGATGTAATGGTTTACTGTTGTAACTGAATGTACTACAGTCTTCGTTCGATTTCTATGAAAGTTTGTACTCAAGGTCTCTTCGAAGTGTAGATATGATAACATAATTCTTTTACAATATCTAATAATTCATACAGGAGTTATTTCCCCTGTACTTGTACCATATGTGTTGCTAACCAGTAAAGTTTGTGGAGTGAACTTCTACAGTTTTCAACGTAATTCAATGACAGTTGATGCATATGACCTCTTTGAAGTGTAGATGTATTGCATGAAGAGTTTTAGTATTTAAAATATAGGAGTTCTAAACCCTTGGATTTTCATTTGTTTGTCATTCAGGTAACCGAGCATACATGGTTGTTAGGTTCCTATCTATTGCCATTCTGCTAACAAAGCTTACATGTTTGAGAATTTGTGTCTGAAAATGTATTCATGGGTTCAGATCCAAGTTTATATTCTGCTAAGGCTGTGAATTGCTACAGTCTTTGTATTACTTGCACTCTAAATATTGTTTCATTTTTTATTGTTTTAAGTTCCACTCATTTCACACTGTAAAACCCCTCAAAACCAACTCTTTAGTAAACAAGTATTGAGATCTGTCTTGGCATGTGACTGCTTAACCCTTTCCCTGTTCTATGTGAATTCCAAATTTCGATACCCACTGAATATTCATGGAAAAATAGTTACAATGAAATATGGACAGTGGAATGTTGTAGTCATTTTAGAAAGTTAAGAAACAAATCTTTCAAAGTCCATTAGCAAACAGAGCAGAACCTGATCAGACAGTTCCTATAGCAGCTGTCTGATCTGGGTCTACACTGTTTGCAAATGTGTGAAAACATGTTTATATGAGGGAAAGGGTTAACACTTTACACCATGGATATTCATGTAAGAATTAATGGCATCATGAATATCAATTAACTGAATGTTTGTAATGGTACTATGATCAAAAAATTAACAAGAAAAAAGGAAATTTTTTGAATGTTGTAGTTTGAAACCATTGTGATAAATAGAGCATTTGTTCCTATAGGAGCTGTCTGATCTGGGTCTACACTGTTTGCAAATGTGTGAAAACATGTTTATATGAGGGAAAGGGTTACCACTTTACACCATGGATATTCATGTAAGAATTAATGGCATCATGAATATCAATTAACTGAATGTTTGTAATGGTACTATGATAAAAAAATTAACAAGAAAAAAGGAAAAATTTTGAATGTTGTAGTTTGAAACCATTGTGATAAATAGAGCATTTGCTCCTATAGGAGCAAATGCCCATTTATTACAATGGTTTCAACAGAGGTGACTTTTGCAGAGGCATAGAAAGGCGTAATTATGGAGGAAAGGGTTAAAGTATGCTCAATAATTCATGAATATTAATTAACTGAATTCTTTTGACAGCCTATGAACACGGGATATCCTTGACCATTTCAGACACTTAACCCTTCGCTTGCTATTCACGTCAGTATACCTACCTGTAAATAGTGAAGACCCAGATGAGACAGCTCCTGCAGGAGCTGTCTCATCAGGGTCTGCACTATTTACAAGTTGATTGTGCAACCAGTGCACTCCACAGCAGTGATTGCACAGCGATATGCTTGTACAAAGTGAAGATATATGTAATTATACAACAGGGCATGGGTAAAGAAGGAGAAATGTTTTTTGAAATTCAGCAAGCGAAGGGTTAAGAATCAGATACCATAAGCAAACAGAGAAGACTCTGATCAGACAACACCTGCAGGAACTGTTTGATCTGGGTCTACTCTGTTTGCAAGGGCATTGATAGACATATGTATGAAGTAGAGTTAAATACTGTCATTTAAATACTGACATTCAAACTTATTTTATTGTTTGGTTTAGAGAGGTTTTACTGTACATGTAAATGAATTGCACTGAGTTGCATTAAGTCACCAGTTTTCGCGAGACTGACCTGGAAAGCAGTATACATGTAACTGCATAGTTTGACATTTGACATTTGAATATGTGTTTAATGTAAGATAATGGATTTAATCCTTTGGATACTGCAATTTCTAAGTGAAATGAGCCATCATTGCTTAATCCTTACAACACTGAATTTTCAAATGGACTATTCCAAAATTCAAACAGATGAAATTTATGGTGAATATTTTGGGATTTTTCAAAGGAAAGATGTAACATGGCAAACAGTGCAGACCCTGATAAGAGGGCTCCTCTAGGAGCCCTTTCATCTGGGTCTACACTGTTTGCAAAGGACATTAGTAACTTGTGTCTCATACTGTATGGGTAAATGATAGAGACTATTCAGTATGAAAGGGTATAATCTGCAAGAGGATTTTGAATGACAGACAGTGCAAACCCTGATCAGAGGGCTCCAAAGGAGCCCCCTGATCTGTGCCTACACTGTTTGCCATAACACTCATCGCTTCCAGCATTCAAATGGTTAAACAATCCTTGATCAGTGAATGTTTGGTCCTGTTTTGTTAACCCTTCTCTTGATGAATTTTAAAATACATTTCTCCTTCTTTACCCATGCCCTATTGTATAATTACATACATCTTCACTATGTACACGTATTTCGCTGTGCAATCACTGCTGTGGAGTGCATTGGTTGCACAATCAACTTGTAAATAGTGCAGACCCTGATTAGACAGCTCCTGCAGGAGCTGTCTCATCTGGGTCTTCACTATTTACAGGTAGGTATATTGACGCGAATAGCAAGCGAAGGGTTAATATTTGTATTTGTACATTGTTGCATCATGCTTGGTGTTCATCCATTAATCATTATGCTTTCATCCTCATCATATCCACCCTTTAGTATTGTGTAAGACATTCATACCAATCTGTCGTATTAAACTGACTTTTTATGCCTGAAAAACAGATGATGTTGAGTACCTAATTGATGTTCTTTCAAAACCTCATAGACGTCGGAAGCGTTCAGAAGGTATTCTGAAATAAATGTGACACAGTTTTGGGTTACGGATTGTTTTGGAGGGTACTGTTGTGGTCTCTGACCACAGGGTTTTTAATACGGAGATACGAGTTGTAATGTTACTAAATGGCCACACACATAAATATCAATTATACTGACCTTGTCCATACACCAGATCTTTTATATAACCCTTCCCTTCATTCTATGTTTCTTCAGAGAAGGGAGACTTTTTTCACAACTAATATGGACTTGAATATGAAAGCTCCTTTCAGAGCCTTCTTAAAATTTAGTTCATTTGTTTTCTGCATGTGAAATGTTTATAAGGAATTTATTTTTGAGGCCATTTCTGTAGTATTATGACTTGTAAAATAAAGGTTATTTGGAGTTTTTTTATATTCACCAGTATCCATGCTTATAAAACTTTTAGTTGAGTCCGAGTTCATTCAAAAGCTTGAGAACAAACTCAGACTCAACAAAAAAGTTTTATAAGCATGGACCCATATGTAGGGGATGATGGGGTTTGAAATTTCAGCCATTTTATATGGGGTGTTACCAGGTTATGGGTTTGATTATTGAGCCCTGCTGTACAAAAAAACAACTTTTAGACTTTGCAAACGAAGTTTTTCATATAATTCAACATATAAAATAAGCTCTATTGGGTGGCAAAGAGAGCAGAACCTGACCATACCCTGATCATACTTTTGCCCATTACGTCATAGGCTAATTTTGGACTGAATCACTTTGAATAAATCTACTGAAAAGGAGCATTTACTAGAAAAAAGGAATCTTTTTAGAGTTGTGTACATTTGAAACCATTTTGATAAATAGAGCATTTTGTTCCATAGGAGCAAATGCTCTATTTATCACAATGATTTGAAAAGGTGACTTTTACAGAGGCGTCAAAACGTGTCAATATGAGAGAATGCATTTGTTATCTGGTTCAACCGTATTTGTTAAGCCAAAAGGTTGATTTAGGTATAGCTGGCTCATTTACATGTATCACATGGTTTCAGGGTGTTTGCTTGCTCATATAAGATCCAGCCCATAAATTAAAGCTTTTTTGTTTTCATTCCTTTGCACACCTATATCAGTGACCTTTCCAACAAATTTGTAAGACATGCGATTTAACCTTCCCTTTGCCCCAGCTGGTATTGCCATAATTATTGTGTGCATCTTTACCCCAACCTATAAAATGCATATATACCATTGACACTTTATAGATAGCATTCAAAAGTCACAAACTGAAGAAACAAAATCTGGTTGCCTTAAATTAAACATTTTGGAAAGTGTCATTTGAGTCAGTGATTATTGATGTGGGAATGAAAGCTCTAATTTGAAATCATAACAGTTAGATTGACATAAAACATGAACACTTTTCTTTATGAATGTTCCTGTAAGAAATCATGAAATAGGCAGATAGTTTATTCTGCAATTCTTTCACGCTAAACTATCTTATTTTCAGACATTGAGACTTTTGAGCCAAATGAACGAGGTAACATATGTACTGTACATATGCCTTCACATATTCCTTGTGAATTGTTACTACTGAATGTTTATGTAGTACATGTACTTAAGGCTATATTGATGTTGGTAAAATGGAATCATTTATGTTGTGCCCAAGGTCATATTGATATGGATTGCATGCAATTTACATACTAGTCCATTACAACATCAAAATTGTATCCATAGCAACAACATGTCAATTTTGACTCAGTTTGGACAGGACTATCATCAAGTTTTATGAAACTTTACAATTATAAATACAATAACCCTAGCTATACAATAACCCTAGCTAATCTGAACATTCACAAGTATGGACATTCAAATACAAACCATTATTGATCTTTAACACAGGTGGCAGCATAATGCAGGGTGAAAGTCATGCAAAAATCTCCTCTAGGAGCTTTCTGCATGATTTTCACCCTGCATTAAGCAGCCCCCTGCCTTCAAAGACATAAATTCTTCTTTACTAAAATTTCGTAGTATCGAGTTTTTACTGTATTTAGAGCTTTTATGCAGGCTTCATTCAGGGTGAAAGTCATACAGAAAGCTCCCAGAGGAGTCTCAAACTTACAGTTCTAGTTTCATTAACCCTTACCTTCATATACACACCTTTTTGTGGCTTTGCAAATAGAGTAGACCCAGATCAGACAGCTCCTGTAGAGAGCCATTTGATTAGGGTCTGCTCTCTTGGCTTATGACATGATAAAAATCTGTCTTTACAGAGTCCAACATGGTGAAAAGAATGAATAGGTCTACCGAAAAGGAGTATTAACTAGAGAAAAGGAAAATTTTAGAATTTTATGGTTTTGAGCCATTGTGATAAATAGAGCATTTGCTCCTCAGGAGCAAATGCTCTATTTATCACAATGGTTTCAAAAAGTGACTATTACAGAGGCGTAGAAAGGCGTTTTTATGGAGGAAAGAGTTAAGGTCAAACTTCAGCTGACTGTTCATTGGAATCATATGTAATCATCATCTGTCTAACATGCATGCAAACTGTTTTAGTGTGTTTTATGTATTCTTTAAGATGTATATGTGTTGTTTACAGTGAAATCAAGAAATATTTTGATTACTGGTGAAAGCTCAGCATAAGACAAATATCTCCAATCCATCTGCCTCATTGCCCACAATAGCATTTTCTAGGGTAGCATCAGATTCAATGACAACAGAGGTCCACATAAGATGCATAAACTTAAACATTTTCTTGATTAGCTTCTGTACTTCTCTACCATACGCTATACTGTGACCGTTCTGAAGAGAGGTCACAGTATAGGGTTTGGTGGAGAGATGACGATCTTAGTATATAGGTATGTACCTTAATCTGTATCTGATGACAGCACTATTATTCTAACCATGACCTGACCAACAGTTGCAATCAGCTTGGATCCAGATGATATGCTGACTAACTCAGCGTCTTATCAATATCCAAGCTTATGGACACTCCATTTACCCTTCGCTTGCTGAATTTTAAAATACATTTCTCCTTCTTTACCCATGCCCGTTGTATAATTACATATATCTTCACTGTGTACAAGTATTTCGCTGCACAATCACTGCTGTGGAGTGCACTGGTTGCACAATCAGCTTGTAAATAGTGCAGACCCTGATGAGACAGCTCCTGCAGGAGCTGTCTCATCAGGGTCTGCACTATTTACAGGTAGGTATATTGACGCGAACAGCAAGCGAAGGGTTAATCCTTTCCTTCATACATGTATAAATGTTTTTTCACACATTTGCAAACAGAGGAGACCTAGCAAGATCAGGCGGCTCTGTTTGCTTATGAAATGACGTAGTCCTGATTCTGTAGTTTCTGCCAAAGCTGAAAAATCCTGTGCTCATATTATATCATTTTAGAAATTCAGATAGTAAGTAATCATGATGTTATGATTTCTAACATGAATGTTGAACAGGAAAAGGGGTACCAGTTAAAGGGGTACCAGTTAAAGGGGTACCAGTTTCTCAAACTCTTTATCATATCAGGAGAAGGCTAAAATACACAAGATCAAAATTTAAGTATAGATCTAGTTTTTCAGTAGACTAATTATGGTTATGTGAGACCTAAATTAAAACAATGTTGAACTAAAACAGAGGGCTCCTACAAGAGCTCTCTGATCAGGATCTGCATTGCTTGCTGTTGAAATAATTATCTTGTCAGCAAAATTTATACGTCGATACTGTATAGACTGTTCAGAGAATTAATTATGGATCAGTCAACGTTAAAAATTCTTCATTCAGAGGCTTAACCCTTTACTCCATGAATATTCATGTAAGAAATAATGACATCATGAATTTTAAGTTATAATAGCACATGGACACTTTAACCCTTACAGTGCGGGACACAAGCCACTGATGTCCTTTGCCAACAGTGTATACCCAGATGAGAGGGCTCCTAGAGGAGCCCTCTCATCAGGGTCTGCACTGTTTGTCATGTTACATTTTTCTTTATAAAAATCCCTAAATATTCACCATAAGCTTAACCTGTTTGAATTTTGGAATAGTCCATTTGAAAAGTCAGCGTTGTAAGGGTTAATTCTTGGCCATGGCAGAAACTGTAGAATCATATCTATATTATATCATAAGCAAACATAGCAGTCCCTGATCAAACGGCTCCTACAGGAGCTATCTGATCTGGATCCACTCTGTTTGCAAAGTCGTAGAAAGGGGTATTTATGGAGTAAAGGGTATATGTTTGTGGCAGTACCAATCCCTATCATCAGTATCATACCATTAACCTGCTACCTCATAAATAAACATGCAAGAATCTGTCACTTTATGAATATTCATTGACTACATTTTTATAATGGTACATAAACAAAGGGCTATTTCGAGGGCTTGGTTCAAAGCTATTCTAACTCCTTCACTTTGTGAAGGAGTTAGAATAGTTTTGCACCAAGCCCTTGATTTGGTCCATACCGGAAACTTTTGAAATCAATTCTATACAATTCCATAACCAGATGGAGCAGACACTGTTCAAATATATTATTATATGAGGTTACAGTTTAAATAGATACACTAGTAGGATAAAAATGATAAGAATTGAAATAATCCATAAACCACATCACTTTTGAATAAAGTTACAAAAACAAGACGGAGACGAGACAGCCGGGATAGTTATATGAAACCAGTCTGTAAGAAGCTGGGTATCGAAATGTCTCGATGTGGTAAGTGGACTTGATTGTTTGCTAGATATTGTATTTATCAGAGCTACCTAGGGCTAGGATGGTAGGCAAAATGCACAACTGCAAGTAATGCACAAGTATCAGTTCAGCCCTTTGGGTTCAGGACATATTTGCAAACTGTGTAGACCCAGATCAGAGGGCTCCCAGAGGAGCCTCTGACCAGGGACAGCACTGTTTGTCATTCAAATTCTTGCAAAATGTACCCTTTCATATGCAGTGAACTCAGTTATTTAACCCATTCCCGCATATTGACGCCTTTTGACGCTTCTGTAAAAGACGCTTTGTGAAACCGTTGTGATAAATAGAGTATTTGCTCCACAGGACCAAATGCTCTAGTTATCACAATGGTTTCAAAACTACACAATTCTGAAAAATTCCTTTTCTCTAGTTAATGTTCCTTTTTAGCTCACCAGAGCACAATGTGCTCAGGGTGAGCTTTTGTGATCGCCTGATGTCCGTCGTGCGTCGGGCGTCGTGCGTCGTCCCGCGTCAACAATTTGAACCTTTAAAAATCTTCTCCTCTTAATCTACAGGGTTCTCAGCTTTCATCTTTGGTACATAGCATCACCTATAGGTCCTCTACAAAAGTTATATAAATTATGCCCCTGGGGTCAAAATTGGCCCCGCCCCAGGGGTGGGAAGTTTTCAATAGAAACATATAGTAAAACTTTGAAAATCTTCTCCTCTGAAACCAGAAGGTTATTAGCTTTCATATTTGGCACATAGCATCATGTTCAGGTCCTCTACAAAAGTTATATAAATTATGACCCTGGGGTCAAAATTGGCCCCGCCCCAGGGGTGGGCAGTTTTCAATAGAAACAAATAGTGAAATCTTTGAAAATCTTCTCCTCTGAAACTGAAATGCAATCATCTTTCATATTTGGCACAGAGCATCAAGTCCAGGTCCTCTACAAAAGTTATATAAATTATGGCCCTAGGGTCAAAATTGGCCCCGCCCCAGGGGTGGGCAGTTTTCAATAGAAATATATAGTTAAAACTTTGAAAATCTTCTCCTCTGAAACTAGAAGATTCTCAGCTGTCATATTTGGTACAGAGCATCATGTGCAGGCCTTTTACAAAAGTTTTATAATTTATGCCCCTGGGGTCAAAATTAGCCACGCCCCAGGGGTGGGAAGTTTTCAATAGAAACATATAGTAAACCTTTGAAAATCTTCTCCTTTGAAACCAGAAGTTTCTTAGCTTTCATATTTGGCACATAGCATCATGTTCAGGTCCTCTACAAAAGTTGTATTAATTATGACCCTGGGGTCAAAATTGGCCCCACCCCAGGGATGGGCAGTTTTCAATAGAAACAAATAGTGAGATCTTTGAAAATCTTCTCCTCTGAAACTGGAAGGTTCTCCGCTTTCTTATTTGGTACATAGCATCATGTTTAGGTCCTCTACAAAAGTTGTATAAATTATGGCCCTGGGGTTAAAATTGGCCCCGCCCCAGGGATGGGCAGTTTTTCATAGAAACAAATAGTGAAATCTTTGAAAATCTTCTCCTCTGAAACTGGAAGGCACTCAGCTTTCATATTTGGCACATAGCATCATGTTCAGGTCCTCTACAAAAGTTATATAAATTATGACCCTGGGGTCAAAATTGGCCCCGCCCCAGGGATGGGTAGTTTTCAATAGAAACAAATAGTGAAATCTTTGAAAATCTTCTCCTCTGAAACTGGAAGGTTCTCCGCTTTCATATTTGGTACATAGCATTATGTTTAGGTCCCCTACAAAAGTTGTATAAATTATGGCCCTGGGGTTAAAATTGGTCTGCCCCTGGGCCGGCTAGTTTTCTATAGAAACATATAGTGAAATCTTTGAAAATATTCTCCTCTGATTGTCTGGTGAGCGCTTCAGGGCCATTCTGGCCCTTTTGTTGGTAGATTTAATCAAAGGGATTAGGTCTAAAAATAGCCTATGAGGGAATGGGTTAGCAATGATGGCGGTTCCACTTTCAAAGGGTTGATTGAAAGAAAACCATTTGCTGTTGTCATGGGAAAATGAACATTATGGCATAGTCATCAGTTGTTTTCTTATTTAAAACTTCTATGGATACCTAGTCAGTGACGCAGTACAGTTTTCGGTAACTTAACCCTTCTCATGCTGAATTTTAAAACACATTTCTTCTTCTTTACCCATGCCCTGTTGTATAATTACATATATCTTCATTGTGTATATCGCTGTGTAATCACTGCTGTGGAGTGCATTGGTTGCACAATCAACTTGTAAATAGTGCAGACACTGATGAGATAGCTCCTGTAGGAGCTGTCTCATCTGGGTCTTCACTATTTACAGGTAGATATATTGACATGAATAGCAAGCGAAGGGTTAATTACCCTAAGTATTCAGACAGACTGCTTTATAAGCAGGTGGTTGATTAATGCAGGACAAAAGTAATGCAGAAAGCTCCTAGGAGCTTTCTGCATTACTTTTGTCCTGCATTAAGCTACCATCTGCATATAGCACCCAGATTGATACCTCTTATAGGTGGTAGCATTAGCGGGGTTTTACTGCATTGACAAAGGCCTACACTGTTAGTTACTTTATCAATAAACTTTTTAAAGTTATCAGAATGGTGCCAAATTGATTTCTTTTAGCTTTACAGTTTGATGGATTTGGTGTCTGAATGGATAGAACAATAATGGTAAATAAATTTTCAAACTGATTCCAAATTTGGTAAAACCATTTACTTCATAAGTATGCCTTTCTAGTTTCTATGCCTTTGCAAACAGAGTAGACTCGGATCAAAGATGCCTGTTTGAGCCATCTGATGAGAGCCTGCTCTGATTGCTTATAATATAATATAATATAGATCTGACTCTACAGTTTCTTCCATAGCCAAAACTATCTGTGTCCATGTGCTATTACAACAATTTATCTAATTAATATTCATGATGTAGAGAGGAGAGATTTGGTGTTCGAATAGATAGGATAAATACAGTGGAGGACTACATACATAAAAGTCCAGATAAGATGCGTAAATTTAAACATTTTCAAAAATACAGTGAAACCCCGCTAATGCGACCACTTAATAAACAGCCACTGATGTCGTCTAAAGCAGGTGGTTGCTTAATGCAGGACGAAAGTTATGCAGAAAGCTCCTATAGGTGCTTTCTGCATAACTTTCGTCCTGCATTAAGCCACCACCTGCCTCTGCCACCCAGAATTATGCCCCTTTTTGGTGGTCGCATTAGCGGGGTTCTACTGTAACTCCTTTATTTCTCGACCAAACCCTATGCTGTGACCACTCTTTACAATTGTCTCTTCGAGACAATTGTAAAGAGTGGTCACAACATAGGGTTTGATTGAGAAATGATGTTTTTAGTGTCCGGCTACGCACAGTTATGTGTCGCTCTGCATACAGTTGTTTGTGAAAGTAACACCCAGTACTAGTGTTGATCCAAATAGAACTTGGCTTATGACAAGCATCTGATCTGGGTTCACACTATTTGTGAAACTAAAAGTTCCAGATTTCCTGTAATATTAGCAATTTCATTTTCAGAAGTATGCATTAATGAGAATGGATATTGAATCCAATAGGAAAAGCTATGGACCGAATAATTGCAATTGCTTCTACTGACTGAATAAAAAACACTAAAATGAACTACAAGTTCAGTAAAACACCTCTTAAGCGGACATCCAATTTAGTATTAATATTAGCCTTTGGGACAGGTGGTAGCTTAATGCAGGTTGAAAGTCATGCAGAAAGCTCATTACCTATCTAAACATATCTTAATTCTTCTCTACTAAAATTCCAGTTTAGGTTTTTTTCGCTCTACTGACAGTTTATATATAAGAATTGTTATAATTAACAAAGGCATTTAATATCTCAGATAATTGACCAAACATTCATCTTACTTAATTTAATTTTACAAAACGCTAGTCTGATAATACATTACTTAACCCTTTCCTCCGTGAATATTTATGTGAGAAATAATGACATCATGAATATTAATTACATTAATTGTTATAATAGCATATGGAAACAGGAACGGGGTGGCCATGGCAGAAAATGCTGAATCATATCTATATTATATCATAAACAAACAGAGCAGACCCTGATCAGGCAGCTCCTATAGGATCTGGGTCTACTCTGTTTGCAAAGGCGTTAAAAGGTGTATCTATGGAGTAAAGGGTTAACCCCTTTCTCCATAAGCTATTTTTAGACACAAGCTCTTTGAATGAATCTATCGAAAAGGAGCATTTACTAGAGAAAAGGAAATGTTTAGAAGTGTGCAGTTTTTAAACCATTGTGATATAAAAAGCATTTGCTCCTATAGGAGCAAATGCTCTTTTTATCACAATGGTTTCATAAAGTGACTTTTACGGAGGCGTAGAAAAGCGTATTTATGGAGGAAAGGGTTAAGCATCCTGCAATATATTGGTAACAAGCATGCAGTAAAAACTCAATACTAAGAATTTTTAGTGAGGAAGAATTTATGTCTTTTTAGGCAGGTTGCTGCTTAATGCATGGTGAAAACCATGCAGAAAGCTCCTGGAAGAGCTGTCTGCATTAGTTTCACCCCGCATTAAGCTGCCACCCTGCATTAAGCTGTGTTAATAAGATCAATAATGGTATGTATCTTTGTGTTTGTAATATTTAGTTTTTACTGTATATATATAAATAGCATTTCAATAACAGTGATCGTATAATTAGGATTACAGTGGCCCTGTTTAACCCTTTACTCCAGGAATATTCATGTAAGAAATAATGATGTCATGGATATTAATTGGATTTATTGTTTTATTAGTGCATGGAAACTTGAATATTTGGCCATGACAGAAACTGTAGAATCATATCTATATTATATCATCAGCTAACAGAGCTGACCCTGATTAGATAGCTCCTACATGAGTTGTCTAATCTGGGTCTACTCTGTTTTCAAAGGTATAGAAAGGCATATTTATGGAGTAAAAGGTTAAAACCTTTTCAATGATAGCTCATTTATTTCTCCCCAAACCCTGCATTGTGTCCACTCAGACAATCCTAATGAGTGTTCACAACATGTTTTGTGGAGAAATGACTGTTTTGGTGTTTCAATGTTGTTCTGGATTATGTTCTATTATGAAATCAGAAATATGCCTCAATCCATTTAACCCATTGGTCCCAAATGTCCCTTTAACAGGACTTAGGCAAACAGTATAGACCCAGATCAGAGGGCTCCTGAAGGAGTTCTCTGATCAGGGTATGAACCATTTGCTGAACCCATCAATATCAATGACTTTGTACCAGCCAATATTTTGTGTGCTCCCTTCAACATGCAACTTGAATTGGTTCCAAAATAAGGTTTTTGACAGGTTTTTCTTAACCCTTTCCTCCATAGGCTATTTTTAGACCCAACCACTTTGAATAGATCTACCCAAAAGGAACATTTACTAGAGAAAAGGAAAATGTTAGAATTATGTAGTATTGAAACCATTGTGATAAATAGAGCATTTGCTCCTCAAGAGCAAATGCTCTTCTTATCACAATGGTTTCAAGAAATTACTATTACAGGGGCGAAGAGAGGGGTATTTATGGAGGAAATGGTTAAAAAAGAGTGGAGTATATCAGTATACCAAACCAACAGATCCACCATTGGACTTTGTATTATCTAGGGGCAACTTACTATGGTCAACAGGGCAAGTTTACGTTAAAATTGTATGTTTTTGCAAGCAGTGTAAACCTAGGCCAGCTCCGCTAGTGTATAAGTTTCTTATCAAGGTTAACCTTTGCTGGTGACCCAGTAAACAGTGTTAACTCTGATCAGATGCCACTGGTCTGGGTCTGTTCTACCTGCATAGGACACTAAGCCAAAGAAGTATCTTTCTCATGGCACAGCTCTTTGTACAGTAAAACCTTTCTTAAGTGGCCATCAAAAGTGGGTTTAATTATGGGTCTTTAAGGTAGGTGGTAGTTTAACGCAATAAGAGATTTCTGCACTACTTTTGTCCTGCATTTAGCAACCACCTGCTATTTAACCCTTTCCCTTATATAAATGTGTTTTCACGCATTTGCAAACAGAGTAGACCCAGATCAGACGGCTCCTAGGGGAGACGTCTGATCAAGGTCTGCTCTGTTTGCTCTTATGATTTGAAAGGTTTGTTTCTTTGTTTTCTAAGATGGTTACAATGTTCCACCTTCAATATTTCTTTATAACTATTTTGTCCATGAATATTCAGTAGCTACTGAAATTAGGAATAAACACAGAACAGGGAAAAGGTTAATACTCCTATTGTCAATAAATAAATGGCCGCTTAGGACAGGTTCTACTGCATAATTATACATTTTGTTGCTTCCTCTTTCTACAGCTACCAAAGAATTACAAAATAGGCTAGGCTAGACTCATAAATGATATAATTCTGTATCACTATGAATGTTTATAATAGAGGTCCAGATAAGATGCGTAAATTAAAACATTTTCAAGATTGACTCCTTTATTTCACCACCAAAACCTATGTTGTGACCACTCTTTAGAATCGTCTCTTCAAGGTGGTTCTAAAAAGTGGTCACAACATAGGGTTTGGTGGAAAAATCATGATTTGACTATTTTAATACTAACCTCTCGTATAAAATATAGATATTTCATGTATTGCAAGCTTTGTAGAATCTCTTGTGTGGTTTAGTTTTAAACTAATGAAACAATAATACATGTACATGTAAATTTTGCAAAAAAAACACTTTGAAACAGTTTTGATGCAGATCCAACATACTTGAAAAATGATTTTGCAGCTGGAAGCTAAATAATACTTGTCTCAAGTGTATTACAACAGCTATGCTCTAAACCTTTGAGATGACTTTGTACTATTTCATTCTCATTAACCCTTTCAGTGCAGGAATAAGTCATTGGTGTCTTTTGCAAACAGTGTAGACCCAAATTTGCAAACAGAGTAGACCCAGATCAGATGGCTCCTGTAGGAGCCATCTGATCAGGGTCTGCTCTGTTTGCGAATGGAAATTGAAATTTCTAAAATGGCTACAATGTTCCACCTTCTATAATATTGTGTATTTCATTGTATATCTATTTTGTCTGTGAATATTCTGTAGGTATTGAAATTTGTAACAAACATAGAACAGGGAAAGGGGTTTAAAAGAGCTAGAAAAGTAAATATTTTTATGCCCCAGGTCAGGGGCAACTTAGCAGTGGTACAGTACAGATAGAGACTTTGGCATACATATGTATCTCATAAAGCCACACATTTTGAGGGGTGACATGTCAAGGTCATCCTTCAAGGTCAGAGGTGAGATATATAGGCCAAATAACTGACTCTCATATTGGCCATAACTTTTGAACCAGTAGAGATAGAGACTTGATATGTGGCATTCATGTGCATCTCAAGAAGTTGCACATTTGGAGGGGTGACCTGTCATGGTCATGGTCAAGGTCATCCTTCAGGGTCAAAGGTCAAATTGGACAGGGCATAGTGTTTCACAAACACATCTTGTTTAGAATTAAAGCAGGTGGCACTTTAATTTAGACATCAATGTCCTAGTATGTGAAGTCAAGTAATGAATATTTGAATATAAAATTAATGAGCTGAAGTTTTATGGTCATGAACTAGGAATTTGTTTCCATGGCAAAGAACTATAGAATGTGATCATTAGCAATTCATAAGCAAACAAGCAATCATAAGCTTCCTATATTTCATAAGCAAACAGAGCCTACCCTGATCAGATGGCTCCTACAGGAACCATCTGATCTGGGTCTATTCTGTTTGCAAAGGTGTCAAAAGATGACTATATCAGGTAAAGGGTTAAAAATATAATGTTTTTGCTTTTTCCGGAGCTTTCTAGGATAACCATTCCCTCATATTGACACATTTTGATATCTCTGTAAATATCACTCTGTGAAACCATTGTGATGAATAGTGCAATTATTATGCTCCATTATAGAAACAAATGCTCTATTTATCACAATGAATTAAAAACTACATAATTCTTAATGTTTCTTTTTCTCTAGTAAATGCTCCTTTCTGGTAGATTTATTCTAAGAGGTAGGATCTAAAGTAGCTTAACCCATTACCTCATAGGCTATTTTTAGATACAAGCTCTTTGAATTGATCTACCAAAAAGGAGCGTTAACTAGTGAAAAGGAAACTTTTAGATTTTTGTAGTTTGAAACCATTGTGATAAATAGAGCATTTGCTCCTGTAGGAGCAAATGCTCTATTTATCACAATGGTTTCACACAGTGACTTTTACAGAGTCATCAAAAGTCTTAATGTTTCTTTTTCTCTAGTAAATGCTCCTTTCTGGTAGATTTATTCAAAGAGGTAGGATCTAAAGTAGCTTAACCCATTACCTCATAGGCTATTTTTAGATACAAGCTCTTTGAATTGATCTACCAAAAAGGAGCGTTAACTAGTGAAAAGGAAACTTTTAGATTTTTGTAGTTTGAAACCATTGTGATAAATAGAGCATTTGCTCCTGTAGGAGCAAATGCTCTATTTATCACAATGGTTTCACACAGTGACTTTTACAGAGTCATCAAAAGTCGTCAATATAGGGAACGGGTTCAGAGGGAATGGGTTATCTTTCAGCGCATTTTTCTTATTCCATTTTTCCACTTTTCAATTTCTGTTCATAATCCAGATTATAGTATGCAGTCAGCTTGGATCAAAATAACCTTTTCTTTCATGAATATTAATGATGTATCACTGCATAAATACATGTACTTATTAACTAAATTTTATGTAAATAGCCACATCAGCAAGGGAAGTTTTAGTCATAAAAGGAATGTAGAATTTGTTATGTAAAATTACAGTTATTTTTAACTTATTTTTACATTTTGATCTGGATCAAACTGATTGAACGTGTTAACCATTTACTCCATGTCGTGTAAGAAATGGTGGCATCGGGAATATTATTTAGATTTTTAGCTCACCTGAGCAAAGCTCAGGATGAGCTTTTGGGAGACTTGAATGTCCGTCGTGCGTCGTGCGTCGTGTGTCGTCAACAATTTGCTTGTGAACACTCTAGTGGTCACAATTGTAGTCTAATCTTCATGAAACTTGGTCAGAATGAATGTCTTGATAAAATCTCGGACGATTTCGAAAATGGATCAAGTTGGGTTAAAAACTAGGTCACTGGGTCAAATAGTAGGAAAACCTTGTGAACCCTCTACAGGTCACATTTTTAGCCCAATTTTCATGAAACCTGATCAGAATGATTGTCTTGATAAAATCTAGGAGGAGTTTGAAAAATGGGTTTTGTAGGGTAAAAAACTAGGTCACTAGGTCAAACAGTAGATACCTTGTGAACACTCTAGTGGTCACAATTTTAGTCTAATCTTCATGAAACTTGGTCAGAATGAATGTCTTGATAAAATCTCGAACGAGTTTGAAAGTGGGTCAAGTGGAGTTAAAAACTAGGTCACTAGGTCAAACAGTAAAAAAAACCCTTGTGAACACTCTAGTGGTCACAATTTCAGTCCAATTTTCATGAAACTTAGTCATAATGATTGTCTTGATAAAATCTCAAATGAGTGTGAAAGTGGATTATGTGGGGTTAAAAACTAGGTCACTAGGTCAAATAGTACGAAAACCTTGTGAACACTCTAGAGGTCACATTTATAGCCAAATCTTCATGCAAATTGGTCAGAATGATTGTCCTAATAAAATCTTGGACAAGTTTGAAAGTGGGTTATGTGAGGTCAAAAAGTAGGTCACTGGATCATATCTTACAGAAATCTAGTTTACACTCCAGTGGCCACTTTTTTAGCCCAGTCTTCCTCAAACTTGCTCAGAGTGTTTGTCTTGGCGATATCAAGGTTGAGTGTGATCATGGGTTGGATGGGAATAAAAAGTAGGTCACTAGGTCAAATCTTAGAAAAGTTACTTTAGAGAGCACATTTTTAGCCCAATCTTCAATGGTCAGAATCATTGTCTTGATAAAATCAATATACTAAATCTTTGAAAATCTTGTTCTGCAGAACCACTGCTAATCTATGGTAATCAGGTGAGCGATTAAGGGCCATCTTGGCCCTCTTGTTTTTAAAAATGGCAGATTAACACATGAATGTTTTGCGAAAGTAGGAACTATGGAACTTTAGAGCAGACCCTGATCAGAAAGCCCCTACACTGTACAGGAGCAATCTGATCTGGGTCTACCCTGTATGCAAAGGCTAACTTTAACTTGCAATAATTAAAGTAAGTATGGACTCTCAAAAAGGAAGAAATATTAAAATTAAAACTATATCGAACAAACAACAGTCAAGGGCATATACACAATATCATAAGTTAGATTTTACATTATGACAGGGAAAGTGTAATGACCGGTCCTGAAAGTGTTATGTCTATCCCTCCCCCCCCCCCCCCCCCCCCCCCCCCCTCCCCCCTTCTCTGTTTGTGCAAAATGGTTGAAAGAACAATATTTATGTTCGAAATGTAAGGAATTTTCATTTCATCTACATGATTTAAATCATTTTTTTGATCAATCTTATCATGCATAAATTCAGTAATACAATGGCGATCAATAAAATGAGAAGTTATCTGGAAGAGGGACCTACTCGGTGGGAACACCACCTCTAAATTGAATTTGGGGAGATAACCCACAAAAGACGCTCATTAGAACATTTTCAAGAATAAATTCTTTATTTCTCCTTCCAAACCCTGTTGTAACAACAACATTGGGTTTTGTGGAGAAATGATGATTTTAGTATTTGTGTATGCATCTTTATCTGTTGCACTACATTATACAGTAAAATCTCGATTATTCGAACACTAAAATACGTATTATTATCGATCTTTAAGACAGGTGACAGCTTAATGTATGGTGAAAGTCATGCAGAAAGCTCCTCTAAGAGCTTTCTGCGTGACTTTCACCATACATTAAGCAGCCACCTGCATAAAAGTATCTAAATTCGTTTATACAGAAAATTCGAATAATTGAGGTTTTACTGTATCTGCATTATTATGCATGTAATAAATAGATATTCTTTTGCAGGTTAACTACTTTCATTTTGTTCTTTTCTCATGTTTAGATTTACTTTTACCCAGATTCTCGGTAACTCATCTTATCAATTTTTTTGCAAGGTTGATCCATTAAATTTTCACTTGTTGAATATTCATGCTATAAATAATAACATTTTGAATACTAATTAACTGAATTATTTCATTTATAATGGCACTATGTACTATGTACTGGAGCACTCTGTTTGTTTATGAAATTACAGTACAACCTCTCTATAATGGCTACTAAATTATATCAAGTATTTTGTGTTAAAGGCAGGTGGCTGCTTAAAGCCAGGTGAAAGTAAAACATAACGCTCCTATAGGAGCATTCTGTTTTACTTTCATCTTGCTTTAAGCAGCCACCTGTCATAAATACCAACTAATTAACACAATTTAGTGGCTGTTATAGAGAGGTTTTACTGTACTGTACAATAGACTATTGCAAATGACTGTACTGTTCCTTTCAGTACCAATCTCGTGTGTAAAGGGTAGATGATAAGCTATAGATAGGAAAAATCTTTACTGTTTTGAAATTTTCATGATTTCAATATCAGGTTAACTTTTTGATTGCAGGAAAAGAATGTACTGGCAATGCAAACAGTATAGACACAAATCAGATCAGGATCCGCACTGCTTGTCACTCAAATCTCTTTTAAGATATAAGCCTGTAATACTAAATGGACTCTATATATACAGAGGAGCAAATCCATTTTGAGCACTGAGCATTCAAAGAAGTACCCTATACTCTATAGATACAGTTCTCCTGTCTACGCCTTTACATGCAGTGTACATCAAGATCAGTGAACTCCTTTAGAAGCAATCTGATCAGGGTCTGCTCTGTTAGGATTTGAAATAATATACAGTAAATTACAGTCAATTATTCGAAATTTCAGTATAGAAGAATTTAGACCCTTTTAGGCAGGTGGCTGCTAAATGCATGGTGAAAGTCATGCAGAAAGCTCCTAGAGGAGCTTTCTGCATGACTTTTACCATGCATTAAGCTGCCACCTGTCTTAAAGATCGATAATAATACATATTTTAGTGTTCGGATAATCGAAGTTTTACTGTAGATATGATTCTAGGTCCGGTAATAGCCAAATCTTCATGTGTTCATGTGTCAGAAAATTAAACTAATTTATATTCTAGATGTCATTATTTATTACATAGATATTCATGAGTGAAGGATTAATGATTTTTACAAAAAAATGGAATGTTCTGTTTGATACTTATCAGCTGCCCCAGTATTTTGTCCACTTCCTCTACAAGCATTGCAGACCCTGGACCCCACATTATATAGCTATTTGCTTGTGTCTGAGATCATTCTCATGAATTTGATTACGAGTCTGATACTTGAGAGATCTCAGATTCAGACTCAGAAGTTTTATAACCTTTGGCCCTGGTCAGATGCTGTATGTCTTGTGCAGTGACTGATCTGGGTCTACAGTATGTACAATATTTGAGAGCCTTTCTTCACATGATATGACTGATGCATCATTTTCTTTTTTTCTTACAGATCCATCAGCCATCTTTTCCTGTTTCCCACTCAGCACTTCTGACACAGAGATCCATTTCCTGAACTCATCAGAACAGTCTACGGAAATAGCATGTGCTGAATTCTGCTTTAAAGCCAATGCTTGGTACTATTTAATAGACAATGGTATCTGCTTTTGTGGCAATAAGAGCCTTACAACTACATCCTGTTGTCCAAAAGTCCTAAACTCCTGCAATTCTCGAATATACCATGGCCCAGTCTCACGCGTCACAGCAGGGATACGCGTAACTATGGACAAGTTCATTAACTTTTTGGAAGGCTCTTTCAATTTAACCACAAATTTGTCAGTTATTGATTCTGTGACATTGAATCTTGGAGATGGACGGACTGCTTCCAAAAATGCAGCCGCATTATCTGTTCGACACACTTATACAGCTGCTACAATATTCAATGTGTCAGCTATAGCCTGCAACAAGGAAAGCTCTGTTTGTGACCAAATTGATTTTCCTATGATTGTGGGTGTACTCCCTTCTACTCAGAGTTTATGGATCACAAGCGTACCTGTAGCCAACTTTTCCAACTCGCTTACTAAAGATATCTATGTCACCTTCACTCAGGGATATAACTTAAAATATTTCTGGGAGAGAAACTGCACCAACAACTCAGTGGTCACAACAAGTAAAAGTGAGTGTCCTTTGTTATTCATAATGAATGTATATTGCATAACACTTTAACCCATGACTATTTAAATAGCCATTTAACCCTTCGCTTGCTATTCACGTCAATATACCTGCCTGTAAATAGTGAAGACCCAGATGAGACAGCTCCTGCAGGAGCTGTCTCATCAGGGTCTGCACTGTTTACAAGTTGATTGTGCAACCAGTGCACTCCACAGCAGTGATTGCACAGCGACATACGTATACACGGCGAAGATATATGTAATTATACAACAGGACATGGATAAAGAAGGAGAAATGTATTTTTAAATTCAGCAAGGGAAGGGTAAATGGCAAATGGACAAAGGTATGTTTAGCCTCGGCAGTGGTAAATCTTGCTTTCTTCAGTGATAATTATATCCCCGCAAACTTGAGGAGGTATACTGGAATGATCCTGTTAGGCAGTTGGTTGGGCGGTCTGTCCGTCCACATGTGAACAAGGGTAGTTGGTGTCGGAAATGTCTCCTTCAGTTTTAAAGCTATTTAATTTATATGTAGTATACATAATAACCACGAATGGTAGATGTGCAAGACACTATTTTCATGTGTTGGCCACAGGTCATTGTCGAAATATCTCCCTTTGCACTTTGAGTAATTTTTGTCTTATTGGCATGAAGCATCGGCAGTTGGTGTTGTGAACACCTCCTTCAGTTTGAAATTTATTGAATTGATACTTGCCATACACAATAACAATGAATAGTAGATGTGCAAGCTGCAATTTCAAGTGCTAAGCAGCAGGCTTTGCAACATTATCTCCCCTTGTCCTGCAACATGGGTAGCTCGTGTCGCAAACTCCTGCTTCAATCTGAAAGTTATTGAAGTTATATTTGGCATGTATAATAACCATGAACATTAGATGTGCAAGACATAAGTTTCATGTGTTTAGCTACAGGCTTTACATAATTATCTCCCCTTGAACTCTTAGTATTTTTGTCACTTGGTCCAGTAACATGGGTAGTTGGTGTCACAATGTCCTCCTTTGGTTTTTAGCTCACCAGAGCAAAAAGTGCTCAGGGTGAGATTTTGTGATTGCCTAATGTCAGCTGTCCCTAGTGCATTGTACGTCATCAGTCTTCAGCAATTTGAACCTTTAAAAGTCTTCTCCCCTGAATGATTCTACAGGATTCTGAGCTTTCATCTTTGGCACATAATATCATCAGACTCTGTAGGTCTTCTACAAAAGTTACATAAATTATGCCCTAAGGGTCAACATTTTTTGTTATATAAATTGGCCCCGCCCCAGGGGTGACCAGTTTTGTATAGAAACATATAGTGAAAACTTTGAAAATCTTCTCCTGAAACTTGAAGGTTCTCAGCTTTCATATTTGGCACATAGCATCATGTTCAGGTCCTCTACAAAGGTTATATAAATTATGTATCTGGTCAAAATTGGCCCCACCCCAGAGGTGGCCAGTTTTCTATAGAAACATATTTAATGAAAACTTTGATTTTTTAAAATCTTCTCCTCTGATTGTCGGGTGAGTGATATCATGGCCCTCTTGTTTTCAACAAATTTCAATGAAAGTTTATATACATGGTCTCTATGAAGTGTATTTGTGCACTAGATAACTTCTGGTTGCTTGTCTCAAGGTTATATGTAGTTATCTTTCCTTGAACTAAGATGTAATGGTTTACTGTCATATAGGTAACTGTGGACTTTTAACTTCTACTGTTTCATTAGATTAGATTTCTATGAAAGTTTGTACACCTGGTCTCTTTGGGGTGCACATGTGCATTACATAAATCTTTTCAATTCAATCTCGTAGGAGCAATCTAGACTTGTACCAATGTGTTGCTATCCATTAAAGTTCTACAGTTTTCAACACAATGAAAGTTGATACATGTACAAATCACTGTTAAGTTTACATGTGCATCACATGACGTGTTGTTTTTTTCAGTATCTAATATACAGGTGTTATCAGCCCTTTGATTTGCAATCAAAGCTGCCAGTCGGGGGTATTCATCATCTTCAGTAATAAATTTAGTTTTTTTCTGCATTTTATTTTTTTGCCCCCCTGACGACAGTCAGGGTGCATTATGTTTTGCACCTGTCCGTCCATCCGTCCGTCCGTCCGTCTGACATGCTTTGCTATAAAGTGTTATATGTCAGTAATTTCTACACTTATACACATGAAACTTTACATACACCTCAATCAACTATCATTTAGCACCCCTCGTATGCTACCCTCAAACCAGAGGTCAAGGTCAAATGACTTGGAAATATTACATGCAGTTGGTTTTCACAGTTTTTACATAGTCTTGTATCTCCCTAACCACTGTAACTATTCACATGGAATTGCATATACACATTGTTTACCCAACCCATGTTGCCCACAAGCCCAATGTCAAGGTCAAATGACTTAGGAATTACTTGGAAATTTTACAATACAGCTGGTTGTCGCATTTACGTACAGTTTGCTATCACAGTTTTTTCATCGTCTTATATCTTCTTAACCACTGTAGCTATTTGCATTGAATTGTATATACAGATTAAATACCATCTATTCTTTCATTGCACATCCAACCCATGCTGCCCACAAGCCCAATGTCAAGATCAAATGACTTAGGAATTTTGTGTGCACTTGGTTGTCACATGTTTAAGCTCACCTGAGCAAAGCTCAGGGTAAGCTTTTGGGAAACTTGAATGTGGATCGTTGGTTGTCAACAATTTGCTTGTGAACACTCTAGTGGTCACAATTTTAGTCCAATCTTCATGAAAATTAGTCACAATGACTATGTTGATAAAATCTCGGACGAATTTGAAAGTGGGTTACTTGGGGATTAAAAACTAGGTCACTAGGTTAAACAGTAGAAAAACCTTGTGAACAATCTAGAGGTCACAAGTTTTGCCCAAACTTTATGAAACTTTGTCAGAATGATTATCCTAATACAATCTCAGACGAGTTTGAAAGTGGATCATGTGCGGTCAAAAACTAGGTCACTAGGTCAAATAGTAGAAAAACCTCGTGAACACTCTCGAGATCACATTTGTGGCCAAATCTTCATGATACTTTTTCAGAATGGTTTTTATGATAAAATCTTGGACAAGTATGAAAGTGGGTCACCTGGAGTCAAAAACTAGGTCACTAGGTTAAACAGAAAAACTTTGTGAACACTCTAGTGGTCACATTTTTTGTCAAATCTAAATGAAATTGGTCAGAATGATTGTCTTGATTAAATCTCGGAAGAGTTTGAAATAGGGTCATGAGGGTGAAAAACTAGGTCACTAGGTCAACACTCTAGCAGTCACATTTTAGCCAAACATGAAACTTTATCAAAATGATTGTTTTGATAAAATCTTTGAAGATTTTGAAAGTGAGTCACGTGGGGTCAAAAAATAGGTCACTAGAAAAACCTTGTGATCAATCTAGTGGTCACATTTTTTTGTCCAGTCTTCATGAATCTTGGTCATAAGGACTGTCTTTATAAAATCTAGGCCAAGATCCAAAATTTGGCATGCAGGGTTATAAACTAGGTCACTAGGTCAAATAGTAGGAAAAAACTTTTGAACACTCTAGAGGTCACATATTTAGTCACATCTTGATGAAAATTGGTCAGAATGGTTGTCCTGATAAAGTCTTCGACAAGTTTGAAAAAGGTTTACGTTGGGTCAAAAAGTAGGTCATTTGGTCATATCTTAGAAGCATCTTGTTTGCACTCCAGCAGCCACATTTTTAGCCCAATCTTTCTCAAACTTACCCATTTTCTCACTTTTTTCATCAAATATGTTAAAAAAATTATTAAAAAGGGATATGATCCTATAGTACTACATCATACTGCATTACCTCCTCAAAGATTTTTCAAATTTTGCCCCAGGGTAAAAGTGACCCTGCCCTTTGGGTTGTCGGTTTACATAGTTGTATAGTGAAATCTTCAAACATCTCTGAAACTAATATGGTCAGAGCTTTGATATAGAAAACAAAGTAAAGCAGGTGAGCGATACAGGGCCATCATGTCCCTCTTTTTAAAAGGAGTTTCTTACATTTTGTACACACAGCTTATGGCAGAATGAAAGCAATGCAGAAAACTAGGGGAGCTTTCTGCATTGCTTTCACCATGCATTTTACACCCGCCTTCCTCCTGTAGGAGCAGTCTGATCAGGATCTGCAACAGTTTCTATTGATACCAGATATGCATGTGTACACACACCATTATAAAAACCTAGTTAATAAATATTTCATTATGTTGTTAATTCTTACATGAATAGTCAACAGGGACCTGGTTAACCCTCTTTCCATCCATTTGTAATGCTGAGTAAATCAATTTGGCACCATTTTGATAATGTTAACCCTTTCTCCCATTAACCCATTCCTCAATACTGAGTCAATAGGCTATTTTTAGACCTAACTTCTTTGAATAAACCTTCCGAAAAGGACCATTAACTAGAGAAAATAATTTTTTTGAATTGTATAGTTCTGAAACCATTGTGATAAATAGAACATTTGCTCCTATAGAGCAAAACATTCTCTATTTATCACAATGGTTTCAAAAAGTGACTTTTACAGAGGTGTAGAAAGACGTATTTATGGAGGAAAGGGTTATTATTTATTAAAGAATTTATTTTAGTGCATGAATATTCATGGACTTAACTTTTATATGAAAAAATTTAAATGTAATAGAAATTTCAGAATCAGATCTGTAGTATTTCATAAGTATACCAATTTGCAAGCAGAGTCAGTTGTCTCGCACAGCTGTCTATTCTGGGTCATCTCTTTTTTCAAAGTCGTCTATATGTGTGAAATGGTTATACTTACCTGATATAGAAGGCCTTGATCAAACGACTCCTTCAGGAGGCACTTGATTTGGGTCTGCACTATTTGCCTAGGTTATTGCCTAAGTTTGTTTGTTCAATTAATTAGAGTAATTACTATATATATGTTTTGACTTTACTTCAGAGCAAGGCTGTGAGAATTCATGGATACCACACAGAGAGAAGTGTATCAAACTCTTCTCCACCCCTCTCAACTATACTAATGCTTCCTACGAATGTTCCAAAAATGGTGCACTGCTTTGGGAACCAGACTTCGCTAGGGAACTTCAAGAAATATATGAAGCTGGCTTGGTTGATACTACGAGTACATGTAAGTACTACAATGCTCTCTAATATTCAAACTTATATCAGAGACAAGTATTATGTTTAACCCATTACCTCATATGCTATTTTTAGATCCAACCACTTTGAATATATCTACCGAAAAGGAGCATTAACTAGAGGAAAGGAAATTTTTAGAATTTTGTAATTTGAAACCATTGTAATAAATAGAGAATGGTTTCAACAGATACGGAGGCATCCAAAGGCGTCAATGTGAGGGAATGGGTTAAAGAACGAATGTTTTGCTCCAAATGTTTTTTACCAGTCAGTTATGGGACTTTGAAATTTTCTTCTCTATAATTATGACATTGACTATTTTTCATTATATGACATATTGTGAAAAGTGCTTGATTTAGAGGCAATGTTGCTAGAGGGGCATCCATGTCCTATGGATACGATTCTCTAGTTTGATTGAATAGTTTACATCAGAGTTATGGGCCTTTGATTAATGTGTCCTGACTCAATCTATGCATTTGTCCACTTTTGTGCACTGGATTTCTCATAACCTAATGATAGGAATATAATGAAACATAAAAGGAACTGCCGTATTGATGGCGTATGTGCACTTTAAACCATTTAATTTTTATGCCCCAAGATCAGATCTGGGGGGCATATTGTTTTTGCCCTGTCTGTCTGTTTGTCTGTTTGTTTGTCAGCAACTTTAACATTGGTCGTAACTTTTGATCCAGTACAGATAGAGACTTGATATTTGGCATGCATATGTATCTCATAAAGCCGCACATTTTGAGGGGTGACATGTCAAGGTCAAGGTCATCCTTCAAGGTCAGAGGTCAAATATATGGGTCAAATCACCGACTTTAACATTGGCCATACATTTTGGACCAGTAAAGATACAGACTTGATATTTAGCATGGTGGTGTATCTCATGAAGCTGCACATTTTGAGGGGTGAAATGTCAAGGTCATCCTTCAGGGTCAAAGGTCAAATTGTCTGTTTGTTTTTCTATAACTTTAACACAACTTTAATATTGGTCATAACTTTGGAGCCAGTACAGATTGAGACTTGATATTTGGCATGCATATGTATCTCATAAAGCCGTACATTTTGAGAAGTGACATGTCAAGGTCAAGGTCATCCTTCAAGGTCAGAGGTCAAATATATGGTCAAATCACAGACTTTAACATTGGCCATAACTTTTTGACCAGTAGAGATAAAGACTTGATATTTGGCATGCTTGTGTATCTCAGGAAGCTTCACATTTTGAGGGATGACGTGTCAAGGTCAAGGTCATTCTTCAGGGTCAAAGATCAAATTGTCTGTTTATTTGTCTGTAACTTTAACATTGGTCATAACTTTGGAGCCAGTACAGATAGAGACTTTATATTTGGCATGCTCATGTATCTCTTAAAGCTGCACATTTTGAGGGGTGACATGTCAAGGTCATCCTTCTGAGTGAAAGGTCACCAACTTCAAATTGGCCATAACTTTTGAACCAATAGAGATAGAGTCTTGATATTTGGTATGCATGTGTATCCCATGAAGCTGCACATTTTGTGGGGCATCATGTCAAGGTAAAGGTCATCTTTTATGATCAAAGGTCACCGACTTTAACATTGGCCATAACTTTTGAACCAGTAGAGATACTGACTTGACATTTGGTATACCTGTGTATCTCATGAAGCTGCACAGTTTGAGGGGTGACATATCAAAGTCATCCTTCAGGGTCAAAGGTCACCAACTTCAAATTGGCCATAACTTTTGAACCAATAGAGATAGAGTCTTGATATTTGGTAGGCATTCAGTACAATGTAATGATGAAATATGTGTAATTGACCATTCATTTTCTGATTTGATGATTTCCTTTAGAGTTATGCAACTTTGATTAATCCTATATTGATTGTATAATTAGGGTATATGCATGTACATGGTTCTACCTTGTCCATTTGAATTCTTAACATTCAATGAACTGAACTTCATAAGAGCATTAAATTTTGTTATCAGGGTAGATGTGCACCTGCACATGCATATTTCCCAATCTCTAAGGTTTAGGTCATACTTAGAAACATGGTCCTGTTTTTTGTATCTGTTCCATATCTCCTCTATACTTGGACGGTTTTTATGAAACTTAGCACAAATGTTGATAGTAGAGAGGTTTCGATTTCTTACTTGTACGTGTACGTATACGTGTGTCTACACGTGCACGTATATGTTCCTGAATTTTCAAAGTTTCGAAATCAGATACCGTGTACCCGTACGGGTAATCTGTTACAATATGACTTCATGCGGGCCATGCCATTTTCTTTAAAATAAAAGAGATTAGGAAGAACTAGAAATTGCATAAAGCAGGAAAATTAGGCCACAAAGACTAACATAGACAGAAAATCAATATACGGACAGACAGACTGACAGGCACACAGGGAGACAAATAGACAGACTGATCGATAGACAGTTAGATATACAGACAGATAGACAGGTTGATAAACATACAGATAATTAGACATATAGATGGGCAGACTGATAGGCAGACATGTAGAAAGATAGATAGGTATACAAATAGATACAGATATACAGACATATATATATATACATACAGATAGATAAGACTGACAGATGGACATACACTATAGAGGGATTATGATAGATAGACAGACAGACAGACATACAGGCAGTGAAGTGAAGCCAAGTCGGTACAGAATTAGCAAATAACATAAACTCTTCATTAACATTAACATTTATAAAGCAACATTAAAGGGGATCTCCCTACATTTGACGCATTTCATAAACACTTAAAATATACAAAACTCATATGTTTATATACTGAAAAGTAGTATATCACAAAAAGCCCCATCCAATTACCGTTTATAATGACAAAACATCCATGTGTTTGATATCGCCGATCCCGGTTTTACTCACCGATGTTTCAGTTTTATTCGGGTTGAGTTTTAGTTTCGTAACTCTTCGCCCTATTCGCGATTCTCCGACCACTTCCGAGAAAGCCTATTACATAAACAATGGAGGGATCGGGTGATCATCGGCAAAACGCGGAAGAATTTACGGAAAAGGCCGATAATATTGTGTTGTAGAACAAAAATTATCAGTTATTGATGAAATCAGTTTATATGTATCACATGGGCATTTTTCGATATAAGTTCAAATTGGGAACCTTCATAATAATGATAGAGCATAACAAATACCAAGTTCTATGATATTATTGAAAATATGCGATCATTATAGGGACCTCCTCTTTAAACAATCACAGATAGCAAAATAAGCATACTATCGCAGGCAAACAGGAAGGCAGGCAGACAGATTTAAAGAGAGACGACTGAGCGGATGAGTGGGTGGTCATATGATGAAAGACAGATAAATAGTTTCTTAACGTGTCATATGTTAATATATACAATGATCAACAGTGTTATACACCTTTAACATTAACATCCAGCCGCATCGCGACTTACATGACACCATACAATCTACATAAAAACATTTACATACAGTAATAGATAAAATACATAAAAGCAGAATATAATATAATTTAAGACCTAAAAATCTATAATAAAAACATCTTTTTTTTCAAGTAAAAGAAATTACCTGAATCTGAAAATTTAAAATCAATACATGTTCTTAACTTTTGTGAAACATGTGATTTCCTCGAATTTCTATACAAAGATTTTCCTGCGTTTAAACATCCTTGCTATCGAAGTTCCAAGTGAGAACTGCATTTCCATCGACTGCATTAAAAACACTAATTTTCCCTCACTATCAAACGTATTAAATGTAGGATTAACTTCAGAAGCTTTATTAAAAAGGTTTTCTCTTACATCAGAGTACAGATCGCAGTCAGATAAGAAATGAGTTTCATCTTCAACTTTTCCAGCATCACAAAAGGCACAGATTCTTTGTTCTACAGGTATCTTGGGTTTAGAGTATCGGCCAGTTTCAATACATAAAGCTAAAGAGCATGAACGCAATTTAAAAAGAATGCGACAATGATCTCTCGGTAAAGGTAAAATGCAATAAAATTCAGGAAACAACTGTGATTTAAACAATCTATATGTTCGAAGTTTATCAGTACTTTGTACAGAATTAATCCAATCTTCTGAGTCTTTAACTTTTAAAACATCCTTAATAGTATCAATCAGACGTTTTGCAGAGCATGTAACATTTGTAATTTTATCCCGGACCCCCAGAGAATCTGCCAACTTTTCAACTTTTGATTCCCAGCTCCTTCTGTACGATTTTGACCAGTTAAAAACACATTTCAAAAGACGTTCATCATTCACGCGAGATAACTTTATATAGAGTCTAAAACATTCAAGTTTTGCATTGACATAGCAGGAATTCCATCCCATATCACCCCTTAATGCTACATTTGAAGCCAATTTTCCAGCTCCTAGGAAATATCTACATGCTTTATGTTGAACAATCTGTATCTGTTTATGTTCATTGACACCCCAAATACCTGCGGCGTAAAATAGAACCGGTTTAACTAGAGACTTGTACAGTTTCGTGTAAACCTCATATGTCATACCACCTGCGTTTATAGTCTTTGTATAAAGAGCAGACAGCGCCCGGCTGGTCGCTTTGGCCAGTTCCGTCACCGTCCGTGGCATATTTAAATGTTCATTCACCCATATCCCGAGATATTTGTACGTATCTGTATAACAAACGGGGTTTTCCCCACATGTAAAAGCATGATCACATCGAGCAATAGACGGATTTCTAAAGTGAATAACTTTTGACTTGTCCGGGTTTACAGTTGACCTCCATTTGTTACACCAATTATCAACAGTGTTTAACATAGGCTGTAGGCTATCCTTATCTGGAGCCATCAATAAAATATCGTCTGCATATGCTAAAATTGAAATAATTCTGTCACCAATATTTATACCACAACCAAGGTCATTTATCTCAGTGATCAGGTCATTAACATATACAGAAAATAGTGTCGCTGAGATTTTACACTCTTGCTTCAAACCAACTGATACAGGGAACCAGGGAGTCAGCGAGCCATTCACCCGAACCTCACAGTTCACGTCTACGTATAAGGATTTAATAGCATTACACATCTTGCCAGTCATACCAACAGATAACAATTTGTACCATAAACACTCTCTTTGTACACTGTCGAATGCCTTTTTCAAGTCGATAAAACATGCAAAGGTTGGTAGATGTGATATTTTACGGATATTAACTATGCTATATAGAGTATATATGTGCTCTAAGCAGCTTCTACGTTTTCTAAACCCATTTTGTTCATCCGCTAATAAATTGCGCTTTTCTAACCAGCATGAAAGCCTTTTATTTAATATATCAGCATAAATCTTGTAAGGAACTGACAAAAGAGATATTCCTCGATAACTTAAGGGATCTCTAGGATCCGCTGTAACCGACTTTGGAATGGGGTTTATTATAATAGCTTTAGCCCAATCAGATGGTATGTGGCCCTTATCAAAACAATAAGCGACAATTCTATAAAGCATGTCGACACATGCGTCATTTTTAAGAATTTCCGATGGAATGTTGTCAAATCCGCACGCTTTCTTGAGTTTAGCGCGGTCCACTGCGGCCTCAACCTCCTGATAGGCCTGTTAAGACAGGACACGTCCGCATTGTGTGGAATACATGTCGGAGTCTCAAATTGAAGCTCATTTAAGACTGTTTGCATATGCTTTGCATCATATTTTTCAGAAACAGGAGGATTGTATAACATTTCATAATCAGATTTCCATTTATTTAAAATCATTTCTGGGTCAAAAATACGATTTCCCTCGGAATCAACAACTTCCATCGGAATTTTTGCACGCCTGTCATTTGCAAGAGATAATTTACCTATCTCTTTCCAAAAGTCACGTGATATTTCCTTTTTTCAGCATATCCTGCAATTTTCTTTGCTCAAAAACTTGTTGCTTACGCTTATATTTCCTATTAAGCTTACCAAAGATCTTACGTTCTTGGCAGAAACGCTCTTTAAAACGCTTTTTATTAATGTCTTTGCAGCTTAACCACAAACGTTCATGTTCACAAACTTTATTCCACTGTATTTGTAATTCATCGTTCCAGTACTTTTTGTATTTTGAGCGGGGCATACCTCGTACATTTGAATATTTAGGCAATGTATTTTCAACTTCATTATAAAGTAAATTCATGAACATACTATAAGCTTCGTTTACATCATTTTGCTCCCGCAGCAAATCCTCTATCTGAGAAATAGTTTCCTGGATAACCGTATCTGCCTCGGGGTTATTCATGAAATGTTCAGGAATTTTGTTGAATTTATACCGTTTGTTTCCATAACTCTGCATATTTGTCTCATCCGAGTTAGTAACATATGTGCAAGTTTCCCAAACAAGTACCGAGTAATCTGAGATTTTATCACAACCATTTAAAGCAAAGGTGTTGATGGTTTCTGTCATGCGGTAAATATGAAAACTTGAAACATTTACGACTTGCTCATGGGGAACCAGCACATAGTCAACCACTGACCTACCCCTGTTTGAGATACTTGTAAAGTCATTTTTACCATTTACTCTCCCGTTCAGCATACAAAAGTTACAATCTGCCAAGAACTGTATTAATAGATCGCCATAGTGGTTCGACGAATTGTCAATTATGTCTCTGCTATTGACACAGTCAACACCCTCCACATAGTCTTAGGCATCGCCACATCTCCCATTAAAGTCACCACATATGTAAATATCACCAACATTTTGGTAAGTATATACTTGCTCTGTCAATTTTGTAAAAAAGTATTCAGCGTCGTTAAGCCTGGATGAGCCTGTTGGATGCAGGTAACAGACACAAACACAGAAACATGTTTCATCATCGTACAACTTAACCCATAGAATATCTTCACAAGACGCATCGAGTATTTCAACAGTGAAGTACAGTACTGGTTCAACAGTGTTTGCTTTACAAATAACCCTACACCTCCAGAACCACGCTTTGCATTTGCATGAAAATTGGTTCTGTTTCTACCAATAAACTTGTAACCATCAATAGTTATCTGATCGTCGTCCTTTAAAAAAGTTTCACAAACTCCGAAAATATCACAGTCATAAGATTTAACAACATTTTCCCTAAGAGTAAAGTTCTCCCTATTAAGTTTTGACCATCCGCCAACATTCCAGAAAGCTAGCCGAGTGACCTACCTACGGCCGCCGCGTTGACCGTTAACCCGTCTAGACCTATTGCTATTCTGACCATTTCTGTCACGTGACTCAGTTCTGCCTGACTGACTCGACTGACTTGCACTGGGGTTGCCATCGCGTTCACGGTATCTATTGTTTGCCCTACGTGGAACTAACCTGGGTCCATTCACGTAATAGTCTTTATCTTTACCAATTTCCTTCAACAACGTACGAAGTGAAGACTGGGTGGAGAGTTCTGTCTGGCTTAATAACGGCTTGATGTACACAGAACTGTATTCGTTGGTACTACGAAGGGCAGATTTGCATTTCATAACTTCAGTTGTCTGTTGTTTTGTCTCAAGGGAAGCAACAATGACCCCTGGATTATCCCCCCTAGATAACTTTCTTTCTGCCTTAACTACCTTAACGTTTTTCAGTTTCAGACCATCTCTAACAAGGGAGGTCACTTTGTTTTTAGTAGCACTCGAATTGCCGTCCGCTTCAGTCGGACTGCTTTTGAGATTTCTTATCACTATGGAAACGTCACATGGGTCAGTTGCCGTTACAACTGAAGCACTCTTGTTACCCTTAAGGACATCTGCAAACGACTTTTCCATGTCTAAAACCTTCGTTTTCATCGCACAAATCTCAGAGTCAAATTCAGATTTCACTTTGCCGATCTCTTCTCTAACGGTTGCATGTTTGACACTGGTTAACTGAGTAGCCAACTTATGTTCTATATTGTCTTCAAGATTTTTAATACGGTCACCAAGGCTACTGATGGACTTAGTCAGGTCTTTTGATATGTTTAGCATCAGATCAAGCAAACAGTTCTCACCTGTATCGACGCTAGATGAAGCGGGTACGTCAACAATAGCGTTTTTATGTATGGACGGACAAACAGACATACTAAATCACAAAATAAGAAGCATACACAGATTTAATGCAAAGCCAAACTGACATACAAAACCCCATGACTCGGTTCAGATGAATTTTTCAACTGGGTCACAAAATATTATATTAAACACCTTTAATGTCCCTTCTCAAGTAATCAACTGTTGTGACACGAAGAGAAGGGCTGGTACTAGCATTCTATCAACACATTTTACTAGATATATGGTTTAAATTACCAACTTTAATATTGAAAATAACTTTTGGACCAGTAGAGATAGAGACTTGATATTTAGCATGCTAGCGTATCTCATGAAGCTGCACATTTTGAGGGGTGACATGTCAAGGTCAAGGTCATCCTTCAGGGTCAAAGGTCAAATTGTCTGGGTTTTTTTGCTGTAACTTTAACGTAACCTTAACATTGGTCATAACTTTTGAGCCAGTAAGGATAGAGACTTGATATTTGGCATTCATATGTATCTCATAAAGCCGCACATTTTGAGGGGTAACATGTCAAGTTCAAGGTCATCCTTCAAGGTCAGAGGTCAAATATATGGGTCAAATCACTGACTTTAAAATTGGCCATGACTTTTGGACCAGTAGAGATAGAGACTTGATATTTGGCAAGCTTGTGCATCTCATGAAGCTGCACATTTTGAGGGGTGACATGTCAAGGTCGTTCTTCAGGGTCAAAGGTCAAATTGTCTGTTTGTTTGTCTGTAACTTTAACATTGGTCATAACTTTTAGCCAGTACAGATAGAGACTTGATATTTAGCATGCATATGCATCTCATAAAGCCACACATTTTGAGGTGTGACATGTCCAGGTCAATGTCACCCTTAAAGGTCAGAGGTCAAACATATGGGTCAAATCACCGACTTTTACATTGGCCATAACTTTTGAACAAGTACATAATAGAGACTTGATATTTGGCATGCTTGTGTATCTCATGAAACTGCACAGTTTGAGGGGTGACATGTCAAGGTAAAGGTCATCTTTTAGGGTCAAAGGTCACCGACTTTAACATTGGCCATAATTTTTTAACCTGTAGATGCAGACTTGACATTTGGTATGCATGTGTATCTCATGAAGCTGCAGTTTGGGGTGACATGTCAAGGTCAAGGTCATCTTTTAGGGTCAAAGGTCACCGACTTTAACATTGTTCATAACTTTTGAACCAGTACAGATACAGACTTGATAGTTGATATACATGTATTTCTCATTTGGCTGCACAGTTTCGGGGTGACATGTCCAGGTCATCTTTGTAGATCAAAGGTCATTAACATTGGCCATAAAGTTTGAACCAGTAGATATACAGCCTTGATATTGGTATGCATGTGTATCTCATAAAGCCGCACAGTTTGAGGGGTGGCATGTCAAGGTCATCCTTCATGGTCAAAGGTTACCAACTTTTAACATTGGCCATAACTTTTGAACCATTAGATATACAGACTTGATATTTGGTATGCATGTGTACCCCATGAAGCTGCACAGTTTGAGGGGTGACGTGTCAAGATCAAGGTCATCCTTCAAGGTAAAATATCATATCGAGGGGGCATAGTGTTTCACAAACACATCTTGTTCTGTCTGTAGTTTGCCAGAATTTTATTCTCAAAGCTACTTACTATGAGTACTTCTAAGCAAATGGACAATGTTGGCCATCGCGCTATTATTCAATACCTCGGCCTCAAAGGCTTATCAACTAAGGAGATTCATGAGGACATGCTAGCTACATTAGGGGAGCATGCCCCATGTTATAGCATGGTGAAAAAATTGGCCGATGAATTTTAACTCGGTAGGGAGAGTCTTTAAGATGACCCCTTCCTGTCAGGCCACCAACTGTAACCTCAAAGGACACCATCAATAAAATCCATGATATGATTATGGCAGATTGGCGAATTACACAGCGTTACATTGCTACACAGCTTGGTATATTACAGGAATGAGTCCATGCAATTATCCATAATGATTTGCAAATGATAAAGGTTTCTGCCAGATGGGTCCCAAAACTTCTGAGTCTCGAATAGAAACGAGTTTGGTGCAACATGTCCAGGGAAAACCTTGCAATGTTTGAGCGGAATCAGGAGAAGTTTCTCAAGCAGTTTGTAACTGTTGATGAAACATGGGTTCACCCCTTCGAACCTGAGACAAAACAACAGTCAAAACAGTTTAAACACCCAGGATCACCACCCCCAAAAATAGCCAAGTCGACAACATCGGCTAGGAAAGTGATGGCCACAGTTTTCTGGGATGCGAAAGGTGTGCTGCTAGTGGATTATCTTGAGAGAGGTCACACTATTACCAGAAGGTATTATGCTGACCTAATGAGGCAACTTCATGAAAAAATCAAGGAGACAAGGAGTGGCAAGCTGTCATTAGGTGTGCTCTTCTATGAGGACATTCAGCAATGTGGTTTCCAAATGTATGAGCATCCATCATATTCACCTGATTTAGCACCCTCTGACTATTACCTATTCCCCAGGATGAAAAAGCAACTCAGCAGCCGCCATTTTTGCACTGATGATGATGTCAAACAAGCTGTTGAAGCATTTCTTGAGGCCCAAGATGCCACCTTCAACAGGGAAGGTATCCAAATGCTCCAACACCGTTGGATAAAGTGTGTAAGTTTGCAAGGTGACTACATTGAAAAATAAATGAAAATATTGAGGTCTAACTGCTGCTCCCTGCCTCAGGCCACGGACTTACCAATTACCCCTCGTATATACAGTGATGTCTGGTTAATCCGGAAACGTTCATTCCCAGCGAAATTTCCGGATAAACAAATTTTCCTGATTAATGAATCGCCGTCGTATGCTGCAAAATATCAACTCAGCCATAAACATTGTATATGTACACATTTACTTTCGCATCAAGTACTCTTTTCTTGTAACGTTCATGTGTGCATATGCCCGTAATAATCGCAAGTCATATCAAATTAATTGCCTTGTTTGTTATTCTAAATGCTTTTTGCACCCTATCCACAAGTGTCATTTCTCTCATTTGAGTAATAAAATGTGGATTATATAATTTGCCTGCGGGCAAACTTTGTAAAATGGACGTTGGTCACCATGTTTGACATGACTGGTTTCCTGAATATTCCATCCGCGTACATGTACTTGTAAGGCGGAAGTCGGGAACCAGCCAGCTCATGCGTGGGTTAGAATATTGGGGAAAACCTAGCGGGAATCCCCAATTAATATAGCCTTGTAATTTCTGAATTAGCAAATCATTTAAGGTGATTAACAGTTTAACGATGGCGGCGCGGATTTAACGTAACGAGTTAATTGGGCGAGTGTTCATCTCAATAAGGAACATTAAAGAATATCAAACCAATTTAACAGTTTGCACATAGTCTGGAGTTGTTTTGCCCATGCCCATGATTGTAAACACAAGAATTCGCACCTCCACGATGCACTATTGTTAAGTGTCAGGGGTAGGTAATTTAGTCCAGGGGCTACGGACTCAGCGAGTCACAAATACAGGTAAATACATAGATTGGTTACCGGAAATCTATGTCCGGTTCCGGAACCCAAATTTCCGGATGTAACGAGTCAATTTACTGCACAAAAAATCCATTCCCCTCAACTTTCGTCCGGATCGCGAGTTTTCCGGAGACTTTGTTTCGAACAGCAAACATGAAATTTATAAAAAATAAGCTACAGTTCTGGAGTACAGTAGAGAACCTCTAATGCGACCACTTAATGAATAAACATGTCAGTCTTTATAAACAGGTGACTGCTTAATGCAGGACAAAAGTTATGCAGAAAGCTCTTATAGGAGCTTTCTGCACAACTTTACCCCTGCATTAAGCAGTCACCTGCCTCTGCCATCCAGGATTGTGCCCATTTTTGGTGGTCTCATTAGAGGGATTTTACTGTATTTTCTGTACACTTTTTACAAAGTATTTCAGAACAACTATTTTTGGGATGATACATCATGTCTCATCTCAAAGAAATATACAGTTAAACCTCTCTAAAATGGCCACTCAATTGTGATAATTAGCTTATACTTAGGGCAGGTGGCTGCTTAAAGCAAGGTGAAAGTAAAACAGAAGGCTCCTGTAGGAGCGTTCTGTTTTACTTTCACCTTGCTTTAAGTAGCCCCTGTCTGTAACACAAAATACTTGATGTAATTTAGTGGTCATTAAGGGGGAGTTTTACTGTATGGTGCAAGAATTCAAGGCTTTGATATCAGTTTTTGTTACATAAAATAGTCTTACTAAACCCTTTACTGTGACCACTCTTTAGTTTTTATCAAAAGCAAAATTTCCCATCAAAATTTTACATTATAGAAATTCAGCTTATAAAATATTCATGTAAGAAATAATGACATCATGTATATTTTATAAGCTAAATTTTTTTATAATGTAAAATTTTGATGGGAATTTTTGCTTTTGTTAAAGGATTAACAAAACTGATAAGTACCTTTTTTTTCTTTCAGTTAATGTGCGGACTGGCTTGTTAAATGAAGGTGGCATTGTACAGAAGTCCAGCAGCGGATCAAAACCTCACTTCAGTGTTGGCGACTTGGAAGATGATTCAGCAGGAAGTTGTGTTGACATTGTACCATCTTCCCTTTCCTTGACATCAACGGCTTGCACCACAGCTAGCGCCTATGTCTGCATGAAAGGTATCAATGGCACCCTAATCATTGAACAAAGTTTTCATGAGTCTTTGGATCCAGATGAGATGCTTAGTAACTTAGCCATTGATTACAATGCTGAGTTTTCAAATGGACTACACATATTTCTAAAGAAAAGTGTAACATGACAAACAATGCAGACCCTGATGAAAGGCCTCCTCCAGGAGCCCTCTCATCTGGGTCTACACTGTTTGCAAAGGACATTAGCGACTTGTGTCCCTCACAGTAAAGGTTATTGTTTCATAAGGATCCAAACTGTTTGACCCGCTTAGTATTCAAAGGAACTGAATAAAAATTTGCTTGTAAGAATTAGTTACCATGGAAACATTGGTGATAGGAGACAGTTTTAATTTACATGTAAATATGTATAGGGATGGATGTCACCAAAAAAAATTGCTCCCTCAAAACAGTTGGACTGATTACATTGAAACTTTGCCATAGGTAGAACATGTATCCGTCTGCTGATTTGATTTAGTATTGGGGTACTTAAAAATAGTGCTAATTTAATTTCTTGGGCTATTGCACCCTCTCTCTGCCCTTTAACCCTCAATAAAAAAGAGTTTTTCTGTGTACATGTAAATGTTAAGTACCATGAGAAAATAAGGCCCTGCAAGGATCACTTACATAGACAATGGAACTCCAGAGTAATGGTCCTTTGTTTGTCAATAATTTAACCCTTTTGTACATCCTGAGTCATCTCTCAGAAACTGTTCAAAGTTTTTCAAAGAAACTTTGTGCCAATATTTACTACGATAAATCATTGTGACCCTGCAAGTATCAGTTACATTCAGCTTGGAATGCTAGAGTTATGGCCCTTTGTTTGCAAAAGACCTAACCTTATTGTCTGTCTGGTCAATAAATCTGAGGCCAGCACTTGTTTTGTGGGGGTGTCTATTCAACGTTTTTGCTTGGTTTGCCTAACATTGTCTGAAAATTTAGGGTACCATATTCTCTCTATTAAACACAACCCTTTCCCTGTTCAGTATGTATTACAAATTTCAATACCTATTGAATATTTATTAACAAAATAGTTATGATGAAATATGGAAGGTAGAACATTGTAGCCATTTTAGAAAGTAAAAAAGCAGATCTTTTAAATTCTATTAGTAAACAGAGCAGACCCTGATCAGACGGCTCCCATAGGAGCCGTCTGATCTGGGTCTACTCTGTTTGCAAACACAGGACAACAAGTCTATATGAGGGAAAAAGTTAAAAGGATCTTATTGCATTTTGTACACAGGTGGTTGCTTGATGCAGAATGAAATGGAGCTAGGAGAACTTTCGGCATTGCTCTCAGTCTTCATTAAACTACCACATGCTTTTTGAAAACCTTTAAATGTTAATAGGGTATTTGTTGTATTAGTTTCCCCGTCCAAGAAGTAAGGGGGCATTTATTAAAGATATAGCATTTATTAGGGAGAATACTATGATTATGGTACTTGGTTTATATTTAACTAGATCCTGGGAATTGCTCTAAGGGTGGTAGCCTGCAGTCGGATGGATACTGTCTAGTGCTTTCAGAGAATCCCATGACGTGGGAACAAGCCAATGACTTCTGCTCATCACAGTATGAGGGAAATCTAGGCAGTATACAAAGTGCATCAAGACAGGCAGAGGTGGCCATTCTGCTTAATTCCGCAGGTATCAGGTAAGCTACCCTAATTTCACTAACGTATTTTGAAATCAAACCTCTCCTCTCCACTGATTTGTTAAACCTTTCCCTGTTCTATATTTAGGCCAATTTTCAGTACCTACTGAATATTCATTAACAAAATTGTTATAAAGAATTCTTAAAGGTGGAACATTGTAGACATTTCAGAAAGTAAACAAATAGATCTATCAAATTCGAATAGCAAACAGAGTAGACCCTGATCAGACGGTTCCTCTAGGAGCCGTCTGATCTGGGTCTACTCTGTTTGCAAATGCGTGAAAACACGTTTGTATAAGGGAAAGGGTTAAACTGAATAGATGTAATTATGTCTCCCCCATTTATAATGGGCAGACATACTGTTTTTATATGCCCGTTTGAAAAAACGGGACGTATTATGGAATGGCGCTGTCCGTCTGTCCGTCTGTAACATCTCTAACTCAAGTTCCCCTTGGTGGATCCTTAGAATTTGCGTTTTAGCAAAAATGTTAACCTACCCGTCTGTCTGTAACATCTCTAACTCAGGTTCCGCATGGTGGATCCTTCCCAAATTTAACCACACTATTTATCTAGACATGCTACAGTAGCCCGCCAAGTCCCGGTTCGTTTATCCAAGGTCAAGGTCGCACAATTGGACTTAGAATTTGCGTTTAGCAAAAATGTTGACCTACCTGTCTGTCTGTAACATCTCTAACTCAAGTTCCGCATTGTGGATCCTTCCCAAATTTAACCACAATGTTTATCTAGACATGCTACAGTAGCCCGCCAAGTCCCGGTTCGTTTATCCAAGGTCAAGGTCGCACAATTGGACTTAGAATTTGCGTTTAGCAAAAATGTTGACCTACCCGTCTGTCTGTAACATCTCTAACTCAAGTTCCGCATGGCGGATCCTTCCCAAATTTAACCACAATGTTTATCTAGACATGCTACAGTAGCCTGCCAAGTCCCAGTTCGTTTATCCAAGGTCAAGGTCACATAATTGGACTTAGAATTTGCGTTTAGCAAAAATGTTGACCCACCCGTCTGTCTGTAACATCTCTAACTCAAGTTCCGCATGGCGGATCCTTCCCAAATTTAATCACAATGTTTATCTAGACATGCTACAGTAGCCTGCCAAGTCCCGGTTCATTTATCCAAGGTCAAGGTCACACAATTGGACTTAGAATTTGCGTTTAGCAAAAATGTTAACCTACTTTGTCTGTAACATCTCTAACTCAAGTTCCCCTTGGTGGATCCTTAGAATTTGCGTTTTAGCAAAAATGTTAACCTACCCGTCTGTCTGTAACATCTCTAACTCAGGTTCCGCATGGTGGATCCTTCCCAAATTTAACCACACTATTTATCTAGACATGCTACAGTAGCCCGCCAAGTCCCGGTTCGTTTATCCAAGGTCAAGGTCGCACAATTGGACTTAGAATTTGCGTTTAGCAAAAATGTTGACCTACCTGTCTGTCTGTAACATCTCTAACTCAAGTTCCGCATGGTGGATCCTTCCCAAATTTAACCACAATGTTTATCTAGACATGCTACAGTAGCCCGCCAAGTCCCGGTTCGTTTATCCAAGGTCAAGGTCGCACAATTGGACTTAGAATTTGCGTTTAGCAAAAATGTTGACCTACCCGTCTGTCTGTAACATCTCTAACTCAAGTCAACAAGAAGGTGATCAGAACATTTGATTCACAAGGTCACAATTCAAGGTCAAATTTTTTAGCCAACCCTTCGTGTCTGCTCAATATCTCTTAAACCTTTGGAAGGATTTCAAAATGCTGTGGCACAAATGTTCTCCACAACAAGCCGATGTGCAGACAGCAGAATTCAGGCAAATTGGTCAAAGGTCAAGGTCACAGTTGAAGGTTAAATGTTTTTAGCCTTAATTTTCATGTCTGCTCCACTTCTGTATAACCCTTGGAAGATCAGCACCATGCCTAGATATGCATGTCTTATTCCTGTTCCTGTTTTAAGATTTTCTGCAGAGATATGGGACTTTGAAAGGTTTACATGGAAAATTTTGTCTTATGGTTTCTCCAAAATCTTTGGTCGGATTTTCATGTTACTTCATAGGATTGATAAGCACAATGCCTAGTTGTACATTGGTTATTCCTTTTCTGGTTCGATGAATTTCTGCAGAGTTATGGGACTTTGGGAAATTTTGTCCGACCGCTAGGGGAGACATCAGTTTTTGTATCAAAAATAGTTCTAGTTCAGTTTGATAACTTTAACCCTTTACTCCATAAATATGCCTTACTATGCCTTTTCAGACAGAGTAAACCCAGATCAGACGGCTCCCATAGGAGCTGTGTTTGCTTTTGATATAATATAGATATGATTCTACAGAGTCAAACAGAGAAGATCCTGATCACATGACTCCTACAGTAGCCATCTGATCTAGGTCTATTCTATTCTAAGGAGTATTTATGGAGTGAATTAAGGGTTAAGCTATTACAGTATAACCTTGGTTATCCGACATACCTTCGGACCGCCTGAGACTGTCGGATGCATCGGTATGTCGGTTGTTCAAAATCGGAAGAGAAATATACAACGACGATAAACATTGACTGTTGATATTTATTTACATTCGGCATGAAACCCGTTATTGGCTTAGAATTATTGAATCAAACCTGAATTTTGAACTTTGAGAGCCATATGTAACATTACTTTTTGAAGCACCGCCATAAATATTAAGAATAAAGCGTAAATGATATGTTCTGACTGGCATCTTCTTTTTACAGTGAAGCGTTTATTGGAGTCAGCGATTCTATTGCAAAGGGCAATTATTTTTGGACAGATGGTATAAACTTCAACAATGAAACTGATTTTTCACCACCAAATACTACATTGGAAACTGGCTGCGTAGTGACCGCTGCATCAACCTGGAAAACGATTGATTGTGACCAAGCCAAACCCTTTATTTGCGAATATTCTGAAAACACCCGTAAGTGTTTAGATGGGTCAGCAATATGATCCACACCAATATGCTATTTTTACATTTTAACCCTTTACTCTATAGATATGCCTTTTAACACCTTTGCAAACAGAGTAAACCCAGATCAGAGAACTCCTATAGGAGCCCTCTGATCAGAGTCTGCTCTGTTTGTTCATTAGATTGCAGAATCTAATTCTACAGTGTTCTGCCATGGCGAAAATAATTTTTTGTTCATAATTTTGCCATTATAAAAATTAAGCTAATTAGGATTCCTAAATACATTATTTCTTACATGGTACATTGACTAAAGGGTTAATGCATTAAACTCAGGCTGATACAGTAAATATTGCTTTTAACATTTTACAAGGGACCATGGTAAAGAAAACATTTTCTCACATAACTTCCCTTATATCCGGGTTAGAACAACAGGTTAAGATTTCCTTATCAGTAACACGTGTAAGAACACTTTAGAACATATATGATGTCATACGTCATATATGATGTCAAACCATGGAAACCGATGTTTACATATCATTAAAACCGCGAAAATACAGTGGGTGGGGCCATCGGTCTTGTTGCCATGGCAACTGTACACAATATCTAGAAAAATCTTCTTCTCCAGAATGACTTGTCCGATTGGAATATAGTTTTCACCAAAATGTTTCTCAGTTGATAGACTTTAAAAGTTGTTAAAAGAATTTTGATCTGGCAAAAAACATGGCCACCAGAGGGTGTGGTCATTTTTTCCATATATGGTAACATGGAATTTTTAACTCACCTGAGCCGAAGGCTCAGGATGAGCTATTGTGACTGCTATTTGTCCTTCGTCCGGCGTCCGGTGTCCGTCCACATTTTCAAACGAAATCTCCTCTGAAACTGCTGACCCGATTTTAACCAAATTTTGTCAGAAGCATCAGTGGCTAGGGGGAACGAAACGTTGTTCACATTATGACCCCCGGGCCAAAAATGGCCCTGCCCAAGGGCTTATCAGTTTTTCATAGGAAAATCTTTAAAAATCTTCTTCTCTGAAACTGTAAGGCCTAGATCTTTGATATTTGGCATGTAGCATGATCTTATGGTCCTCTACAAAGATTGTTCAAATTATGACCCCCGGGCCAAAAATGGCCCAGCCCAAGGGCTTATCAGTTTTTATAGGAAAATCTTTAAAAATCTTCTTCTCTGAAACTGTAAGGCCTAGACCTTTGATATTTGGCATGTAGCATGATCTTATGGTCCTCTACAAAGATTGTTCAAATTATGACCCCCGGGCCCAAAATGGCCCCGCCCAAGGGCTTATCAGTTTTTCATAGGAAAATCTTTAAAAATCTTCTTCTCTGAAACTGTAAGGCCTAGATCTTTGATATTTAGCATGTAGCATGATCTTATGGTCCTCTACAAAGATTGTTCAAATTATGACCCCCGGGCCAAAAATGGCCCCGCCCAATGGCGTATCAGTTTTTCATAGGAAAATCTTTAAAAATCTTCTTCTCTGAAACTGTAAGGCCTAGACCTTTGATATTTGGCATGTAGCATGATCTTATGGTCCTCTACAAAGATTGTTCAAATTATGACCCCCGGGCCAAAAATGGCCCTGCCCAAGGGCTTATCAGTTTTTCATAGGAAAATCTTTAAAAATCTTCTTCTCTGAAACTGTAAGGCCTAGATCTTTGATATTTGGTATGTAGCATGATCTAATGGTCCTCTACAAAGATTGTTCAAATTATGACCCCCGGGCCAAAAATGGCCCGCCCAAGGGCTTATCAGTTTTTATAGGAAAATCTTTAAAAAATCTACTTCTCTGAAACTGTAAGGCCTAGACCTTTGATATTTGGCATGTAGCATGATCTAATGGTCCTCTACGAAGATTGTTCAAATTATGACCCCCTGGGCCAAAAATGGCCCCACCCAAGGGCTTATCAGTTTTTCATAGGAAAATCTTTAAAAATCTTCTTCTCTGAAACTGTAAGGCCTAGATCTTTGATATTTGGCATGTAGCATGATCTTATGGTCCTCTACAAAGATTGTTCAAATTATGACCCCGGGCCAAAAATGGCCCCGCCCAATGGCTTATCAGTTTTTCATAGGAAAATCTTTAAAAAATCTTCTTCTCTGAAACTGTAAGGACCAAAGGTGCCCGACGCATGCTTGGACTCACCCATAGACACCCCCCCCCCCTCCCCCCAAAAAAAAAAAAAAAAAAAAAAAGTGAATCGAAGTATGTTCAACTAGCCTAAAACTATCTATTTGAACCCTAAACCACTCTGAAAAACAAGAAAAACACGACCCGGAAAAAAAATCCTTTCGGGTCTATATATGTATTGAAAGGTACCTAACTACGTCAGATCGGAAAATACAACAGTCATGTTTTTCAAAGTCTTACAGCAAAGCCGATTCAACACCGATTTCAATCATTTTGGTCTTGATCCGTTCCAAATTCCATATATTAAGCCGCACAGTTAGTGCTTCCCTTAAATATTGCTCCGTCTTGTCGCTGCAAGACCGCGAATTTAAAAAAACCGCTAGAGCGAAACGATGTGACTCCCGCCTGGATGCATAGACGTATATAGGGGGATCTGTATTTATTAGTTAATCTTTTCAACAAAAACGGGAATTATGGTGAAACACTATCGAAAAACATTAAACTCACTGCAATTAAAACGGCGCTTACTATTTCCAGTCTGCTACGAGGTGCCAGTTTTCTTTCCCCAACTTTCTTTTTGAACGGATACGACCATTTTGCTGTGACCCGGCTCATAAACTATTAGATATGCAAATTGACTACTACTTCCGGGCCACAGCGAAATGGCCATCTCCGTTCAAAACGAAAGTAGGAGAAAGAAAACTGGCGTCTTATAGCAGACTGGAAATAGCCAACATCGTTTTAACTGCGGTGAGTTGAATGTTTTTCGAATGTGTTTCAGGATAATTCCCGTTTTTGTTGAAAAGTTAAACGAATACAGATCCCCCTATATACTTCTATGCATCCTGGTGGGAGTCACATCGTTTCGCTCTAGCGTTTTTTCAAATTCGCGGTCTTGCAGCGACAAGACGGAGCAATATTTAAGGAACGCACTAACTGTGCCGCTTAATATATGGAATTTGGAACGGATCAAGACCAAAATGATTGAAATCGGTATTGAACTGGCTCTGCTGTAAGACTTTGAAAAACATGACTGTTGAATTTTCCGCCGTTGATCTGACGTAGTTAGTTACCTTTCAATACATATATAGACCCGAAAGGAAATTTTTTTTCCGGGACGTGTTTTTCTTGTTTTTCGGAGTGGTTTAGGGTTTAAATAGATAGTTTTAGGCTAGTTGAACATACATCGATCACATTTTTTTTATTATTATTTTTTTTTTTAGGGGTGGGGGGGGGGGGGTCTATGGGTGAGTCCAAGCATGCGTCGGGCACCTTTGGTAAGGCCTAGTAAAATCTTTAAAAATCTTCTTCTCTGAAACTGTAAGGCCTAGATCTTTGATATTTGGCATGTAGCATGATCTTATGGTCCTCTACAAAGATTGTTCAAATTATGACCCCCGGGCTAAAAATGGCCCCGCCCAATGGCTTATCAGTTTTTCATAGGAAAATCTTTAAAAATCTTCTTCTCTGAAACTATAAGGCCTAGACCTTTGATATTTGGTATGTAGCATGATCCTATGGTCCTCTACAAATATTGTTCAAATTATGACCCCCGGGCAAAAAATGGCCCCGCCCAAGGGCTTATCAGTTTTTCATAGGAAAATCTTCTTCTCTGAAACTGTAAGGCCTAGATCTTTGATATTTGGTATGTAGCATGATCTTATGGTCCTCTATAAACACGCTTCAAATTATGGCCCCCGGGCCCAAAATGGCCCTGCCCAAGGGCTTACCAGTTTTTCATAGGAAAATCTTTAAAAATCTTCTTCTCTGAAACTGTAAGGCCTAGACCTTTGATATTTGGTATGTAGCATGATCTAATAGTCCTCTACAAAAGTTGTTCAAATTATGACCCCTGGGCAAAAAATGGCCCCGCCCAAGGGCTTATCAGTTTTTCATAGGAAAATGTTTACAAATCTTCTTCTCTCAAACTGTAAGTCCTAGACCTTTGATATTTGGTATGTAGCATGATCTTATGGTCCTCTACAAATTTTGTTCAAATTATGACCCGGGCCAAAAATGGCCCCGCCCAAGGGCTTATCAGTTTTTCATTGGAAAATCTTTAAAAATCTACTGAAACTGTAAGACCTAGACCTTTGATATTTGGTATGTAACATGATCTAATGGTCCTCTACAAATATGTAGCTGTGGCTTGTGGTCCTCTGCCAAGAAAGTTTAACTTATAACCCTGACCACTGGGCGGAACTTGGCCATGCCTGAGGGCTTATCAGTTTTTCATGGGAAAAATATAAAATATTATTTTTCTCTGAAACCATAAGGCTTAGACCTTTACTTAATGGCATACTGCTTTGCCTTGTGGTTCTACCAAGGTTGTACACATGATTTCTTGTGGTCAAAAATGGCCTGGCACCTGGGGTTAGCTCAGGTGAGCGCTTCAGGGCCTCATGGCCCTCTTGTTTAAAAAATAGTATCACCTTAATATGGAAATCAAGATCTGAAGCACAGATTAGAAAATGTCAGCACTTATAAGGCATGGTGAATCAGAGAAAGTTTGCAAGTGGGCGTATTATGTACCGTATGCGGTACTCTTGTTACCACAATGGTTTCAAAATTACACAATTTTAAGTTTTTCCTTTTCTGTAAGATTTATTCAACGAGGCTGGGTCATTAATAGCCTATGAGGTAATGGGTGAAAAGAGACTGAACCACTTTACTTGTTGAATGTTCCTGATTAAAAAAATGAACCAAGTCCCATTTAAACCCAGCCTCTCTGAATAAATCTAGTTCTATTGAAAAGGAGCATTACTAGTTTTGAAACCATTGTGATAAATAGACCATAGGAGCAAAATTAATGCTCTATTTATCACGATGGTTTCATTAAGTGATTTTTATAGAGGTTTTAATCCTTTCCTTCATATAAACACCTTTTCACGATTTGCAAACGCTAGATCCAGATCATGATACCTCGCAAACTTGTTTTTATACCCCCTCAAACTAGAATCACCCTGCCCAGCAGTCAGTTTGGCTGTCAGTCATGGGTAGTTGGTGTCACGAACTCCCTCCTTCAGTTTTAAAGTTATTGAATTTATATTTCTTATACATAATACCAATGGAGGGTAGGTGTGAAAAGAAAATATGGAAGGGGAACATTTTGGGAAAGCGTTAAAAAGTGTCAATAAGAGGGAAGGGGCTACCAAAAAAATGGGAGGCTTTAGACAGTTTCTTCATGCTGATTGAGCAAGTCTCTGCACTATGTTATCCAAAAGCATTGCTTATAAAGAAAACAAAAATCATTTGAATTTACATCTGTATACGACTATTTGGTTAGGGTATAAGAGGAAACTGAAAGGCATTTATGCGTCCCTTGCTTCCTGAGCTGTTTCTTTTTTTTTTCGTGTATTTTGGCCAGGGATATTGGAAATTGGTCAAGGAAAAGTCAGGAAAAAGTGAAGGAATTTTACTTTCTATAAGTTGTTGGAACCCCTTGAACTTTGAGTATTTTTATCATTTGTTATATGGGTAGGTGGTGTCACAAACTTGGACTCAAAGCTGCTGTACCAGGGGGCGGGGGTGGTATTCATCACCATTAGTGATAGTTCTAGTAAAGGATCCGTCTGATCAAGATCTGCTCTGTTTGCTAATGGAAATTGATAGATCTGTTTCTTTAGTTTTTATCTCACCAGAGCACAAAGTGCTCAGGGTGAGCTTTTGTGATCGCCTAATGTCCGTCGTCAGTCGGCGTGCGTCGTCTGTCATTCGTCGTCAACAATTTGAACTTTTAAAGTTCTTCTCCTCTGAATCTACAGGGGTCTCAACTTTCATCTTTGGCACATATCATCATCTGTAGGTCCTCTACAAAAGTTATATTAATTATACCCCTGGGGTCAAAATTGGCCCTGCCCCAGGGGTTTCAGTTTTCAATAGAAACATATAGTGAAAACTGAACATCATCTCCTCTACAACTAGAAGGTCTTCAGCTTTCATATTTGACACATAGCTTCAACTTCAGGACTTCTACAAAAGTTATATAAATTATGCCCCTACGGTCAAAATTGGCCCCACCCCAGGGATTGCCAGTTTTTTGTAGCTGACTGCTTAAACAGCCCATGGGATCACTAGTTATGCATAGGAAAAACTTTAAAAATATTCTTGTCAGAAACTACATGTCCCAGAGCTTAGATATTTGGTGTATAGATTTACTTAGCATAACTTTATGAGTTTTATAAGTATCATAGTTCTGGAGGTAAAATTGGCCCTGCTCTGTGTGTATAGACTTCTTCACATCAGAAACTACAGTCTAAAGGTTTCTCAGAGCTGAGACCAGTCAGTGTGAGTTCTTATTTAATCACTTTTAGCCTGACCAGTAGAGTAGACAAATAAAACACACTCATTTAAGATTGAGAAAACTGTGGATAATTCTCAATATGCAGAACACTCTTAAAGCTTTTTTCCATACCTATGACCTGCATTAAGCTACCAGATATCAATATAGAGCGTATCTGTTGTGAATTTCAGCTTAACTCTTTGCATGCTGGGTAATTCTGTCATCTGCTAAATTGTTGTCTGCAGCATATTCATAAGTTATCCTGACTACACACTTTCTTTCTAAGTTTTTCAGAAGTTCAGTCTCATTGACAAACAGTTTGGATATCAGATCAGGCCCCACATTATGTTGGCCCTGATCTGGATCCAAACTGTTTGAGTGGTGGGAGAATCCCACTACACTCTTTCTAAGTTTTTCAGAAGTTCAGTCTCATTTACAAACAATTTGGATATCAGATCAGGTCCCTCATTATGTGGGGCTTGATCTGGATCCAAACTGTTTGCATAGGTCATTAGTGGTGGGAGAATCCGCCTCTAGTCTAGCATCCAAAGAATTAATACAAGTTTCATTGGTCTATGCTCTATCCATTCTTTCACTACATTCTTTCAGCATCATGTTCAGGTCCTCTGCAAAAGTTATATAAATTGTGTCCCTGGGGTCAAAATTGGCACTGCCCCTGTGATGTTAAGTTTTCAATAGAAACATATAGTGAAAACTTTGAAAATCTTCTCCTCTGATTGTCTGGTGAGCGATGTCAGGGCCATTCTGGCCCTCTTGTTAAAATGGCTACAATTTTGCTCCTTCCATATTTCCTTAGGGTATATCTATTTTGTCTATGAATATTCTGTAGGTAATAAAATTTGTTCTGAAAATAGGACAGGGAAAGGGTTAAAAGGTATCAATGTTAGGAATGGAGCAACAAATGATGTCTTGTCTACTGTATCATACTTTTTGTGACTTTATGTTTTCAGAGAGTGTTAGTGTGATTCCAAAGGGTCTTGGTAACAACAACATGAATATCACCGGTAACGTAACACAAACTGCACTAGTGGAACTCACAACAAATTCAGCTACAAACACAGACATCATTATCTTTCCTGGTAAGGACATTTCTTCATTCTTCCATGCTGTAATAATGCCTCCCCAGGGTATGGTAAAATCCCTCTAAATCTGATGTTCAATTTAGTATAGATATTGGTCTTCGAGATAACTCTGGCTTCAATACGTTTGGAGTTATTGCCCTTTGTAACATTTTTTGTCTGATCAATAACTCCTGTTCTACTGATGCTATTGAGATTATATTTCATTTATGGAAAGAGCATGATGAAGTGTCATGCACAAGGGCCATAACTGGAATATCAATAATTCTTGAGTAATTAGCTGTTATTATTTTTTTCTTTAAAAATGTGTGGAAAACGCATAATGAGAGGAAGTATCATTCATCAAGTCCATTACTATGGTAGCAACAGTTTGAGTTATTTCCCTTAATATATTGATTTTGTTGGAATTGTTTGTCTGTCTGTCACACATCTTATCCGGTCAAGTTCTCATGTACAGAAATATGACAATATGTCGCAGTGTGTATATGTGGGTGCGAGGGGTGGGGGAAAACATGTTTTTGTGACAAAAACCTCTAGTTTTTGTTTGTTCTACCCTTTGTATTAGCAAAATAGTGCTGGAAATCTCACAAAAGACGTTTAAATACCCTTTTGTTTAATACAGTAAAACCTCTCTATAATGGCCACTAAATTACATTAAGTATTTTGTGTTAAAGACAGGTGGCTGCTTAAAGCAAGGTGAAAGTAAAACAGAACGCTCCTGTAGGAGCATTATGTTTTACTTTCACCTTGCTTTAAGCGGCCACCTGCCCTAAATACCAGCTAATTAACACAGTTTAGTGGCTGTTATAGAGAGGTTTTACTGTAACACTGAGCTATGCTCTGCCATTTATGAGGAAAGGGGATATGATAATTAGAACATGCATATTTATAGATAATCATATGATAAAACAGCAGATGAACATAATCAAATTATATTGCTGTTTGGTAAGACTTTCCTTTGATAATTGGTGTGAAATTGGAGATACAATGTACATGTATATGTTTGTGTATTTAAAAGAAACTGTTATTACATGAAAATGCTAAGTGTTTGTGAAAATAGGAAATAAATGCAATAAGAAAAGAGAAACAAAGAAAACAGTTGACCATAGAGAAAAAGAAAAAAAAGAAAGAAAAGAAAACCTCAAAATTCTGTCTACAGGAGACTCTGAATCAATCAAATGGCAAAAAATGCTCCATGGACTGTACAGAGCATATAGCTTTTTTATGCCCCCCCCCCCGATCAGATCTGGGGGGCATATTGTTTTTGCCCTGTCTGTCTGTTTGTCTGTTTGTTTGTCAGCAACTTAAACAATGGTCGCACATTTTGAGGGGTGGCATGTCAAGGTCAAGGTCATCCTTCAGGGTCAAAGGTCAAATTGTCTGTTTTTTTTGTCTGTAACTTTAACACAACTTTAACATTGGTCATAACTTTTGAGCCAGTACAGATAGAGACTTGATATTTGGCATGCATATGTATCTCATAAAGCCGCACATTTTGAGGGGTGACATGTCAAGGTCATCCTTCAAGGTCAGAGGTCAAATATATGGGTCAAATCACTGACTTTAATGTTGGCCATAACTTTTGGACCAGTAGAGATAGAGACTTGATATTGGACATGCTTGTGTATCTCATAAAGTTGCACATTTTGAGGGGTAAAATGTCAAGGTCAAGGTCATCCCTCAGGGTCAATCGTCAAGTTGTCTGTTTCTTTGTCTGTAACTTTAACATTGGTCATAATTTTTGAACCAGTACAGCTAGTGACTTGATATTTGGCATGCATATGTATCTCATAAAGCCGCACATTTTGATGGGTGACATGTCAAGGTCAAGGTCATCCTTAATATATCCTTAATATAAAGGTCAGAGGTCAAATACATGGGTCAAATCACCGACTTTAACATTGGCCATAACTTTTGAACCAGTACAGATAGAGACTTGATATTCGACATGCTTGTGTATCTCATGAAGCTGCATATTTTGAGGGGTGAAATGTCAAGGTCATCCTTCAGGATCAAAGGTCATTAACTTCAAATTGGCCATAACTTTTGAACCAGTAGAGATAGAGTCTTGATATTTGGTATGCATGTGTATCTCATGAAGCTGCACATTTTGAGGGGCAACATGTCAAGGTAAAGGTCATCTTTTAGGGTCAAAGGTCAAAGGTCACCGACTTTAACATTGGCCATAACTTTTGAACCTGTAGATACAAACTTGACATTTGGTATGCATGTGTATCTCATGAAGCTGCACAGTTTGGGGGTGACATGTCAAGGTCAAGGTCATCTTTGAAGGTCAAAGGTCACCAACATTAACATTGGCCATAACGTTTGAACCAGTAGATATACAGCCTTGATACTGGTATGCATGTGTATCTCATGAAGCCGCACAGTTTGAGGGGTGACATGTCAAGGTCAAGGTCATCCTTTATGGTCAAAGGTCACCAACTTTAACATTGGCCATAACTTTTCAACCAGTAGAGATACATACTTGATATTTGGTATGCATGTGTACCCCATGAAGCTGCACAGTTTGAGGGGTGACATGTCAAGATCAAGGTCATCCTTCAGGGTCAAATATCATATCGAGGGGGCATAGTGTTTCACAAACACATCTTGTTTCACAAACTGAAATAGCATCACACAAATCATTTTCCCATTCAGTCATATTTCCCTTTTGGTAGCCTCAACTATATACTGGCCACATGACTAGATAAGCTCCTACATAACCTGATCTGGGTCTACTCTGTTTACAAAGGTGTGAAAAGGTATATTTACTGAGTAAAGGATTAAAAATACATGAGATTGTCAGTCAGTTTGGATTCTGATGAGATATTGAATCAGATGGTGTCTCATCTAGGTCTAAACTGTTTGCAAAGATACAGTAAAAACTCTATACTATGTAATTTGGAAGTTTGTAGGCAGGTGGCTACTTAATGCAGGGTGAAAGTCCTGCAGAAAGCTCCTAGAGGAGCTTTCTGCATGACTTTCACCCTGCATTAAGCTGCCACCTATGTTAAAGATCAATAATGGTACATATTTGAGTATTTGTAGTAGCAAGGTTTTATTGTAATAGCAAATGTTTTGCTGCAAGGAGTCAATACAGCATGAAAACTTAATAAGTAATGACCTAATGAATAATAATTATATATGAATTTTGTAAATGTTATACATTGTATGATTGTGTATATATATATAAAGACAACCCTCTAGACGTGGGGTTTTCGTCGATGTGTGAGTTTATTCTGGGGTTTATAGTCCAGGTGGAGTTTATAGAAGTCCCCGGACTTCTAGACTATATCTAGACCCCCCTTAAGTATGCAGAAATGCGTTAAAAGTGACTTTCCACAATAAGGTCTGATATCGATTCCCACAACATGGTCTCATATAGATATGATGAATACCTCGTAACTATTTCTGTCAATATATAGCAATCGTTAATCAGTGTATATGCTGAGTGTGTATATATAGCACTATATGACATATATTCTTGTACAACTATTGCTCATCAGGGGAATAAGATATACATAGCAATGACTTTACTTATGGAAAAACATTTCATACGGGTATTTAACCCAAAATTAAACAGAATTTGATAACGTCATTTGATGCCGGCTTTATGACGTCATGACGTCGTTACTGCGGCGTTTCCAAGTAGTATATATATAATGAAAAAAATTGGCTATTGCAGAAAATGTAGAATCAGATCTATATGATTTTTAAAAGCAAACATATCAGGCCCTGCAAAAACTGTCTGATGTGGGTCTACACTGTTTGAAAAGCATAAAATTATGTATATATATTTATATATATGAAGTAAAAGATTAACCCTTTCACTGTAAGATTATTTTTATAGTAACATAATGAGAACACAGGACATTTTGCCTCAGGTAGCTACTGAATCAGATCTAAATTGTACCATCAGCAAACAGAGCAGACCCTGATCAGACGGCTCCATCAGAAGCTGTCTGACCTCGGTCTGCTCTGTTTGCTATGTGTACAGTCAACACACAATTTATGACTCAGAGCAACAGATAAAGGTGCATAATTAACCCTTTCCTCGATAAATACGCCTTTCTATGCCTCTGTAAAATTCACCTTTTGAAACCACTGTGATAAATAGAGCATTTGCTCCTATTGGAGCAAAATTAATGCTCTAATTAGCACAATGGTTTCAAACTACAAAATTCTAAAATGCTCCTTTCTCTAATTAATGCACCTGTTCGGTAAATTTATTCAAAGTGGTTGGATCTAAAAATAGCCTATGAGGGAATGGGTTAGATAATGAAATCATCATTTCACCACCAGACGAGTCTAAAGAGTGGTCACAACATAAAAATTATGGTTTGGTGGAGAAATAAAGGAGTTATTCTTGAAATTGAAAGTTAAAAATGTATCAATTTACGCATCTTATCTGGATCTCATTACAGGTTTGCTGTTTCCAGAACGGGGAAAGTTACAGTATTTTATAATACAAACTAACTTGAGTAGTACCAGTGCTACAGGTGCTGAAATATCACTCCTGATTTTTCGACCAGTTTGTAACCCACCACTGATTTTAGTGCAACCAGGTAAGCAGCTTTAGATAACTATGAGACGAGCCTGAACTATTATTATACCCTATAGGAGCAAATGCTCTATTTATCACAATGGTTTCAAAGTACAAAATTCTAAAATTTTCCTTTTTACTAGTAATGCTCCTTTTCGGTAGATTTATTCAAAGTGGTTGGATCGAAAAATAGCCTATGAGGTAATGGGTTAATGATGCTCTATCCTCCACACTTTTGACAGGCATATTGTATGACAGTTTAGGACCAAGTCCAATAACCAGCAAGACTGTCCCAGGCACTTCAGAGTAATGACCATTGAATTATAAAAAAATCGCTATATTTAGCCTTGTTGAAACTTGGAATGTATGCTATCTTGGAAAGCAAATGATATAAAACATTCTAAAATTCCACAAAAATAATCTTTGGAAAACATCCAATCATTTTTGAGACAGGATCAGTTGGGAGACATATGTTTTAAAAACAATCTCTATAGTTTCTTGTTTTCAAGTTAAATTCAAAATGGCCAACAACAGTCATCTTGGATATTGAAAATTCTTTTTTGGGGGGACAAACTAGTTTTACTGGTGTTTACTGTATATTCTAAAAGTTACCCCTTTTCTTGCTGAACTTTAATATAAATTTCTCCTTCTTAACCCATGCCCTGTTGTATAATTACATATATCTTCACTGTGTACAAGTACCGGTATTGCGCTGTGCAATCACTGCTGTGGAGTGCACTGGTTGCACAATCAACTTGTAAATAGTGCAGACCCTGATGAGACAGCTCCTGCAGGAGCTGTCTCATGTGGGTCTTCACTATTTACAGGTAGGTATATTGACGTGTGTTATGACAGCAAATATAATGCGACCTATTAGTTCAATACTTTAATAAAGTCTGTTTTCAAAATACATGAATAAACATTTACAACTAATGTGACGTCGGCGTAACGGGTCTATGATTGTGACGTCACTGACGTCGCGGGATATTATTGTTGACGTTCGTGCCATAAGATATAACATCTCTTCCTTTCTTTAAAATAAAGATCTGGCATAAGGTTTCAACTGAAATGTTATAAAATAAAATTTAATCACACTTACTAAAAGATAGATGAAAAGAAATGAAATAATTTTCACAACTATACTTAGCATAGCGTCTTTTCACTTCTATATTCGACTGTATCTCATTTCCATTATTCATTAGCTCAAAGTGTCTATAATACACAGCATAGCGTCTTTCATTTATTTTCACTACTATCGCCTAATATTAAATTGCACTGACTTCCTAATGTAGATTAAAGTATGGTTAGCTATTTACAAATCATTTTCTCTTAATATCGCACAGTTTATTATACTCTCATGTTGGTATCAAAGTGTTTGGCCACTTTAAAGTGTGTGGCATCTCTGTAGACCTGTCGCCCGTCTGTTGCTATGCTTGAACCATTTACTCTGACAACTTTATAGGGTTCACTTTCATAAGCTGTTGTCCATTTGTTTCTTCTTTCTTGGTGAAAAAGAACAGAGTTCCCTTGCCTCATTTCGCGTTCTGTCTCTTTAGAATGCTGGTGATGCCTTGGCCACCTAAACTTATATCTCTTATCTGTATATCCTGTGTTGTTTTTCTTCTCTGTTACTTTGCCAATGCTCTTGAATAAATCCCCGTGTTTATCTAATAGTTCTTTTGTCTGTTCTGTCTCCTGCGAATTAGTCTTTTGTACTCTTTTGATATTGTTTTCTGGCATTTTCAAGTTATTTGGTTCCTTCAAAGTTCCCTCTGGATCTATTTGTATCATTCCCAATTCGATCAGTGATTTCTTCCCTAGAAGTGGTGGTGAATTTATTCTTCCTTTGATTACTATAAACTGTGTCTGAACCCCACGTGTACGATTTCTTACTGTTGTTGTGAACTCTCCCTTCACTGATAACACATTCTTTAAAGTGCTCAACTCTGTCTTACTTTTCTTCAGTACTGGCTTTCCCTGAGTTCTGTGTTTATACGCATTAAATTGATATTCATCCATAACATTTACATCCGCCCCACTGTCAGGTTCCACCATTACATGTACATCATCTAACATTACAGGTACAGTTTTTGAATGATTGTTTATTTTGTGTATTTGTACTCTTCTGATTTTATGTAAATGATTTGCTGAATATTCAAAATATTCCTCATCTGGATTGGAATCAAAGTCAGTTTCAGACGCACTACTATACCAATCTGAATCATCCCCAGTCCTCCTTACATCAAATGCATGCCTGGTTTGCTTTTTGTAGTGTTTATCTGGCCTATATTCACTGTCGTAATTTCTGGTTACATATGTCTGCCTTGATTTCGAATTTTTGCAAACGGCTGCGAAATGATTCCATCCCATGCACTTGTTACACTGTATCCCATACGCTCTACAATCTTCTTTCCTGTTCAAAACATGTTTATAACCGCAATAGATGCAACTTCTCACAGTGTCTCTCTGTTCTTCCTGGTAATTCTTTGTGTCATATAATGCATACTGTCTTTGATCATATCGGTGATAGATTTTTGCTACATTGTCATATCTCTGCTCATGCTGCATGTCATTTACTTGCAACGATGTGTCCTCTAATTGATGCACTTGTCTCTTAATTTCCATTTCTTGTTAATTGTCTTCTTGATTAGAGACTGGTTCTCGCTGGTCTGTATAATATGCTCTAGAATTCTGTCGTCTTCATTTGCAAAGTCACAATCACTAGCCTTTTCACGCAGTCTAGCGGCATATGCTGTCGTTGTCTCACCATGTAATGGTCGCATTTTCAGAAAAATGTATCTTGAATAGTGTTTGTTTGTCTTTGGTGCATAATAATTGTTCAGTTTCTCTCTCAGTTTATCATACTCATTTAGTGGCTGCTCTAGGTTCTGCTCTGGATCATGCAAACTCTTTTCTAATCTTGCAATTTCACGACCCCTGAAAATTATCATTGCATCTTTCTTATCCTGTGGGTCAGCTATCTTAAAGAATCTAAACTCTCTTTCAATGCCTTCGAGCCATTCTTCCCACTGCTTGCCTGTTGTAAAAGCTTATCACCATCAGGAATAAACTGCTGGGCTCTAAGACTTCTACTTTCAGTCACAACAACTCTATCGGCCATGGTGTAATTTGAAATAAATTTGACTCACCGTTTCTCTGATGCAACTTCAAATCATGTTATGTCTACCTGCTATCACCGTTTGTGCACATATGTATTCTGTTGCTTAAACTTCGGACTATCTTCTTCTGTATTCTTTCTCCAGTCTTTTATCACCTTTTTGAGTCTTTTTTTCTTCTTCTATTCCCCAACAAGGGTCTTCTATACTAAACTGTTAAAATCACTTTTATCCTCGTTGCCAATGTTATGACAGCAAATATAATGCGACCTATTGGTTCAATACTTTAATAAAGACTGATTTCAAAATACATGAATAAACATATACAACTAATGTGATGTCGGCGTAACGGGTCTATGATTGCGACGTCACTGACGTCGCGGGATATTATTGTTGACGTTCACGCCATAAGATATAGCAACGTGACATCTGCAAACAGAGCAGACTCTGATCAGATGGCTCCTACAGGAGCCATTTGATCTGTGTCTACTTTGTTTGCAAATGTGTAGAAAGGTGTATCTAGCTAGTAAAATATTACTGACCTTCTTGTTTTGGTTTTGAAATTAACGTATACTTGGAGAAAAGAATCATTTGACCCTAGTTAAAATCTTGGCATTTATCACTTACATATACATTTGTAAATAATTGTATCTTGTAGTCACTAGGCTAAGGTGATGTGTTTAACCCTGGTTCCCTGTTCTGTATTTAGGCCAAATTTCAATACCTACTGAATATTCATTAACATATAGTTATAAAGAAATATAGAAGGTGGAACATTGTAGACATTTTAGAAAGTACAAATACAGATCTATCAAATTCTATTAGCAAACAGAGCAGACCCTGATCAGATGGCTCCTCTAGGAGCCGTCTGATCTGGGTCTACTCTGTTTGCAAATATGTGAAAACATGTTTATATGAGGGAAAAGGTAAACCCATTACGTACCTCATACAAATGCTTTTTTGCAAAGGTACCCCAGGTCAGACAGGATCAGCTTCAGCTTTGTTTGCTTATGAACTTATAAAGATCTGGGTCCATGCTTATGAAAGTTTTAGTTGAGTCTGAGTTTGTTCTCAAGTTTTTGATCGGACCAATCGAAAGCTTGAGAACAAACTCAGATTCAACTAAAAGCTTTATAATCATGGACCCTGATTCTACAGTTTCTATCAATATGAAAAATTACTGTGTTCATAAATGTATTATGTCATTATAAAAAATTTGCAAATATTCATGATGTCATTATTTCTTGCATGAATATTCATGAGGTAAGGTCAAACATAGTCTCATAAAAACTAAAATATTCAACGTGTTTGTTTTGCAGGCTGCTTTGGAAACAGATACCCCTCATGCTCCAGCTCAGGTGGTTCTTGTGCCAATACAACATGCCTGTCTAATCAGAACACATGTTTCTTGTCCAACACATGCAAATTCATCAATCAGTCATGCTCATGTGTTTCTGAATCCAATTCAGGGTGTAGTTCAGATGGCACAATGCCGCATTACAGTGTGGTGAGTAAGATGCAGACCAGACTCGACAAGAACGGAACTTTTTTTGTGATTGCTGATTCAAGTTTTGACCAGTATGATATCCTTGGATTTCAATACAATACCAATAATAAGGATGTTATCAAGTGTGAAAATGAATCAACCAACGAAAATCAACAAAAGGGATACAAGGCAGCAGGTGTAAACAAGTGGTATGATATCAATGATGGGTTTCCATCAGGATCAATACCAGTTGAACTTACCTGCTTTATACAAATTATTTACTTAACTGAAGATGTCAAGAAAAATCTACCTGATAGTATAGCTTATCCTTCGGAACCTGGGTCCTGTAATTATTCTGTGACAGTAGTTGAAACAAACGATACAAAGAAACTTGGTGTTCGTATTGAGGATTCCATTACAGACGTTTCAATGATTTACCCACCTCAGAGTTCTCAGATCTCTTGGCTAATACAAGCAGCTTATAATGAGTCCTTTTACATCACAATAAGATTGGCCCGTGGCACAAACGTTTATTCAGAGTATAGAGGAAAGACATTCAATTTCACGTTAACCTGTATTCCAGAAGTCTCGTCTGCAGTAGGACAAGAATGTAACGCATCTCTTTTCTGGACTCTCCCATTCAGTACATTCAGTGATACTATGACAGAAACAGGCAACCAAACATTTAGTATATCAATTATAAACCCCTTACATACTGTCAAAAAGAATTTAACAATAGAGACAGCAGTAAGAGTATATAATGTCACAGTGTTACTTCTTAATGCAACATATTATACTAATAACACTATCAAGATAGATGAGGAGATTAAACTCATAACTACAGTCGTTAATGGAACGAGTCCTATTTATGCCTATTTAGTCAATGGAACAGTTGTTTCTTCCTCTACAAACCCGAATTTAACACACCAGTTTTCAACTGTTGGAACACACCTGGTCCAGGTGAATGCATCAAACATTATCAGTTATAATGTATCAAATTATATTGTGATAGATGTCAAACAGCCGGCATTACTTTCAAATTGTCAACATGATAATCAGCCATACGTGGCTGCTGCAACAATTCCTTTAGAGCTGAAAGTACAGTGCTCTTGTAAAGTTGGAGCTGATGTTCGAATAAAATGGTATTTCAGTTCAGGTGCCTCAAATATCACCTCAGTCTATTCTCAAACAACAAGTCCGCACACAATCTGGTCACAGTCTGTTACCTTTGTCAGTGCTATTAGCTCTGTTAGGCTTATCACCATTCTAGAGGATCCATTTCAGAATGTAACAATTGAGACATTTCTTGTTGTGTACAATCCTCTACCGTTACCGAGTCTTTCAATGTCAAGTGATGCAGTTTTAAATGGCACAAATGTGACTGTTTCCCCAATCTTACCTTCATCTCCAGGGAACTATGGGCCTGTTTCAATTACTTTGCAGCCAGGTGATGGTACCACGATTTCAATTGCACTTAACTCAAATTTGACATTTGGATATGATTTTCCTGGGAATAAAACTGTCACACTAACAGTTTCTAATGGACCTAGCTCTGTGACAGTGGTCAAGTATGTCACAGTTTACACCACAATAACATCTTGCTCATTAAATCATAGTGGAACGCAGGTGAAAAATGAAATGGTCAAATTTATAGCCACACAGACAAAAGGCAATTTCGTGTCTTATAATTTTAACTCATCTGCTTTTAATGCAACTCAGAGTTCCAACATTTTCAATTTCTCTTTCCCAACTCATGGCGACTACCAAGTTTCAGTGAACTGTTCCAATGCACTCAGCTATGCTACAGATTCCTTGATAGTAATAATTTTGGAAATTACAGAGATTAGGCTTACCAGTATAGAGAACAACAGTACAACAAGTTGTATGGAGTCATTTATAATTTATCGCTTTACTGTAATTTATGAGCACTATGATGCTACCAATATTACATTTGACTGGGACTTTGGTGATAATACCCCTGTCTTAACTGGCAGAAATGCTACAGTTGATAAAGCCATGAATGCTGGCAATTTCACTCTGACTGTGACAGCCAAGTATGCAGCCCAAAATGCTCAACAAAGCAAGAGTCAGGTGGTTTGTGTGCAAGAAAAAATAAGTAACATAACTATTAATGTAGCTAAGATTATTGGGCTCTTAGAGTCGATGAATCTCACAGTGAATGCTTCAGCAAAATCTGGCTCACAAATGATTTACACTTGGTTAACAAATGCAACACAACTTGGTCCAGCAACAGATGCCTTTCTAGGACTTAATGTGATGGCGGAAGGATTTTACCAAATAACTGTCACCATATCAAATGCTATTAGCACAGTCACGGCCTCAAAGATTTTCCAAGTCATTGAAGTCATCAGTGATCTAAGAATCTCGTGTTCATTGTGTGTTTCACAAGCAGGAGCAATACATGTTGAGAAAGACAAGGCTTACGTCTTTATAGTATCTATGGCGACAGGCTCCAATGTCAATGTAGAAATTGACTGGGGAGATAATTCCTCGTCTACAGGAACAACAAACAGTCACACCTATGGGGTTATTGGAACATACAATGTGATTGTCAATGCTTCCAATAAAGTGAATTCTTCAGTCATTGCAACTGTGAGTATTATAGTAGAAACACAAATATCATCAGTGACAATTCAGAATTGGCTAAGCAGTTGGACAGATAATGCAAATAGCAGCTCGGATCTGAAGAATCTGCATAAAACTGATCTAGCTGTTTTCAGGGTCACTGTTATACCTGCTACATTCTTTAATTGTATTTGGAGTTTTATAACAGGGGCACCACAAGTTCTATCATCAAATATAACAATGGAAAGTTACTTCCAAACTACTGGTTTGAAGACGGTCAATGTTACTGCTTTTAACAATTTTAACAGTAGTATGAATGCAACTTTTCAGTTTTATGTTATAGAAGTGATAAAAACATTAGACATTCAAGTTGAGCAAAGTTCAAATTTTGTATCAAAACTAAATTCAACCTATCCACTAGCTGTTAACGTTACCGTTACTGTCAAGGTCACCTCTGCCCAAATTGTCCAGGATACTGTTGTTTACTTGATTCGAGTTCGACAATCAACCGGATCTATATTCGATTCTTCGGCATCAGCTACAATGTCACTGAAATTACCTGATTACGCAATCTATACAATAGAGTTTATAGTTAAAAACAGCATCAGCCAAGAGAGTACAGAGTGTACAGTTGAAGGTTTAATGCCTGTTGCAGGAGTTTACATAGTTACTGCAACAGGCAATGCTAATATAACACTCTCTTCATCCCTCGTCCTTACTGCTGTTGTCAGTGTTGAGAGGTTCTTGGAATATACTTGGACATACTTGTCAGCACCCTCTGGTGAATATATTCCCACGCAAAATAATAAGTCGGCAACAATAACACCGGGAAAAGTTGGGACTTATGTTGTCATGGTTCAGGTGTCAAATCCTGTCTCTGGCCCTGTCGGTGCCAATTTTACAGTCAATGTACTAGTAGCAGTTTCAGGAGTCAGCATATCAGCCAACCTAAAATATCAAAATGCAGTTGAAATGGGCACCACTGTTTCTTTCACAGCTGCTGTAGTTGCTGGAACCGAAGTTTCATATAGATGGACATCATACAGAAATGGGGATGTTGACGGTCAAGGCACAGGATCTACGTATGGAGTTACATTCTCAGTTCAAGCTCTGTACAATATCACACTTTTTGTATCAAATAATGCAAGCAGTGTCCAGGGTTTTAAACTTGTATATTCCCTGAATAAGGTCAGCACTATAATATTGTCAGTCACTGGAGCCATTTATCATCAAATTCTTAACGCTTATTTTGCCAAAACTGGAGACACTGTAAGCATTGATAGTAATATTACTAATGAAGACTACATAAGTTTTGTTTGGCAACAGAATGGCTCTACTAAAGCCACAAGTAAGGCATTTAATTATACCTCTAATAGTCCTGCTTCAAATATTGTCAGACTTACTGCCAGTAACATTATCAGCTCCAGTTCAGCTGAGATTGAGCTCCGGATACAGACGACAATTACAGGGGTGTCAGTGTCAAACTGTAGTGGTACGTTTCTAAAGGGGACATCAGTGTACATGACAGTTACATATTTAACAGGAACGGATGCTACTGTGGTATGGACAGGACGAGGTCTCAGCAGCTCAACAGGTTCTACAGTGATTGTTCACGTAACCACCACTGGTACATTTAATATAACTGCAACCATTAGTAATTATGTCAGCTCTTTTACCCAACTCTGCACCATGGTTGTCCAGGGGGAGATTAATAATCTACAGTTGACCGTATCTACATACCAGTTTGTTGGATATCCCATTACCTTCACAGTCTTTGGAAACAATCTTAACAATTCACAATACAAGATGGTTGCTAATGGCATTACTACAAGCACAAATGAGTCGACTATTAACCGGACATTTACACAGGCTGGCACTTACACTGTGACTGTGATAGTCTCAAATGCTGTCAGCTCTTCTAATGTGTCAGTCACAGTCACCGTCATAGCTTTACAATGCCCTGAACCAGTACTGACTGCTGATGGACCATCAGAAAGAGAAACCTTAAAAGCTCGGCGTATTGTACTGTCGGTATCTGTGAATACCTATAACTGCAACAACTACTCACTTAACAGCACCTGGTTTATGTATCAAGCATCCTCTGGTGCGGGTCCACTGACTCCGTATGGTTTACCCAACAGTATTTACAAAACATCTTTAACTCTGTATATACCAGGAGGTACACTATCATATGGTACTTACTTCATAATATTCAGAAGTGGCTACCAGTCTACACCAGTATTTAAATCAATATATTTTAATGTAACAATTAACCCGTCGGACCTTGTTGCTGTTTTACCTTCCAAAAGTGTGCAGGGGAACTTGAATTTGACCATAGATGCAAGTTCCTCAGGAGACCCAGATCAGACCGCGACTTTATCCTTCTCCTGGTCGTGTTTAGGAGCAATGGTAAGATATTGCTTTGAATATTTAACCCTTTCCCTTTTGCATATTCTTGTAGGAAATAATGACATCATGAATATTTCTTAGCTGATGTTCTATAATAGCTACACAGGATTTGTTCATATTGGTAGAAATTGTAGAATCAGATGTATTATAATAAAATAAGCAACCAGAGCAGTTCCTGATCAGACAGCTTGTACTGGAACCATCTGGCTCCACGCTTATAAAAGTTTTAGTTGAGTCTGAATTCGTTCTCAAGTTTTTGATTGGTCAGATTTGAGCCTTTGGCTCAAATCTGACCAATCAAATGCTAGAGAACTCAAATCTGACCAATCAAAAGCTTGAGAACGAAATCAGACTCAACTAAAAAGCTTTATAAGCATGGAACCATCTGATCTGTGTCTATTCTGTTTGCAGAGGCATTAAGAAAGCATTTGCATGAGGGAAAGGGTTAACAATTGCAGGTTTTGCCTACTGATGAGGAACGAAGATGGCTTCCTTAACCCTTCCCCTCATAAATACACCTTTCTGCGCCTCTGTAATAGTCACTTCTTGAAACCATTGTGATAAATAGAGCATTAATTTGCTCAATTTGCCGCAATGGCTTCAATACTGAACAATTCTAACATTTTCCTTTCCTCTAGTAAATGCTCCTTTTTGGTAGAATTATTCAAAGATGTTGAATCTAAAAATAGCCTTTGAAGGAAAGGGTTAATGACACCATGAACCTTTATTTGCGGAAATTTTATAATGCAATATGTACACAGGATTTTTGGTATTGAAAGAAACTAAAACCATTTCTATATTACATGTTTTATACCCCCACAAACAAAGTTTGGGGAGTATAATTATAGGAGTCACCTTGTCGGTAGGTCGGTCATTTGGTCTGTTGACTTTGTTTCTGCACAGTTTCTCAGTAACCACTGACTAGATTTCAATGAAACTTGACATGATGCTTTATCATAAACAGGATAATTATGTGCATCCAATTATAATGTTCCAGCTCATTGAGTTCCTTACAGAGTTATGCCCCTTTGTTTAAAATTTATATATTAATCATTCTGTTGACTTTTGTTTCCGTGCGGTATCTCAGTAACTGCTGGCTAGAATCCAATGAAACTTGACTTGATGCTTTATTATAAAGAGGACATGTGCATCCAAATATAATTTTCCATCTCATCGACCTTACAGAGTTATACTCCTTTGTTTAAAAGTTGTGTGTTGGTCATTCTGTTGACTCTTGTTTCCGTGCGGTATCTCAGTAACTGCTGGCTAGAATTCAATGAAACTTGACTTGATGCTTTATTATGAAGAGGACATATGCATCCAATTATAATTTTCCATCTCATCGATTTCCTTACAGAGTTATGCCCCTTTGTTTAAAATTTGCCTGTTGGTCTGTCTGTTGACATAAATTTGCTCCATACGGTTTCTCAACGACTGCTGACTGTAATCTTACGAAACTGACATGATGCTTTATCATTAAAAAGAGATGTGCATCCAATAATAGTTTTACATGTAGTTTATTTATTTCCTTACAGAGTCATGTCCCTTTTGAAATTCCCTTCTGTCGGTCAGTCTGTTGACTTTTTTCCCATGTGGTTTCTCAGCAACTACTCACTTGAATCCAATGAATCTTGACATGATGCGTTGTCAGAGAGGACATGTGTATCCAATTATAGTTTGCCAGTTGATTGATTTTTTTCCAAAGTTATGCCCCTTTGTTTCAAAGTTTTGTGTTGGTCTGTCTGTTGACTTTTATTGACCGCGGGGTTTCTAAGTAACCGCTGACTGGAATCCAATGAAACTTGACATTATGCTTTATCATAAGGAGGACATGCGCATCCAATTATAGTTTACCAGCTGATTGATTTTCTTACAAGGTTATTCCCCTTGTTTAAAAGTTTTGTGTTGGTCTGTTCGTTGACTTTTATTGTGCACGGTTTCTCAGCGACTGCTTACTGGAATCATATGAAACTTGACATGATACTTTATCATGAAGAGGAGGTGCCCATCCAATAATAGTTTTACAGTTTATCTGTTATCTTACATAGTTATGCCCCTTTGAGTTTTGGTCTGTTGGTCTGTCTGTTGACTGTTTTTTCGCGCTGTTTCTAGCAACTGCTTTAAATACTGGATTGCTTTGTCATAAAGAGGACATGCACATCCAGTTAAAGTTTTCCAGATGATTGATCTTCTTACATAGTTATGCCCCCTTGTTAAAATGTTTTGTGATGGTCCTTCTGTTGACTCTTATTCCACACTGTTTCTGAGTAAATGTTGACTGGAATGGAAAGAAACTCGACATGATGCTTTATCTTAAAGAGGACATGCACATCCATTAATAGTTTTTCAGTTATGCCCCTTCGAATTGTACAAAACTTTTTCATGTGACAGTCACGTTTGTGAAGGTATTAATCACCTTCAGTGATAGTTCTAGTTTTGTATGCAAACAGAGCAGACCCAATTTAGATGATTTAAACACATCTGTCTACTCTGGGTCTACTCTGAATGTAAAGGTGTGTAAAGGTATACTTTTGGAGTAAAGAGTTAACTCTTACCCTGTTCAATATTTGTGTTAGAAAGAATGACATCATGTATATTTGTTAGCTTATATTTTATAATGGCTTATGCACACATGAATATTTGGTATTGGTAGAATTTGTAGAGTCAGATTTGTTATACATTGAAACCTCGCTAATGCGACCTCTTAATAAACAGCCACTGATGTCGTTTAAAGCAGGGGGTTGCTTAATGCAGGAAGAAAGTTATGCAGAAAGCTCCTATAGGAGCTTTCTGCATAACTTCCATCCTGCATTAAGCTACCACCTGCTTCTGCCACCCAGAATTATGCCCCTTTTTGGTGGTCGCATTAGCGGGGTTTTACTGTAGTTTCATAAACAAACAGATCAGACTCTGATCAGACTGCTCCTACAGGATCCGTCTAGGTGTAAAAGGCATTTATATGAAGGAAGGGGTTAATTTAAAGGTAATCTGTCCATAGTTTACATGTTTCTTGAAGATCAAACTTTTACAATTTTAACCCTTTCCCTTTGCATTATTTATTTTGATTATGACATAATGCAGATCTAATGTTGCAGATTTTGTCACAGCAAAAAAATCCCTTGAAATGTTTACCTTATAAAAATTCAGCTATTAGGTATTCGTGTTGTCATTATTTCTTGCATATAAATATTGAACAGGTAATGAGAGGGATTATTTACACATCCTAATACTCTTCATTAACCGAATATGCCATGAATATTCATATACGAAATAATGACTGTAATTAACTGAAATTTATAATGGCATATTAATACAGGAAATTTTAGCCTTGACAGAAACTGTAGAGTCAGTAAACAGACCAGGAATCTTTAGAAATATATCTATACTATAAGCAAACAGAGCAGAACCTGATCGGACAGCCAATGTAGGAGCCATCTGATCTTGGTCTACTATATTGTAAAGGCATAGAAAAGTGTAAAGGGTTAATCCATTCCCACATAGGCTATTTTTAGACCCAACTACTTTGAATAAATCTACCGAAAAGGAGCAATTATTAGAGAAAAGGATAATTTTAGAATTGTTTAGGTTTGAAACCATTGTGATAAATAGAGCATTTGCTTCATAGGAACAAATGCTCTATTTGTCACAATGGTTTCAGAAAGTGATTTTAAGTTTACAGAGGCATCAAAAGGCATCAATGTTAGGGAATGGGTTAAAAGGGGTGTGCAAGATGCAATTTTCATGTGTTTAGCATTGCAGAAATATCTCACTTTGAGCTTTGAGTATTTTTATGCCCCCAAAGCTAGGCTTTGGGGCATATAGTGATCGCACCGTGCGTGTGTGGGTGGGTGTGGGTGTGTGTACCTTTTGTCCGGAGTATATTTCCTTTGTCACATCAGCTACGGATACCAAATTTGGTGTGTGAGTTCATCTTGGGATGGCGGAGTGTCGCGTACCATTTTCAGGTCACTGTAACCTTGACCTTGACCTTTGACCTTGATTTTACAAAAAGCTTGTCCGGAGTATATCTCCTTTACCTTACCAGGTACAGATTCCAAATTTGGTGTATGAGTTCATCTTGGGATGGCGGAGTGTCGCGTACCATTTCAAGGTCACTGTAACCATGACCTTGACCTTAGACCTCGATTTTAGAAAAAGCTTATACCTTACCAGCTACAAAAAGCTTGTCCGGAGTATATCTCCTATACCTTACCAGCTAAGGATTCCAAATTTGGTGTGTGAGTTCATCTTGGGATGGAGGAGTGTCTCGTACCATTTTAAGATCACTGTGACCTTGACCTTTACCGTTGACCGATTTTACAAAAAGCTTGTCCGGAGCATATCTCCTATACCTTACCAAATACGGATTCCAAATTTGGTGTGCGAGATCACCTTGAGATGGCGGAGTGTCACATACCATTTTCAGGTCACCTTGACCTTGACCTTCGACCTCGATTTTACAAAAAGCTTGTCCGGAGCATATCTCCTATACCTTACCAGCTACGGATCCCAAATTTGGTATGTGAGTTCATCCTGGGATGACAGTGTCGTGTACCATTTTCAGGTCACTGTGACCTTGACCTTGAACCTCGATTTTACAAAAAAGGTTGTCCAGAGAATATCTCCTATACCTTACCAGCTACGGATTCCAGATTTGGTGTGTGAGTTTATCTTGGGATGTTGGAGTGTCGCGTACCATTTTCAGGTCACTGTGACCTGACCTTTGACCTCGATTTTACACAAAGCTTGTCCGGAGCATTTCTCCTATACCTTACCAGCTAAGGATTCCAAATTTGGTTTGTGAGTTTATCTTGGGATGGCGGAGAGTCGTGTACCATTTTCAGGTCACTGACCTTGACCTTTGACCTCAATTTTACAGTCCGGAGCATATCTCTTATACCTTACCAGATACAAAAAGCTTGTCCAGAGCATATCTCCTATACCTTACCAGCTACGGATTCCAAATATGGTGTGTGAGTTCATCTTGGGATGGCGGAGTGTCGCGTACCATTTTCAGGTCAATGTGCCCTTGACCTTTGACCTTGATTTTACTAAAAGCTTGTCCGGAGCATATTTCCATTACCTTATCAGTTACAGATTCCAAATTTGTAATTTGTAAGTATTGGACAGGTATGCTTAGGCAAACAGTGTAGACCCAAATCAAACTACAGGGTCTACACTGTTTGCTACTACATTAGCATGAATCAGACATTATAAAGAGCTCTAAATACTATTCATACATGGGTAGGTCATGCTGTTCAAATACTTGCAGTGTCAGAACTTTCAGATGAATTACAGCATTATAACAATATAGACCCATATCAGACAGCCCCTGTAGGAGCTACTGGGTCTTCATTGCTTGCTTACAACACTACCTGAATCAGATGCTATACATGCTTATGCATAGAATGTAGATCCATTCCTATACCTTATCAGCTACGGATTCCAAATTTGACCCAGTGTCTTGTTTTAAAACGTTAAGAATTTACCCAGGATCTGTTTTTAACGTTGACAATCAACCAAGGGTCCTTTTTAACGTTGAGAATGACCTAGGGTCCTTTTTAACTAAGTTTTGACCCTTGGCTCTTTTCTTAGGTATCATAATCGTCAAAGGTTCTGTTTCTAATGTTAAGAACTGACTCCTGTGTCATTTTTAACAGCATCAAAATTGCATGTTACACCTGCATTACATTGTTTTGTTTTTCCGCCAAAATGCATTTCGGTGTCAACACTTTGGGGGCATTTGTCACCCGTGACGACTCTCTTGTTTTATTCATTTCAGCGAGAAACATGGGTAGTTTGTATAGCAATTCCTCTTTCAATTTAAACGTTATTGAATTTATACTTGACATACATAATAACCGCAAATAGTAGAGTGTGGGCATTGCGGAGTTATTTTCACTTTGAACTTTTTTTTCTGGTCCTTTAATTGTGATCATCAGTTTCCAAGCTTTTAATTAAGAAAATTGAATACATAAGTCAGTGCTAGTGGACATGAGTAGTGTTGCACTTTTACAGAGGCACCAAAATGCATAACTAAGAGGGAATGTGTTAACAGGCATAAGGTGAATCTGTGATTACCTTTACAAACAATTTGGATAAGTATGAGATGCCGAGAAACTCGGTATCTCATCAGGACCCAAGCTGTTTGACACCCTGATTATGGTTTCTGACAAGGTATTGAAGAAAATTCCCCTTTGAAACCTGAAACAATGATTATAATCTTAGCAGACGAAAGTTTACCCACCAGTGAAAAGGTTAGCAAAACAGATACTGTGACTTTTATTGTTTTATTTTCAGCCTTCTAATAATAGAACAATGGCAGTGTGCGGTAGTATTGCAGCTGTCCAATTATCTGCTGCAACACTCTTGAACCTGGACTTGATCAGTGGAGATGTTTATTACATTCAAGTGACAGTGTCAGCTGTTGGTAGGATAAGTGGAATTGCGAAGACAGAGGTACAAAATTCTTCTCTTTTTGAACATTCATGATGAATTCTGATAATTATGGCAAGCAATGATGCTACAGAAATTAAGAAAATTTCATTTCACTACTTTGATTATATGCTTTTGATGATTTAAGCCTTCCCTTCATATAAACACATTTTCACACATTTGCAAACAGAGTAGACTCAGATCAGACAGTTTCTATAAGAGCTGTCTGATCAGGGTCTACTCTGTTTGCATATGACATGATATAGATCTGATTCTATAGTCTTTGCCAGAGCAAAACATTTCCTTAAGCTTTACATTATGAAAATTCTGCCAATTCAATTTGTCAAGATGTCATAATTTTTATGCCCCAAAAGCTAGGCTTTGGCGGCATATAGTGATCGCACTGTGTGTTGGTGTGTACCTTTTGTCCGGAGTATATTTCCTTTGTCACATCAGCTATGGATACCATATTTGGTGTGTGAGTTCATCTTGGGATGACCGAGTGTCGCGTACCATTTTCATGTCACTGTGATCTTGGCCTTTGACCTTGATTTTACAAAAAGCTTGTCCGGAGCATATCTTCTATACCGATTCCAAATTTTGGTGTCTGAGTTCATCTTGGGATGGCGGAGTGTCGCTTGCCATTTTCAGGTCACTGTGACCTTGACCTTGACCTTTGACCTCGATTTAAAAAAAAGCTTATACCTTGCCAGCTACAAAAAGCTTGTCCGGAGTATATTTCCTATACCTTACCAGCTAAGGATTCCAAATTTGGTGTGTGAGTTGATCTTGGGATTTTCAATTCACTGTGACCTTGACCTTTGACCGATTTTACAAAAAGCTTGTCAAGTGCATATCTCCTATACCTTACCAGATACGGATTCCAAATTTGGTGTATGAGATCACCCTGATATTGCGGAGTGTCGCATGCCATTTTTAGGTCACTGTGACCTTGACCTTTGACCTTTGACCTCGAGTTTACAAAAAGCCTGTCCGGAGCATATCTCCTATACCTTACCAGCTACGGATTCCAAATTTGGTATGTGAGTTCATCTTGGAATGGAGAAGTGTTGCGTACCATTTTCAGGTCACTGTGACCTTGACCTTTGACCTTGATTTTACAAAAAGCTTATACCTTACCAGCTGGCAAAAGCTTTCCAGAGTATATCTCCTATACTTTACCAGCTACGGATTCCAAATTTGGTGTGTGAGTTCATCTTGGGATTGCGGAGTGTTGCATACCATTTTCAGCTCACTGTGACCTTAACCTTTGAAGGTTTCACAAAAACCTTGTCCGGAGTATATCTCCTATACCTTACCAGCTAAGGATTCCAAATTTGGTGTGTGAGTTCATCTTGGGATGGTGGAGTGTCGCATACCATTTTCAGGTCACTGTGACCTTGACCTTTGACCTCGATTATACAAAAAGCTTGTCCGGAGCATATCTCCTATACCTTACCAGCTACAGACTCCAAATTTAGTGTGTTAGTTCATCTTGGGATGGCGGAGTGTCGCATACCATTTTCAGGTCACTGTGACCTTGACCTTGACCTTTGACCACGATTTTACAAAAAGCTTATCCGGAGCATATTTCCTATACCTTACCAGCTACAGACCCCAAATTTGGTGTGTGAGTTCATCTTGGGATGGCTGAGTGTCGTGTACCATTTTCAGGTCACTGTGACCTTGACCTTTGACCTCGATTTTACAAAAAGCTTGGCCGGAGTATATCTCCAATACCTTACCAGCGACGGATTCCAAATTTGGAGTATGAATTCATCTTGGGATGGCGGAGTGTCGCATTCCATTTTCAGGTCACTGTGACCTTGACCTTGACCTTTGACCTCGATTTTAAAAAAAGCTTGTCTGGAGAATATCTCCTATACCTTATCAGCTACGGATTCCAAATTTGACCCTGTGTCTTTTTTTAAAACGTTAAGAATTTACCTAGGATCTGTTTTTAACGTTGACAATTAACCCCAGGGTCCATTTTAACGTTGAGAATGATCTAGGGTCCTTTCCATCCCCGGCTCTTTTCTTAGCTATCATAATCGTCAAAGGTTCTGTTTTTAATGTTAAGAACTGACTCCTGTGTCATTTTTAACAGCATCAAAATTTCATGTAACACCTGCATTACATTGTATTGTCTTTCCGCCAAAATGCATTTTGGTGTCAAACACTTTGTGGCATTTGTCACCGGTGAGGACTCTCTTGTTTACATGAATATTGAACTGGGGAAGGGTCAAACTCTTATCTAGTGGAGATGCGTTTGCGCACAGAGTAGAACCAGGGTCCCTGCTTATAAAGCTTTTAGTTGAGTCTGAGATCGTTCTCAAGTTTTTGATTGGTCAGATTTGAGCCTTTGGCTCAAATCTGACCAATCAAAAGCTTGAGAACTCAAATCTGACCAATCAAAAGCTTGAGAACTCAAATCTGACCAATCAAAAGTTGCTTATGGAATACAGTTGAACTTCGATATCTCAAGCTTCAAGGGACCATACAAATTAGTTCGAGATAACAGAGGTCCAAGTCATCTGATTTATAATCTGACCAATATCTCAAGTTCACAGCTCAATGCAGGTCTAAAGTAATGCTAAAAGCTCCAGCAGGAGCTTTCAGCATTACTTTTGACCTGCATTAAGCTGTCACATGTGTTTCTAGATATGTGTAGTGATACGTTTTAGAATAATTCTGTATTGTAAATTTTGGAAGGGCTGAACTTTTAGTTTGAGTTATCCCGAAGTTCGGTCGAGTTATCCGAGTTCAAGATATCGAAGTTCAATTGTATGTCAGATTCTGCAGTTTCTGTCATAACCAAAACTGCCTGTGCCAGTATTAAAACAATTACTTAATTCATATTCATGATGTCATTAGTTCATACATGAATATTTATCAGGTAAATTGTTAACCCTTTACGCCATGAATATTAATAGAAATAACAACATTGTAAATATGAGTTAGATTAAGATTTATGATGACGCATGGACACGTGAAGTTTTGGTCATGGTTGAAACTGTAGAATCTTATCTATATTTTTCTATGAGCAATCAGAGCAGACCCTGATCAGAGGACTCCTGGAAGAACTGTCTGGTCTGGGTCTACTCTATTTGCAAGGCATAGAAAGGCATATTTATGAAGTAAAGGGTTAATCCTTTTCTTCATATATATACACATTTGCAAACAGAGAAGACCCAGATCAGATGGCTTCTGCAGGAGGCGTCTGATGAGGGTCTGCTCTGTTTGCTAATGGAATCTGATAGATCAGGTGTTTTAGTCTCTAAAATGGCTATAATGTTTCTCCTTCCATATTTGAATAATTAACTAGTTTGTCTATGAAGATTAAGTAAATCTAGATATTGAAATTTGGAGTAAATGTAGAACAGGGAAAGGGTTAAGGCAAAATTTAGGACTAAACTTGCTACTTTGTAAGTAAAAATGACTATGTACAACATTTAGCCTTTGATAAATAATAATCAACCCTTCTCTTGCTGAATTTTAAAATATATTTCTCCTTCTTTATCCATGCCCTGTTGTATATTTACATATACATGTATCTTCACTGTGTACACGTATTTCGCTGTGCAATCACTGCTGTGGAGTGCACTGGTTGCACAATCAACTTATAAATAGTGCAGACCCAGATGAGACAGCTCCTGCAGGAGCTGTCTCATCTGGGTCTTCACTATTTACAGGTAGGTATATTGACACGAATAGCAAGCGAAGGGTTAACCTTTACTTGATCATTCCACCCTTTTAGCTCACCTGAGTATGCTCATGTGAGCTTTTGTGATCATCCACTGCCTGGCATCCATCTGTCTATGCATGCATGCATCCCTCTGTCTGTCCATCTGTTTTACTGTCTGTCCATCAACAGTTGCTTTAGAAGACAACTCCTGGAACCACAAGGCAGAATGTAACCAAACTAACATAAATGATCTTTGTTAAAAGAATCTGCATCCATAAAGAACTCTGGTTGCTTTAAACATCTTCAAAACCAGTGTTCAGAACTAAATTATATTTGATAGGAATAGAATTCTTGTGACCCTCTACCAAACTGGTTAAATCGATCAATTGTTCAACAGTCAAACAGGGAAAGGACATACAAAAGGACACCACACCAAACACCACCAAACAAGAAATTGCACAGCCACAAGACAAAACCCAACAGAATACATATCAAGACGTGAAACATTAAACATTAACCCTGGTTCCCTGTTCTGTATTTAGACAAAATTCAATACCTACTGAATATTCATTAACAAAATAAATATAAAGAAATATAGAAGGTGGAACATTGTAGACATTTAAGAGAGAAAGGAAACAGATCAATCAAAATCTATTAGCAAACACAGCAGACCCTGATCAGACGGCTCCTCTAGGAGCTGTCTGATCTGGGTCTACTCTGTTTGCAAAAGCGTGAAAACACGTCTATATGAGGGAAAGGGTTAAGCATATTAAATAACAAAGTTGACTATAGGGTGAAAGCAGGAGTACAGCCTTGGAAAAATGGCTACTGGGGTCTTAAACCAGTCCTGGTACCCAACCTTGCACTAATTCCATGTTCACCCAAGTCAAAATGTAAATCGAATCCCCCCTCCAGATAACTACACAACATGAGTAACAAAGTCAAGACTAAATAGTTTTAAAATAAACTAAAACGGTAAACAAGCAACATCATTTAAATGACGTCATAGTCTAAAAGTATGGAAAAATACATGAAGCATTTCGACAACGATATTTTAAAATAAGTCAGAAGAAAATATGAATACAAGTGGATGCTAAATATGTACAACTGTTTTACAATGTATCTGAAAAAGAATAAACATTAAACTTTAAAATATTCTGCTCCAGAAATTGTGGTTGAATTTGAATGGTATTTGGTAGGAATAGTCTTCCTGTGACTCTCTGCCAAAATGCTCAAAGTAAGTTGATAAGCAAAAAATCATTGTCGCCAGGTGCTGGGCTGAATTTTTAAAATCTATTTTGAAAGCTTTATAAATGTTCTTCTCCAAAATAAATGGTTCAATTTAAATGGTGTTTATTAGAATAGTCCCCTGGTGACATTTTATTAAAATTGCTAAAACTGTGACGCTATCTGAAAATATGGCCGTCAGGAGTGGAGCTAAATTTCTATATACATGTATGTCTGTATGGAAAATATTTCTTCTCTAAAGTAAACAGTCCAATTTAAATTGCATTTGGTAAGAATAGTCCTCTGGTGACTCTTTATCAGTAATGCTAAAACGATGTGGTTCTCTTTAAACACATGGCCACCAGGAGTAGGGCTAATTTACTTATATGACTGTAGTGAAAACTTTAAAAAATCTTCTCCAAAACGTGTGGTCCAGTTAAATGGTATTTGGTTGGAATAGTCCTGTGGGGACCATTTTGAGAACAATTTTGACACCATGCTTTTTGAACAAATTGAAACATTTTCAATTTATAACATTAAAAACTACAGTAAAAGCTCTATCTCGAGAACCCCAAAAAACTCGTTCACTATCCTTAATTCGAACTAATTATGCAGTCCCAACTCCTTCCTTCTTAAATTTTATATGTTCGACCTTCGATAACTAGACAATGCGAAACTCGAACTCTCGAACTCATCTCCTGGTCCGCTGATTAATAAAACAGTGCAGAGAATCTTTGATAAATCAAACCGTTATCTTACCTGTATGGATGTGCATCGGACTGGCGATTCACACCTCTCAGCGACAATCTCAGCTTGCCAATAATTACGTGATTGATAGATCTAGACAATGGGTAAATGGGTGATGTTTTATCTAGGTGTTAGAATTTAAATGTGTGTGTTTGTGAAGGTTGTTTGAGCTAACATCGACTGTCATATCGTAGGGCTATAACACGATCGAAATGTTCAAACTTCATCATTCACAATGGCAGAAATAACAGTTGAACAAATACAATTTGTTCTCCTCTGTTTTTGTGTCACCTGCCGAGAGGCAGTGTGTCACTTAGGGATCACTTTTCCGTCGTCTGTCTGTCTGTCCGTCTGTCCGTCTGTCTGTCTGTCACATTTTCTTTTTTTTTGGCTGTCATTTCTACACTAATCATTATAGAGCTTTCAAATTTCACATGCATCTTTCTGTCATTGAGGACCATTTATGTAACTAAGGTTCACTACTCTGCATGCAATACTTTTTTAGTTATTCCCCTTTGTTCTGATTTTGCACTCCAGCATATTAACCCCTCCATCACACTTTCTTGTTTTGGCTGTCATTTCTAAACTAATCATTATAGAACTTTCAAATTTCACATGTGTCTTCCTCTCGTTGAGGACCATTGATGTAACTAAGGTTCATGCAATACTTTTTTCGTTATTATGTTGTGCTTTCTGTCTGTCCATCTGTCCATCCGTCCATCTGTCTGTCCATCCGTCTGTCACGCTTCTTGTCTGGGCCATATCTCCTACAAAGTTATGCCAAATTCATTATAACTTCACACATTGAAGAAGCATGATGAGGGCCAGTGTCATGCACAAGGGCCATAACTCTAGCATCAATTTTTTTGGAGTTATTCCCCTTTTCAGTATTTTTATACCCCCACAAACAGAGTTTGAGGGGGGTATACTGGAATCAGCCTGTCTGTCGGTCGTCGGTCGGTCGGTTGGTCGGTCGGTCTGTCTGTCTGCAAAATCTTGTACGGCGAACTCCTCCTTCAGTTTGAACCCGATTCATTTGATACCTGGCATAAATGTTACTCAGGTATAGTAGATGTGCAAGACATAAATTTGAGGTCTCTGTGACCTTGACCTTGACCTTTGGCCTTGAAATTGGTCTTGAAATTGGCTGGCAAAAGCTTGTACTTTGAACTCCTCCTTCACATTCAACCTGATTTACTTGATACTTGGCATAAATGTTACTCAGGAGTAGTAGATGTGCAAGACACAAATTTCAGGTCTCTGTGACATTGACCTTGACCTTTGGCCTTGAAATTGGTCTTGAAATTGGCAGGCAAAAGCTTGTACTTTGAACTCCTCCTTCACATTCAACCTGATTTACTTAATACTTGGCATAAATGTTACTCAGGAGTAGTAGATGTGCAAGACACAAATTTCAGGTCTCCGTGACCTTGACCTTTGGCCTTGAAATTGGTCTTGAAATTGGCAGGCAAAATCTTGTACTTTGAACTCCTCCTTCACTTTCAACCTGATTCACTTGATACTTGGCATAAATGTTACTCAGGAGTAGTAGATGTGCAAGACACAAATTTCAGGTCTCTGTGACATTGACCTTGACCTTTGGCCTTGAAATTGGTCTTGAAATTGGCAGGCAAAAGCTTGTACTTTGAACTCCTCCTTCACATTCAACCTGATTCATTTAATACTTGTCATACATGTTACTCAGGAGTAGTAGATGTGCAAGACACAAATTTCAGGTCTCTGTGACCTTGACCTTGACCTTTGGCCTTGAAATTGGTCTTGAAATTGGCAGGCAAAATCTTGTACTTTGAACTCCTCCTTCACTTTCAACCTGATTCACTTGATACTTGGCATAAATGTTACTCAGGAGTAGTAGATGTGCAAGACACAAATTTAAGGTCTCTGTGACCTTGACCTTTGGCCTTGAAATTGGTCTTGAAATTGGCAGGCAAAATCTTGTACTTTGAACTCCTCTTTCACTTTCAACCTGATTTACTTGATACTTGGCATAAATGTTACTCAGGAGTAGTAGATGTGCAAGACACAAATTTAAGGTCTCTGTGACCTTGACCTTTGGCCTTGAAATTGGTCTTGAAATTGGCAGGCAAAATCTTGTACTTTGAACTTCTCCTTCACTTTCAACCTGATTCACTTGATACTTGGCATAAATGTTACTCAGGAGTAGTAGATGTGCAAGACACAAATTTCAAATCTCTGTGACCTTGACCTTTGGCCTTGAAATTGGTCTTGAAATTGGCAGGCAAAATCTTGTACGGCGTACTCCTCCTTCACTTTCAACCTGATTCACTTGATACTTGGCATAAATGATACTCAGGAGTAGTAGATGTGCAAGACACAAATTTCAGGTCTCTGTGACATTGACCTTGACCCTTGGCCTTGAAATTGGTTTCAAAATTGGCAGGCAAAATCTTGTACTTTGAACTCCTCCTTCACTTTCAACCTGATTCACTTGATGCTTGGCATAAATCTTACTCAGGAGTAGTAGATGTGCAAGACACAAATTTCAAATCTCTGTGACCTTGACCTTTGGCCTTGAAATTGGTCTTAAAATTGGCAGGCAAAACCTTGTACGGCGAACTCCTCCTTCACTTTCAACCTGATTCACTTGATACTTTGCATAAATGTTACTCAGGAGTAGTAGATGTGCAAGACACAAATTTCAGGTCTCTGTGGCCTTGACCTTTGGCCTTGAAATTGGCAGGCAAAATCTTGTACTTTGAACTCCTCCTTCAAGTTCAACCTGATTCACTTGATACTTGGCATAAATGTTACGCAGGAGTAGTATATGTGCAAGACACAAATATCAGGTCTCTGTTACCTTGACCTTTGTCCTTGAAATTGGTCTTGAAATTGGCAGGCAAAATCCTGTTATTTTAACTCCTCCTTCACTTTCAACCTGACTCACTTGATACTTGTTTTGGCTTGTAATATTGGGAGTTGGTGTCACAGTTTTAAAGTTACTGAATTTATATTTGGGATACGTAATAGTCACAAATAGCAGATGCGCAAGACACAATTTTCATGTGTTTACGGTTAGCCATTGTAGAATTATCCCCCCCCCCCCCCTGAACTTTGAATATTTGTTGTCATTTTTGCATGAACCATGGGGAGTTGGTGTCACAAACTCCTCCTTCATTTTGAAACTTATTAAATTGATACTTGCCATACATACTAAACACGAATAGTACATGTGCAAGACACAATTTTCCTGTGTTTAGTGTTAGCCATTACAGAATTTTCTCTATTTGAACTTTGGGTATTTTTGTTATTTGGTCCTGTTACATGTTCAAAACTTGGATTTGCAATCAAGGCTGTCGTGTGGGGGTATTCATCACCTTTAGTGATAGTTCTAGTTTGGTCGGAAAATTACTCTTTATCTACTGGTTCAATTGATTTGAAACTTCACATATGGAACAATCATGATGAGGGGTAGTGTCATGCACAAGGGCCATAACTCTAGCATCAATATTTTTGGAGTTTTTCCTCTTTTTAATATTTTCTTGTCAGTCCGTCTGTCACGCTTCGTGTCCAGGCCATATCTCCTACAAAGTTAGGCCAAATTCATTATAACTTCACACATTAAAGGAGCATTATGAGGAGTAGTGTCATGCACAAGGGCCATTACTCTAGCATCAATATTTTTAAGAAACAAATAGTGAAATCTTTGATAATCTTCTTCTCTGAAACTGGAGGGTTCTCAGCTTTCATATTTGGCACATAGCATCATGTTCAGGTCCTCTACAAAAGTTACATAAATTATGGCCCAGGGGTCAAAATTGGTCCCGCCCCAGGGGTGACAGTTTCCAATAGAAACAAATAGTGAAATCTTTGAAAATCTTCTGGTCTGAAACTGGAAGGTATTCAGCTTTCATATTTGGCACAGAGCATCATGTTCAGGTCCTCTACAAAAGTTATATTAATTATGACCCTGGGGTCAAAATTGGCCCACCCCAGGGGTGGGCAGTTTTCAATAAAAACATATAGTGAAAACTTTGAAAATCTTCTCCTTTGAAACCAGAATGTTCTCAGCTTTCATATTTAGCACATTGCATCATATTCAGGTCGTCTACAAAAGTTATATAAATTATGGTCTTGGGGTCAAAATTGGCCCGCCCTAGGGGTGGACAGTTTTCAATAGAAACAAATAGTGAAATCTTTAAAAATCCTCTCCTCTGAAACTGGAAGGCTTCTAGCTTTCATATTTGGTACAGAGCATCATGTTCAGGTCCTCTACAACTGTTATATAAATTATGGCCCTAGGGTCAAAATTATCCCTGCCACAGGGGTGGGCAGTTTTCAATAGAAACATATTGAGAAAACTTTGAAAATCTTCTTTTCTGAAACTCGAAGGTTAATCTGAGCTTTCATATTTTGCTTATAGCATCATGTTCAGGTCCCCTACAAGTTTTTCTAAATTATTCCCCTGGGGCCAAAATTGGCCCGCCCCAGGGCCGGCTAGTTTTCTATAGAAACATATAGTGAAAACTTTGAAAATCTTCTCCACTGGTTGTCTGGTGAGCGGACTGTCTCTGGTGAGCGCTTCAGGGCCATTCTGGCCCTCTTGTTTTTAATGTTATTATAATATTCAGCATATGATTATTCACAACATAGCATTCATTAATTCTCACATAAAATTAATGAAGAAAAAGGTTAACTCTTTACTCCATAAATAGCCTTTTTATGCCTTTACAAAGTTTACAGAGAAGACTCAAATCATATGCCTCCTATCATTTAGCAGTCGACTGATCTGGGTCAGGCCTTTCTGGGCCTCTGCAATAACCACTTCTTGAAACCATTGTGATAAATAGAGCATTTTTTCCTATAGGAGCAAATGCTCTATTTATCACAATGGTTTCAAACTACAAAATTCTAAAATTTTACTTTTCTCTAGTAAATGCTCCTTCTGGGTAGATTCATTCAAATAGGTTGGGTCAAAAAATAACCTATGGAGGAAAGGGTTAAGGGTGATTCTACAGTTTCTACCTTAGTCAAAATGTCCTTTGTTCATGCCTTATTATAAAGATAAACTAATATTTATGATGTCATTATTTCTATGAATATATTCATGAGGGATTGGGTTATGATAATACAATGTAGTAATTAAGGTGAATATCAGTCTTTGGATACTGGCCAATGTGATATTTGTTAACCATTTCCTCCATATATACGCCTATCTACGCCTCTGTAAAAGCCAATTCTTGAAACCATTGTGATAAATAGAGCATTTGCTCCAAAACCACACAATTCTAACATGTTCCTTTTCTCTAGTAACTGCTCCTTTTTAGCTCACCTTGCATGAAGTGCCAAGGTGAGCTATTGTGATCGTCATGTGTCTGTCGTCAACTTTTTCTTAACATCTCCTCCTAAACTAATTGCTGGATTTTTACCAAACTTGGCAGAAATGTTCCTTGGGTCAGCCTCTTCCAAAGTTGTTCAAAAAATTTGATTCCCTTCAGAAGTCTGGTTTCTATGGCAACCAATGTCCAAAAAGAAGTTAAATCTTTAAAAATCCTCTTGTCAAAAACAGTTAGGCCTAGGGCTACCAAATTTGGTATGTAGAATTATCTAGTGGACCTCTACATAGATTGTCAGAATCTTGCCCAAATTTGGTTTAAAATTGGCTCAACCCAGGGGTGACAGTTTTGCATAGGATTATATAGTAAATTCTTCTTGTCTGAAGCCAAAAAGCTTAGAGCTGTGAAATTTGGTATGCAGCACCATCTGGTGAACCTTTACTAAGATTGTTCAAATTGTGCACCTGGGGTCAAACTCGGCCACACCCTGTGGGTCACATGTTTTACATAGGATTATATAGTAAACACTTTAAAACTCTTCGTCTCAAACATGAAAGGCTTAGAGCTGTGATATTTGCTATGAAGCATCATCTAGTGAACCTTTACTAAGAATACTCAAATTATGCCACTGTGGTCAAAATTGTCCCCACAACGGGGGTAACAAATTTTACTGAACATTTTAAAATTATTCTTGTTAAAAACTGTAAGGCCTAGTGCTAGCAATTATAAATTCCCCTGGGGTCAAAAACGGCCCATTCCATTAGTTAGCATGCATCATCATCTGGTGGAGCTTAACCAAGATTGTTCAAATTGTGCCCCTGGGGTAAAAGTTAATAGGTCTCATCACATCATTTAACTAGATGAGCAATACAGGGCCATTATGGGCCACTTGTTGATAGATTTATTCAGAGAGGTTTGGTCTATAATTAGCCTATTGGTGATCTATTTCTGTAGTTTTTGTCAAAACCTGTTGGAGCAAATGCTCAATTTATCATGGTGACTATTACAGAGGTGCCAAAAGGCGTCTGTATGAGGGAATGGGTTAACAGACTTTAAATGTATTTTCATTTTGTTGATGTGAAATAAGACTATCTGAAACTAATGCAGATAATTGTACTTTGCAGGTAACCATAGCGAGTGAGCCGATCCCTGTGATTTCTATTACCTGTACCTCGTGTGTGGCCAATAATGTATTTTGTAATAGTAACACCAAGTCAACAGCCTTTGAGAGTATATGTGTGTCTGGTTGCACAAACAGTACCACCTACCTATGGACTATCGAAGATTCAAGTGGAAATACTTTGGATGTTGATACAGCATTGACAACAACAGGGTCAAACAGGAGTAATTTTGGCCTCAGATCAGGTGTGCTTGCAACGAATACAGACTACATTTTCAAACTGTCCGCCACTGATTCTGGAAAAAATGGCAACTCTCAATATTTAATTAAAGCATGCACTGCGCCATCTGCAACATGCTCTGTCTCCTCACCAGCATTAATTGTTCCTCTTCAAGATGTGGTGAACGTGTCCTGTCAGGGCTTGACAGATTCAGATTTAATGACAGCTTTCTATATCAAGATAGTTGTGGCCTCTATATCAAGTACAGATGAGTACATAGTGTATTATGGGACAAAAACTGTCATACAGGTGTTCATATCACCCTTCGGAGGTACAACGTTAGAGAATGTCCAAGTGAAAGTGTACGTAGAAAATGACTATGGGATCAGCACCTTCACCACATCAGTGTAAGTTTGACAATTTTTTCAGAGCTTGCCTACTACCTTTAACCCATTTCTTCATATAAATGCGCTTTCTCCTACAGGAGCAGTCTGATCTGGGTCTGCTCTTTTTGCTTATAGAATTTGATAGATCTGTTTCTTTAGTTTCTAAAATGGCTACATTGTTCCACCTTCTGTATTTTATTATTCCCTCGTTGACGATAGTCAGGAGGGCATTATGTTTTGCACATGTCTGTCCGTCTGTCTGTCCGCACTCACCAATGGGTAGTTGTGTGACTTTTTCTAACTAGTCGCACAAGTAAAATCATTAACCTGGCCATCTCTTGTGACATTAACCTGGCCATTTCTTGTGACATTAACCTGGCCAGTTGTGGGACATAGGGTTAGGGTTAGGGTTAGCTCCAGATCATTCTATTCCAAAGTTAGAGCCAAAAATACGTTTTACTTGTGGGACTAGTCCCACAAGAAAAGATCAAAGGAAAAAGTCACACAACTACCCATTTGTGAGTGCGTCCGTCTATCTGTCCTTCTGTCACGCTTTTAGGTGCCGTTGGTTGTCACGGATCTTCAAGTGTTATATGTCAGTAATTTCTACACTCATACACATGAAACTTCACATACACATGCATACACATCAATTACCATCTGTGCTATCATTTGGCACCCTATCCATGCTGCCCGCAAGCCCAAGGTCGAGGTCAAATGACTTGGAAATTTTACGTGCAGTTGGTTGTCACATTTATGTGCATTTTTAGCTCACCAGAGCACTTTGTGCTCAGGGTGAGCTTTTGTGATCGCCCGTTGTCCGTCGTCCGTCGCCGTCCGTCGTTCGTCGTCCGTCGTCAACAATTTGAACCTTTAAAAGTCTTCTCCTCAGAATCTACAGGGTTCTCATCTTTCATCTTTGGCACATAGTATCATCTTTAAGTCCTCTACAAAAGTTATATAAATTATGCCCCTGGGGTCAAAATTGGCCCCGCCCCAGGGGTGCCTTGTTTTCAGTAGAAACATATAGTAAAACTTTGAAAATCTTCTCCTCTTAAACCAGAAGGTTCTCAGCTTTCATGTTTGGCACATAGCATCATGTTCAGATCCTCTACAAAAGTTATATAAATTATGGCCCTGCGGTCAAAATTGGCCCCGCCCCAGGGGTGGGCAGTTTTAAATAGAAACAAATAGTGAAATCTTTGAAAACCTTCTCCTCTGAAACTGCAAGTCTCTCAGCTTTCATATTTGGCACAGAGCATCATGTTCAGGTCCTCTACAAAAGTTATATAAATTATGGCCCTGGGGTCAAAATTGGCCCTGTCCCAGGAGTGCCTTGTTTTCAATAGAAACATATAGTAAAATCTTTGAAAACCTTCTCCTCTGAAACTGCAAGTGTCTCAGCTTTCATATTTGGCACAGAGCATCATGTTCAGATCCTCTACAAAAGTTATATAAATTATGCCCCTTGGGTCAAAATTGGCCCCGCCCCAGGGGTGGGCATTTTTAAATAGAAACAAATAGTGAAATCTTTGAAAATCTTCTTCTCTGAAACTTGAAGGCTCTCAGCTTTCATATTTGGCACAGAGCATCATGTTCAGGTCCTCTACAACAGTTATATAAATTATGGCCCTGGGGTCAAAATTGGCCCCACCCCAGGGGTGGGCAGTTTTCAATAGAAATAAATGCATGTAGGGAAAACTTTGAAAACCTTCTCCTCTGAAACTTAAAGGTTTTCGGCTTTCATATTTGGCACATAGCATCATGTCCAGGTCCTCTACAAAATATGTATAAAATATGGCCCCAGGGTCAAAATTCGCCCCGCTCCAGGGTCAAAATTCGCCCCGCCCCAGGGGTGGGCAGTTTTCAATAGAAACAAATAGTGAAATCTTTGAATATCTTCTTCTCTGAAACTGGAAGGTTCTCAGCTTTCATATTTTGCACATAGCATCATGTTCAGGTCTTCTACAAAAGTTATAGAAATTATGGCCCTGGGGTCAAAATTGGCCCGCCCCAGGGGTAGCCAGTTTTCAATAGAAACATATAGTGAAAACTTTGAAAATCTTCTCGTCTTAAACTGGAAGGTTCTCAGCTTTCATATTTGGCACAAAGCATCATGTTCAGGTCCTCTACAAAAGTTATATAAATTGTGCCTCTTGGGTCAAAATTAGCCCCGCCCCAGGGCAGGCTAGTTTTCTATAGAAACATATAGTAAAAACTTTGAAAATCTTCTTGCATATACACATTAAACACAATCCATACTTTCATTGCACACCCAGGCTGCCCATGCTGCCCTCAAGCCCAGGGTCAAGGTCAAATGACTGTCTGTTGACTTTTATTCCTCACATTCTCTCTGACTGCTGACTAGAGTCATATAAAACTTGACACAATACATAATCATTAAGAGGAGATGCGCATCCAATAATAGTTTAACAGTTTATCTATTTTCTTACAGAGTTATGCCCCTTTGAATTTTGGTCTTTCTGTCGGTCTGTTGATTTTTAGCTTGTCTGTTTCGAAGAAAAGTCAAGCTTTTGTGATCACTAGGTGGTTAGCATCGTCATCTTCATTGTCATTGTTGTTGGTGTGCAAAAACTTTAATGTTGCTCATTACTCAAAAAGTATAAGACTCTTGATTTCAAAATTTTGGAATTATGGCCCTTTATTTTTAGCTCACCAGAGCACAAAGTGCTCAGGGTGAGCTTTTGTGATCGCTTGATGTCTGGCATGTGTCGTGCGTCTTCCCGCGTCAGCAATTGTTAAGGTCCTCTACAAAAGTTATATAAATTATGACCCTGGGGTCAAAATTGGCCCCGCCCCAGGGGTGGGCAGTTTTAAATAGAAACAAATAGTGAAATCATTGAAAATCTTCTTCTTTGAAACTGGAAGTCTCTCAGCTTTCATATTTGGCACAGAGCATCATGTTCAGGTCCTATACAAAAGTTGTATAAATAATTCCCCTGGGGTCAAAATTGGCCCTGCCCCAGGGGTGGGCAGTTTTCAATAGAAACATATAGTAAACCTTTGAAAATCTTCTCCTTTGAAACCAGAATGTTCTTAGCTTTCATGTTTGGCGCATAGCATCATGTTCAGGTCCTCTACAGAAGTTATTTAAATCATGACCCTGGGGTCAAAATTGGCCCCGCCCCAGGGGTGGGAAGTTTTCAATAGAAACATATAGTAAACCTTTGAAAATCTTCTCCTTTGAAACCAGAAGGTTCTCAGTTTTCATATTTGGCACATAGCATCATGTTCAGGTCCTCTACAAAATGTATTTAAATTATGGCCCTGGGGTCAAAATTGGCCCCGCCCCAGGGATGGGCAGTTTTCAATAGAAACAAATAGTGAAATCTTGTTATATAAATTATGCCTCTTGGGTCAAAATTGGCCCCGCCCCAGGGGTGGGAAGTTTTCAATAAAAACATATAGTAAAACTTTGAAAATCTTCTCCTTTGAAACCAGAATGTTCTCAGCTTTCATATTTGGCACATAGCATCATGTTCAGGTCTTCTACAAAAGTTATTTAAATCATGGCTCTGGGGTCAAAATTAGCCCCGCCCCAGGGGTGGTCAGTTTTCAATAGAAACAAATAGTGAAAACTTTGAAAATCTTCTCCTCTGAAACTAGAAGGTTTCTAGCTTTCATATTTGACACATAGCATCATATTCAGGTCCTCTACAAAATTATATAATTTATGGCCCTGGGGATAAAATTGGCCCCGCCCCAGGGATAGGCAGTTTTCAATAGAAACAAATAGTGAAATCTTTGAAAATCTTCTTCTCTGAAACTGGAATGCACTAAGCTTTCATATTTGGTACAGGGCATCATGTTCAGGTCCTCTACAAATGTTAAATAAATTATGCCCCTGGGGTCAAAATTGGCCCCACCCCAGGGCCGGCTAGTTGTCTATAGAAACATATAGTGGAAACTTTGAAAATCTTCTCCTCTGATTGTCTGATGAGCGCTTCAGGGCCATTCTGGCCCTCTTGTTTTCATTTTTATACGCCCACCTAATAAAGGTGGTCGTATATTGTCGTGGCCCCGTCCGTCCGTCCGTCCGTTCATTCGTTCGTTCGTTCGTTTGTTCGATCGTTCATTCGTTCGTTCGTCCGTCAACATTTTGTTTGTCTGCTGTTTTCTGGGAAAACTATTTGACAGATATTAATGAAACTTCACACAAATGTTAAATGCATCAAGATCTGAAGCTGAGGTGATTCTGAGGTTCATTTGATTCTTCATTTTAGAGTTATGGCCCTTGTCCTTAAAAAATATGCAAATAGTTTGTCCGCTGTTTTCTGGGAAAACTATTTGAGAGATATTAATGAAACTTCACACAAATGTTTAATGCATGAAGATCTGAAGCTGAGTCGATTCTGAGGTTCATTTGATTTGTCGTTTTGGAGTTATGGCCCTTTTACTTAAAAAATAATGCAAATACATGCAAATAATTTGTCCGCTGTTTTCTGGGAAAACTATTTGAGAGATATTAAAGAAACTTCACACAAATCTTTAATGCATCAAGATCTGAAGCTGAGTTGATTCTGAGGTTCATTTGATTTTTCATTTCGGAGTTATGGCCCTTTTTCTTAAAAAATAATGCAAATACATGCAAATAGTTTTTCTGCTGTTTTCTGGGAAAACTATTTGAGAGATATTAATGAAACTTCACACAAATGTTTAATGTATCAAGGTCTGAAGCTGAGTCGATTCTGAGGTTCATTTGATTTGTCGTTTCGGAGTTATGGCCCTTGTCCTTAAAAAATATGCAAATAGTTTTTCCGCTGTTTTCTGGGAAAACTATTTGAGAGATATTAATGAAACTTCACACAAATGTTTAATGCATGAAGATCTGAAGCTGAGTTGATTCTGAGGTTCATTTGATTTTTCATTTCAGAGTTATGGCCCTTGTCTTTAAAAAATATGCAGATAGTTTGTCCGCTGTTTTCTGGGAAAACTATTTGAGAGATATTAATGAAACTTCACACAAATGTTAAATGCATCAAGATCTGATGCTGAGTTGATTTTGAGGTTTATTTGATTTTCCGTTTCAGATTTATTGCCCTTTTACTTAAAAAAATGCAAATATATGCAAATAGTTTTTCCACTGTTTTCTGGCAAAACTGTTTGACAGATATTAATGAAACTTCATACACATGTTTAATGCATCAAGACCTGAAGCTAAGATAATTCTGAGGGTCATTTAATTTGTTGTTTTGGAGTTATGGCCCTTGCACTTAAAAAATAATGCAAATCTATGCAAATAGGAGGATGGCCAGAAGGCATGTTGAATCAGAGAAAGTTTGCAAGTGGGCGTATTATGTACCGTATGCGGTATTCTTGTTTTTTAATTTTGCTGGACAAGCACCAAATCAGACAAGCGTTGGCACCACATGCGGCTCTTATTTTTCTGTACAGTTTCTCAGCAACTGCTGCTGGAATCCAATGAAACTTGACATGATGCTTTATCATAAAGAGGATAGGCGCATGCAATTACAGTTTTCCAGCTGATCGATTTTCTTACAAAGTTATGCCCCTTTGTTTAAAAGTTTTGTATTGGTCTGTCTATTGACTTTTATTCCGTGTGGTTTCTCAGCAACTGCTAACTGGAATCCAATGAAACTTGACATGGTGCTTTATCGTAAAGAGGAGATGCACATGCAATTATATTGTTTTCTAGCTAATTGATTTTCTTACAAAGTTATGCACTTTTGTTTAAAAGTTTTGTATTGGTCTTTCTGTTGACTTTTATTCCATGCGGTTTCTCAGCAACTTCTTACTGGAATCCAATGAAACTTGACATGATGCTTTATCATAGAGAGGACATGCACATTCAATTTTAGTTTTCTGGTTGATTGATTTTCTTACGAAGTTATGCCCCTTTGTTTAAAAGTTATATGTTGGTCTGTCTGTTGACTTTTATTCTGCAACGTTTCTCAGCAACTGCTGACTAGAATTGTACAAAACTTGACATGATACTTTAAAATTTAACCATGAAGAGGAGATGCTAATTCAATAATAGTTTTACAGTTTATCTGTAATCTTACAGAGTTATGCCCTTTTGAATTATACAAAGCTTTGTCTTGTGACTGTTAAGTTTGTGGAGGTGTTAATCACTTTCAGTGGTAGTTCTGGTTTTATAGTTCTATCTGATAAATCTGTTTGTTTATGGTAATTGATTACTCTGTTTCTTTAAAAGGCTACAGTTTTCCACTTTCCATATTTGATTATAACTACATACATGTAGTATATTTTGTCCATAAACATTCATTAGGTATTAAAATTTGGAATAAACATAGAACAGGGAAAAGGGTTCATGAATATTCATGAAGTAACCAATTCACTCATAACTGTTCATTAAGAAAAGGGTTAACCTTTTACTCTGTAGATATGCCTTCCTACACTTTTTCAAACTGAGCAGACCCAGATCAGATGACTCCTGTAGTAGTTGTCTGTTCAAGGTATGTTCTGGTTGCTTATGAAATAATGTAGATCTAATTACACAGTTTCTGCCATTGTTTAAAGTTTATGTGTCAATGTGCCAATACGAACATGACTTTCATTAATATTCATAAAGCAATCGTCTCTTACTAGAATATTGATGGAGTGAAGGGTTAAGTTAACAGGGCAGACTCTGACCAGATGCCATTTGCAAGCCCTTTCATCCATAGGCTATTTTCAGATCCAGCCTCTTTGAATGAATCTACCCAAAAAGAGCATTTACTAGAGAAAAGTAAAAACTTCTGTGGTTTGAAACCATTGTGATAAATAGAGCATTTGCTCCTATAGGAGCAAATGCTCTATTTATCACAATGGTTTCAATAAGTGGATATTACAGAGGCGTAGAAAGGCATATTTATGGAGGAAAGGGATAATTGAAATATTTGCATAGGCGTCAAAAGGCATCTCTGCCAGGTAGATAGTTAACCCTTTGCTTCATTTTCATGGATTTGCAAACCGACTAGACCGAGATAAGATGGCTCCTATTGGAACCATCTGATCAGGGTCTGCTCTGTGTGCTTTTGACATGACATAGATCTGATTCTACTGTTTTTGTCACAGCAAAAATAAATCCTTGAAAAGTTTACATTATAAAAGTTCAACTAATAAATATTCAGGATGTCAATAGTTTTTTCATGAATATTGAACAAGGAAAGCGTTGTAGTTCTTCTTAAAACTTTGCTTTTATTTTTCAGAACGGTCAGCTTTAAGAATCCATCTCTGACTTCTATACAGGCTACCTATCTCGATTTCATCATTACCCAGATCAAAACTGATATGAGGGTAATTGCTAACAAGAACAGTCCAATACTCCTCGTCCAGTATGCTATAGCAGTTCTCCATTTCCTAAACGAACAGTCAAGCAATCCAACTTCAGCCCTCTCAGGTACCCTAGAAATACGGACAGCCATAAGGGAGCTGATTTCTACTACACTCAGTGGAATTGACTTGTCCACACTCCAACTGAAGCAGCAGATGGCATCAGCACTCAAATATCTTGCGGTAAAACAAAATAACTGCTCTAATTAACCCATTACCTTATATTGATGACTTTTGACGTCTCTGGAAAAGTCACTTTGTGAAGCCATTGTGATAAATAGAGCATTAAATTTTGCTCCTATAGGAGCAAATGCTCTATTTTTAGCTCACCTGAGCCAAAGGCTCAGGATGAGCTATTGTGACCGCTATTTGTCCGGCGTCCGGCGTCTGGCGTCCAGCGTCCGGCGTCCGGCGTCCGGCCACATTTTCAAACGACATCTCCTCTGAAACTGCTGACCCGATTTTAACCAAATTTTGTCAGAAGCATCAGTGGCTAGGAGGAACGAAATGTTGTTCACATTATGACCCCCGGGCCAAAAATGGCCCCGCCCAAGGGCTTATCAGTTTTTCATAGGAAAATCTTTAAAAATCTTCTTCTCTGAAACTGTAAGGCCTAGACCTTTGATATTTGGCATGTAGCATGATCTAATGGTCCTCTACAAAAATTGTTCAAATTATGACCCCAGGGCCAAAAATGGCCCCGCCCAAGGGCTTATCAGTTTTTCATAGGAAAATCTTTAACATTCTTCTTCTCTGAAACTGTAAGGCCTAGATCTTTGATATTTGGTATGTAGCATGATCTAATGGTCCTCTACAAATATTGTTCAAATTATGACCCCAGGGCCAAAAATGGCCCCGCCCAAGGGCTTATCAGTTTTTCATAGGAAAATCTTTAAAAATCTTCTTCTCTGAAATTGTAAGGCCTAGACCTTTGATATTTGGCATGTAGCATGATCTTATGGTCCTCTACAAAGATTGTACAAATTATGACCCCAGGGCCAAAAATGGCCCCGCCCAAGGGCTTATCAGTTTTTCATAGGAAAATCTTTAACATTCTTCTTCTCTGAAACTGTAAGGCCTAGACCTTTGATAATTGGCATGTAGCATGATCTAATGGTCCTCTACAAAGATTGTTCAAATTTATAATGACCCCAGGCAAAAATGGGCCCGCCCAAGGGCTTATCAGTTTTTCAAAGGAAAATCTTTAACATTCTTCTTCTCTGAAACTGTAAGGCCTAGACCTTTGATATTTGGCATGTAGCATGATCTAATGGTCCTCTAGAAAGATTGTTCAAATTATGACCCCTGGGCCAAAAATGGCCCCGCCCAAGGGCTTATCAGTTTTTCATAGGAAAATCTTTAAAAATCTTCTTCTCTGAAACTGTAAGGCCTAGATCTTTGATTTTTGGTATGTAGCATTAGCTATTGGTCCTCTACAAAGATTGTTCAAATTATGACCCTGGACCAAATATGGCTCCGCCCAGGGCTTATCAGTTTTTCATAGGAAAATCTTTAAAAATCTTCTTCTCTGAAACCATAAGGTCTAAAATTTGATATTTGGTATGTAGCATCATCTTTTGGTCCTCTACAAAGGTTATTCAAATTATACCCCCTTGACCAAAAATGGTCCGTCCCGGGGCTTATCAGTTTTTCATAGGAAAATCTTTAAAAATCTTCTTCTCTGAAACCGTAAGGCCTAGAATTTGATATTTGGTATGTAGCATCATCTTTTGGTCCTCTACAAAGGTTATTCAAATTATACCCCCTTGACCAAAAATGGCCCGCCCCGGGGCTTATCAGTTTTTCATAGGAAAATCTTTAAAAAATCTTCTACTCTGAAACCATAAGGCCTAGACCTTTGATAATTGGTATGTAGCAACCTCTAATGGTCCTCTACAAAAATTATTGAAACTATGACCCCTGGACCAAAAATGGCCCCGGCCCGGGGCTTATCAGTTTTTCATAGGAAAATCTTTGAAAATCTTCTTCTACTAAACTGTAAGGCCTAGACCTTTGAAATTTAGTGTGTATTATCATCTAATGGTTTTCTACCAAGATTGTTAAAATTATGACCCCAGGACCAAAATTGCCCCGCCCCTGGCCAATCAGTTTTTCATAGGAAAATCTTTCAAATCTCCTTCTGTGAAATTGTAAGGCCCAGAACTTTGAAACTTATATAAAGCATCATTTAATGTTCATTTATTTAGATTGTTCAAATTTGAAACTCGAGGCCTAAAATTAAGGCCCTTGGTTTCATATTGGCCCCAATCTGAAGCTTGCTTATTTTTACATAGAAATACAGTGTATGCATATGTCTATAGTAACCAGGTGAGCAATTTAGGGTCATCATGGCCCTCTTGTTTTATAATGACATGTGATAAAACAGAATATTCATTATATTGACAATAATTTTGGAAACATATAGCTTAATATTCATTATAATGTCATTTTCAATACATCAACAGTTTTCAACACTATCTGCCGGAATGAACTGGGTCAGATAAACACAATGGATTTTATACCAGTACAGTTGAATCTGTGACTATCAAAAATAGGTCTAATTATGGGTCTATACGACAGGTGGTAGCTTTCTGAATTACTTTTGCCATGCATTAAGCAACCACCTACTTTTTTAAGACTCCTTTGTTCAATAAATGAATGGTGAATTAGATGAGGTTCTACTGTAGTGCCTTTCAATGATTACACCTTCTATACAGTAAAACCTCTCTTAACCGGCCGTTAAATTTAGTATGATTATTGGTCTTGAAGACAGGTGGCAGCTTAATGCAGGGTGAAAGTCATGCAGAAAGCTCCTAGAGGAGCTTTCTGCATGACTTTCACCCTGCATTAAGCAGCCACCTGCCTAAAAGTGTCTAAATTCTTATCTACTAGAATTCCGGTTAAGAGAGGTTTTACTGTACCATTTTGTACAGGGTTCAATTTGCATGAAGAAAAATACACCTTTAGTGTTTTTTCGCAACATCTATCAACATTTAACCCTTATTCCTGTTGAATACCGGTATTTATGTAAGAAATAAGGAGGTCATGAATATTTATTAGCTGAATTTTTATAATATACATACCCGGTAGTATGTTTTTTTGTATTGGAAGAAACTGTAGATTCAGATATATTATAATTTTCATAAGCAAACAGGGCAGACCCTGATTGGACGGTTGCATTAGGAGCTGTCTGATCTGGGTCTTCCTTGTTTGCAAAGGCTTGAAAAAGCGTTTATTTGGGGGAAAGGGTTAAACATTTGTATACAGAATTTTCAAAATAAAATGCAGTAAAACCTGTCTATAACGGCCACTAAATTACATCAAGTATTTTGTGTTAAAAGCAGGTGGCTGCTTAAAGCAAGGTGAAAGAAAAACAGAACTCACCTATAGAAGCGTTCTGCTTTACATTCACCTTGCTTTAAGCTGCCACCTGCTTTAAATACCAACTAATTAACACAATTTAGTGGCCGTTATAGAGAGGTTTTACTGTGGTACATCATTATTGAACAGCAGAGTCCATTCAATTTGAATTTGTATAACTTGTGAGAAGATTTTTAATGACAAACATGGCAGACCCTGATCCTCTAAGAGCCCTGTGATTTGCACTAGCTGTTTGAAAAATGCCAGTGCACTAAATTAAATTTAAAAAAAGTCTTGTTCCCTGTTTTCAGAGGGTTAACCCTTTCCTGAATATTCATGGACAAAAAAAGTTATATGAAATGTAGAAGGTGGAACATTATAGACATTATAGAAAGTAAAGAAATAGATCTTTCAAATTCCATTAGCAAACACAGCAGACCCTGATCAGATAGCTCTATTAGGATCTGTTTGATCTGGATCTGCTCTATTTGCAGATACATTAAAAGGATTTTATATGTAAAGGGTGTTAAGAAAGTTCGTTCCCATTTTTTAATTATCTTATTTTTGTTGAAAAACCTTTTCAATTGACATGTTGTTTTGAAAGTGTGACTGAATCACTTCTATGCAAATGTGTATTGTGATTTTAACGACGTTCTTATTTCTCACGCGCATCGTTGCCAGGGTAATCGGTACTGATGCTGTAAACAAAACATTTAACGATGTCGGCGGTACATTTAAAGGTTAAAGACCCGAAATCACTGTCGCTAGAGCAAGAGCGGGCTCAAATTCTATAATGTAAAAATGCAGGACTTATAGACAGGGATATTGAAGATCGTATTGGTAAATCTCAGCGCTGGGTTCGTAAATGGAAGGCCAGATGGAGGGACACTGGCGACCTATGTGATTTGGGTCGGTCGGGACGTCCTTCAAAAATACAGGGGAGGGTCAAGAAAACAATCAATAGGATGAAGTACAAGGGAGTAACTCTACCAGAAAAGTAGCAAAACGTCTAAATTCAATCGGAGAAAGCGTCAGTCATGAAACTATTTATAATTATTTGAAATATAAGCTAAAATGGAGACCTTATAAGAGACAAAAAGCCCACCTCATTAACATCAAATAAGTGAAATAACGGTAGAAAATATTAAAGTTTGCTAGGCTGTACAGTCACCTTTCAAGGGAAGACTGGGAGAACTATATCTTCTCTGATGAATCCATGAAATATCTCTTCCACAAGCTGAACCAAAAGAATGATATTGTGTGGGGATCGCAGAATTACGATATCCCTGACGTGATATGCGCAAAGGACAGTAGCAGGGTGATGTTATGGGGTGCCATGGGCGCCCATGGGTTAAGCAAGCTTCACTTCGTCCCTAATAGAAAAACGGTTAATTCAGAGTATTACCGTAAAGAAATTTTGGAAAAAGAGATGAAACCTGCTCTAAGGAGATTTGTCACTGACGGCAAAACCAGCAATAGAAAACTGGTGTCGGATTCCAATGAGGTAGTTTTCCAACAGGATGGGGCCACTCCCCACACGGCCGCGAGCACACAACAGTGGTGTAGAGACAACCTCCCAAAATTCATAGGCAAAGAGGAATGGCCAGGCAACTCACCAGGCCTAAATGTTATAGAAAATCTTTGGAGTATTTTGGACACAGAAGTGTACAAAGAGCCACCCCTACGTCAATGCCTGCCTTTCGACGTCGTTTACGTCAAGCCTGGAACAGTATTCCACTGAATCACTTGACAGCATTGGTCCACTCTATGCCTAATCGTCTCATAAATGTAATAAAAAACAAAGGTGGTCCCTCTGGTTGTTGAGTAAAAAATTTCAGGAGATTCTGACTTATAGTTTTCTTATTAGACATGTGTTAAAAAATAGGAACGAACTTTCTTAACACCCTTTAGGAAAGGGTTAAGCACTGACTATTTTGGAAATACGAAATATCCACTAATCAATTTGATTCAGGCTTCTATGAAGTTATCTCATTTAATCTTATATTTTCAGGCAGTCCAAGAGGAGCTATCATACAAAACTCTGGCAATACTGGTTGATGAAATAGATAGACAAGCTGAAGCAATGAAAGATTTAGCAACAAAAGGAAATAACGGCAACGATTTTGAACCTGTCAACCTTCTGACGGCAATTACTACTACGCAGGGGGCTTTAGAGTCTACACTTCCAGAAAGCAATAGCACAACTATGGCCGGTTTTGGTAGTCTTGACTTGTACACACTGGACATAAGCTCGACCTATAACCCACTATCCACCACCAACCTCGAAACATGGAAGAAAGACATGGTCAGAAAAACACTCACATCCAGTATTGATCTTGTTCTTAGTCGGCTTAAAACAACTGTACCAGGAGGGAATAAAGTGATTTTTTTTATTAATGGTAATGTTTATATTGCATATCATAGTCATGATGACCAACTTCGGAAGATCTCAGGTAGTGGCATACTTATTGATCATGGAACGGATATTATAACAAACAATACTAGCTCTAACTATGACAGTTCAATCTTCCAAATAGCCTCAATCAGCAGTGTAGATCCATCAGCTTTAGGAAATTCAAGCATTGCAACAGTGGGTACAAAGACCATTCAATATGGAATTTATAATGGCCGTGCGCATGTTAAAGTGGAGAACTTGCCACCAGCTAAAAGTATCAAAATGTACATTTTCGCAAAGAACACCACCTTGTATAATATCAGCTCCTCTGGCGTGACCAAGGCAACACATTACGATCCAAAAGCAGGGGCTATTTACAACCAAACTCGAGTCCTGGGTGGAGTTACTAAAACAGCCACTGTAGATATGCAAAGTGAAATGGCTACTGCAATACAGTTTATTGTAAATTTTACTTCCTTACATGGAATTCTGGAAGTGGGGTTGTATGTGAACTCTAGGCTTTTGGAAACAAAAAACATTACTCAAGCTTTGATGCAAAACCAAGTAGACCACAGGAACTATACATTTTTCATCAATGAAAGGTAAGTTCTAGTGTTTAGAATTGGAACCAAACATTTTTCTCGTTCATCAGAACGTGTTTGCAATTAAAATTCTTATAAGGCAGGCTTAATTTGAGTTTGGGTAAAGGCCAAATAGGATTTTCGATTGGGGTTAGAAAATTTCTAGAGCCTTGGTCTATTTTAACCCTTTTATCAGACAGAAACGCCTTTGCCGGCAGAGATGACACAGATCAGGTGACTCCTGCAAGAGTTGTCTCATCAATGTCTGCTCTGTTTACTTGTTAAATTCTACAGTTTGCCCAACGCTTCTGTGTTCATATAGTTGTATAAGAGTTCATCTAATATTGATGATGTCATTCTTTCTTACATAAATATTCATCAGTAAAATTAACTGTCATCAGTGGTGAAAAATTGCGTATATAACCGGCTTAAATTCTCAAGGTAGATCTTTATCCCATACCATTTCACATGGACGATCAGAGTCTCAAAAAGGCGTTAACCCATTACCTAATAGGCTATTTTTAGCTCACCTGGCATGAAGTGCCAAGGTGAGCTATTGGGATGATCCTGTGTCCGGCGTCATGCATCATGCCTACATTGTATGTGCGTCGTGCGTACGTGTGGGCGTCAACAATTTACTTAAACATCTTCTTCTCTGGAACCACAAAGCCAAGAGCTTTGATGTTTGGTATGTAGCATGATGTTATGGTCCTCTACTAAGATTGTTCAAATTATGACCCCATGGCCAAAAACAAAGATTGTTCAAATTATGTCACCCGGGCCAAAAATGGCCCTGCCCCAGGGCTTATCAGTTTTTCATAGGAAAATCTTTAAAAATCTTCTTCTCTGAAACTGTAAGGCATAGACCTTTGATATTAGTTATGTAGCATTATCTAATGGTCATCTACCAAGATTGATCAAATTATATCTCCCGGACCAAAAATGGCCCCGTCCTGGGGCTTATCAGTTTTGCAAATGAAAATCTTTAAAAAAATTCTCCAAAACTGTAAGGTCTAGACCCTAGATATCTGGTATGTAGCATCATCTAATGGTTTTCTACCGAGATTGTTCAAATTATTATCCCTGGGGCAAAAATGGCCCCACCCTGGGGGTTATCAGTTTTTTATATGAAAATCTTTAAGAATCTTCTTCTCCAAAACTGTAAGGCCGAGACCTTTAATATTTGGTATGTAGCGTTATCTAATAGTTTTCTACCAAGATTGTTCAAGTTATGTCCCCTGGGTTGAAAATGGCCCCGCCCCAGAGCGCATCAGTTTTTCATAGGAAAGTCTTAAAAAATCTTCTTCTCTTAAAAATCTTTAAAAGTCTTCTCTGAAATTGTAAGGCATAGACCTTTGATATTTGGTATGTTGCATCATCTAATAGCCCTCTACCAAGATTGGTCAAATTATTACCCCCGGATCAAAAATTGCCCCGCCCTGGGGCTTATCAGTTTTTAGCTCACCAGAGCACAAAGTGCTCAAGGTGAGCTTTTGTGATACCCCTGTGTCCGGCGTCCGTCCGTCCGTCTGTCCGTCAACAATTTCAAACGACTTCTTCTCTGAAACCGACTGCCCAATTGTAACCAAACTTGGTCAGATACACACTGTGGGTGGGGGCTTCAAAAGTTGTTAAAAGATAGTGGGCGGGGCCATCGGTCTTGTTGCCATGGCAACCAGACACAATATCTAGAAAAATCTTCTTCTCCAGAATGACTTGTTGGATTTGAATATAGTTTTCACCAAAATGTTTCTCAGTTGATAGACTTCGAAAGTTGTTAAAAGAATTTTGATCGGGCAAAAAACATGGCCGCCAGAGGGCGTGGTCATTTTTATGCCCCCAAAGCTAGGCTTTGGCGGCATATAGTGATCGCACCGTGCGTGTGTGGGTGGGTGTGTGTGTGTGTGGGTGTGTGGGTGGGTGGGTGGGTGTGTGTGTGTGTGGGTGTGTGTACCTTTTGTCCGGAGTATATTTCCTTTGTCACATCAGCTACGGATACCAAATTTGGTGTGTGAGTTCATCTTGGGATGGGGGAGTGTCGCGTACCATTTTCATGTCACTGACCTTGACCTTGACCTTTGACCTTGATTTTACAAAAAGCTTTTCCGGAGCATATCTCCTTTACCTTACCAGCTACAGATTCCAAATTTGGTGTGTGAGTTCATCTTAGGATGGCGGAGTGTCGCGTACCATTTCCAGGTCACTGTGACCTTGACCTTGACCTTTGACCTCGATTTTAAAAAAAGCTTATGCCTTACCAGCTACAAAAAGCTTGTCCGGAGTATATCTCCTATACCTTACTAGCTAAGGATTCCAAATTTGGTGTGTTACTTCATCTTGGGATGGAGGAGTGTCGCGTACCATTTTCAGATCACTGTGACCTTGACCATGACCTTTGACCGATTTTACAAAAAGCTTGTCCGGAGCATATCTCCTTTACCTTACCAGCTACAGATTCCAAATTTGGTGTGTGAGTTCATCTTGGGATGGGGGAGTGTCGCGTACCATTTTCATGTCACTGTGACCTTGACCTTGACCTTTGACCTTGATTTTACAAAAAGCTTGTCCGGAGCATATCTCCTTTACCTTACCAGCTACAGATTCCAAATTTGGTGTGTGAGTTCATCTTAGGATGGCGGAGTGTCGCGTACCATTTCCAGGTCACTGTGACCTTGACCTTGACCTTTGACCTCGATTTTAAAAAAAGCTTATGCCTTACCAGCTACAAAAAGCTTGTCCGGAGTATATCTCCTATACCTTACCAGCTAAGGATTCCAAATTTGGTGTGTTACTTCATCTTGGGATGGAGGAGTGTCGCGTACCATTTTCAGATCACTGTGACCTTGACCATGACCTTTGACTGATTTTACAAAAAGCTTGTCCGGAGCATATCTCCTTTACCTTACCAGCTACAGATTCCAAATTTGGTGTGTGAGTTCATCTTGGGATGGGGGAGTGTCGCGTACCATTTCCAGGTCACTGTGACCTTGACCTTGACCTTTGACCTCGATTTTAAAAACCGCTTATACCTTACCAGCTACAAAAAGCTTGTCCGGAGTATATCTCCTATTCCTTACCAGCTAAGGATTCCAAATTTGGTGTGTGAGTTCATCTTTGGATGGAGGAGTGTCGCGTACCATTTTCAGATCACTGTGACCTTGACCATGACCTTTGACCGATTTTACAAAAAGCTTGTCTGGAGCATATCTCCTTTACCTTACCAGCTACAGATTCCAAATTTGGTGTGTGAGTTCATCTTGGGATGGCGGAATGTCATGTACCATTTCCAGGTCACTATGACCTTAACCTTGACCTTGACCGATTTTACAAAAAGCTTGTCCAGAGCATATCTCCTATACCTTACCAGATACGGATTCCAAATTTGGTTTGTGAGATCACCTTCAGATGGCGGAGTGTCGCGTACCATTTTCAGGTCACTGTGACCTTGACCTTGACCTTCGACCTCGATTTTACAAAAAAGGTTGTCCAGAGAATATCTCTTATACCTTACCAGCTACGGATTCCAAATTTAATGTGTGAGTTTATCTTGGGATGGCGGAGTGTCGCGTACCATTTTCAGGTCACTGTGACCTTGACCTTTGACCTAGATTTTACACAAAGCTTGTCTGGAGCATTTCTCCTATACCTTACCAGCTACGGAATCCAAATTTGGTTTGTGAGTTCATCTTGGGATGGGGGAGAGTCATGTACCATTTTCAGATCACTGACCTTGACCTTGACCTTTGACCTCAATTTTACAGTCCGGAGCATATCTCCTATATCTTACCAGATACAAAAAGCTTGTCCAGAGCATATCTCCTATACCTTAAACGTTGACAATCAACCCAGGGTCCTTTTTAACGTTGAGAATGACTTAGGGTCCTTTTTAACTAAGTTTTGACGCTTGGCTCTTTTCTTAGCTATCATAATCGTCAAAGGTTCTGTTTCTAATGTTAAGAACTAGGGCTGTCACGGTTAGACAATTCTTGAACCGGTTAATCGGGAGCGCCGAACCGAACCGTAACCGGTTAACCGCCATGTTTATCATCCGTGTCAGACTGTATATAGGATAAAGCATGGAGCGCTATATATTCGGAAATTAAATCCTATTTGGGTCGATATAAGACTTGAAAACCCTGTAGACATCCTGCTTGACTCATGTGTTGACCGAAATCATATACATGTAACCATTCATTTCAATCTGATAGATTTATGACGAAAGTGAAAGTAAGAATTGTGTTTTCCTTTTGAGTCTCAACTTCCGCTAGACTGGTCTACAGTAAAATTATCAACTTCCGTTATGAATTTGTGCTGACTAAAAGTGCAGGTTCGAATGCCCTTCCACTTTACCGTAATACTTGTAAAAGTCATAGTACACACTACACAGGGATGAGGAAAACTGGATAAAATTGAGAATGAACAAACATTTGGTTTATTGGTAGACAAGTGTACATGATAAACCACCGTAAAGCAAGTGGAAGACTGTGTTATCTTTCAATTTGATTTGAGAACTAGAGGCAGTTTGTTTTTTTAAATTACAATTAGCATTTAAAGGTGATACGTAGCTCGACGTGAATTAAATGAAATAAGAAATGATACGTATATGGTTTACAGCCCCGAATAGTCAGATACCTGCGCTTTTCTCCATCATAGAATGTCAAAGGGAAACAAAATGACTTGAATGAGATATGATTTTATAAAGTAATATTTTAAGCGTAATTTACCTTCCCAAATTATTACCGGCGGTTCACGGTTATTGAAATTTTGAACCGGTTAGAACAACGAACCGAACCGCCAACGATTAACCGAGTAACCGTGACAGCCCTATTAAGAACTGACTCCTGTGTCATTTTTAACAGCATCAAAATTTCATGTTACACCTGCATTACATTGTATTGTTTTTCCACCAAAATGCATTTCGGTGTCAAACACTTTGGGGGCATTTGTCACCCGTGACGACCCTCTTGTTTCCATATATGGTAATATGGAATTTTCATTGGAAAATCTTTAAAAATATTCTTCTCTGAAACTGTAAAGCCTAGACCTTTGATATTTGGTATGTAGCATGATCTTATTGTCCTCTACAAAGATTGTTCAAATTATGGCCCCCGGGCCAAAAATGGCCCCGCCCAAGGGCTTATCAGTTTTTCATAGGAAAATCTTTAAAAATCTTCTTCTCTGAAACTGTAAGGCCTAGACCTTTGATATTCGGTATGTAGCATGATCTTATGGTCCTCTACAAAAATTGTTCAAATTATGACTCCCGGGCAAAAAATGGCCCCGCCCATGGGCTTATCAGTTTTTCATAGGAAAGCCTTTAAAAATCTTCTTCTCTGAAAGTGTAAGGCCTAGATCTTTGATATTTGGTATGTAGCATGATCTTATGGTCCTCTACAAATAATGTTCAAATTATGACCCCCGGGCCAAAAATGGCCCCGCCCAAGGGCTTATCAGTTTTTCATAGGAAAATCTTTAAAAATCTTCTTCTCTGAAAGTGTAAGGCCTAGACCTTTGATATTTGGTATGTAGCATGATCTTATGGTCCTCTACAAATATTGTTCAAATTATGACCCCCGGGCCAAAAATGGCCCTGCCCAAGGGCTTATCAGTTTTTCATTGGATATTTTTTAAAAATCTTCTTCTCTGAAGCTGTAAGGCCTAGACCCTTGATATTTAATATGTAGCATGATCTTACGGTCCTCTACAAATAGTGTACAAATTATGACCCCCCGGGCCAAAAATGGCCCCGCCCAAGGGCTTATCAGTTTTTCATAGGAAATTCTTCAAAAATCTTCTTCTCTGAAATTTTATGGCCTAGACCTTTGATATTTGGTATGTAGCATGAACTTATGATCCTCGACAAATATTGTTCAAATAATGAGCCCCAGGCCAAAAATGGCCCCGCCCAAGGGCTTATCAGTTTTTCATAGGAAAAACTGCTGAAACTGTAAGGCCTAGACCATTGATATTTGGTATGACTAACATGATCTACTGGTCCTCTATAAATATGTAGCTGTGGCTTGTAGTCCTCTGCCAAGAATGTTTAACTTACGACCCTGACCACTGGGCGAAACTTGACCCTGCCTCAGGGCTTATCAGTTTTTCATGGGAAAAATATGAAATATTATTTTTCTCTGAAATCATAAGGCTTAGACCTTTAATTAATTGCATACTGCTTTGCCTTGTGGTTCTCTACCAAGGTTGTCCACATTATTTCTTGTGGTCAAAAAAGGCCCCGCCCCTGGGGTTATCTCAGGTGAGCGCTTCAGGGCCTCATGGCCCTCTTGTTCATAGGAAAATCTTTAAAAATCTTCTCTTCCAAAACTGTAAGGTCTAGACCCGTGATATTTGGTATGTAGCATCTTCTAATGGTTTTCTACCAAGATTGTTCAAATTATTTTCCCTGGGCCAAAAATGGCCTCACCCCGGGGCTTATCGGTTTTTCATAGGAAACTTGTTTAAAAATCGTCTACGAAACTGTAAGGCCTAGACCTTGACATTTGGTATGTGGCATCCTTTAATAGTTCTCTTCAAAGATTCAGACACTGAGTGACTCATTTCAGTCATTAAGGTTAGATCCAGATCAGAAGTTGAGTATCTCTGATCTGGATCTAGATCCAAACAGTGATTTATATCAGATACTGAGTAACTCGGCATCGGATCTGGGTCCAAAAATTGATCCAAATTAGATTCTGGGTATCTCTGAGTCTGATCTGGATCCAGTTATTATAGATCCACACCTTAACAAAAAGTGTCCCGCGCAAGATTTCATGCAATCTGTCATTGAAATCATAAATCTGTTACGAACAGGTGAGCGATTAAGGGCCATCATGGCCCTCTTGTTAGATACAAACTCTTTGAATAAATCAACTGAAGAGAAGCATTATTAGAGAAAAGGAAATTTTTTAGATTTTGTAGTGTGAAACCATTGTGATAAATAGAGCATTTCTCCTATAGGAGCAAATGCTCTATTTATCACATTGGTTTCACAAAGTGACTTTTACATCAAAAGTCATCAAAATTTCAATGCCTACTGGATATTCATGTATAAAATAGTTACATTGTATAATGATTATTGAAGGTAGAACTGTGTAGCCATTTTAGAAAGTAAGGAAACAGATCTATAAAGTTTCGTTAAGAATCAGAGCAGACCCTGATCCTAGGTAGGAGCCATCTGATCTGGATCAACTCTGTTTGCTATGGAGTGAAAAAACAAAGGAAAGGGTTAACCAAATGAGCAAGAATAGGGAAAGGGTTAATGTCTTTGCAAATATGAATGCATGCATTCATCCACCTGAATCGGGGTCAGATGTCATTTATGCATTTCATTTTTTTATGTGCAACACTTTATATATTATAGCTTTACATTAACTATTTGGATGCTAGTGGCAAATCAAATCTATTATAACATATTAGACACCAAGTTACTTGTAGTTTTATCAGGATCCAAATGCGTGTCCTTAACCCATTCCCTCATAAGCTATATTTAGATACGATCTCTTTGAATAAATCTACCGAAAAGGAGCATTAACTAGAGAAAAGGAAAACTTTAGAATTCTGTAGTTTGAAACCATTGTGATAAAAAGAGCATTTGCTCCTATAGGAGCAAATGGTCTATTTATCACAATGGTTTCACAAAGTGACTTGTACAGAGTCGTCAAAAGTCGTCAGTATGAGGGAAAGGGTTAAAGAATAAATCTACAAATTGAGCAGACAACATTTATTAATTATCCAGACGCAAAATTATTGAATTTCTGACTATTGATTTCTTGTGCATATAGATTTGTGTTGTACTGTTTTGTATTTTGTATGAAATGCTTGTTTGAGGGCCTCAAGGGAGATTAGTCATTATAAAACACGTCAAATAAAGTCTTTCATTCATTCATTCATTCATTCATTCAACAATTATGACTACAGTTATGTGCCTACAGTAAGTCTACTGTAGGAGCCGTCTGATTAAAATCTGCTCTATTTGCAGAACTAATACTGATCTGATTCTACAATTTCTGCCATGGTAAAAAATGTCATTGTTCCTAGTACCATTATAAAGTTTTGCTAATTCTATTCATAATGGCGGTAGTTTTTAGCTCACCAGAGCACATAGTGCTCAGAGTGAGCTTTTGTGATCGCCTGTTGTCCGTCAGCATGCGTCGTTCGTCGTCAACAATTTGAACCTTTAAAAATCTTCTCCTCTGAATCTACAGGGATCTCAACTTTCATCTTGGCACATAGCATCATATTCAGGTCTTCTACAAAAAATGTATAAATTATGCCCCTGGGGTCAAAATTGACCCCGCCCCAGGGGTGCCTTGTTTTCAATAGAAACATATAGTAAAACTTTGAAAATCTTCTTCTCTGAAACCAGAAGGTTCTAAGCTTTCATAATTGGCACATAGCATCATGTTCAGGTGCTCTACAAAAGTTATATAAATTATTGCCCTTGGGTCAAAATTGGCCACGCCCCAGGGGTGGGCAGTTTTCAATAGAAACATATAGTGCAAACTTTGAAAATCTTCTCCTCTGAAACCGGAAGGTTATCAGCTTTCATATTTATCACAAAGCATCATGTTCAGGTCCTCCACAAAAGTTATACAAATTATGGCCCTTGGGTCAAAATTGGCCCCGCCCCAGGGGTGGGCAGTTTTCAATAGAAACAAATAGTGAAATCTTTGAAAATCTTCTTCTCTGAAACTGGAAGGCTCTCAACTTTCATATTTGGCACATAGCATCATGTTCAGGTCTTCTACAAAAGTTATATAAATTATGGCCCGGGGTCAAAATTGGCCCCGGCCCAGGGGTGGGCAGTTTTTAATAGAAACAAATAGTGAAATCTTTGAAAATCTTCTCCTCTGAAACTGGAAGGTTGTCAGCTTTCATATTGGGCACATAGCATCATGTTCAGGTCGTCTACTAAAGTTATATTAATTATGGGCTCGGGTCAAAAGTGTCCCCGACCCAGGGGTGGACAGTTTTCAAAAGAAACAAATAGTGAAATCTTTGAAAATCTTCTTTGAAACTGGAAGGCTCTCAGCTTTCATATTTGGCACAGAGCATCATGTTCAGGTCCTCTTTAAAAGTTATATAAATTATGGTCCTAGGGTCAAAATTGGGCCTGCCACAGGGGCGGGTAGTTTTCAATAGAAACATATTGAGAAAACTATGAAAATTTTCTTCTCTGAAACTGGAAGGTTAGTCTCAGCTTTCATATTTGGCTCATAGCATCATGTTCAGGTCCCCTACAAATTTTTCTGCCCCAGGGCCGACAAGTTCTCTATAGAAATAGTGAAAACTTTGAAAATCTTCTCCTCTGGTTGTCTGGTGAGCGCTTCAGGGCCATTCTGGCCCTCTTGTTACATGAATATTCTTTGGGTAAAGGAGAAAATCATGTTCTAAAGGAGCTTTCTGAATGTCTTTCAACCTGAATGAAGCAGCCACCTGTCTGAAATATCTTAATTCTTCTTTACAAATTGTCCTGTTTATGAGATACTACTATTTTATAGCTTAACTATATACAGTAAGGCCCCCTTTTAAACTGGACATTAAATTTAGTACAAATACTGGTCTTGGAGACGGATGGCAGCTTAATGCAGGGTGAAAGTCATGCAGATAGCTCCTCTAGGAGCTTTCTGCATGACTTTCACTCTGTATTAAGCAGCCTTCTGCCTTAAAGTATCAAAATTCTTCTCTGCTATAATTTCGGTTTAGAGTGTATTTACTGTGTCACATAGGGACACATTTTCATGCGTTTGTAAACGGTAGGCCCAGATCTGACAGCTGCTGTATGTCACAGTGTGTAGGTTTATCATCACTTGTACGACCTTGCTGTACAAGCGCGCTTTTATGGCGACGTGGTAGAGTGCATGACTGCGAACCTGGCAACCCGGATTCGATCCCTGGTCTGAGCGGGTATGTTTCTTTATAAGAACACCCGGTTACATTTGGCGCCCAACGGGGGACTGTGACTGTATGAGCTCCGAGTTCGATTCCCAACCGTTCTCATACCCATAGAAATTCGGGACGAATTTCAACTTGCTGGGGGAGTATGTCACAGTGTGTAGGTTTATCATCACTTGTACGGCTTTGCTGTACAAGCACGCTTTTATGGCGACGTGGTAGAGTGCATGACTGCGAACCTGGCGACCCGGGTTCGATCCCGGGTCTGAGCGGGTATGTTTCTTTATAAGAACACCCGGTTACATAATAATATAGAAATTCTGCCACAGTTATTGAATTTCTTGTTTATATGCCCAGATAAAGGTTCATAATAAAATAATCCATTCTTCACCAAACCCTACATTGTGACCACTCTTGACAATCGTCTTTAAAAGATGGTTCTAATGAGTGGCCACAACATAGGGTTTGGTGGAGAAATAAAGAAGTTGTTCTTGAAGATGTTTTGATTTATGCATCTTATCTGGACCTCTGTATGCTATTATTAAAAATTCATGATGTCATTATTTCTTCCATGAATATTTATTTAACCCATTCCCGCATATTGACGCCTTTTGACGCTTATGTAAAAGTCATGTTATGAAATCATTGTGATAAATAGAGCATTTGCTCCACAGGAGCAAATGCTCTATTTATCACAATGGTTTCAAAACTACACAATTCTGAAAATTTCCTTTTCTCTAATTAATGCTCCTTTTTGGTAGATTTAATCAAAGAGGTTATGTCTAAAAATAGCCTAAGCGGGAATGGGTTAATGATACAGTACTCTTTTTTCAGTTTAATCGCAGACAGTCCTGCCATCAGTTTCCAAATGAACTCCAATGTGACCTTAAATGTCAACTTCTCAGTTAACCACTATGTGTGCCAATACTTCAACACAACATCAAATACCTGGGAGAGAAATGGATGCACACCAACAGATCTGAGCATACCAACAGTGCTTCACTGTCAGTGTAATCACACAACCTCGTTTGGTGGAAGTTTGCTTGTTTCGCCATACGAAATTAACTTCACTGACCTTACAGTATGTAGATTTTTTTATACTAGTCTCTTTATGGCTCTTTTATCCAGAGACGTGTGTCATAATCATGAACCATGACTGTAGTTATCTCTATTTGTTTTTGTTAGCTCACCTGAAATGGTGAGCTATTGTGATCGCCCTTTGTCTCGTGCGTCGTCAGTCGTCCGTCGTAAACTTTTTCTTAAAATGACATCTCCTCCTAAACTACTTGCTGGATTTTACCAAAGTTGGCAGAAATGTTCCTTGGGTCAACCTCTTTCAAAGTTGTTCAAAGAATTTGATTCCATGCAGAACTTGCGTTGCTATGGCAACTAATGTCTAAACAGAAGTAAAAACTTTAAAAATCTTCTTGTCAAAAACTGTAAGGTGTAGGGCTACCAAATTTGGTATGTAGAATCATCTAGTTAAAATTGGCCCAACCCTGGGGATCACAAGTTTTATGTACATAGGATTATATAGTGAAACTTTAAAGATCTTCTTGTCTGAAACCGAAAAGCTTAGAGCTGTGATATTTGGTATGTAGCATCATCTGGTGAATCTTTACTAAGATTGTTCAAATTATGCCCCTGGGGTCAAACAAGGCCAAACCCTGGTCATCATATGTTTTACATAGGATTATAATTATAGTAAACACTTTAAACCTGAAAGGCTTAGAGCTGTGATATTTGGTATGAAGCATCATCTGGTGAACCTTTACTAAGGTTGTTCAAATTATACCTCGGGGGTCAAAATTGTCCTCACCCCTGGGGTCACAAATTTTACTGAAAACTTTAAAAATCTTCTTGTCAAAACCTGTGATTGTGCCCCTTGGGTCAAATTGATAGGTCACATGACATCATTTAACCAGGTGAGCGATACAGGGCCATCATGGCCCTCTTGTTTAAATTTAGTTATCTCCCTTTTCTGATTTTATTACATAAATTTGCTGAGGGTTAATTTCACACGGACAACATTCAATATAATTTGATATGCATATTGATTATGCGTAGACTGTGCTGCTTACAAGAACTGTAACATCTACGGTAGCTTACTGTTTCCCTTTTCTTATTTTTCCTTGCTTAGATTTTTTCTTTGCATACATGTACACAGTACAATGTAAATGAATTTCAATGCAGTTTGATACCCATCTTAATAATTAATAGAAAGCTTTATCACATACAAGAACCATAATTCTAGCATCACTCAGTTTTGAATTATCTCCCTTCTCCTTTTCTTTAAAATATACATTTTGTCTTCGGAAGGGCTTTAATGTTGCTGACATACATCTAATTACAAGTTGATATTGTTTGACATCCAAATGTCTGTCCCTTGTTATACTTAATCCTTTCCTAGTTAGACTCTTTCCCTGTTGAATATTCAAGTAAGAAATAATGACATCATGAATATTTATTAGCAGAATTTATATAAAGACATAATTATGAACTCAGGATGTTTTAGCCATAACGGCAACTTTAGAATGAAAAACATATCATTTTATAAGCAAACAGAGCAGGTTTAATATGAAATGATATATGTCAGTTTTATCAGTATTCTTTCTCAATTTTACCTGCAGTAGATCAGTGGTTGAATGTTAACGACCAAGGCAGATGAGGTCAAATCTGTTTGTTAGGTAGACCAAATGTTTTGACACTTACAAGTGCCTTCATCAGGGTAACATTTCTTAATTTTTGTGCAATTAATTAGATATTTTCATTGTGGTTTTCTGTCATACTTTTTGTTACAGTCAGTGGATATAATATCCAACCCTGTGGCCATAATCACATGTAGCGTAGTGCTGTTCGTGTACATTGTTGCTGTGGTAGCCTGCAGACGGATGGACAGGATAGATATGAAGCGGATGTCTAACATACCTCTGTGTGGTAAAGACGGCTCCTTCAAGTATGAGGTGACAGTTGTCACTGGGAGACAACCTAGAGCAGGTTTGTTATATAAATGTGACCTTTTTATGTCTCAGAAGGGAGAATTGCTCCCAAGGTTATAATATTGTTTGCTTGAGTCTGAGAGACTGAGATCATTGACATTCTCAAGCATATGATTGGTCAGATTTTGTGCTTTCTCAGAATCTGGCCAATCAGATACATAAGAATGAACTCAGACTCAGAAGTTTTATAATCCTCTGGCCTTTGAGCCCAGCGTGAAAAGCTTTCATTGAAATTTTGTGCAAATGTTGTTCACAGCCTGTAGTCCTACAGGATTTGTCTGATCTAGGTTTTACAGTTTGTAGCAGTTTTGAGTTTTAACCCTTTGAATTTAAAGTGGAATGGCCCATCAGTGTGTACAGATACAGTCTATTCTGTACAAAACGCTTACATTTACTAGAGGATTTTGAATGGCACACAGTATAGGCCCTGATCCTTGGGCTTCTCTCAAAGCCTACTAATCTTACTCTACATAGTTCAGACACTTGCTTCTCACTTTCAGTGGGTTAAGTTTAACCCTTTACTCCATGAATATTTATTTCTCACATACCTTCCCTTATCTCCGAGTTAGAACAACGGGTTAAGATTTCCTTATCTGTAACACGTGTAAGATCACTTTAGAACGTATATATATGACGTCATACATCAGATATGACGTCAACCCATGGAAACCGATGTTTACATGTCATTTTAACGGCGAAAATACACTTATTTGTTATGTGCGAAAAATAATCTGATGCCCGTTGTCTTTTAAGATCACATGTTCCTAAACTCACCAAGAAAATGTTATTAAGCTCGCGAAGGCTCGCTTAATGACATTTTCTAAGGCATGTTTAGGAACATGTGATCTTAAAAGACAACTCGCAACAGATCCTCTATGTAAGAATATATGTCATCATGAAAATGAATTAGTTTAATTGTTAAAACCGCACTACGGACACAGGAAAGTTTGGCTTAGGCAGAAACTAAAGAATTGTGTCTATGTTATATCATAAGCAAACAGATATAGGAGCCGTCTGATCTGGGTCTACTCTGTTTGCAAAGTTATAGAAAGGGGTATTAATGGAGTAAAGGGTTCATCACCCCTAGGCATGGTTATGGTTGTAGCCAGTGTGTCCAATCAGAGCAAATGCTGGCCGTTAGCTTTTCACTATTTTTAGACATAAATCAAAATCATTCCCTCATAGGCTATTTTTACACCCAACCTCTTTGAATGAATCTAACCAAAAGGACCATAAACTAGAGAAAAAGAAAATTCTAGAATTTTGTACTTTAAAACCATTGTGATAAATAGAGCATTTGCTCCCATATTCTACTTCTGCCATGGTCTAACATTTTCTGGTTCATAATACCATTATAAAAAATTTTATAAGGAAAACTCAGACTTGTAATAGCTGGTTTTTATTCCCCCTCCCCCCCCCCCCTTCCGATCTGTGATGCGGGGCATGTTGTTGTGTTAGCTCTGTCTGTTGGTTGGTTGGTTGGTTTGTCTGTCACAATTGTTAGTTTGTCTGTTTGTCCCCAACAATAATGTTGGTGATAATTTTGTTGCCATTGCACATGCATGTACATGCATCAAATTTGGCATGTGCAACTTATGGAGGCAAACATTTTTAGGGCTGACTTATTAAGGTCAAAGTCTTACATAAAGGTCAAAGGTCATATCAGGGGCATAGTGTTTCACAAAAACATCTTGTTTTTACCTTCATTTCATCGCTTTTCCTTTTCTTTCTTGGCAGGGACCTCAGCACATGTTGGTATCCGACTGGTGGGAGAATATGGTAAAACAGGGCGCCAGCACATCTCTAAGGAGGGCGCCTTCAAGCGAAACTGTTCGGACACATTTTTAATTGCATATGACGTGAACCTTGGAGACCTTAGGAAGATTCTGGTGTGGCATGATAACTCTGGACTGTCGCCATCATGGTACCTGAGTCATGTGATCGTGCATGACCTCCAGACATATCAGAAGTACTATTTCATTTGTCAGTCCTGGCTGTCCCTAGAACAAGAGAATGGAAGCATTCAACGAGAAATCAAAGTAGCAGGTATTGTTGTGGTAGACATACAGTAAAATCTGTCTAAACAGCCATTAAAAAGAGACCTTATTATGGGCCTGTAAGACAAGTGGAATCTTAAAGCAGGTCAAAAGTAATACAGGAGCTTTCTGCGTTACCTTTGCCCTGCTTTAAGCAACCACCTACATTTTGACACTCCCATGTTCAATAAATGAATGGCTACTTAAGGCAGATTCTACTTTAGTATCATGTTATTTGTTTAACTGCAATGAAAGTTTTTTTATGCCCCCATTGACGATATTCAGGGGGCATTATGTTTTGCACCTGTCCCTCTGTCTGTCCATCCATCCATCCGTCCATCACACTTTTACGTGCAGTTGGTATGTGCAGTTGGTTATCACAGTTTTTTCATGGTCTTATATCTCAGTAACCACTATAGCTATTGGCATGGAATTGCATATACACATTAACCATCATCCATAGTTTCACTGTGCACCCAGACCATGCTGCCCACAAGTGCAAGGTCAAGGTAAATGACTTGGAAATTGTACGTGCAGTTGGTTGTCATATTTATGTGCAGTTGGTTGTCACAGTTTTTCCATTGACTTATACAATGTATCTCACTAACCACTATAGCTATTGGCAATGAATTGCATATACATGTACACATTAAACACCATCCATGCTTTCATTGGGCACCCACTCCATGCTGCCCACAAGCCAAAGGTCAAGGTCAAATGACAGGAATTTTACGTGCAGCTAGGCAAGCACTACCACTGGGGCATTGCTGTGTCTTACAGACACAGTTTTCTAGTTTTCTAGTTTAATGTAATTTGTTTAACCCATTCCCTCATATTGACACCTTTTGATGGCTTTGTTATACTCACATTTTGAAGCAGTTGTGATAACTAGAACATTAAATTTTGTTCCTATGGAGCAAATGCTCAAGTTATCACAATAGTTTCAAAACTACACCATTATAAAGTTTTCATTTTTCCTAGTAAATATTCCTTTTCAGTAGGTTTATTTCAACAAGTTGGGTCTGAAAATAGCCTATTGGGGAATGAGTTAACTACATTGAAACTTTGTACATGTGTTTATAGTCATTGATTAAACCTAGGGGTATGAGCCTGTCCATTACAACTTTGTGTTTGTGATCATTTTAGAGAATGCACACATCTTATTCAGTGAAATCTTTAAGTTTCCATTGCATTCAAGTCAACTTTGTTCATGGAACAAATAGGTGATACTTTCACTATAATAGAACAACAAAAACAAACAAACAAATTAAAAAATTTTTTTTATCCCATTACCTGATAGAGACATCTTTTGACATCTTTGAAAACAGAGTAGATCCAGATCCTTGATCAGATTAGGATATGTTCTGTTTGCTGATGAAATTTTAACAGATCTGACTCTGCAGTTTCTACCAATACCAAAAGTATCTGTTATGCCATTATAAAACTTCAGCTAATGAATAATCATGATCTCATTATATCTTACATCAATATTAACCCTTCGCTTGCTATTCGCGTCAATATACCTACCTGTAAATAGTGAAGACCCAGATGAGACAGCTCCTGCAGGAGCTGTCTCATCAGGGTTTGCGCTATTTACAAGTTGATTGTGCAACCAGTGCACTCCACAGCAGTGATTGCACAGCGAAATACTTGTACACAGTGAAGATATATGTAATTATACAACAGGGCATGGGTATAGAAGGAGAAATGTATTTTAAAATTCAGCAAGCAAAGGGTTAAAAAGGGAAAGGGTTAATCAATATTCACCCAATAGTCACTGTTTCTATAATGAATATTCAGGAAATTATGAATTTAACATGTTTTTCTTTTATGTTTTGAAGGTGAACAAGATATGAACAAATTTGGCTACAGAATGAAGACGGCCATGTTCAATGCACTAGCGGACAAACATTTGTGGCTCTCGCTGTTTAATCGACCTGCTCTTAGTCGGTTCACCCGTGTCCAACGAGCTACATGCTGTGTAACACTCCTCTTCACCTTCATTGGTGTCAATGCCATGTGGTATGGGCTACTAAAGAAAGATAACACAGACCTAAGCTGGGGAACATTCGGCTGGGAGGAAATCGTACTTGCTATTGTCACTAATGTCATGATATTCCCAATCAATATTGGCATAGTGTTCCTGTTCAAGAAAAGCAGACCAAAGGTATGGATCAGATGAGTGCACTGGTTGCACAATCAACTTGTAAATAGTGCAGACCCTGATGAGACAGCTCCTGCAGGAGCTGTCTCATCTGGGTGTTCACTATTTACAGGAAGGTATATTGACGTGAATAGCAAGCGAAGTGTTAATGATATGGTCCATAATATTATAACGGGAAAGGCTTGATAAATAGAGAATAAAATTTTGCTCCATAGGAACAAATGCTCTATTTATCACAGTGGTTTCAAAACTACACAATTCTACAATTGTCCTTTAATAGTAAATTCCTCTAAGTGTCCTCTGATATGGATCTACAATGTATTCAGATGCCAGTGCATTAATTTCCTGCATTCAAAAGATTGAAGTACATGTATGCCCAAATAAGACGGCTCTTATAGGAGCTGTTTGATCAGGGTCTGCACTGTTTGTTTATGAAACTAAAATAGACCTGATGCTGCAGTTTCTACCAATACCAAAATATCCTATTATAATAATAATATAACTATTCATGATTTCATTTTATTTTTCAGTCCAACATGCTGGAGCATCTTCAGAAGCCACAGACAGCTCAAACCATCGAAATTGAGAATCTCTGTGACAACTCACAAGGTGGTTCATTTGAAAGCCGCAATATTGGTGAAGTACCATTTGATATAGAAAGGGAGAGCACCATAGACTCTGTACCAGTAAGTGGTTTTTTTCTACCTTTAGTAATAAAGAATCATGCAGTTAACTCTTTCCTTCCTATAAACACCTGGGTCCATGCTTATAAAGCTTTTAGTTGAGTCTGAGTTTCGTTCTCAGGCTTTTGATTGGTCAGATTTGAGTTCTCAAGCTTTTGATTGGTCAGATTTGAGCCAAAGGCTCAAATCTGACCAATCAAATGCTTGAGAACGTTCTCAGACTCAACTAAAAGTTTTATAAGCATGGACCCTGATAACACCTTTGCAAACAGAGTTTGTAAGAGCTGTCTGATCAGAGCCTTTTCTACACGTATTTGGTTATGAAATTATAATAGATCTGACTATGATTTCTGTCAATCCCATACCTCCTGTGTACATGTGCCATTATAAAAAAAAAATATCATCATGATGTCATTATTTCTTACTTGAATATGCAACAGAGAAAGAGTTAGCATTCCTCGTAAACATTGTTTTCACTTCTGAAAGTGGACTATTTCGTTCCGTTGTTTTGTATTGTTTGCGTAACAATGAATACAAAGGTGGCGTTCCACCCTCAGACCCATGGTAAACTCGCCTATCTGAAAACTGCCATTCCACACAGCAGTCTAGTGCAATTTAGTGACCTGCATTCAATGGATACAAAAGGTGTTTAACACATTCCCTCATATTAATCACTTTTGATGACTCTGTAAAAGTTACTTTGTGAGACCATTGTGACAAATATTTATTACAATTTAATACAATTCTATTTATTACAATGGTTTCAACTTACAAAGTTCCTTTTCTCTAATTAATGTTCCTTTTCAGAAAGTTTATTCAAATAGGTTGTATCTAAAAATAGCCTATGAGGTAAAGGGTTAAAAACATGGCGTCCGGAATCAATCATGGTGTACTTTTTCTGACATGAAAATGCTTCCTAACGTAAGCTTTGATTTAGTATGTGCAACAAAATCCACAAAATATAGCAATGTGTAAGAAGAGCGCATGAATATATAAATATCAGTAACATGACGAAATAACATGATATGAATTACAGTATTCTCCCAGAGGCAGATACTCAATGAATATAGAAGTGCGCATCGGATGACCTTATGCAAGTGATAAGGTCATCACGCCCATAAACTGCGAGTGGTCAGTTTTAAAATAAGCATAGCAGGAAACCCCTGAAGTTTCAGCTGCAACTTAATTATCCACTGGAAAGAGTGTTAATTCTTTCCCTTATGGATACGCAGTTTCATGCCAAAGCAAACTTATTCGATATCAGAAATGTTATTTTCAACATATTGATGTCATGCAAATAATACGGCAGCGTCTGCAATGCTTTGAGTTTTCAAAGTCAGGATTTGAAATATTATATATATTGATTCTTGTGAGAATACTCTAAAATATAGGCATATACAACTTAGTTCTTGCCAGTTAGGCTTACGGTTCTTGTACTGAACTTTATCTTATATTTTAGGAATTCCATTTTCCCCTGTCAAATGGCTTGTAAAGCTAAATAAGCCAATGCAGTAGCATTTTTATTAATCCTTCGCTTGCTGAATTTTAAAATATATTTCTTCTTCTTTACCCATGTCCTGTTGTATAATTACATATATCTTCACTGTGTACAAGTATTTCGCTGTGCAATCACTGCTGTGGAGTGCCCTGTGGAGTGCACTGGTTGTACAATCAACTTGTAAATAGTGCAGACCCTGATGAGACATGTCCTTCAGGAGCTGTCTCATCTGGGTCTTCACTATTTACAGGTAGCTATATTGACGTGAATAGCAAGCGAAGAGTTAAGCTTTAGTCTGCAGAGCACACTTTTGTTGGTAGAAAATGTCATCAACTTCTTTTATAACAGTTGATTTATCTTACATCTCATTTCATCTAACATTATATGAACTCATTAAAAGCAATGCCATGAAATAAAATAATTTGAAGAATTGTTTCTATCATTTTGAGAACATAATGAGATATTCACTTGGACTGTTAACCTTTTACTTGTTAACCCTTTCCCTCATATAAACGTGTTTTCACGCATTTGCAAACAGAGTAGACCCAGATCAGACGGCTCCTAGAGGAGCCGTCTGATCAGGGTCTGCTCTGTTTGCTTATGGATTTTGATAGTTCTGTTTCTTTACTTTCTAAAATGGATGAAGTGTCCCACCTTCCATATTTGATTATAACTGTTTTGCTCATGCATATTCAGTGGGTATAAAAATTTGGCTGAAATACAGAACAGGGAAAGGGTTAACCCTGCAAGTTTATGCCTTTGTAAACAGAGTAGACCCAGATCAGGCAGCTCCTGTAGAAACTGTCCCATCAGGGCTGGCTGTTTGCTTATATGTTTTGGATATGACACTCCACAATTTACTGTGGCAATAAATTTCAGTACTTTGTATTTTTGATGAAAAAATCAATACTCATAATGGTTGGAGCTGTGCATTAAGTAAAGTATTAACCCTATCCCTCATATGAAGGCTTTTCCTGTAGGAGCGGCCTGATGAGGGTCTGCTCTGTTTGCTTATGAAATTATTAGATCTGATTTCAGTTTCTACCAAGTTTTTATATGCTGATATAAAATACAGCTAATAAATATGAATGATGTAATTATTTCTTACATGAATATTCAAGAGGAAAGGGTTAACCCTTTCTACCTTTCTATGCCTCTGTTAAAATCACTTCTTGAAATCATTGTGATAAATAGAGCATTTGCTAGAAATTTATCACATTGGTCTCAAAACTACTTAATCTTAACATTTTCCTTTTCTCTAGTAACTGCTCCTTTTCGATAGATTTATTCAGAGGTTGAAGGTTGGGTCTAAAAGTAACCTATTAGGGAATGGGTTTGTATTGATGGTATTTACTTTTCAGCAAGCAGCTACTGCCCTCCACAGGTCCAGACATGTGAGGAAGAGCCATAGAGAGAATACTGAGGACAGTTTAGTCACTCATCCACGAGTTGCCGTCACAGCTACCAGTGCTAAGTCCCCTCTTTGGAACCAAGACAACATTATGAAATGGCCAGATGCGATGGACTATGATGAGTTAGATTCACGTCCTTCTACTAGCTCCACCATACGCTCATCAGTCAAACAACAAGCAACTAAGACAAATGGACCAGCCAAGGTAAGCCAGTTACATTTGACTGTCGCTGTAGAGCAAAGATAAGTGGCCAATTTTTGGCCGATTTTTAACGTGACCTTGTTAGACCAGGTGCAGGCTATTAAGCATTTCAAAAGATAATCTTAGATATTGTATTACATGTACAGTAAAACCTCTCTATAACAACCACTAAATTGTGTTCATTAATTGGTATTTAGGGCAGGTGGCTGCTTAAAGCTAGGTGAAAGTAAAACAGGACGCTCCTATAGGAGTGTTTTGTTTTACTTTCACCTTTCCTTAAGCAGCCACCTGCCTTTAACACAAAATACTTGATGTAATTTAGTGGCCGTTATAGAGAGGTTTTACTGTATATGTCAATTGATATTTGTAAAGACTCTGACCTAAAATGCCTAAAAGGTGCAAGTCAGATCCACTTAAGTCCTTTGTTAATCTTTTTGTCATATATCATTAAGTGTCATTCCTGTCATTTGAGTAATACACATGCCGCAGGTTGATATCGAAATCACCTATGGCGACACTTGTAGACGACATAGCCATTTTGACACGATAGGTTTCCGGAATAGTGTGTTTGCTTACATGTACATGTACCCATAGGTAAACGGACATTAGCCCACCCGGACGACAGCCCACCTGGATGACAGCCCACTATTTCTCTAAGGGCGGACATTAGCCCACTCGTGTTTTTGAGAGGGCGGACAATAGCCCACTCATGGTTTTGTGGAGGGCAGACATTAGCCCACTCGTGTTTTTTTGATGGGTGGACATTACCCCACTCGGACAATAGACCCCTCGCGCTGCATATTAACGAGGCGGACATCAGCCCACCCGGACAATAGACCCCTATAAACTATGTTTATTCACACTCATATATTTATTCACACTCCCAATTAGGTGAAGATCGTTGTAATTACCAATGATTTATCAAATATTCAAAAAAATCTCTTTCGGACCGAGGATGTTTGGTCCCTAATTATCTTAGTTATAATGTTTGTTTATGTTTCATTGCACTGCACTGTTTGATAAATCATGGATAATTAGCTACATTGATTGTTAGTAAACCTGATAAATACTGTACTGATACTGTAAATTGAACGACTTTTATTTCATTTTCCCTAAATTTATTTCCATTTAATAAACACGAACACTGCTGTCAATATGATCACTTCCGTTGCCGAGCAATGTATAAACCTTTAGCCGAATCTCTGAAACAATTGATGCGGGAATGTTAGATTTTCTCAGTATACATGAACACCAAATTAAAACAGATTTTTTAAATGAAATGAGTGAAGATTTGTTGTTCTTCATTTGTTGCTGCGATCTAAAGTCGAAGATATTATTTTTACAGTCATTTGACCTTACAGACCTTCAGAAATAGGTGAGCCAATTACGAGGGGTCTACTGTCCGGGTGGGCTGATGTCCGCCTCGTTAATATACACCTCGAGGGGTCTAGTGTCCGAGTGGGCTAATATCCGCCCATCAAAAACATACGAATGGGCTAATGTCCGCCCTCCTCAAAACAACGAGTGGGCTAATGTCCGCCCCCACAAAAAAACACGAGTGGGCTAATGTCCGTCCTCGGCGAAATAGTGGGCTGTCGTCCGGGTGGGCTAATGTCCTAGAACCGTACCCATAGAATGCAAATATTGACCCAGCTGGAAATATATTGTTCAAGCATGATATAGGATCTCCGGTGCCTCCAGAGGGGGTATTTCCTAGTTAGTATAGTGTAAACAACCTACACAACAATCAAAAGTAACAACAATGACAGATCCAAAATGGGTCATGACCATTAGTGATATGCATACAAAGGTGACAAATGTTTTTTTGTTACAAATCAATAGCCGTGAAAATTGTTTTCACTTTATAGTTATATAACACCTGGCCGTTTACGCCAGTGTGTATATGCCATTTGGGATGAAATAGACTGGTCGGCAGATGACTATTTATATCTGGTGTAATATATAGAGATTTTCATTTGGAGGGCCTTGGAGTGGTGGCCTCCAGCAAAGTGGTCACTTTGACCAGATGACTGTTGAGCAGGTTGTGTTGCACAGCGACACTGTCTAAAATTGATTTTTTATTGAAATTTCAGGGTAAATCAACCAAGTCGAAAGGGGCCACACAGCAGTTGCTTGACGAACTTAATGATATGGAGAATGAGCTTAAAGAGACAGAATCCAAGTCAGTAAGGTCCTCTGGCAGCAAAAGATCAGTGATATCCAGCAGGTGAGAACCAGAGAAATAAACTTTAACACTTTACTCCAAAGAACAGCCCTTTTGCACCTTTGTAAACAATGTAGACCCAGTATTATTAGGTACTCACCCTTTACTCAATAAAAAAACCTTTAAAAGCCTTTGCAAACAGAATTGACCCACATCAGATGGCTCCTGTAGGAGCCGTTTGATCAAGGTCTTCTCTGTTCACTCATGGCAAAATGTCCTGTTCTTCTCTTTTATGCTCCCCAACAATGGTGTTGGTGGAGCATATAGGCGCCGCTTTGTCCGTCCGTCCGTCTTTCCGAACTTTGTCTGGAGCATAACTAAAAAATTGTAATAGATATCAACATGAAACTTCATAGGTAGATTGATCTTGGTAAGGAGAAGTGCAGTGCACAAAAACCATCACTCTCTTTTGCATAATTCAGGAGTTATTGTTCTTTGTTATTTTTCATACTTAAAATTTGTTCGGAGTATAACACAAAAACTGTATCAGGTTATATAAGGTATCAACATGAAACTTCATAGGTAGATTGATCTTGATGAGGAGAAGTGCAGTGCATAAGAATCACCACTCTCTTTTGCATAATTAAGGAGTTATTGCCCTTTGTTACTTTTCATACTTAAAATTTATCTGCATTTGGGGAGCATCCATCGGTTCTACCGATTCTCTTGTATTTGTTAGGGTTCTTATCTATTTACTATATAGATATGCATATAACTATTTCGTTAATGAATATTCAGTAGGTACTGAAAATTGGCCTAAATACAGAACAGGGAACCAGGGTTAAATAACTTTATAAATCTGATTCTACAAGGTCTGCCATGGCAAAAACTCCTTTGATTCATTTGCCATATTGAAATTTCACTTGTCATAAATCATTGTATTGAGAGTTGGGCACAAAATGGTTGAAACTACAGTCTATGGGGCTTAACTTATGATGACCTTTGCAAACAGTTTTGATCCAGATGAGACACTAAGTGGCTATTATCTCACTAGGATCAAAACTATTTGACATTCTTTTAGCATTTTTAAATGGCAATTTCAGGAATACAATTAATTTAGCCCCCCTTTCCTTCATGTGTATATATATTGTATATGTGTTTTCACACATCCACAAACAGAGTAGCCCAGATCAGATGGCTCCTGTAGGAGCAAAATCTGTTTTAACCCATTTCCCACAAAGGCTATTTTTAGATCCAACCACTTTGAATAAATCAACCGAAAAGGAAAATTAGGTAGTTTGAAACCATTGTGATAAATAGAGCATTTGCTCCCATAGGAGCAAATGCTCTATTTATCACAATGGTTTCAGTAGGTGATTTTAACAGAGGCGTAGAAAGGTGTTTTTATGGAGGAAATGTGCCATTTTAATTATACAGCAAATAAATATTCATGATTTTTTTTTTTACATGACTATGAGGTAAAGAGTTAATTAATTTTATATAGGAAAGCTTCGATGCAGAAATCATCCAACTGGGGCAGTCTTGAGGATATAATGAACTCTGATGATGAGAGTGTGGCCGACAGTGGAAAGAGGATGACACGTGGATCAAAACAAGGCTCTGTTGTTACTACCAGTGCTGGAAAGAAATTCAATCCCAGAGCAGATCCAAGAATAAATGGGTGGGTAGTCTTGAAGAATGCTTAACCCTTGGCTTGCTATTTACGTCAATATACCTACCTGTAAATAGTGAAGACCCGGATGAGACAGCTCCTGCAGGAGCTGTCTCATCAGGGTCTGCAGTATTTACAAGTTGAATGTGCAACCAGTGCACTCCACAGCATTGATTGCACAGCGAAATACTTGTACACAGTGAAGATATATATATATAATTATACAACAGGGCATGGGTAAAGAAGGAGAAATATATTTTAAAATTCAGCAAGTGAACGGTTAAATACAGACTAATGAAAGACTGTAACAGTGTTGTTGGCATTTAAATTGTCTGAAGAATTCAAAATAGCTTTTTCAAGCTTCTATATTGTTTAGCTTGAATCATGATCAGTTGTTGAAAAGCTGAATGTCTCAAGTTGTTGAATCCTCAATAATTGTCTTTTCAGTGGTCAGTTAGTTAATATTGATGAATTTAGAAACATTTGGCCTTAAATTTTAGAAGTACATGTATCAGATTTTCATCAAGTTGTATAGATCTACTACCGGTATCGGGCGATACTGTTTTATTTGTGGCGTCCTCTAGATTTAAACCTTTTTAAAGATGTCCTATATTATTTTATCATTGGACAAAAATTGTTCTAAGTCTTAATTTTACAACAAACTTCATACGACTGAAAATATGGTAAGTTCTAATTTAGAAAAATTCCAACTGGTACCGTACTTTGGGAATAATTGGCTTTGTGATATTTTCACCACTTTGTCTCTAAATGCCAGTGTTTTATTTCCGTCAGTTTAATTTTCGCCATTCCGAGATTAAAGGGGCCAAAAATAAACACATGTATGAATCGAACGTGGATAATTCTACCTTTGTTGATTTCGAGTCTTCCGAGTTTTTATTGTTAAAACGGAAATACAAGGAGTACTTAGGAGATGTTGTTCCCGGCCATGTCTAATTCAAGGGATAAAACTATGAATACCGGTATACAGTATATCAGTTAAGCTGATAATTTGTTTGTTTCTGAGTCAAGTGTTCAAACTATATTAATGTAAACTATTTGAATAAAATTAGAAAACTTAGAAACAATCAATTTGATTTTCTATGCCTTAAAAACCAGTAATAAAAGAAAGAGAGACGAGAGTTGTGTACATGTTTTATATTATACAAACAAAATGGGGTCCCGTATTCCGCGCATATTTCAATCTTTTGCCCTTACGTCCGTTGACAATACATTATATTTCCCACGTTTAGAAGTTGATTTGTCAGAGTACACTTTGTCAAGTTCCTTATTGCACAATGCCTCCAAATGGCAATCACTGTCACCAGAGTTATAAATGAAATGAAACATCATTTTCTTTCCGTTTAAAGAAGATAAAATAAATTTGTTTTGGTTCGTCATTGTGCTTCTGTAGTGTGTCAACGTTAGTGAGCAAATGATTGAATTACACACTAAATATACACTAAGTATACAAGAAAACAGTGATAAACGCACAAGCACATAATCACTGTTGGTGTATGCCACGCATTAAGGTAGTGTTTGGGGTAGGTGTTAATCTGTGTGTATACAATAGAGAAGTTACATTTGTTATTTGTTTGTCACGGATATATTTTGGTATGTTAAATTTTCACCCTCCCACACCTGGTGGCGAATTAGGCCAATTATTAACCACGGCCAATTATTCCCAAAGTACGGTAGTATTTTAGAACTTATGATTTGTTCAGTAGTATGATCTTTAGTACAAACAAGCCCTAGGTCTTGTATTGCGCCCCTGATTGTTGATGTATTTGTATATTGACTCATATTATAAATTTCAGGAATGGTGCCCACTGGCCCAAGTCCCGTGAGTCGATATCAAGTAATGCAGAGCATGGGGAATCCTTTGAGCAAGGCACCAGTGGAGGCATTACTGCTGGACTTAGACGTAAGTTTAACCCATTCCTCCATAGGCTATTTTTAAACCCAAAATCTTTGAATTAATCTACCAAAAAGGAGCATTTACTAGAGAAAAGGAAAATGTTATAATTGAGTAGTATGGAAACTATTGTGATAAATAGAGCATATTATCACAATGGTTTCAAGAAGTGACTATTACAGAGGCGTAGAAAGGCATATTTATGAAGGAAAGGATTAACCCTTTCCCTGTTCTATAATTATTCCAAATTTCTATACCATTTGAATACTAGTATTCATGAACAAAAAAAAGTCATAATGCATTTATAGAAGGCGGAACATTGTAGCCATTTTAGAAACTAAAGAAATAGATCTTTCAAAATCCATTAGCAAACACAACAGACCCTGATCAGATGGCTCCTATAGGCATCGTCTGATCTGCTTCTACTCTATTGCCTTTGCAAACAGGGTAGACCATGATCAGATGGCTCCTATAGAAGCTGTCTTGTCTGGGTCTGTTTGCAAACAAGTGAAAATGCTTTTATTTGCAAACGAGTGAAAATGTGTTAATATGAGGTAAATGGTCAACTATATGAACACAGTATGTTTTGGTCATGGCAGAAACTGTGGAAGCAGATCTGTATCATTGCATACACAAACTGAGCAAAACCCGGATCAGACAGCTCCTACAGTAATATTTGATCAAGGTCTACTCTGTTTGCAAAGGTGCAAAAAAGCGTTTTCATGGAGTAAAGGGTTAAACATTTCCCTCATATAAATGTGTTTTAACTTTTAACGCATTTGCGAACAGAGTAGACCCAGATCAGATGGCTCCTCTAGGGTCTGCTCTGTTTGCTAACAGAATTTGAAAGATCTGTTTCTTTACTTTCTAAAACGGCCACCTTCCATATGCCATTATAATTATTTTGTCCATGAATATTCAGTAGGTATTGAAATTTGTAATAAAAATAGAACGGGGAAAGGGTAAAGGGCATCCATAATTTTATGACATTTCCCAAGTTTGGAGTTTTTACAGCAACATTTTTCAGAGACTTACAAGATCTACATTAATTTTGTTCAACCCTTTGCCAGATAGAGATGCCTTTTCATGCCTTTGAAAACAAAATAAAACCACATCAGACAGCTCCTGTAGGAGCCATTTAACCCTTTCCCTGATAATGGTGACTTTTGACGACTCCATAAAAGTAAATTTATGAAACCATTGTGATAAATAGAGCCTTTGCTCCTATAGGAGCAAAGGCTCCATTTATCACAATAGTTTCTAACTACAAAATTCTAAAAAAATTCCTTTTCTCTAGTTAATGCTCCTTTTCGGTAGATTTATTCAAAGAGGTTGTTTCTAAAAATAGCATATGAGGTAATGGGTTAATCAAGTCTGCTCTGTTTGCTTATAAATTAAATATTTTTTATTCTACAGTTGCCGCTATGGCCAAAATATCCCGAGTTCATAATTATGTCTTTATATAAATTCTGCTAATAAATATTCATGATTTCATTATTTCTTTCATGAATATTCATAAGGGAAAGAGTATAACTCAGATTGTTCATTCTTCAAAAAGTTATGATATTTGATGTCTGTAATTTGTTTTTATCACAGCTGGATACTACAGTGAGATGACTATGGAATCCCGGGACATCAGGACTCCGTCTGTGCCCAAAGAGAAATGCTCTCTGCCACCGTGGTGTATCTATGTCGCCTATGTCCTTTGCTTCCTTCTGAGCACCTTCTCAATTATCATTGTGATCTTGTACTGCTTCAAGTTTGGCACTGATGAATCTACCGAGTGGGTCCTGGCCTTTATCATATCCTTGATACTGTCTGTGTTTGTTATTGAACCTCTCAAGGTAAGATTCTATCCTACAGTAAAGCTTGGTTGTTGTTATTTACAATACCTTTACTGATTTATCCCTTTACTCTATAAATATTCATATAAGAAACACGGGTAATTTTTACCATGGCAGAAACTGTATCAGATCTATGTTATTCTATAAGCAAATAGAGCGGACCCTGACCAAGTGTCTCCTACAGGAGCCATCTGATCTGGGTCTAATCTGTTTGCAAAGGCATTAATAGGCTAATCTATAGAGAAAAGAGTTAATATACATGTGTGCCGAAAATCCATAAAAAATAATGCTACTTTCTATTTTAGAATGCCTATTAAGAGGTTCTTTTTTCTATGAGAGTCTCTATTCTAAGCTAGATAGTACCTACCTAACAGATGTTCATTATATCGGACACGGAAACAGGTCTGAGGTGGCAGCTTAATGCTGTGTGAAAGTCAGGCAGAAAGCTCCTCCAGGACTTTCACCCTGCATTAAGCAGCCACCTGCCTAGAAGTATCTTAAGTCTTCTCTGCTAGAATTCCGATTTAGAGGGGTTTTACTGTATTAATAGAAGTAACAAGATGTTCTTCCAGAAAAATACTGGAAATTCTTTACAAGAATCCCAGGAGCTCTCTGGTCTGGATATACTCTATTTGTAAAGGCATGAAAAGGCGTCTCTGTCTGGTAAAGGGTTACTTATCAAATGATGTGTTGTGTATGTTTCAGGCCTTGCTGATAGCAGTCTATGTTGTAGCAATGTTCAAGAGTGTGGAACAAGAGGATGACGAAGACAACATCAACATAGAACCAACTTTTGACAACTCCAATGAAAAACTGAAGGTAAAACTTCAAAAGCTTTTTGTATTCTTTGCGTAAGCGTCGGCCACATGTTACTCTTGCTGACCTGACAACGGCCGTTCCTCATGGCAACTGAATCACTCACTAAAAAGAGTGTTAGATCTAATTATTTCCCTTCTAGACCCGCTGTTTAATGCCAAATAACAAAAATTTGATTTTCAAAACATTGTTCCCATGCAAAGAATACTGCAGCGTCTGCAAGGCTTTGATTGTCGCCCCCGCATAAGCGGGGCGACTATATGGGATAACGATATCTTTTACTCACAGTAGGAGCAGTCATTTCATTGAGGTTTTTGAAAATGACATATTAATACATAAAATTTTCCCAAAGCAGAAACTCTAGAATCAGATCTATGCTATATCATAAGCAAATGGAGCAGACCCTGATCAGGAGCCGTGTGATCTGGGTCTTCTCTGTTTGCAAAGTCATAGAATGGAACATATATGGAATAAAAAGTTAATTCACTGAACAAAAGACTTTCTTATCATGACACAAACTGTACAATCTAGGTCCATGCTAATTAAGCTTTTTAGTTGAGTCTGAGTTTGTTCTCAAGCTTTTGATTGGTCAGATTTGAGCCAAAGGCTCAAATCTGACCAATCAAAAACTTGAGAACGAACTCAGACTCAACTAAAAAGTTTTATAAGCATGGATACAGATCTATATTTTTCCATAAGCAAACAGAACTGATCCTGATCTGATGGCTCCTGTAGGAACTGTCTGATCTGGGCCTACTCAGATGTAAAGGCATATCTTTGAGGCATATCGTTATATAGTAAATGAATAACTGTTGGTACCTTTGATATCATATGAAAATTGTATGTTTCAGGATGTAAAGTTTAAGCCAGTTTCGGGATTTGCACTTTTACAAGCCAAGGAGGAGGGGCGTAAGATCCACCGCATGAATGTGATGCTTCGACAGTTTATTGCCTACATGTTCTACTTGTGGATTCTGATGGTCATCTGCTACATAAACTTCAATCAGGACACTTATCTGCTCAACAAATACGTCAACAATACCTTTGTGGAAACTGCTACATCAAACTATGTCAGCTACAATAATATCAGCAGGTAACTGCAACTTGTTTTTGTTTAATCCATTCTCTCATAGGCTATTTTTAGATCAAACCTCTTTGAATAAATCTACCAAAAAGGAGCATTAATTAGAGAAAAGGATTTTTTTCATAGTTGTGAAGTTTAAAACCATTGCGATAAATAGAGCATTTGCTCCTGAGGAGCAAATGCTCTATTTATCACAATGGTTTGACCGTTTCAAAAAGTGATCTACAGAGGTGTAGAAAGGCGTATTTATGGAGGAAAGGTTAACTGTCTGATGGTGGATTACCCATAAGTGTCAAACAATAGAGTCAGTCTAGCACATAAGGCTTAAAAGGGCATAGTGTTTCACAAGAACATCTTTGCTTTTAGTGACTCCCCTTTGTTTATTATCCGTAGCAAACTCTTGTTAACTTAATTTCTCCTTTATTCTTTTTGTATTTAGCAAATAGGTTAAAGGGTAAACTCTTTGTATGATGGCGATGCCATTTTACACCATTTCAAATAGAGTAGATGCAGATCAGACAGTTCCTGTAGGACCTGTCTAATCTGGTTCTGCTCTGTTTGAAAAGGTCAACAAATGTTCTGCCATGGTAAAAAAATCCTGTGTTTATAATACCACTTTAAAAAAAACAGCTAATAGATATTCATGATTGCATTATCTCTAAACTGAATATTTATTAAGTAAATGGTTAACCCTTTCCCTCATATAAACACCTGGTCATACATTTGCAAACAGAGTATAAAAGCCGTCTGATCAGGGTTTGCTCTCTCTGCTTTGAAATGATATAGATCTGATTTTATCATTTTTGTCAAAGCAAAACAATTCCTTGAAAAAATAACATTCAAATAACATTATAAAAATTCAGATAATAAATATTCAGGATTTCATTATTTTTTACATATATTGAACAGGGAGAGGGTTAAGTGAGATAAAATATGAGAAATGGAAAACAGAAGAAATGCACATGTTGTAGCTCTTGAATTGTATGTTTCAGTATTGAGGAATTCTGGGATTGGTCAGAAAATGTGCTTGCAGACTCACTACACTTACAGGACACATCCACAGATGAGGAACATGGCTTCTTGCTAGGACCAGCGAGATGGAGACTGATAAGAAGCCTGATAGGTAGGACTGTTAACTGCATGACTGTTGTGTTTACTAACTGTGGTAAACCTCTCTTAACACTTTCCCTCATATAAACGTGTTTTCACGCATTTGCAAACAGAGTAGACCCAGATCAGATGGCTCCTAGAGGAGCCATCTGATCAGGGTATACTCTGTTTGCTATTGGAATTTGATGGATCTGTTTCTTTACTTTCTAAAATGGCTACAATATTCCACCTTGCATATATCATTTTAACTATTTTGTCCATGAATATTCAGTAGGTATTGAAATTTGTAATAAACATAGAACAGGGAAAGGGTTAACACTTTACATGGTAGAGAAGCATTTGCAAACAGAGTAAGCCCGGCGTCCATGCTTATAAAGCTTTTTAGTTTGTTCTCAAGCTTTTGATTGGTCAGATTTGAGCCTTTGGCTCAGACTCAACTAAAAAGTGTTATAAGCATGGATACTGATTAAAATAAATTGGAAAATTATGGATTTAGCAAGTCTCCAAAATGTTGGGGCCACAATTATCACTCAATCAATCAGGGTGATCAGATGCTCAGCCAGCCAAGCACAATCCCACTTAAAGATTGTGTCAGATAATTATGCAGGTGTGAAAAACGCAGCATTTAGCACATTGGGACCTTCAAACAGTGTCAGATAATGGATACAGCAGGTTCCGTTAAAAGCAGGTTTTAAGCATACAGAATAAAGAAGGAATTTTTTGGGACCAAAGAGTGCTATCTGATATATCATGTTGTCGGTAAAGGCAGATGTTGGATAACCAAGGTTATACTTTTAACATTGCATTTCATGTCAAATTCAGACAAATGCCAGGCCGCTAATGCTGCAGCGGGTCTGGGTGCCTCATCCCTTACAGACAGGACTTGCTATGGTGATGGGGGCTTTGATGAGGACACTGCTCTGTATGGAGAGAGATGGAATGATAGTTCCTACAACAGGTCGTGGAGGTACTACTCTGCAAGCCAGCTGGGCGGGTAAGTAGGCAGTTAATACATCACTCCATGAATATTCATGTAAGAAATAATGACACCATGCATTAGTTGAAGTTTTATAATGGTATATGAACATTTGATTATTTTCGCTATGACAAAAACTTTGGAATTAGATATATAAGCAAATAGAGCAAAGCCATGATGAGATTGCTCATACAGGTAGCCGGCTCATCTCTATTTACTCAAGTTTCAAAAGTATTAACCCATTCCCTCATAGGCTATTTTAGACCCAACCTCTCTTTTATTAAATCCACCTAAAAGGATCATTTACCAGAAAAAAAGGAAAATGTTAGATTTATGTAGTTTCGAAAACAATGTGATAAATAGATCATTTGCTCCTTTGGAGCAAATGCTCTATTTATCACAAAGGTTTTAGAAAGTGACTTTTACAAGAGGCGTCAATATGAGGAAATGGGTTAAACGACATATCTGTACAACTGTTGGTGTGTAGAAGTGTAATGGAATACATTTTTTTTTTATTATATATATTTATTTTTATAACACTCAAATTTACGATTTCAACAACATGAAAGATGCAAAGTCTTTACTTAATTTTTTAACCCTGTTCTCCGTAAATATTCTTGTAAGAAATAATAGTACAGTAAGACCTCTCTATAACGGCCACTAAATTGTGTTAATTAGTTGGTATTTAGGGCAGGTGGCTGTTTAACCGTTTACCTGATAGAAGCGGCTTTTAGCGTGTTTGATTTATTCCTCCGCTGAAGAAAATAGTTCAAATTCATACAGTCATGAACATATTGCATAATAAATATTTTCTATATCCTAGTAGGTGGTAGCTTAAAGCAGGCTGGAAGTAAAGCAGAATGCGCCTTAAGGCGCATTCTGCTTTACTTTCAACCTGCTTTAAGTGGTCATATGTCTTCAAAGCTAGAAACAGGTTATTGGGTAAAGGGTTAAAGCAAGGTGAAAGTAAAACAGAATGTTCCTATAGGAGCTTTCTGTTTTACTTTCACCTTGCTTTAAGTAAAAACCTGCCTTTAACACAAAATACTCGATGTAATTTAGTGGCCATTATAGAGAGATTTTACTGTATCTATATTATATCAATAGCAAACAGAGCAGATCCTGATCAGACAGCTCCTATGGGAGTCATCTGATCTTGTTCTGCTCTGTTTGCAAAGGCATCTTTTATGGAGTGAAATTTAGCTTGTTTTGTTTCTGTTACAGAAGCCATAAGATTGGCTACGTTGACACATATGGAGGCGGTGGATACACACAGGATTTGGGCACAACTAGTGCAGAGACTCTCACAATCATACAAGACCTCAAATACAAGGGTTTCATAGACCTCAAGTATGTACAATATACCTGGCTAATTTTGCGGAATTCAAATTTCTATGATTTTACAGTTCCTGGATGTAATCATAAAAATAATTGTAGCAAAACAATTTGTTTATACAATTTTAAAAATAGTTTTCAGTTGTTAACAGCATGCTTTCGATGTAGTCAAAATTTCCTTTTTCTAGGATTAAAAGGTTTCATAGAATTATGGACCATTATCGGCAACATCTTCTACTGTATACATGTCAATTGAAATTAACCTTTTCATGTAAGAAATAATGACATCATGAGCATTTATAAGCTGAATTTGTAGAATGTGAACTTATGCTTTTCTTTCTATTTATTTCTGTGTTTAGAGCTGGATATTTGCAGAATGTAGACATTATTTGTGTAACATAAAAGCAGTGACATGTTGTGACTGTAACTGGTTTTAAACAGTTTCTGTTTCCAAAATTTAAAATAATGCTTGAATTTGAGATCATTCTCAAGTATTTGACCAATCAGATTCTTGAGAATGAACTCAAACTCAGACTCAGAATGCAAGGACCCAGCATGCATGGTTTCACATTAACAAATTAAATTAATGTTAACCCATTCCCTCATGGGCTATTTTTAGATCCAGCCTCTTTGAATAAATCTACCGAAAAGGAGCATAAACTAGAGAAAAGGAATATTTTAGAATTTTGTAGTTTGAAACCATTGTGATAAATAGAGCATTTGCTCCTATAGGAGCAAATGCTCTATTTATCACAATGGTTTAAAGAAATGAATATTACAGAAGCGTAGAAAGGCGTATTTATGGAGGAAAGCGTTAACAATAGGCTAATTCTTACGTGAATATTTATCAGGTAAAGCTTATAGCTGGTTATCTTCAATGCTTTTACAATGGATAATGCTTATTAGTGCTAACAGTTCTTAAACAATTATTGACTTTTAACTGAAACTGAACAATTTTAACTCTTTGCACACTAAGTAATTTTTCGTCTTCAACAATTGTCGTCTGCTTCAATTCTTAAAATAAACTTTCTTTCTTTTTTTTGCAAAAATATGGTCAAGATGACAAACTGTTTGCATAGGTAATGACAGTTTCGCCGCTAGAGTGCAAAGAGTTAAAAAGGCATTGGATTTAGTTTTCATGATGAATTAAATTTATTTCATTTATATGTGTTTACAGGACTCGAGCTGTTGTCATAGAGTTTGCAATGTACAGTGCTGGCACGGACATGACTGCTATGGTAGCTATGCTAGTGGAGTTTCCACTCTCGGGTGGTGTTTTGACCAGCTATGAGATTCAAAGTCAAAGACTGCTTTGGTTCCAGGAAAATCGTGTAGACCCACTCATGGTCATGGAGGTAAGGAGTCTTACTTTAATAACCAGCAACCCTTTTCCTATTGAATATTCATGTAAGAAATATTGAAATCATGAATATTTATTAGCTGAATTTTTATAATGGCATCTGTACACATGAAAATTCGGCATTGGTAGAAATTGTAAGTCAGATTTTTTATAAGTTCATAAGAATACAGAGCAGACCCTGATTAGACAGCTCCTACAGGAGTCATCTGATCTGAGTCTACTCTGTTTGCAGCATTTATAAGAGGGAAAGTGTTGATCTATTAATGTCTTTGTAGATAGAGTAAACCTAGATCAGATGACTGCTGTAGGAGCAATCTGATCAAGGTCTGCATTTAATATAGGAATCACATTATTAGCTCGTCTGTTTCGAAGAAATCTCGATTTATTGTCATAACTCCGGCTTCCGCGTCGTTGTCATCGTTGTTGTCGTCGTCGTCCGAAATCTTAACATTGACCATAACGTCTTCAACTTTTCATTTACAACCTTCATTTTTTGTATACATGTTCATCTTGACAATGACGACAGACGAGCATTGGCACCCGCTTGGGGTGCTCTTGTTTTTTGTTTGCTCTTGTCTGTCCATTCGTCTGTCCGTCAACAATTTTGATGTGACAAGATAACTCAAACAGTACTTCACATATTGATTTCATATTAAGGGTATTTGCTTAGTATCTTCAGAGGAAGACACCTATAGTTTTTGGGTTGAATTAGATTACTATGACTAGCGTTATCTGCCCTTGGTTCATTAATAATGCCATAAATATTTGTCAACACTTTTGATGTGCCTTGATAACTCAAATAGTACTTCACATATTGGTTTCATATTAAGGGCATATGCATAGTATCATCAGAGGAAGATGTCTATAGTTTTGGGGTTGAATGAAATCACTATGTCTAGAGTTATCTGCCCTTGATTGATCAAAAATGCCATATTCAACAAAAGATCATCCGCAGGGCCCTCTCTGACTGAGTCAGTTTTCTAGTTTCTTTCATGATTATATTTATGTGTATGTATATTATTCCACAGAGCAGACACCCTGTATTATGGAGCAAATTTTTAACTTCCCATTTTATGCTTTTGTTCTTATAATCTGCAAACACAGATCTTTTTTAATATTTTTTATTTTTCCATCAGTGTATCCTGTTTCTCCTGGTCATCTACTCCCTGGTCCATATCACCCAGCAAATTCAGGACAAGAAAAAGGAGTTCTTCAAAGATATCTGGAATTGGTACGAGATATTGACTACGCTGATGACCACTGTGTCTATTGGAATCTACATTGGCTGTGTGGTGGAAGCCACCAACACATTCAACAATTACCTGGACAACCCGATGGGCTTCACCAACTTTGAGCGGGTTGCTTATGTGCATGTTGGCATGAGATACCTGCATGCCTGGTTGCTATTCCTGCTAATGTACAAGGTAGAAACAAGTCTTTTTTCACCTGTTCTCTATTAACTCATTACCTCTTAGGTTTGTTTTTAGATACAAACTATTTGAATAAATCTACCAAAAAGGGGCATACTCTTTGAATAAATCTACCAAAAAGGGGCATTAAATAGAGGAAAGGAAAGTTTTAGAATTTTGTAGTTTGAAACTATTTTGATAAATAGAGCCATTTGCTCCTATAGGAGCAAATGCTCTATTTATTACAATGGTTTCACAAATTGACTTTTACAGAGTCGTCAATATGAGGGAATGGGTTAATGTAATAATCGTGACATCATTATTATTAATAAGATTATTTTTTATAATGGTATATAAATACATGTGCATGTAAATGATATTTTTGCATAGGCAGACACTGTAGAATCGGGTCTATTTTATACCATAAGAAGCCAGAACAGACCCTGATCAGATGGCTCCTATTAGAATAAAAATAGCTGATGCGGAAATGAGTCTAGAAATAGCCTATGAGGTAATGGATCTAAATTTAGCCAAGGAGATAATTGCTTAACAATGTTCTTTCTCTCTAGGTGGTGAAGCAGCTCAGGTTTATCAAGTTCATGTATGTGTATGAGAAGACACTCAGCACTGCCCTGGGGTATCTCCTGGCCACTGGTCTCATCTACAGCATCCTTCTCATGGTGTATGCCCAGCTTGGATACTTGGTAAGACTTCAACCCTTTCCCTATTCTATATTTAGTCCAAGTTTCAATACTTACTGTATATTCCTGGACAAAATAGCTATAATGAAATATGGAAGGTGTAACATTGTAGCCATTTTAGAAACTAAAGAAGCAGATCTATCAAATTCCATAAGCAAACAGAGCAGATCCTGATCAGACAGCTCCTATAAGAGTCGTCTGATCTGGGTCTAATCTGTTCGCAAATGCGTGAAAACGCATTTCTGTGAAGGATAGAGTTATTCAGTTAACGACTGTATTTTTGCCAAAATCCTCCATACATATGAAGCCATTGTGTCTGTTCCAAAATTAGATTTATTCCTGTGTAGCTGTCACTTAACCCTTAACTCCATGAATATTCATGCAAGAAATAATGACATCATGAATATAAATGAGTTGAATTCTTAAAATGGCATTATAAACAAAGGTATATTTATGGTTGTAGCAGAAACTTAAGAATCAGGGTCCATGCTTATAAAGCTTTTAGTTGAGTGTGAGTTTCGTTCTCAAGCTTTTGATTGGTCAGATTTGAGTTCTCAAGCTTTTGATTGGTCAGATTTGAGCCAAAGGCTCAAATCTGACCAATCAAAATCTTGAGAACGAACTCAGACTCAACCAAATGTTTTATAAGCATGGACCCAGATCCATGTTCTATCATTTAGGCAAACAGAGCAGATCCTGATCTAATGGCTACTATAGGAGCCATCTCATCTGGGTCTACTCTTTTTGCAAAGGCATAGAAAGGCATATTTATGGAGTAAAGGATCAAACCATTCCCTGTTCCATGCTCATTCAAAACTTCAATATGTACTAAATATTCATGGACAAAATAGTTATAAAAGATGGAACATTGTAGCCATGTTAGAAAGTAAAGAAACATTTGTATCTGCACTGTTTGCAAAATGCCAGTACACTAAGTCTTGTTTCCTGCATTCAGAGGGTAAACCCTCTCCCTGTTCTATTTGTATTAAACAAATTAAATACTAACTGAATATTCATGGACAAAATAGTTACAATGAAATATGGAAGGTGGAACATTATAGACATTTTAAAAAGTAAAGAAATAGATTAGCAAACAGAGCAGACCCTGATCAGATGGCTCCTAAAGGAGCCACCTGATCTGGGTCTACACTGTTTGCAGATGCATGAAAAGGCATTCATATGAAGGAAAGAAAATTAATTTGTCAATTCAATGCAGTAAACTACTTTTAAAGACAGCAACTAGTCCTTATTCCATGTTTGCTTAATCTTTTCCCTAATGATTATTCATTTAACCCTTTCCTCCATAGGCTATTTTTAGATCCAACCTCTTTGAATAAATTTACCGAAAAGGAGCATTAACTAGAGAAAAGGAAATTTTAGAATTTTGTAGTTTGAAACCATTGTGATAAATGGAGCATTTGCTCCTATAGGAGCAAATGCTCTATTTATCACAATGGTTTCAAGAAGTGACTTTTACAGAGGCGTAGAAAGGAGGAAAGGGTTAAGAAATGATAACATCATGAATATTTATTAGCTGGTTTTTATTATGGCATAATTATGTACACATGATCTATTATAATTCTGTAAGCAAAAAGGTCAAGCCCTGAGCAGATGGCTCCTACAGGGGCTATCTGATCTGGGTCTGCTCTGCTTGCAAAGATGTTAAAAGTCTTTTATATGAAGGAAAGTGTTAAGTAAGTGGTTTTATTTGTGTGTGCATTATGCATAGAAATTACTGAATTGTGCATTCTATTATCATAAACTTCACAATCAATTTCTGAAAATCCTGTTTTTCCCATTTCAGATGTATGGACGTTTTGTTGCTGGCTTTGAGACATTCTGGCTTTCTCTGTCAACCCTCATTGTTATGATACGTGGCACTTTTGATTTCTGGCCAATGCTTGACTATCATCCAGTCTTCAGTCATTTCTATGTATATTCGTACTATACGTTCACGTACGGAATCATGATCGCGCTTGTCATCGCAATTTTGAACAGCACTTACAAGGTGGTGAAGTCGCAGATGTACTGGAAAGCTTCCCTGGAGATGCAGGACTATGAGATGATAGACTTCATGCTGAAGAGGTTCAAACTGTGGGCAGGCATTACTAAGCCAAAACCAGTAAGTCCTTAACCCTTTCCTCCATAAATACCCCTTTCTACGCCTCTGTAAACGTCACTTAATGAAACCACTATGCAAAGAACTTACAATCATGTAGTTATGGGGTTAGTTACTATGTGATAAACTCTAAACATGTACCCCAACCTCCATCTGTGAAATGCATTTTTAGATTATCATGAATACTGAATCAATGCTGAATTTTCAAACTGGAATAGTGACCAATAGTCCATCTCTGTTTAACGCTTTCCTCCATAAATACGCCTTTCTACACCTCTGTAATAACCACTTCTTGAAACCATTCTGATAAATAGAGCATTTGCTGCTATAGGAGCAAATGCTCTATTTATCACAATGGTTTCAAACTACAAAATTCTAAAATTTTACTTTTCTCTTGTAAATGCTCCTTTTGGGTAGATCCAAAGAAGATGGGTCTAAAAATAGCCTATGGAGGAAAGGGTTAACATGAATCAACTGATTGATAGCTGAACATTTAACCCTTTACCTTAGGAATATTTATGTAAAAGATAAATGACATCTTCGAGACGATTCTAAAGGGTGGCCACAGTATAGAGTTTGTTAGAGAAATACTGTTGAAAATGTTTAGATTTACTCACCTCTTTACTCTTGATCTCTGATAAATATATTCATGACGTGACCAAAGCATGTAAAAATGTTCATGAAAGAAAAGGTTGATCTCCTCTGATACTCTTGCAAGTTAATTTCAGTTTAACCCATTACCTCATAGGCTAGTTTTAGATACAACCTCTTTATATAAATCTACCGAAAAGGAGCATGAACTAGAGAAAAGGATTGTTTTTAATTTTGTAGTTTGAAACCTTTGTGATAAATAGAGCATTTGCTCTATTTATCACAATAGTTTTCACAAAGTGACTTTTACAGAGTCATCAAAAGTTGTCAATATAAGGGAATGGGTTAACCCTCTTAATAGCTCTATTCCATAAATACACCTTTCTTTGAATTTGCAAACAAGTAGACCCAGATCAGACAACTCTTGTAGGAGCCATCAGGCCAGGGTCTTCTCTATTTGCTTAGATATTCCTGATGTCATTAGTTCTTGCAAGAATATTCATGGAATAAAGGATTAAGTTATATTTCAAAAAAAAAATTCCAAAGGAGATTCAAACATTATTTATATTTTCACTCTTTAACTCCATTTATACACCTTTTGCCACCTTTTCAAACAGAGAAGACCCAGATCAGATGATCTCATCAGGGTCTACTCTATTTGCTTATGAAATTATAAAGCTCTGATTCTACGGTTTCTGCCATTGCATGTGCTGTTGTAAAAACTCATGACATTATTATTCACTTACATGAATATTCATGAAATTAAACCATGGTTAAACCATCCTTATCATTAATATGTGCTTTGTATTAATCTTTTCCAGGCATTCCGTCAAGTTCGGTTCCCAGGGTTACCATCAGTATCTAGTCGTAGTTCATCAAGTCTTTCAAACCGAACAACATCATCATTACAAAGTTCCCAGAGTGTTACAGGGCCAGAGTTTTCACAGGTGCAGCTTAACAGCATGCTGACAAGGCTTGCCCCGACATGGCAGGCGGTGCTAAAACGCTTCGATAAGGTCAGAAAAAAATATCTACAGCTAAAGTTAAAGCTGGTATTATGAGCATTCTTTTGGCTGATTTAACCCTTTCCTCCATAAATACACCTGTCTACGCGTCTGTAAAACTCACTTTATGAAACCATTGTGATAAATAGAGCATTTGCTAGCAAATGCTCTATTTATCACATTGGTTTCAAATTACAAAATTCTAAAAAATTTCCTTTTCTCTAGTTAATGCTCCTTTTCTGTAGATGCATCCAAAGAGGTTGGATCAAAAAATAGCATATAGAGGAAAGGGTTAAAGAAGACACAGATACACTTTGATATACACCAAACACACCAAATTGACCTGGGTATAATCCTTTCCTTCATATAAACAGCTTTTCAAGCCTTTGCAAATAGAGAAGATCCAGATCAGCTGGCTCCTGTAAGAGTCTTCAGATCAGGATCTGCTCTGTTTGCTTATGATATAATAAAGATATGACTCTACAGTTTCTTTCATTGCCAAAAACTTCCTGTGTGTCATTATAAGAAATAATCTAATAAATATTCATGATGTCATTATGGTTTGCATGAATATTCATGAAGTAAAGGGGTTAAGCAGGGAAAGGGATAAATGATGATCCCGGCTAGCTGTTAGTATCCATTTTAGGTAGAATACTCCAAGTCAGTTTAACCCATTCCCTCTTAGGCTATTTTTAGATCCAAACTCTTTGAATAAATCTACCGAAAAGGAGCATTAACCAGCGAAAAGGATTTTTTTTTAGAATTTTGTAGTTTGAAACCATTGTGATAAATAGAGCATTTACTCCTATAGCTCCAAAATGCTCTTTTTATCACAATGGTTTCACAAAGTGACTTTTACAGAGTTGTCAAAAGTCGTCTATATGAGGGAATGGGTTAAACTACCTGTATTTATAAATATAAACCATAGAAGTCATATTTCTAAAGAGGTTCACTAATCTTTATTACGAGTACAAAGGCATATGCAGTTGAACTTCGATATCTCAAACTTCTAGGGACTATACAAATTACTTAGAGATATCTCAAACTTCTAGGGACTATACAAATTACTTAGAGATATCTCGAACTTCTAGGGACTATACAAATTACTTAGAGATATCTCGAACTTCTAGGGACTATACAAATTACTTAGAGACATCTGATTTCTACTCTGAACAATTTCTGAGGTTCACAGCTTAATGCAGGTCTAAAGTAATGCTGAAAGCTCCTGCAGGAGCTTTCAGCTTAACTTTAGACCTGCTTTTAGCTGTCACATGTGTTTCTAGATATGCATAGTAATACAGTTTAGAACAATTCTGTATTGTAAATTTTGAGAGGACCAAACTTTTACTTAGAGTTATCCTGAATTTTTAGTTATTGAAGCCCAAGATATCGAAGTTCAATTGTATATGAATAAACCAACAGAAAGATGAATTTTCAAATACAAAATTGTCAATTTCGTATGTCACAACAGTATATCATTGGGAAGTAATATAGCAATTCTTAAAAAGGTTTAACACTTTAATCCATGTGGACGTTTTTTGACTCCTTTGAAAAAGAGTAGACCCAGATCAGACAGCTCCTGCAGGAGCTGTCTGATCAGGATCTGCTCTGTTTTGCATATAGAATATCTTACATGTGATTCTATACTATTTAGCATAGCTATGCGACATGTGCATTCACTTGTTCTATATAAATGTATAATTTATAATAAGTACTTAATTAAACCTTTCCCTGTTAAATGTTCTTGTAAAAACTAATAAAATCATGAATATTTATTAGCTGACTGTTTTATGATTGCATATGTATACAAGAAGTATTGGTATTGAAAGAATCTGAGTCAGATCTTTTATAATTTCATAAGCAAGCAGAACAGACTCTGATCAGATGGCGACTACAGGAGTCATCTGATCTGTGTCTACTATGTTTGCATAGGCATGGAAAAGTGTGTATATGAAGTAAAGAGTTGACATTCATAATGGATGGAGTTTTCAGTAAATATTCATGGAGTGAAGACTTTTTACATGTTGTATCTATGCCTGTTTGCTTTTGGAATACTGTAGTATAGATCTGATTCTACATAGATTCTGCCGAAGCCAAAAATTACTGTGAACATATACCATTGTAAAAATTAATCAATATTCATGCCATTATATATGGAGTCTAAACAGTAGACGATTACCTAATACAAACTGAAAGTACAGATTATGCAGAAAGCTTCAGAAACACTATCCATTTCTTTTTACCTGCAGGAAGATACTGTCAGTCTTTAACCCTTTCCTCCATAAATACATATTTCTAGGCCTCTGTAAAAGTCACCTGTTGAAACCATTGTGATAAATAGAGCAATTGCCCCTATAGGAGCAAATGCTCTATTTATCACAATACAATGTAATTTCAAATCACAAAATTCTAAAAAAAAAAAATTTCTCTAGTTAATGCTCCTTTTCGGTAGATTTATTGAAAGAGGTTGGATCTAAAAATAGCCTATGAGGGAAAAGGTTAAGTCTTTTAAACTTTTAACCCCATTGAATATTAATGTTAGAAATAATGAACATCATGATTATTAACCCTTTCCTCCATAAATACGCCTTTCTATACCTCTGTAAAAGTCACCTTTTTAAACCATTGTGATAAATAGAGCATTTGCTCCTATGGAGCAAATGCTCTATTTATCACAATGGTTTCAAGACTACACAGTTCTAACATTTTCCTTTTCTCTAGTATATGCTCCTTTTCGGTAAATTTATTCAAAGAGGTTGGGTCTAAAAATAGCCTATGAGGGAATGGGTTAATTAGCTGTATAGTTACAATGATAAGCACAATAATCCTTCAACAAGGACACAGAAGTATTTGGCCATGGCAGAAAGTGTGGAATCATATCTATATTATAGCATAAGCAAATAGAACAGACCCTGATCAGGGTCTACTCTGTTTGCAAAGGTGTAGAAAGGCATATTTATGGAGTAAAGGGTTAATATTCAAACATGTCATTATTTCATACATAAAGGGATTATGACCAGCAATAAGAATTCATTAGAGAGCCTGTACTGTATTCTAATACAGTAAAACCTCTCTAAACCGGAATTCTAGTAGAGAAGAATTTAGATACTTTTAGGCAGATGGCTGCTTAATGCAGAGTGAAAGTCCTGCAGAAAGCTCCTAGAGGAGCTTTCTGCATGACTTTCACCCAGCATTAAGCTGCCACCTGTCTCCAAGACCGATATTTATCCAAAATTTAATGTCCAGTTTGGAGGGGTTTTACTGTATATTCTTCTAATGTCTTCCAGATTGAAGCACTCGATAAGGAGGAGGAGAATCTAGTCAAGAAAGCAGAGGATACAATGAAAGATCTAAATTTGAGGTGTAGAATTAATGAGTTTGAGAGACAGCACAAAGAGATATTGAACTGGAAAGAGACTAGTCCCAGTTCATTATCACAAGGGGAGACCTCAAGTAAGCATAGACAATCAATTGTTAAAAGACCTCCAAACCGAGACAATCAGACTGAGAGAAAAGCCCCTGCGACTGTGACAGGGGTTAGTTCACGTACAGCTGTCACACCTCCGGGTAAAACTGATAAGGCCGAACAGGAGCGTCGGCCGTTAAGTGATCAGGGTGCCCGAGCAGAACCCAAAACTCAGCAGAGAAGTTCAACACGGGAGAAAATGCATAAATTTTTACAGAGTGTAAAACCATCCAAATCGGCATGGAATAAGTGAAACTAGAACATGACATTTACAGACATATTCTGTTATGCAAAGGGAAGAGTTTTGTGGTGAATTGGCAATTTGATCAAATGTAGTTCATAAGTAGGAACAACAGTAGATATGCAAGTAAATTTCATGGTTTTTGACAAACAAGTGCCTCAGGATAGATTATATTCATGCCAAATATTACAAAAATCCATTTGTCTTTCATATGTGCAAAGAGAAGGGGAGAGGCTGTTTCAGAGGGAAATGTTTTTGCAGAAAGATAATACAAAACAATTGTAATATGATGAATTTAGAAGGAAAGGTAGTTAATATATATGCAAAAACAATAAAAAAAAAAAGATGTGCTTGAAGTCGGGGAGGAAGGAATAAGCTTTAATGTGGCTACTGCTGATATGGACAGCAAACAAATGAAAATTGTGATAATGCAAATTATGTATGATATGCAAAACATCGAATTTCTGTTTCAAATGATGGAATGAATGAAGTCTCAGTCCAAAGTCCTGTGCCAAGTTTATTTTTGTTGTTGTTTATATAATATATTTGTTTTTTATTAAATGGCAGAAGTAGTGCTCATTATTGGAGGGGTAATGTATAAGACATATGCAGAGGTCTAGATAAGATGTGTAAATATAAACATTTTGAAGAATAGCTCATTTATTTCTCCACCAAACCCTATACTGTGACTACTCTTTAGAATCGTCTCAAAGAGACGATTCTAAAGAGTGGTCACAGTATAGAGTTTGGTGGAGAAATGGAGATTTTAGTATTTGGGTATGCACGTTTATCTGTAATGTATGTAAGTGTATGGTGTGTCCTCTATAAATTCATATGACCTTGGTGCTCTTGTGTTATTGTAACAATATAAACATTTCTCTTTCCGTTGCTGTTACCTGATTACTAACTTCGGATGTAAGAAACAGAAATAGAAATGATCAATGAAGTAAAGGGTTATAGTAATTTCAGCATAAAACATATTGGGAGTTAAATCCTTTACTTCATGATCCCACCTTATTACACTTTGCAAATAGTAGACCTAGATTGAGTTTACTGATTCTCGTCTGTTAGCCATGGCAATCATTTTTCTTATTAACCCTTTACTCAATGAATATTCATGTAGGAAATAATGACACCATTAATATTAATTAGATTATAGTTTATACAGGTACCTGAACAGGTGAATTTTTTACCATGGCAGTAATTAAGGAATCCGATCTATATAATACCATAAGCAAACAGAGCAACTCTGGGTCTTCTCTGTTTGCAAAGGCATAGAAAGGCGTATTTATGGAGTAAAGGGTTAAATATTTTGATACAAGAAATGATTTATACTCATAATGGGCAGTGTTGCATGAAATGAAGGTTGTCCATGACAAACTGACCATACTGACAAATTATTGTGATTTTGAAACATTTAACCATTTTTGCCTTGAATATTCATGACTAACAAATATTAATTATATTAGCTTTATAAAGGTATATGAACATAGTATATTTTGGTCATGTCAAAACCTGTTGAATCAGATCCATGTAATTCCTTAAGCAAACAGAGAAGACCCTGATCAGACAACTCTTTGATGTGGGTCTACTCTATTTTCAAAGGCATTGAAAAGTGTAAATGATTAAATGAATCATTAAAAGTGTTGTTACATTTGCTAGTCCTTACCAACTGACATGAAAAAAATGTTATTGAAATATAAAATGTATGTTATATGTACAAGTACAATGTATGATATCAATGTATAATCAATTAACAGTTTTGAACATTTCCGAGAAGTGCTAAAATTTCTGATCCAGTTTCCCATGGTCACATTACATGGTACTGGATCATGGTCAGTCTTTATTCTAATATCTCTGCTCACTATCTCCACTTTGTTTTCACTTCATAAAACTACGATTCAATGGATAACTTGTGTTTGTGTTTAGATGAATAGTCAGCATCTCATCAAGATCTATCTAGTATCTGTTATGGTGATTATGTTTTTTTGAAGAAGAAAAAAAACACTTAAGAAATTAAATAAGAAATTGAAAAACAAGAATTAACCCATTCCCACTTAGGCTAGTTTTAGACCTAACCTCTTTGATTAAATATACCCAAAAGGAGCATTAACTAGAGAAAAGGGAATTTTCAGAATTGTGTAGTTTTGAAACCATTGTGATAAATAGAGCATTTGCTCCACAGGAGCAAATGCTCTATTTATCACAATGGTTTCATAAAGTTACTTTTACAGAAGCGTCAAAACGCGTCAATATGCGGGAATGGGTTAAAGCAAAATTTTGTAAACAACAGTATTTGGCAGTGAAAGAGATCATGTTCTTATTCACTACTTTACTTATCCCATTACCTCAGGCTATTTTTAGATCCCAACTCTTTGAATATACCTAAAGAAAAGGAGCCTTAACTAGAGGAAAAGACATTTTCAGAATTGTGTAGTGTTGAAACTATTTATCACAATGGTTTCAGTAAGTGACGTTTACAGAGGTGTCAAAAGGCGTCAGTATGGGTTAATATGCATCGACATATATTGTTCATCACACCCTCTCCCCATCTACATAGTTTGTCTGTTATCCATTACACATGGGTATGCTCTGTTTGCTTATTGAATTAGTAAAATGTAATTCTAACTGTATCTGCCAAGGTAAAAAACAATCAATTGTTCATGTAACAGTATAAAAATTCATCTAATTAATATTCAAAATGTCATTATATCTTACATGAATATTCATCACGTAAAGAGTTAACTGAACTACACATTCCACAATAAACTTTAGTTTACTACTTTATATTCATATTTACATTGCTCCTTGACACCTCTCTCTATCTCGCACTTCCTTTTTCAATTATTTTCTGTTAACCCTTTACTCCATAAATACTATAGGAGCTGTCTGATCAGGATCTGCTCTGTTTGCTAATGGAATTTGATAGATCTGTTTCTTTAGCTTCTAAAATGGCTATAATGTTCCACCTTCCATGTTTCATTATAACTATTTTGTCCATGAATATTCAGTAGGTTTTGAAATGTGGACTAAATATAGAACAGGGAAGGGTTAAGACCGTTAAGAGGGCTCCTAGGAGAGCCCTCTCATCAGGATCTGCACTGTTTGTTATGTATCACTTTTCTTTATAAAAATCTCTAAATATTCACCATAAGCTTGACCTGTTTCAAATTTGGAATAGTCCATTTAAAAATGCCGCATTGTAAGGGTTAACACTGAATCTATGTCTAACATTCACAACCATGACATTGGGTATACAGCTTTTAACCATGACATTGGGTATAGACCTTTTATTTCTATTTATTTATTGGTATATGGTGTGTAGTAAGGGTAATAATAGGATTAAAGTATAATTTTTTGTCTCACCTGCTCTTGCAGTCACCTTTTTTGTCTTACTTTCAGAAGGTGACACATGTGTTCCTTCAACACTCTTGTTTTATGTTTAGCTTTAAGAAATAATAACATCTGCCATGCAGATTTGAATGGATAGTTTAGATTATAGCCAGTCGATTATCCCTTTACTCAATAGATACACCTTTCTGTGCCTTTGCAAACAGAAGACCCAGATCAGACAGCTCCTGTTGGAGCCATCTGATCAGGGTCTGCTCTGTTTGCTTATGATATAATAAAGATATGATCCTACAGTTTCTGTCATTGCCAACATGTCCTGTGTTCATGTGCTATTACAAAATTCATCCAATTAATATTCATGATGTCATATTTCTTATCAGACTGCTGTAGGAGCTATCAGATCTTTGTCTACACTGTTTGCAAAGGCGTAAAAAGGTGTATCTGTTGAGTAAAGAGTTTTAAGAAGAGAAAATTGGATGTTTTTGTTTGGTCGTTTATGATACGTATTGATATACACGTGTTTGTAAAAATTGTGTCTCACTTTGCCAGTACTTCAACATTTGCGAGTACTGAAACAATCTGTGATATACACACACAAGTACATTCCATCCAAGCCTTGCAGCCCTTTTCCAATTTCTATACAATTATGCATTCCGTCCAAACCTTGTGGCCCTTTTATAATTCTCTACAATTGCACATTCCGTCCAAGCCTTACAGCCCTTTTTACAATTCTCTACAAGTGTATGTTCTGTCCACAAAGTTACCTTTTGCAAAGCTGTCTTCTGTTTTTTAAAGGTTTATGACGAACAAACTTTATATATTAATTGTACATGAATGTGATTTATGCTTTCTGTGATCTTACAAGCCCTTTGCCTGATGAATATTCATGTTAGAAAGAATGAATTTCTAACCCTCTAACACCTGTGTAAAAGTCATTTTTTGAAAGTATTGTGATAAATAGCATTTGCTCAGTTTATCATAATACATGTAGTTTCAAAACAACACAATTTAAAAAAAAAATCCTTTTTTTCTAGTAGAAATGTTCCTTTTCAGTAGATTTATTCAGAGGTTGTATCTAAAAATAGCCTATGAGAGAATGGATTAGGCAGACAATCAACATGCTTCACATATTAACATATCTCAATGCAGAGTTGTAGGAAACAGAATTTTTCAAAAATCTGGTTTAGATTTCACTACGAAACACTATCGTATTGTAGTCATTGTAAATGCCTCCTCAAGGCCATTTGAATGAGTACCAACACAATAGGGCTTGGCGAAAAAATCTACCATTTAAATAGATCAGTATGCATCTTATGTATAATTCTGTCAATATAGATGGATAAGCATAGTGCTTTAGTTCGTTGTTGTGCAGGAATCATATTGCTCCATGTCGTCAGTAACTATGCAATGATATGAGTGTACAATGATACCACTGCTCTTAAGAAAAGTTGCTCAAACTTGTACATCGTGTAATTACTGTACACAAGACCCTCTCTTTGGTAGCCATTCAAAAGAAATATCATGTGCCTTTAATCCTTTCCTTCATATCTTTGTGAACCCTGAACCTCATATAAAGGTCTACAGTAAAAGCTCTCTATAACGGCCACTAAATTACATCAAGTATTTTGTGTTGAAGGCAGGTGGCTGCTTAAAGCAAGGTGAAAGTAAAACAGAACGCTCCTATAGGAGCGTTCTGTTTTTCTTTCACCTTGCTTTAATCAGCCACCTGCCCTAAATACCAACTAATTAACACAATCTAGTGGCTGTTATAGAGAGGCTCTACTGTATTAACATCTTTGCAGACAGAAGAGCCATCTGATCAGGGTTTGCTCTGTTTACTTATGAATTAACATAGATCTAAATTTATTGTTTCTTTCATGACCATACATTCCTGTTTGCACATGAAAGAATAAAAAATATTCTAATTACTATTCATGAAGTTATGTATCCTTGTATAAATATTCATGGGTTCAATGGGTTAAATATTATACATGTAGTTGGTTTCTGTGACACTACTTCAATCTGCATTAATCTTGAGATATTCAGTGTGTGGTCACAGTTTTCTTTTACACCTTCATGTAAGGAAAACACTACATGTACTTAGATAAAACAACAATATATTTTGGTATTCATGAAGTGCTTCTGTTGTAAAGAAAAGAACTATATGGAGAGTCATCAAGTGCTTCTGTAAGAAAAGAATATGGAGAGAAATCAAGTGCTAATGTTGTTTTTTAACTTTTTTTGTTTCTATATCAGAATTCAGTATATGTCAAACTGCTCTAGACTTTGTGCCTTAAAATAAGTATTTTTAGAATTTTTATTATTGATATTGTGGTTAAATGGTATGGCATTTGGTACAATGCTATGTTATATAATGTTAAGCCTTTATTCATTTATTCCACCTTTATAGGCCTTTGCAAACAGAGCAGACCCTGATCAGACAGCTCATGCAGGAGCTGTCTGATCACTGGTTTGCTCTGTTTGCTTAAATTATGTGACAGATCTGATTCTACAATGCCTACATGGCAAAAATTCTTTTGTTTCATGGGCCATAACAAATATCCTTTAGTTCATGCAGTCATAAAGTTTTATATGAATATTCATGATGTAAAGGGTTAAAGTGTGCCTTTTGGAGTGCCAAAATATTTGCCTTACAATGTTATACTACAATGTAGATACATAAACTTAACTGTTTTTTCCATAGAGATTACTTTTGGCCCCTTTGCAAACAGAGTAGAGCAAGATCAGATGACTCCTGTAGGAGCCATCTGATCAGAGTCTGCTCTCTTTTGCTACAGACATAATATCGATAATAGACCTATTTCTGCAGTTTCTGCATTAGTAAAGATTTGATTGTTCATGATGCCATTATAGAAATTCAGTTAATTAATGTTCAGAAATCCATTATTTCTAAAATGAGTATTCATTGGGAAAAAAGATAAAACTTGGTACAATGTGGTGTGAAAATGACTGCTATTTATTTTCTACTTTTTATACTATTTGGGGTCCAAAAAAGCTCTTTCTCTGCCTTGGCAAATTTGGGAATACATTGGCAAATAGATTGGAACCAGAGGAAATCCGAGTAACTCTGTGTCTCATCAGGATCCAAACTGTTTGTCACTTTGATCAGTTTTTGAAAAACCATGGAAATAATCAGCTTAAATTTTTGTGTAGCAGACGACAAAATCTTGCAGAAGACAATTTATTGCATCAAAAGAGTTAAATCAGACCAATTGTGCCTGAGTGTAGTTTCTGTATTATTGAAGCTCTAATGAATATTGAAAAATCTGCCTATGATTTACAGAGGAAGATTTAAAATACTTTCACCTATTGGGACATATTCTGCATTTTGTGTTCATCGCTTTCCGTCCAACATTTTTTAAATGTTTATTTGTGTTAACTTATTCCCTTATGTTGATGCCTTTTGACACCTCTGTAAAAGTCACTTTCTGAAACCATTGTGATACATAGAGCATTAGCTGCATAAGAGCAAAGACTCTATTTATCAGAATGGATGCCTCTGTAAAAGTTACTATCTGAAACCATTGTGATAAATAGAGCATTAGCTCCATAGGAGCAAATACTTATCTATTACAGTGGTTTCAAAACTACATAATCTTAACATTTTCCTTTTCTCTAGTAAATGCTCCTTTTCAGCACATTTATTCAAAGAGGTTGGGTCTTAAAATAGCCTTTGAAATAATGGGTTATTGCTACAAATAAATATATACAGATACAATAGAACCCTTTAATCAGTTAACCGGGTAAAAATTGGTGTAGATGGCTGCTTAATGCAGTATGAATGTAATGCAGAAAGCTTCTGCAGATGGGAGCTTTTTCCATCACTACAATCTTGCATTTAAGTTGCATGTACCACCTGCCTTAACCCTTTCCCTCATGAATATTCATGTAAGAGATAATGAATGTATGAATATTAATTAATTGGATATTATACTGACATCATGAACAAAGCAATGGTTTACTATGGCAGAAACTGTAGAATCAGATCTTAATTATTTCATAGATTAGACGACTCTATAGGAATGGTCTGATCTGAATCTGCCCTGTTTGCAAAGGCATCAAAATATGTCTCTATATGAGGGACAGAGTTAACCGTTTCCTCCATATAAACACCTATTCACACTTATCTACGCCTTTGCAAAGAGCGTAGACCCAGATCAGACAGCTCCTATAGGAGCTGTCTGCTCAGGGTCTGCTTTGTTTGCTAATGGAATTTGATAGATCTGTTTCTTTAGTTTCTGAAACTGCTATAGTTCCACATTCCATCTTTCTAAATTCATTATAACTACATTTGTACTTTGTCCATGATATTCAGTAGATATTGGAATTTTAAATAAATATAGAACAGAGAAAGGGTTAAGGCCCCAGAGTTAGACATGATAGTGGGGTTTCACTGTAAATGTTTGTTAACAATTGTTAAGAGTTGTATATAGAGAGAAGATATATTTTATACATGTATTATGGTTACAAAATGTATTTATTCATTCACCATAGTTTGGTATCTGGAGACTGTAGGAGGTTCTGTCTCAATTTCATGTCTATATCTTAAAGAGATACATTCATATAATGAATATTGAAATTTCATACATACAGTAAAACCTCTCTATAACGACCTCTCTGGTCGTTATAGAGAGGTTTTACTGTATATCAACTTTAGTCTTGTAATTCTATCATAGAGGAATTTGTTTTGAGAATTCAAAGTATATTTTTCCATTATTTTAATAGATTACAACACTTTATTTCTGTTGATAGTGTTCATGGAAGGAAAATGTTTTAGAGAAGGAATGAAACAACTAATATGTAGCAAATTCTTGCCCATATATTAACCATTTACTCCATAGATAAGCCTTTTAATGCCTTTGCAAACATAGTAGACCCAGATCACACGGCTCCTATAGCAGCCATCTGATCAGGATATGTTGTTTGTGTATAGAATTGAACAGATCAGATTGTACAGTTTTTACCAAGACTAAAACTTTCTTGTTCATATGTCGTTTAAATACCAAGATAATTAATATTGTGACGTATATTATGTCTTACATGAATGTTCATGGAGTAAATGGTTAAAAGAAATCCCTACCAATCTCAATGAAAGAGATTTGACTCTTTGGTGAATTTGAATGGATCTCTTTAAGGTACAATTAAATTAATACAGTTATATTGTTTTATATGATGGAAACACCAGTGGTATTATATGTGTGTATATCTTGTTACACTTAAGAGATGTTTATTGCTAGAAAAACAAAACTGTGGTGTCACTCTGTTTTAACATCATGGAAATATTCCATAAGACGATGGTCATCCTGCTGTGCTTTATGACTGAAAAAATAAAAGAATACAAAACAATGTGGACTTGGTGCTCTCTTTCATACCTTGTTCGATTTACCCCATGAATAGTCATGTAAGAAATAATGGCATCAAGAATACTTTTTAACTCTTTCCCACATACAAATGCCATTTCATACAGAGCAGACCCAGATCAGTCAGCTCCTGTAGGACAAATACCAAGAACTGCTGTATAATAAATATTCATGATGTCATTATTTCTTATTTGAATACCGGTATTAAACAGGGAAATGGTTAAAATAGGTTGTGCAGTAGTGTCTTGGGTATAAGTTCAAAAGTAAAAAAGCTATCGACCCTTCAATATCATATACCAATTAGTCTCAGTGAAGAAAAGTGCAGTACAAAATACCCATGTATTGTCTTCAGTAACTCTGTCATATCAGTATTTCTGCAGTTATTGTCATTTGTTATTTATTACTTTATTATTTTGTCCAGAGAATATTTTCAAAAGATCAAAAGCTTTTGACTTCAAACTTCATATATGTCATATAACAGAAGTACAATGCACAAGGACCATAGTTTTGTTATCAGTATTTTTAGAGTTGTTGCCATTTGTTATTTTATACTAATTTTTGGTAAGTATGTTTGTATCAGGGTGTTCACCCCTCCCTGTTCTTCTACGTTTATTCCAAATTTCAATACCTACTGAATATTCATGGACAAAATAGTAATAATGAAATATGGAAGGTGGAACAATGTAGCCATTTTAGAAACTAAAGAAACAAAGCTCTCAAATTTCATATGCAAACAGAGCAGACACTGATCAGATGGCTCCTATAACAGCTGTCTGATCTGGGTTTACTCTGTTTGCAGATGCGTGAAAACATGTTTGTATTATGTATGAAGGAAAGGTTTTTTAACCCATTACTCCATAGGCTATTTTTTTATCTAACCACTTTGAATAAATCTACCCAAAAGGAGCATTAACCAGAGAAAAGGGAAATTTTAGAATTTTGTAGTTTGAGTGTGAGTGAGTGAGTTGGGTATTACGGCACCGCGACACAAGGTCATATAGCACCGATTGTAGTTTGAAACCATTGTGATAAATAGAGCATTTGCTCCTATAGGAACAAATGCTCTATTTATCACAATGGTTTCAACAGGTGACTTTTACAGAAGCGTAGAAAGGCGTATTTATGGAGGAAAGGGTTAACAGTATTTCAGTCATATCATGTGGTTCAGGTAATTACAAGTGGAGGAACACCCCAGAGGTTTTTCTACGTATGGAACAAATTGAATTGTCTTGTTCACAGAACATCTGGGTAGAACCACTGACCTACTGCAAGATAGCTGGACTACCTACTGGTATGGTGGTGGTTCTGTCTGGTTCTTCTTCTATAAGAAGAATAGCTTTATAGGTACAAAAGCTCTACAATCTTCATATACAGATAGATCTAAATGAAGAAAAGTGCAGTGTGCAAGACCCATTGTTTTGTCATCAGCATTTTTGGAGTTATTGCCCTTTATTTGTTTTATATCTATTTTTAATCTGGAACATAACTATGAAGTGTGTATTTCCTGGCAGACTGATCAAAACGTTGGTCAAAATTTATCATTAAATTTTGGTACACTTATATTTGGCTTGTTCTATCATGGGAACAAGCGGATCAGTAAATTTCATTTGGATTTGACTACACTTGCCACCAGTTATTTTCTCTTTTTGATGTTTTTCACTGTACAGTAAAACCCCTCTAAACTAGTTTTCTAATAGAGAATTTAGATACTTTTAGGCAGGTGGCTGCTTGCTGCAGTGTGAAAGTCATGCAGAAAGCTCCTAGAGCAGCTTTCTGTCTGACTTTCACCTTGCATTAAGCTGCCACCTGTCTCCAAGACCGATATTTTTAATAAATTTAATGTCCGGTTTAGAGGGGTTTTACTGTAAATGAATATGGAGCTGATGGGGATGGGATAGGCGGGGGGAATATTCATTAACCAGAGAAAATGATGAAAACTAAAACCGTTTATTATCACACTTATGACCAATGATCAATATGATCCAGTTTAAATATGCAATATGGTTAATAGGTCAATAATGTTACATGTAAAATATTGCGCTTTAAAAACACATATAACTAAGTATCTCTCCTTCTCTCTCACTCTCTTTGTCTCTGTATGTCTGTCTCTCTATACAGAGCTAAAACAGTTTGGATCCAGATCCAAAATTTAAACTTTTGTTACCAATTCAGTGTTATAGTTCTGGGATGTGCTCCATAAATATGTCTTAGCTAACAGATCAGACCCAGATCAGAGGGCTCCGGTACCAGTCATCTTATCAGGGTCTTCTCTGTTTGCTTATGAAATAACATAGATCTGAGTATACAGTTTCTGCCATGGCCAAACAATTTTGTGTTCATATACCACTAATAAAGGGTTAAAAAATTGACATTAATCAAACATATATAAGAAATATTCTGATTAACAATTAAAATGTCGCAGGTTTTGATTAACAACTTTAACCCTATACTCCATAAATATGCCTTCTTTGTACTGCATATGTAAACCTTAACAGAGTAGACCCAGATCAGAGGGCTCCTGTAGCTGTCTGATCAGGGTCTGCTCTGTTTGCTAAAGATATAATACAGATATGACTCTACAGTTTCTGTCATGATCAAAAATTATCTTGTTCATAGTGTCATTACAAACATTCAGTCAATTAATATTCATGATGTCATCATTCTTACATGAATATTCATAGAGTAATGGGTTAAGCATGTGCATTCTTTCAAAAACTTGACCAAAATTTATGCAATTTAACCCTTTGAATACCAGAAATGAATGTAAGGGAATTTGGAAATGGTGTAGATCCAGATAAGAGGGCAGGATCTGCACTTTTTGTCATCCATGGTCCCCTTGCAAATTATACCCTTTCATACTGAATGGACTCTATCATTAAACACTGACGGGTCATTCCACTTTGAACATTTTTATTCAAAGGATTAAATTTTTAGGGTTAACCCTTTACTCCATGAGTATTTATGCTAGAAATAATGACATCATGAATATTAATTAATTAGACTCATTTTTAAAATGGCATATGAACACAGGATATTTTGGCCATGAAAGAAACTGTAGAAATATTATATTATAGCAAACAGAGCAGACCCTGATCAGATGGCTCCTCCAGGAGCCATCTGATCTGGGTCTACTCTGTTTGCAAAGGCGTAGAAAGGAGTATTTTTGGAGGAAAGGGTTAAGTAGATAAAAAAAAAAAATCTTTGTCAACAAACACAGGACATTTTGGCAGAAACCGCAGAATCAGTCTATATTTATTCCAAAAGCAAACTGGGCAGACCCTGATCAGACGGCCCCTGAAGGAGTCTTTTGATCTTGGTCTTCTCAGTATGCAAAGCCATTAAAAGGCAGACTTATGAATTAAAGTGTTCAATCAAAGATTTTAAAATACAAATAAATTCACCCAATAAAAGCACAAGATTTAGTGAGATTATTGAACAGTTAAATTACAAGACGACCCTATAAAAGGCATGAACACTATAAGTAGCAACTGAATAAATGGTACAACATGATATTAAAAGAGACATGACATATACAAACCCTGGCTTAAAGCCTATGAAAATGTATATATTGTTAAAAGTACCCAGAAAAACAATCTAAAACACCTGAGTTGTAATGTTCCATCTCACACTTGTATCATTTGGCCAGTGGATATTTGCCAACAGATATTTGAAACGATTCTTTCCCATATGAAGATTCATGGCAGATTCAACCTATCATTAATTGCAATGATGTTATTTTCTCATATTGTTATATAAAACGGGTAAATACATTGCCATGACAACTACAATGTAGTAGAGAACCAGACCTAAGATGTTCTATAAGCCAACACAGCAGACCCTGAACACACGGCTCCCACAAGATTCATATGATCTGGGTATACTCTGTTTGCATAGACATGAAAAGGCGTCTCTATCTGGTAGAGGTTTAATAATCTTGCCCTTTTTATGCCTTAGAAAACAGAGTAGGCAGCTTTTGTAGGAGCCATCTGATAAGGGTTTGCTCTGTTCGCTTATCTGTTACAGATTTGATCTGCCAGTAGCCATGGTAATTAATTAACTTATTTTATTTACTGAATAAAATAAATAATTAATATTCATAACAAAAAGCATATTACATGAACATTTATCAGGTACAGATTTAACCTCTTCCCTGTTTAATATTCATGTAAGAAAAATGACATGATGAATATTTATTGGCCGATAATTTTTAAATAATGTAAGATATTCAAGGGATTTTGTCAATATTTTGTGTCAAAAATTGTAGATTGAGATCTATAAGCAATCAGCACTGACACTGATCATATGGCTCATACAGGAGCCATCTAATCTAGGTCTCCTCTGTTTGCAAAGGCATGAAATGGCATTTACATGAAGGAAAGGTTTAACGAGACTATGTGTGGTCTACACTGTTGACAAATATCCAAGTTATCCCTGTAAGCCAGCCATATAAGGAATGTATGCTATTTTCTACCAGTATGAAGAGAAAATAAATAATATTAAATCTCCTCTGAATGGACTTTAAAATAAGTATCAATGCTGCTTTTTAAGACAATTGACAGCTTACTGCAGGGCGATGGTCAGGCAGAAATCTCCCAAAATGAATTTCCTGCATGACCTTCACATAGCTTTAAGAAGCCAGCTGCCTAAATACATGTAGATATGAATTCTTCAATACTAAAAGTCTGGATTAGAGAAGTTTTACTGTGTACAAAATTGAGCCTGAAATAATGTTCAAACAAGAGCTGTCGCCTTTTGACCCTTCTGTGAAAGTCACTTTGTGAAACCATTGGGATAAATAGAGCATTAAAATTTTAAATTTTGTTCCACAGGAGCAAATGCTCTATTTATCACAATGGTTTCAAAACTACACAATTCTGAAAATTTCCTTTACTCTTGGTAGATTTAATCAAAGACATTAGATCGAATTGGGTTAACTATCATAAAGTATTCAGACAGAAAAACTTAGCACAGATCCAGATGAAACTGTTAAAGGAGCTGTCGGACGAGGGTCTACACTTTTTGCTACTATAACAGTTAGTCATCTAAATTTATCAAAATGGTACATTGATTTTTTAATCCTTTACTCCATTAACACACTTTTCTACACCTTTGCAAACAGAGTAGACTCAGATTAGACTCAGATCTGATAAGGGTCTGCACTGTATGCTTATGGTATAATATACAGTAGATTTGATTTAAGAGTTTCTGCATCTGAAAATATTTCCTATGTTAAAATACCATTTAAAAAATAATTCCAATTGATATTGAAAATATTCATAGCGTAAGGGGTTAAGTTTTACAAACCAGTGGAGAGGGGAGACTTGATGCATGCATATTTATGATAAAATGCAGTAATCCCTAAATATTGCACTGATAGCAACCCTTTACTTTGTAGATACACCTTTTAGCGCCTTTGCAAACAGAGTAGACCAAGATCAAATGGTTCCTGTAGGAACCATATGATTAAGGTCTGATTTGTTGCTTATTGAATAACATTAATCTGATCCTACAGCTTATGCCATGGCCAAATTTTCGTTTGTTCACACGCCATTATAATAATTGAGTTCATTAACCCCTTCCCTCATAGGCTATTTTTAGACTCATCCTCTTTGAATAATCTACTGGAAAGGAGCATTTACAAGAAAAAAGGAAAATAGAACTGTGTAGTTTTGAAACCATTGTGATAAATGAAACAGTTACTTCTATGGAGCAAACAATCTATTCATCACAATGGTTTAACCCTTTCCCTGTTCAATGTTTATTTCAAATTTCAGTACCTACTGAATATTCATGGACAAAATAGTTATAATGAAATTTGGAAGGCGGTACATTATAGCCATTTTAAGAAAGTGAAGACACAGATCTTTCAAATTCTAATAGCAAACAGAGTAGATCCTGATCAGACAGCTCCTCTAGGAGCCGTCTGAACTGGGTCTACTCTGTTTGCAAATGGGTGAAAACACATTTATATCAGGGAAAGGGTTAACCCTTTCCCTGTTCTGTGTTTATTACAAATTTCAATACCCACTGAATATTCATGGAAAAAAAAGTTATAATGAAATATTGAAGGTGGAACATTTTAGAAACTAAACAAACATACCGGTATCTATCAAATTCTATCAGCAAACAGAGCAGACCCTGATCTGGGTCTACTCTGTTTGCAAATATGGAAAACAAATTTATATGAGGGAAAGGGTTAAAAAAGTGACTTTTTCAGAGGTGTCATAAGGCGTCAACATGAGAAAATGATTATCACATAAATATTCATGAAGTTAATTATTTTTTTAAACCCTTTACTCCATGAATATTCACTATGAAATAATGACATCATGAACATTATTTAGCTGAATTGTTATAACAGTGTTTCAAACTTCGGAAGTACTGGAAATGGAAAAAAATGGAAAATATCATCTATGTTATTTTATGAGCAAACAGAGCAGACCCTGAACAGACAGCTCCTTCATGAGATATCTGATATGGGTCTACTCTGTTTGCAAAGGTTTTAAAAGGCATATCTATGGAATAAAGTGTTAAACAAATGGATGAAAAATTACAAATTTAACAATAAAGTGCAAGTCTTTTTCAGCTGTAGAAAACTTGTGAAAGATTCCTCTTAACCCTTGACTCCATGAATATTTATGTCAGAAATAATGACATTATGAATACTAATTACATTAATTGTTATAATACATGTACCACATGAATATAGGAAATCTAGTAATGGCATTAACTGTAGAATCATATCTAAATTATATCATAAGTAAATAGAGCAGACCCTGATCAGACAGCTCCTACTCTGTTTGCAAAGGTGTAGAAAGGCGTATTTATAAAGTGTTAAGACTTGATTGGCATGCTCAATATACTTTCCAATAGTTCAACATCAAATATGTTATAATATAATTTTATAACATTGACAAGGCCAAGGCACAATCTAAATGAACAAAAGACTGACCAGAAAGTATGGCAGTGAATTTTCTCGACCCCATTCAAATACATAACAAAATATTATTTACACCATACATTTCCACATCCCCTTCCTCTCAAATTCGCAGCAGTGATATAGATAATAGATCAGCGTTATTTGGGATCAGGCTGGACCTGATTGGTTTTTATCTCTGTCCTGATTAATATAACAAAACATAGAATATACTACATTTCTAATAAATGTCAATCACTCTAACCCTTTACCTGATAGATACGCTTTTGAATGGTTTTGCAAACAAAGAAGACCCAGATCGGACAACTTCTGCAGGAGCCTTCTGATCAAGGTCTGCCCTGTTTGCTTATGGAAATATGATAATATAGATCCAATTCTACAGTTGCCAAGGCCAAACATTCCTGTTTTTTATATAAACTCAGCTAATAAATATCCATGATGCCATTTCTTTCATAGTTATTCATTAGGTAAGGGGTAAAACGTTTAGTCATTGCAGTAAACTACAGAACAAGACTACTACGGCATATACCAGTCAGCTACAAAGAATGTGACCTGACAGTTAACTTATGAGTGTGGCCTAATGGTTATAATGGTTCCTTTCAAAGAGTGTGACCGAATGGTTATCATCATTTCAAAGAGTGCAGCCTAATTGTTATCATGATGTCACAGAGTGTGACCTAATGGTTATCATGATTTCAAAGTGTGCAACCTAGTGGTTATCAGTTCTAAGAATGAAACATAGTGGTTATCATCATTTCAAAGTGTGCAACATTGTGGTTATCATGATTTCGAAGTGTGCAACCTAGTGGTTATCATTTCTAAGAATGAAACATAGTGGTTATCATGATATCAAAGAGTGTGACCTAGTGGATATCATGATGCCACAGAGTGTGACCTAGTGGTTATCATGATGCCACAGAGTGTGACCTAGTGGTTATCATGATTTCAAATACTGCAGTCTAATGGTTATCATAATTTCAAAGAGTGTAACCTAGTGGTTATCATTTATAAGAGTGAAGCCTAATGGTTATCATAATTTCAAAGAGTGCAACCTAGTGGTTATCATTTCTAAGAGTGCAACCTAGTGGTTATCATGATTTCAAAGAGTGCAGCCTAATGGTTATCATGATTTCAAAGAGTGTGACCTAAGGGTTATCATGATGTCAGAGAGTGTGACCTAATAATTAACATGTTTTATCAAGATACACATACCAATCTACATATGTACATAATTATACAAACTATAAGAACAAGTATCCATCTTTAACCCTTTACTCCATGAATATTCATGTAAGACTTAATGACATTAATAAAAAATATCAATCAGATGATTTTTTTATAATGACTTATGAACACAAAATATTTTGGCCATGGTTGAAACTGCAGAATTTTGTTATTAGAAAACAGAGCAGACTCCGATCAGACAGCTCCTACAGGAGCGTTATGATCTGGGCGTACTTTGTTTTGAAAAACATTAAAAAGGCATATCTATGGAGTAAAAGGTTAAAAAACCTTAAACTATTTACAGACCAGCTGCCAACAAATCACCTCTGAATGTTTAAACCATTGCTGGATAATAAATATCTCCCATATTTATGCACTCAATAATAATTTTAACACATATCCTGTTGTAAAAATGATGTTCTAACCCTTTCCTCCATAAATACGCCTTTCTATGCCTCTGTAATAACCACTTCTTGAAACCATTGTGATAAGTAGAGTATTTGCTCCTATAGGAGCAAACAGAGTAGACCCAAATCCTATAGGAGCAAATGCTCTATTTATCACAATGGTTTCAAACTACAAAATTCTAAAACAAAATCCTTTTCTCTAGTTAATGCCCTTTTCGGTAGATTCATTCAAAGTGGTTGGATCTTAAAATAGCCTATGAGGGAATGGGTTAAAAAACCATTAAAAATCAACAAACAAGATAAACTTCCCCAAAAACAACAATAAGTACTAAATACTTATATAATACAGTTTTAAAACTACCGGTATGCATATTATAAATAGCAAGAAGCAAGTCATTCTGAAGCAAAGCAATAAAAACAAGCCCATAAACCAAGTTGTAATACCCATTTTTTCCTTTTCACAAAGCTTCAGGAGTAACATATAATGACCATGTTTTAACCCTTTCCCTGTTCTATATCTGTTACAAATGTCAATACCTATTGAAAATTCATTAACAAAATAGTTATAAAGAAATATGGAAGGTGGAACATTGTAGACATTTTAGAAAGTAAAGAAACAGATCTATCAAATTCTATTAGAAAAGTTTAACAGAGCAGACCCTGATCAGACGACTCCTCTAGGAGCCGTCTGATCTGGGTCTACTCTGTTTGCAAATGTGTGAAAACACGTTTATATGAGGGAAAGGGTAAACCAATTACCTCATAGATAAGCATTTGGATGCCTTGGTAAGCAAAGCTGACCTAGCTCGAACAGCTCCTGCAGGGGCAATTTGATTAGAGTCTGCTCTGTTTATTTATGGAATTAACCCTTTCCCTCATATAAACGTGTTTTCACGCATTTGCAAACACAGTAGACCCAGATCAGACGGCTCCTAGAGGAGCCGTCTGATCAGGGTCTGCTCTGTTTGCTTATGGAATTTGAAAGATCTGTTCCTTTACTTTCTAACATGGCTATCAATTTTCATATTTTGTTGTAACTATTTTGTCCGTGAATATTCAGTAGGTATTGAAATAAGTACTAAACATAGAACAGGGAAAGGGTTAAACATGGCTAAAACCTCCTACATCCATAGATCATTATAAGAATCAGCGTATTGATATTCATTATGTCATTATTTCTTACATGAATATTAATGAGGTAAAGGGTTAAAGTGGATAACATCAACAAAGTTATTAACAAATACAGTTTACTGAAACTATAATCATCCACAATGTATTAATTGCACAGTAAAACCACCCTAAACGTCCTGTTACAGATATTTTAAATTGTTATACTTCATGTGACTTTCCTATACATATTTTCCATATACCTGCCATGAAACAATTTTTAATGTCCCATGCAATATCATAATATTATGCCTCGGATGACATTACCATTTTTGGGTTGACAATACATTCTATCACCCTCTTTGGGATATTTATTTTATTGTACTGAACAATAAAATAAAGAGTGCTTTTGTCGAGACAAGTGAACTCTTTGTCGAAAATGCAGGCAAAACGCTCTAAATTTGGTATTTCAAAGTCGCTTGATAAAGCTTATGCCATCGCCTCATGTACACACTCAGAGTAAACACATTTTAATAAGCGCTTGGTCGACAAAAACTAGATTGCCTCCCTTGATTTTGGGAAAACAAGTTAAATATTGTTTCAAGGCAGTTATATGAAAAGTTTGTACAGGAAAGTCAATAATTACAACAAACAGTTTATTGAAACAGTTACTCATCATCCATATTGTACTGATTGTACAGTCAACCAACTCTAAACCAGACTTCAGATATTCTAGGCAGACTGATGCTTAACCCTTTACTCCATTAATACCCCTTTCTTCTTTTTTTGCAAACAGAGTAGACCCAGACCCCATCTGATCTGGGTCTGCTCTGTTTTCTTATGAAATAATATAGAAGATATTATTCTGCAGTTTCTGCCATGACCAATTTTCCTGTGTTGAAATGCTATTATTTAAATAATTAAGCTCAATAATATTCATGATGTCATAATTTCTTACATGAGTTTTCACGGATTAAGGTTATTCCTTTACCGGTTTTATGTTCATATAAGAAATAACGACATCATGATTATTGATCAGCTGAATTTTTATAATGTTACATGAACACAGGCTCTTTAACATCTTAGCAGAAACTGTGAAATCACATCTATATAAATCTATAAGCAAACAAAGCAGATCTTCTGTTTGTTGCAAAAGTGTATATATGAGGAAAAGGGTTAATGTAGGGTGAAACATGGAATAGAAGTCTGGCAGGAGATACCATACACAAGACCATAACAGTGCAGATCCAGATCTAGGTCTACACAGTTTGCACATGCTAGTACATTGGAAGGTTTAACCCTTTCCCTCATATAAACGTGTTTTCACGCATTTGCAAACACAGTAGACCCAGATCAGACGGCTCCTAGAGGAGCCGTCTGATCAGGGTCTACTCTGTTTGCTAATAGAATTTGATAGATCTGTTTCCATGCTTTCTAAAATGTCTACAATGTTCCACCATCCATATTTCTTTATAACTATTTTGTTAATGAACATTCAATAGGTACTGAAAATTGGCCTTAATACAGAACAGGGAAAGGGTTAATGTACTTTCCTAGATAGTAACCACAGGTTACACAACTTCAAAAATGTTTATATCAAAATAATATCTACAGTATTAAAAACCATTCTAAACCAGATATTCAAATTAGTATCAATATCAGTCATTAAGACTGGTGGCAGCTTAAGGCAGGATTAAAGTCATGCAAAAAACTCCCAAATGGAGCTTTCTGCATGACTTTTGCCCTGCATTAAGCAGCCATCAGGACTTGTAAAATAAACAAATGTAAAATACAGCTGTATCAGGTTTAATCTGGAAGACTGATAAAAGACATTGTTGCCTCATCCATGAGATTGGTTGAATTTTCACTCTGCGTGCTATCTGTGAATTTGTGATTACCTGTGCAAACAGTTTGGATCCAGATGATGATGCTGTGTAACTTGGCATCTCTTCAAGATTCAAACTATTTTGACAGCTTTAGGGAGAATAAGAAAAATAATTTTTAAAAACAAATCACTTTCAAACCTGTAGAAGACAAACTAGGGGCATAATTTATATAACTTTTGTAGAAGACCTGAAGTTGAAGCTATATGCCAAGTATGAAAGTTGAGAACCTTCTAGTTTGGGAGGAGAAGAATTTCAAAGTTTTCACTATATGTTTCTATTGAAAACTGAACACCCCTGGGGCAGGGCCAATTTTGACCCCAGGGGCATAATTTATATAAGTTTTGTAGAGGACCTACAGATGATGCTATGTACCAAAGATGAAAGCTGAGAACCCTGTAGATTCAGAGGAGAAGATTTTTAAAGGTTGAAATTGTTGACGCCCGACGACGGACGAGGCACGCCGACGGACGACGGACATCAGGCGATCACAAAAGCTCACCCTGAGCACAAAAGTGCTCTGGTAAGCTAATAAAAGGTTTGCAAAGAGATGGATAAAAATATGCTTCATGTGCAGTTCTTGTTTCATATCAAATGGTTTAGTGCAAAACTCCTGTAAATATAATATTTGGCATTTATAGATACATATACAGTAAAACGGCGATAATCCGAGGAGCGATTTTCCGAGTATATGGCCTAATCCGAGGGAATTTGTATGGTCCGGACATGAAATCTATTATTTCAATACAACTATGTACCGTGTAATCCGAGTCTCGATAATCCGATTTTTCGAGCACGCTTCTCGGTCCCTTCAATCAATTGCTTCATTAAATTACCTGCCTAATCCGAGCATGCATCGCGGACACTTCGAAGTCAATCTATCACACCTCCATTGTTGATGTCTCGCGACTCCGTGTGTCCCCAGCAATTAGAGGTGCCACTGTGTTAGTTTGCTACTATGTGTGAATATCACCGGGTCCAGCAGTATACACGTATGTTGTCAGTAATTGTGAGCGCATAACTGTGTATAATGCATCGATTCTTTACTTATATATAAGTGAAAACGGTAAACACCATTCACAGCCGAGACCGAAGTTTCACTGTAGTTTGATCCGTTCAACGGACCCTTCACAATACACCCAAATTTGGTTTCAAACTATTAGACATAGAACAGTCGTAGCTTCTAACCTCATACTTATGGATTTTAGTTTGCCTAAGTTTCCATTCGTCGACATTTCATTTTAGTTTTGGATGTTTAAAAACAATATCGCTTCGCTCCCGTACTGTTTCGTGATAAGAAAAATCAGGGCGAGTTGAATTAATAAATAATCGGAACACTCGGTGTTATTCGTCTAAAATACTCAATAAAGATTGTTTACTCTCGTAATAAGCGTTTGGTTGAACGAGACTTTTCTAAAAATACGCAAACATATCAATTTATCTTCTATGCATTCTGTAGGCAAACAACACATGTATGTGCATACACTGTACGATATATTTGACACGTTGAATCCACAAAGTATGAATTCATGGATAATCCGAGGGTAGCGGTAATCCGAGCATTTACTCAGTTCCCGACAGTCCTCGGATTATCGCCATTTTACTGTAGATGAATGTATTGGGTTTTAGGGCACTATGGCACTAAATAGGTCATAAATGGATGATTTTCAAAACCCATACATATTTACAAAATACTTGTCTTCTTAAAATCAATAGTTGACTAGGGATACTAACAAATGCGAGCATAGAGTGCATCAGTGAGACAGTTTGAATCATGATGAACTTGTGAGTTACTCAGTGTATTGTCTGGATCCAAACTGATTGAAAAAATTATAAACACTTCCATAACCTGTGGCTATAGCAATACAGTAAAACCCCTCTAAACTGCACATTCAAATTAGTAAAAATATCAGTCTTGGAGACCCTGATTAGACAGCTCCTATGGCTCCATTTCCTCTGTTTGCAAACAAGGCGTAAAAAGGTGTGTACATGTATTTTGAGTAAAGGTTAAAAAAGAACAGCTAGCTTTGAGAAGAACTTCATGATCAGAACTATATAATTTCATAAGCATACAGAGCAGATCCTGACCAGCCGGCTCCTACAGGAGTCATCTGTCAAGGGTCTACTGTTTGCAAAGGTGTGAAAATTCATTTATATGAAGGAAAAGGTTAGCTGTTTAACCCATTCCCTCATAGGCTATTTTTAGAGCCAAGCTCTTTGAATAAATCTACCAAAAAATAGCATGAACTAGAGAAAAGGAAATTTTAGAATTTTGTAGTTAGAAACCACATAGGCTCCTATAGGAGCAAATGCTCTATTTATCACAATGGTTTCAAGAAGTGACTATTATAGATGCGTAGAAAGGCGTATTTATGGAGGAAAGGGTTAACACTTTCCCTCATATAAAAACCTTTTCATGCATTTGCAAACAGGGGAAACCCAGATCAGATGGCTATTACAGGAGCCGTCATATCAGGGTCTGCTCTGTTTGCTTTTGAGATGATACAGATCTGATTTTACAGATATTATCAAAACAAAATTTTACATTATAACAATTCAGCTACATAAACATTCATATCATTTTTTTACATGAATATTGAACAGGGAAAAGGTTAATTACAATTCTATGTATTTAATCCTTTCCTTCATATAAACACCTTTTCATGCAACTGCAAACAGAGTAAACCTAGATAAGATGGCTCCCAAAGGAGCTGTCTGAGCAGGGTCTGTTTTGATTGCTAATAGAATTAGCTGTTTCTTTAGATCCACAGAATCTCTTAAATATTTTTTGTGTGCATATAAATCATATAATCACAAAATGGTCCAACCCGTGGATATACATTTGAAAATCATGTAAAGATTATTGTAAATCTTATACAAGTCTAGTATGAAAAAAGACATCTAAAACTTGCTAAAAATACTGATTTGAATACTGACGGTTTAGTGCAAAAAACTATTGTCCCATCCTCCTTAACCCTTTATCTGATGAATATTCATGTAAGATATTATGAATATTTATAAGATCATTTTTTTCATTATGCTATATAAAGACACAAATGTTTTGGCATTGCAGAAACTGTAGAATCAAATCTATATCATTCCAAAAGCAAATGAGACAGCTACTACAGGAATCATCTGATCTGAGTCTACTGTTTGTACATGCATTACAAGTTCTGTCTATGAGGTAAACAGTAAACCCTTAAACCCTTCACTCCATGAATATTCATGTAAGAAATGAATATAAATTAAGATTATTTTTTAAAATGGCAAATTAGCACAGGGAAATTTTTGTCAAAGTAGAAACTGCAAAATCAAATCTATATTACTGTATATGCAAACAGAGCAGACTCTGATCAGATGGTTCCTATAGGAGCGGTCTGATCTGGGTATTCTGTTTGCAAGAGTGTGAAAAGGTGTTTATATGAAGGAATGGGTTTAACTAATTAGCATTCATAATGGACAGAGTCTTGCATGAATATTCATAAAACAAAGGTTCAATTATATTATTGCTGCAATTTTCAAGGTTACATTTCTTTTAAAAAATATGACTTGAAATAAAAAACAAAAAAGAGACAAGAAAAGAAAATTACAGTAGTTTGCACTAAACCCTTCAAAAACACTGTACAATCTTAGAGGTATCACTGAAGATGGTTTAAAACCCCTCATTGCAAAATCTTTCTATTAAAAGTCAAAACAGCATAATTAGTGATTAAAGTTAATTGCAGTTATACCGCTTCAGTAAATCACCAATATAATGGCCATTAAAAACGTGTAAAATGATTCACAGTAATACAAAAATTATGCTATTGGTGATGCTAGTTTTCAAATTTGGAACCCTTTCCCTTTTGAATATTTATGTAAGAAATAATGACGTCATGAATATTTATTATCTAAATTTTCATGACTATTTTTTGCTTTGACAAAAACTGTAGAATCTATACCATGTCGTACGCAAACAGAACGGACCCTGATGAGACGATTCCTATTGGAGCCTTCTGACCTAGGTCTACTTTGTTTGCAAATGCGTGAATAGGAGTTTATATGAAGGAAAGGGTTAACCCTTTACTCCATAAACACACCTTTTAACACCTTTGAAAACTGAGAAGACCTTGATGAGATCTGTAGGAGCCTCCTGATCAGTGTCTGCTCTGTTTACTTTAACCCTTTCCCTCATATAAACGTGTTTTCATGCATTTGCAAACAGAGTAGACACAGATAAGACGGCTCCTAGAGGAGCCGTCTGATCAGGGTCTGCTCTGTTTGCGCATGGAATTGGATAGATCGGTTTCTTTACTTTCTAAAATGGCTACAATGTTCCACCTTCCATATATCATTATAACTGTTCTGTCCATGAATATTCAGTAGTTAAAGAAATTTGTAATAAACATAGAACACGAAAAAGGTTAATAAAGATGTGACACTACAGATTCTGCAATGGCCACAATGTCCTGTATTAATCTGCCATTATTACAAATAATCTAATTAATATTCATGAGGTAATTACTTCTTACATGAATATTCATATAGTAATGGGTTAAAAATATATTTAACAAAATAACAGCAATATAAAATTATTCTTTTGATGGTTTTCTAAATTGGAACCTAATGCAGAGATACAGATAAAGGAGCATACTTAACCCTTCTCTAGCTAAATTTTAAAATACATCTCTCCTTCTTTACCCATGCCCTGTTGTATAATTACATATATCTTCACTGTGTTCAAGTATTTCGCTGTGCAATCACTGCTGTGGGATGCACTGGTTGCACAATCAACCTGTAAATAGTGCAGACCCTGATGAGACCTTCACTATTTACAGGTAGGTATATTGACGTGAATAGCAAGCGAAGGGTTAAATACTAAAATAATCATTTCTCCAACAAACCCTTTACTGTGACCACTCTTCTTTACGAGACAATTCTAAAGAGTGGTCACAGTATAGGGTTTGGTGTAGAAATAAAGAAGATATTCTTGAAAATGATTTAATTTACAAATCTTATCTGGAGCTCTGCTTAAATGCAAGATGATGCAATGGAACACAAAGGTACAGAAATGCAACAAACAGACACCTGTATTGCCCATCTCAACTTTGGTTTTGGAGGTATATAAATATGACTGATTTCAACCACGCATCCACTTCTAACCAGTCTGACATTCTCCCATACAAACTATAGTAATTTCCATAAGGATTTGGGCAGACAAAATAAGGCAAATAGTGCAGACACAGATCAAACTCGTCCTGAAGGAACAGTTTGATCATGGTCTTCACTACTTGCTTCTATTAGTTTCCTTTAAATTGAGCAAAATGGTGCTGAATTGACTTTTAAATATTCAGCTTTATATACCTATGGAACAGAGAGAGAGAGTGCCTTAGGGTGTATATAGTTTGGCCAGTATTCAATGGCCCTGGACTCTTTCCTGTTGTGTATGCCAAATACAAGTGACGTTCATCTACAAACTGATGCATGATTATCTGAAGGATGTTCCACAGCAAGTGTAACCTCATTTACAATTCATCTGTTTGTCTTACTGAGGATCATCACCAAAGTTCATTCGTATCTGTTCCAAGAACATAAAGGTAAGTATTGTGTGAGGACCCAGGCGCACAAAAGCTGGCATGAAGCCCTGTAAGAGATGAATGTACAATATACAATGTATATAATGTGAATTAACAGCTCTGAAAATGATTGACAAACAAAAGGACAAATTCAATCCTTTCCTCCATAAATATTCAAGTAAGAAATAATGATGTCAAGAATATTAATTAGATATTAATGTGTTATAAAATAGCACATGGACACACAAAGTTTAGGTCATGGCAGAAACTGTAGAATCATATTTATATTATATTACAAGCAAATAGAGCAGCTGGCTCCTACAGGAGCCGTCTGATCTGGGTCTACTCTGTAAAGGAGTAGAAAGGCGTATTTATGGAGTTAAAGGTTAACTCTTTACCCGATAGAAACACTTTTTTTAACACCTTTGCAGATTGAGCAGACACAGATCATATGGCAAATAAATTAATGTGCTTGACAGTTAATGTTCACTGTTTGCAAAACAATATATATCCATATCAGACAGCACCTGTAGGAGCTGTCTGATCTGGGTCTTATCTGTTTGCTTATGGAATAATGTAATCCTAATTCTGAATTATCTGCCACATCCAAAACATTCCTTAAGTCATTAATCCATTACCTCATAGGCTATTTTTAGATACAACCTCTTTGAAGTAATCTACCGAAAAGGAGCATTACCTAGAGAAAAGGATTTTTTTTTAGAATTTTGTAGTTTGAAACCATTGTTATAAATAGAGCATTTGCTCCTATAGGAGCAAATGCTCAATTTATCACAATGGTTTCACAAAGTGACTTTTACAGAGTCGTCAAAAGTCGTCAATATAAGGGAATGGGTTAATGTGCATTTATAAATTTTCAGTCCTACAGGAGCCATCTGATAAGGGTCTACTCTGTTTGAACAGGTGTCTCTATCAGGTAAATGGCTATTAGCTGAACTGCGGTATATGTACACATGATGTAATCATATCAAGTGTAGTGTCCTACAGGAGCCATCTGATCTGGGTCTTCTCTGTTAGCAAAGGTGTGAAAAAGTGTTTATATGAGGGAAAGGGTTATTCAGTATAAACATATGTTATTACTCATATTTTTACAGTTGTACATATACCGGTAGGCATTTTACAAATGACCAAAATAAGGTATATAAGTAAATGGGTTGGACAACAAGTTCTATAATCAGTATATTAAGAAGTGATTTTTTTGCCTTACCTTGAAAAATCCCATGGGTCCATTCTTTCCTATATCAAGAGCACAGGCCAATATATTCTGTAAGAGACAAAACAAATAAGTCTTTACCTTATGACTATTCCCTTTACCTTATGAATATTCATGTAAGAAATGATGACTGTGAATATTATATTAGCTGAATATTTATAATGGCAATATGAATAAGGGATACTTTTACAATGATGGAAACTGTAGAATCAGATCTAGATCATTTCATAATCAAGTAGAGCAGATCCTGATCAGATGGCACCTACAAGAGCTATCTGATCTGGGATTACTTTGTTTGCAAAAGCGTGAAAAGGTGTCTCTATCAGGTAAAAGGTAAATGAAAGCTGCAAGTGTTGACCGAGACATTTTGACCACTATGCAAAGGACTTAGATATGGGGAGAGTTACTATATGATAAACTCTCAACATCTACCCCTACCTCAATCTGTGAAATGCACTCGTCAGATTAAGATTATCATGAATATTGAATCAATGCTATCAATGCTGAAGTTTCTAACTGGAATAGTCCATCTCTGTTTAACCCTTTCCTCCATAAATACGCCTTTCTAAGCCTCTGTAATAACCACTTCTTGAAACCATAGTGACAAATAGAGCATTTGCTCCTATAGGAGCAAATGCTCTATTTATCACAATGGTTTCAAACTACAAAATTCTAAAATTTTACTTTTCTCTAGTAAATGCTCCTTTTGGGTAGATTCATTCAAAGAGGTTGGGTCTAAAAATAGCCTATGGAGGAATGGGTTAAAGGTAGAGTTCATTCAGTATGAAAGAGTATAATTTGTGATAGGTTTGGTTTGTTTTGGTTTTTATCGGGTTTTACGTCGCATTAACAGTATTTCAGTCATATCACGACGTCCAGCCAATTACAGATGGAGGAAGACGACAATTTGCATTGTTTGTGCATAACCACTCTGCCACGGAGGCCCCTAATTTGCGAGAGGATTTTGAATGATAAACAGTACAAACCCTGATCAGAGGGCTCCTCTAGGAGTCCTCTGATCTGGGTCTTCACTGTTTGCAAATGACAAGTTCTTCTTGTGCTCTACACATTTGTAAAATTGGATTGCATTCCTACAAACAGTAACATACATAGTAGTGAAACAGTGGATAGAAACATCATGAAAGGATGAAGAATCGTACCTTATAAGTTCCAGGAGGTGCATTCATCATCCTAGTCTTCATAACATCTAGTGGCATAGTGAGCAGTGTGGCAATGGCACCCTGAAATATGGAACTGACATCTATAAACAGAGCAACAGATACAGGGGCATATTCAAATACAGTAAAACCTCTCTATAACGGCCACTAAATCATGTTAATTAGTTAGTATTTAGGGCAGGTGGCTACTTAAAGCAAGGTGAAAGTTAAACAGAACGCTCCTATAGGAGCGTTCTGTTTTACTTTCACCTTGCTTTAAATAGCCATCTGCCTTTAACACAAAATACTTGATATGATTTAGTGGCCGTTATAGAGAGGTTTTACTGTACTCTTATCATCATTTCTCCCACAAATCCTATGTTGAGACCAATAATTAGAATCATCTCCTCGAGAAGATTGTATCAAGTGGTCACAAACAGAGCATACTCAAATACTAAAATCATTATTTCCCCACCACATTTTAGAATTACTTCGAAGAGCCAATTCTAAAGAGTAGTCGCAACACAGGGTTTGGTGGAGAAATGAAGGAGTTATTTTTTAAAATGTTTTAATGTACGCATCTTATCTAGGCCCCTGTATAAACCATTTTAAACCACCTAAATTTGGATATACATACATGTATAGGATATCATCTGTCATGAGTTGTCATTTGAGATAAACTTTTCTTAAACCAGTCCAGATAAAAAGTTATCAAGCAAATATTATTGTACTTACAAACACAGGACAAATAGGTTGTGTACCAGTCAATATGTGTGCTTAGGACGCTAAGTGAGTGTGACATCACATCTTATATTACACATGTTAGATAATAAAAAAATACAGTAAAACGGCGATATTCCGAGGAGCGATTTTCCGAGTATAATTATGGTCTAATCCGAGGGAATTGTTTTGGTCCGGACATGAAATCTCTTATTTCAATACAACTATGTACAGTGTAATCCGAGTTTCGATAATCCAATTTTTCGAGCACGCTTCTCGGTCCCTTCAATCAATTGCTTCATTTAATTACCTGCCTAATCCGAGCATGCATAGCGGACACATCAATGTCAATTTATCACACCTCCATTGTTGATGTCTCATGACTCCGTCAAGCAATTAGAGGTGACACTGTGTTAGTTTGTTTCTATGTGTGAATAACACCGGGTCCAACAGTATACACGTATGTTGGCAGTAATTGTGAGCGCATAATTGTGTATAATGCATCGATTCTTTACTTATATAAGTGATAAAGGTAAACACCATTCACAGCCGAGACCGAAGTTTCACTGTAGTTTGCTCCGTTCAACGGACCCTTCACAATAAACCCAAATTTGGTTTCAAACTATTAGACATAGAACAGTCATAGCTTCTAACCTCATACTTATGGATTTTAGTTTGCCTAAGTTTCCATTCGTCGACATTTCATTTTAGTTTTGGATGTTAAAAAACAACATCGCTTCGTTCCCGTACTGTTTCGTGCTAAGAAAATTCAGGGCGAGTTGAATTAATTAATAATCGGAACACTCGGTGTTATTCGTCTGAAATACTCTATAAAGATTGTTTACTCTCGTAATAAGCGTTTGGTTGAACGAGACTTTTCTAAAAATACGCAAACATATCAAATTTATCTGTTAAGCATTCTGTAGGCAAAAAACACATGTATGTGCATACACTGTACGGTATATCTGACACGTTGAATTCACAAAACGTGATTTCATGGATAATCCGAGGGTAGCGGTAATCCGAGCATTTTCTCAGTTCCCAACAGTCCTCGGATTATCGCCATTTTACTGTATGTGATAGTTATATCAACCAGGAGTATTAATTGCAGTAAAGAAAATTTCAAAGTCCACTAACTCTGGTAAAAATGGTCAGAACAAATATTCCCTTCTTTGCACACATCTTTACATCAACATTGATCAACTGTGAAATGGACATATGTACAGACGGACAAGAGCAATGCTGTATGCCTCCCACCCTATGGGAATATAACTTTGAAAATTCAGCATGGTTATCAAAAGGTTAATTTAGAGCTTAACCTTTTACTCCATAAATAGGCCAATCTATGCCTTTGCAAACAGATTAGACCCAGACTAGACAGCCCCAATAGGAGCTGTCTTATCAGGGTCTGCTGTTTGCTTATTGAATTACAAAGATCTGATTCTACAGTTTCTGCTTTGGCAATAATTCATGCCATTTTAAAAAATAATCTAATTTATATTCATGATGTCATCATTTCGTATGTGAACATTCATTGAGTAAAGGTATGAGGGTTAATCTGTCGACAGACATATGATGCCAAAGAAATCACTGCGTCATCCTGGCCTTATAAACAACACAAAAACAATTACTTACGGCCATAAAACTTGAGGTAAAGTGTAATCGCTTATTGTCAGCTGGGAATAATGATGTTCCAAGTAAGAGGCCCTTGATTTGGTCGTAACAAGCCAGTTGTCCAACAGTGACGCACACTGCTCGTGAAGTGGCCATGGTTGCCCCATTAAAAAGTTTCGCTGTCCCTTCATTCCTGAACACCTTGTACAGTCCATCAAATGCATGTTTATAGCTACATGAAAGGAAAAAATGATTTATATTTCAAACATACAATTTTTATCTTAACCCTTTCCTTGTTCAGTATTCATGTAAAAAATAATGACAACATGAATATTTATTAGCTCATTTTAATCATGTAAACTTTTCAAGGCGATTATTTGCTTTGAGAAAAACTGTAGAATAGGATCTATATAATGTTAAAAGTTAGGAGAGCAAACCCTGTTCAGACGGCTCCTATTTGCTAAATGTGTGAAAAGGTGTTTATATGAGGGAAAGGGTTAAATAATAAATGAACCAAACAAAATAAACAAGAGGGTTATGGTGGCCCTTGATGGCTCATCTTAGACAATAGGTCATGTCATATACTGTATATATGATACTGATTGATTGGTTCAAAGTATAGTCAGGAGTTTACCATTGGTAATCAGGCTTTTTTTCAGAGTAGAGTCATCATATAAGGAAAACCAGTCCACCTTTGGGCTACATGTTTTTAAATGAATCACAATATTTATGGTACAGGGGTCACTAAGGAACTATATAGCCATTCGACCAGTAGTTTCAGGCAAGGATTTTTTAATCCTTTACTCCATGAACAGTCCATGAATATTTATAACATTAACTGTTATAATAGCACATGGATACGACGAATTTTGGCCATGGCAGAAACTGTAGAATCATATCTATATTACATGTATATCATATACAACTAGAAATGTGTCCACTGATGCCCCCACCTCGGACTTTTTTCACAGACAGTAAGGGCCATAATCATGTATGCAATGACGTAAGTGATTTACATGACTATCAAACTTCACCAAGATATAATGGCCATAAACATGTGTGTAAATTTGGTGAGGGTTGGACAAATACTATCCAAGAAAATAGTCCAGACAAGAGATTATTAAAGTCATTTTTTCAAATAAAGATCCACAACTCCTAAACGACTGAAGCGATTTACATAGCTATCAAACTTCACCAAGATATAATGACCATAAACATTTGTGTAAAGTTTGGTGAGGATTGGACAAATACTTTCCAAGAAAGAGTACGGAAAAGATATTTTTAAAGTCATTTTTTAAAATAAAGGGTCGCAACTCCTAAACGACAGAAGCAATTTACATGGCTATTGAACTTCACCAAGATATAATGGCCACAAACATGTGTGTAAAGATTGGTGTGGATTGGACAAATACATTTCAAGACAAAGCCCAGACAAATTCTTCTAAATGTGCGTACGTATGTACATGCATACATACGTGCGTAGGTATGTATGGACACGGGCAACCCTATTGATCTAGATCAACTCTGTTTGCAAGGGAGTGGAAAGGTGTATTTTTGGAGTAAAGGGTTAAATTTTCATCTTAGTTATATAAGGAACATTAGCTCCGTCCCCTGGCAACCATGCTTTAAAGTCAGTCAAAATAGCTTAAACAATTCACCGGTCTCAGAGACGATTTTTGAAATTTTCTCAATAGCAATACAAGGGAAATTAACATCGCCCCTGGCAGCCATGCTTTTTAATAAATCACACTGGTTTAAATATTTCTGCCAAAGGATACTGAAACCTGTCAAACCATTTCAGACAATATTGTTGGAGTTTTTCTTTTACTTTGCCAAGGCAACCTTATATGGCATTGATTCTTTGAACAAATATAAAAGATGGCCTCCCAAGCACATTGTAGACAAGATATTGTTTTAAGTTAATTGTCTGTAATGACAGACACATGATGGGCGACGGACACTGCACTATTGCAATACCTCACCTTGAGAAGTTTGTATTCAAGTGAGCTAATAAAAATGAGACCCTCTCTCTGCACAATAGATGTATACATGTAGGCAGAGTAACAGATAAATGTAAGTAATCAGATACTGAAATGACCATTTCTCCATCAAACCCTATAAAGTGACCACTCTCTAGAACTGCCTCAAGGAGACGATTCTAAAGAGTGGTCACAACATAGGGTATGGTGGAGAAATAAAGGAGTTATTCTTGAAAATGTTTTAATTTACGCATCTCATCTAGACCTCTGGTTTAGATACTCATCCTAATTTGGAAAAGAAATTGTCTCATGTTAATTGTAACATGAACTTACTTGCGTCTTTGGTCTAATGGAAGTTTCACATCATTTTGCATTCTGAAAAAAAAAACATACACAAGTTAATGTTCTACTCCATGATTATTCAGGCAAGAAATAATGACATTATGAATATTGATTAATGGCACCATGAACGATTTTTTTTTTTATCATGACAGAAACTGTAGAATCAGATCTACAAGTATATTATTCCATAAGCAAACTGAGCAGAGGCTGATCAGATGGCTGTTTGCAAAGGCACTATAATGCATAGTTATGGAGAAAAGGGTCAGAGGCTGATCAGATGGCTGTTTACAAAGGCACTATAATGCATAGTTATGGAGAAAAGGGTTAAATTTCAAATGAATAAAAGACATGCCGATAAGCAAATATATATTTTAATACTAAATACTAAGTTGTATTAATCTTGTAGCTTTCAAATGTTATCTTCTAAAATTTTAAATGTTCAGTAACTCATTTCCTCATAGGTTATTTTTAGATATAACCTCTTTGAAAAAAATCTACTTAATAGGAAAAGTTTAGAAAACCATTGTGATAAAAAGAGCATTCGCTCCTATGGGGCAAATGCTCTATTTATCACAATGGATTCAAAAAGATACTACAGAGGATACAGTATGAGAGAATGGGTTAACTGAATGAATACTTATGTAAGAAATAATTACGTTAAGAATATTACTAATACCTTGCTGAATTTTTATTACGGCAAAATATGAAGACGGGAATTGTGTTGGCTATGGCAGAAACTTTAGAATCAGAACTACATCATTAAATAAGCCAACAAAGCAGACCCTGATCAGACATCTAAAGTCTGAACCATTACCAGGTACGCTTTACAATGTTTTTGTGAACACAGCAGAGCAATATCTGGGTCAGATCTGTATGCTTGTAAAGTAATATACAATTTATCCCTTGTTCATATACCATTATAAAACTTCAGCTAAAAAGATCTAATTGTAACAAAATCCATAACAGAATGTCCCCAAAAAGAAACGGACAACAGGTATTGATGAATAAAATATCTAAATATTCACCAATCACAGGCCAGCATTGGATTACCATGGAAACCAACACTTGGAAACACCTGCCATTAAGTTCGGAGTACCCATATACCCCTACTTACCAATTTTCAGCAAGATCTAATTATGTCTAAATTTCGACCAATCAGGGGCCATCACTCTGTTAGCATGGTAACCAATTCTTTCGATACACCTATCAATCAGTTTGGGGTACCCAAATACCCTCTCATACTAATTTTCAGTAAAATTAAACAATATCTAAAGTTTCGACCAATCACGTGAAGTTTCATAAGGATCGGACTATTAATTACCGAGAAATGTGTCAGACAGGTTCACGGCAGAAGAATAACAACAACAACAACAATAATAAGAAGAATCTGAGGAAGGAATTATTATAACAATAAAAAGAAACTGAGCAAAAACAATATGTTCCCCCATTTCATTTATAATAAATATTCACCATATCATTGTATCTAAAGGTAAAGGTAAAGGATTAATTTGAATCCCACACACAGTATAGCAGTTGCTGTTACAGACTGCATCATCTGCTTACTGTGAATGAAATGGGAAAAGTCCAAAATAAACAAGAGGGCCAGAATGGCCCTGACATCACTCACCAGACAATAAGAGGAGAAGATTGTAGTGAAAGAATGTAGTGAAAGAATGGATAGAGCATTAGACCACTGGAACTTGTATTCTTTGGATGCTAGAGGCGGATTCTCCCACCACTAATGACCTATGTAAACAGTTTGGATCCAGATCAGGCCTCACATAATGTGGGACCTGATCTGATATCCAAATTGTTTGTAAATGAGACTGAACTTCTGTGTGTAGTGGGATTCTCCCGCCACTAATGACCTATGCAAACAGTTTGGATCCAGATCAGGGCCAACATAATGTGGTGCCTGATCTGATATCCAAACTGATTGTCAATGAGACTGAACTTCTGAAAAACTTAGAAAGAAAGTGTGTAGTGGGATTCTCCCACCACTAATGACCTATGCAAACAGTTTGGATCCAGATCAGGGCCAACATAATGTGGTGCCTGATCTGATATCCGAACTGTTTGTCAATGAGACTGAACTTCTGAAAAACTCAGAAAGTGTGTAGTTAGGATAACTTGTGAATATGCTGCAGACAACAATTTAGCAGATGACAAAATTACCCAGCATGCAAAGAGTTAAGCTGAAATTCACAACAGATATGCTCTATGTTGATAGCTGGTAGCTTAATGCAGGGCATGGGTATGAAAAAAAGCTTTAAGAGTATTCTGCATTTTGAGAATTATCCACAGTTTTCTCAATCTTAAATGAGTGTGTGTTATTTGTCTAAACACAATTTCTACTCTACCGATCAGGCTAAGGGTGATTATATAAGAAATCCAACTGACTGGTCTCAGCTAAGAGTGATATTAAGGAGAAACCTTTAGAATGTAATTTCTGGTGTAAAGAAGTATATACACACAGGGCAGGGCCAATTTTAACCCCAGAACTATGATACTTATAAAACTCATAAAGTTATGCTAAGTAAATCTATACACCAAATATCTAAGCTCTGGGACATGCAGTTTCTGACAAGAATATTTTTAAAGTTTTTCCTATGCATAACTGGTGATCCCATAGGCTGTTTACGCAGTCAGCTATTAAAAACTGGAAATCCCTGGGGTGGGACCAATTTTGACCCTAGGGGCATAATTTATATAACTTTTGTAGAAGTCCTGAAGTTGAAACTATGTGCCAAATATGAAAGCTGAGGACCTTTTAGTTTTAGAGGAGATGATGTTCAAAGTTTTCACTATATGTTTCTATTGAAAACTGAAAACCCCTGGGGCAGGGCCAATTTTGACCCCAGGGGTATAATTTATATAACTTTTGTAGAGGACCTACATATGATGCTATGTGCCAAAGATGAAAGCTGAGACCCCTGTAGATTCAGAGGAGAAGAACTTTAAAGGTTCAAATTGTTGACGACGAACGACACACGACGCACGACGGACGCCGACGGACGACGGACATCAGGCGATCACAAAAGCTCACCCTGAGCACTTTGTGCTCTGGTGAGCTAAAAACATAAGCACTGTGTTTTCAGTTCCTGCCACAACTTCTTGTCCCTTTACTCCATAGATAAGCCTTTTAACACCTTTGCAAACAGAGTAGACCCAGATTAGATTGCTCCGATAGGAGCCCTCTGACCAGGGTTCGCTCTGTTTGCTTATGAAATAAAATAGATCTGACATGACCAAAACTTCCTGTGTTCATACATCATTAAATTAAATCAGCTTATTAATATTCATGATGTTGTTATTTCTTACATGAAATATTAATGGCCTAAAGGATTAAATATGCATGATAGAGTGATGGTTCCTACTTACCTACATACATTGTAGTATACTATTCTGTGATAGTGAACAATTGTGTGAAATTTGAAGTATGAAATGTTTGCATAGCTACAATGATGATGCCTCCAATTACCATGACTGAACCAACACTATGGGTAATACTTTGACTTTTTTTCTTTGTAAAAAAAAAAAAAAAACAGAACAAAAATTTTGATTTCAGACAAATCATTTGATTCAGATCAAAGTCATATGACAATTAGAAAATACTGATGCAAATATTGTCTTAATTTGATGAATTTTCAAACTTTAACTCTTTACTCCATAAGTGCCGTACATGTATTCAGATATGAAATGACATCATCAATATTAAAGAGATGAATTTTTATAATGGCATGTGAACAGAGAACATTTTAGCCAATGCAGAAACTGTAGAATTGTCTTAAATTATCCATAAACAAACAGCAGACCTTGAAGAGATGGTTCCTACTGGAATTGTCAGATCTGGGTCCATTCTGTTTGCAAAGGTGAATCTATGGAGTAGATTAAGGGTTCACTTAAACCTTTACTCTATAAATGCCCCTTTGCAAACAGGGTATACCCAGATCAGACAGCTCCTACAGTAGCCTATAGTAGATCAGGGTCTACTCTGTTTGCTTATGACATAATATAGATATCATTCTACAGTTTTTGGCATGGCCAAATATTCCTGTGTCCATGTGCTATTATAACAAATTAATCTAATAACTATTCATGACATCATTATTTCTTACATGAATATTCATGAAGTAAAGACAACTGAAGTAAAGATAACAGATAACTGTATGAAACACCAAATAGGTAACAGAGAAACGGCAAGGATCCTGGCAAATACCAATAGGCTGAAGATCTTGCTCATTGCATCTGGACTTCTGGCTTTTCCCTTTCAAAGAGCAAAGTAGTAATTTTTTGTAGACAGCATATTCCATATACCTGACATTAACCATATCAGCTGGAGTACCAACAAAACCACCCATAGCTCCCGCCGAACCTGCTAGTAAAACCTTCTCATAAAAAGGCATGGCTCTGCCGTCTCGTGTACAAGACTTCCTGCCGACATCATAGACTGCAAATCTTGTCAGGGAATAGGTCAACTGAGAAGAAGATAAACAAATAAGTTATCATTCAGAATCTGGTAAACATCTGTCTCTATTACCAGTAATTCTTTACCCTTTCCTTCATATAAACGCCTTTTCACATAATTGTAAACAGAGTAGACCTAGATCAGACGGCTCCTATAGGAGCCGTCTGATCAGGGTCTGCTCTGTTTACTTTTAACATGACATAAATCTGGACCCATGCTTATAAAGCTTTTAGTTGAGTCTGAGTTTCGTTCAAGTTTTTGATTGGTCAGATTTGAGTTCTCAAGCTTTTGATTGGTCAGATTTGAGCCAAAGGCCAAACTTGAGAACGAACTCAGACTCAACTAAAAGTTTTATAAGCATGGACCCAGATTCTACAATTTTTGTCAATGCAAAATTCCCTTGAAAAGTTTACATTATAAAAATTGAGCTAGTAAATATTCACATTGCCATTATTTCTTACATTAATACTGAACACGGAAAGGGTTAACGTTCAGTACTTGAATGGTGATTACATGATTGCCTGTACAAACAGTTTCAATCCAGGTGGGATGCAAAATAACTTCAGAATCCAAACTGTTTGATGCTCCGTGACATTGACAAGAAATTCAAGAGAATAAATCTACTTTGAAGTTTCAGTATTGAAGCAGATTACAAAATTTGCAAATGACAATGTTTTAGAGTGCTAAAGGTACACATGTATATAGATTGTATCACTTCAGTTAATCAATTATATATTCATCATTAAATGTAACATGTTGTTTCTTAATCATTACCAATATCACTGTTTTCTTTAAGTGGACACATCATGAAAGATTTCCAGCAGCACAGTTAAAATAATTAACCCTTTCCTTCATATAAACATGTTTTCAAGCATTTGCAAACAGAGTAGACCAAGATCAGATGACTCCTATAGGAGCCGTCTGATCAGCGTCTGTTCTGTTTGCTAATGGAATTTGAAAGATCTATTACTTTACTTTCTAAAATGATTACAATTCCCTATATTCCATAATAACTATTTTGTCCATGGCTATTCAGTAGGTATTGAAATTTAGAATAATTATAGAATAGGGAAAGGATGGACTCTTTAACCCTTTCTCTCATATAAACGTGTTTTCACGCATTTGCAAACAGAGTAGACCCAGATCAGACGGCTCCTAGAGGAGCCGTCTGATCAGGGTCTGCTCTGTTTGCTTATAGAATTTGATAGGTCTGTTTCTTTGCTTTCTAAAATGGCTACAATGTTCTACCTTCAATATTGTCAATATTTTATCCATGAATATTCAGTAGGTATTGAAATTTAGAATAATTATAGAACAGGGAAAGGGTTAACTGTTGAATATTCATGTAGGAAGTGATGACATCATGAATATTTACTACCTAAATTTTTTATAATGGCGACTGTTCATAGGAGTAGTTGGTATTGGCAGAAACTGTAGAGTCATATCTACTATAATTTTATAAGCAAACAAATGCTCAAATAGGAGCCGTCTGATCAGGGTCTGCTCTGTTTGCAAAGGCATGAAAAAGTGTTTATGAAGGCAAGGGTTAACCTTTACCTCCTGTAGGAACCGTCCGAGCAGTGTCTGCTCCGTTTGCAATAGATTTGATTCGACAGTGTCTACCAAATTGGCAATGCTATTATAAAAATTCAGCTCATAAATATTCATGATGTCATTATTTCTAACATGAATATTCAACAGATAAAGGGTTAAGAATTGCTTAATTGCTTAATTATTTAATTATAAATAATTTAACTAATTATCCAAAGTGTTCAGACAGACAAACAGTGCAGACCCAGATCAAACAGCTCATAATGGAGTCATTTGAACAGAATCTAAAAGGGACACGAAATTTGGGACGGACAGATGGACGGACGGACAATGCAATTACTATATGCCCACCATTGGGGACATAAAAACAGATAAGCTAAAATTGCTGAAACATTCCACTTTGAAAATTCAGCACTGACAGGGGTAATTAAGGAGTGTAAAAGACACCTAGTTTCCTAGCAGATACTGTATTCTATTCAATAAATGCCCCCACGCTACCAAAATATAACTTCTTTTTTTTTCTTTTCTTTTTTTTTTCTTTTTTTTTTTCTTTTTTTTTGAAGTGGGGGGGGGGGGTGTTGAAGCAATGCAGGAAGCTATTTATGAGCTTTCTGCATTACTTTCATTCTGCATTAAACAACTACCTGTGGACAAAATGCAAGCTTCTCTTAAAAACTCTTACGCCCCCTGGGCATTTATTAGAGATAATATGGTAAACACAGTCTTACCTGTCTCATTACAGAAGCTGAGAGGCCATTGTAGAAGCCCAGTACACCATCTGACTTGAACAACTTTTTTGTCATGAACAATATGCCCACCTTTCCTTGCTGGGTCTGCAAATGTACCTAAAACACACAAAATAGCCTTCTTTTAACCCTTTACCCATCTTAATGTAAGAAGTAACATCATGAATATTAAGTCAATGGATAGGTCTTAAATTTGAATTGTGTACAATGTATCTTTGTGAAATGGGTTCCCCTTGTAATAGTTAAGATGCGTACCAAATTTGAACCAAATATCTTGGGCAGTTTCTAAGACATGGACCTTAACATAAAACTTAACCAACAATGAAAATTTTAAGTCGAAAAAGGGGCATAACTATGGCAAAATTAATTTTAGAGTTACCTGCCCTTGTGAAATGGGTTCCCCTTGTGATAATTAATATCTGAACCATATTTTAACCAAATATCTTTGATGGTTTCCGAGAAATGCACATTAACAAAAAGGTTAACCAAGGCCGACGCATACAAGTGGGTCATGACAAAGTGCAGCTAAAAAACAAGGTAAAATATAATGTATTCATAATTCCTATTGGTGCAGATCAAGTTCTAACCATACCCACTGTCCTCAAATAAGATAAAAATCATGAAGAAACAAAGCTGCTAGAGTGAAAATATGATAAAATATGCCATTTTAACAACAAGGGCACATGACTCTGAACCTACTGATCCAATTTTGTCCATAATCAAACTTTGACATGGTGTTATGGCAATATACCTTATTTATAAATATCATAATAATCCATGAACAAAGTAACTAAAATGTGAATATTGTAAAGAAAAGCATTTTTGGATAATTCAGGGGCAAACAACTCTGAACTGGCTATTCAAATATTGCATCAGGAATTCAGGATCCATGTTGCTGGTCACTCAGACTATCACTTCACAAATGCCTTAACCCTTTCCTCCATAAATGCACCTTTCTACGCCTCTGTAAAAGTCACTTTATGAAACCATTGTGATAAATAGAGCATTTGCTCCTATAGGAGCAAATGCTCTATTTATCACAATGGTTCAAAACTACAAAATTCTAAAAAAAAATCCTTTTTCTCTAGTTAATGCTCCTTTTCAGTAGAGTTATTCAAAGTTGTTGGATATAAAAATAGCCTATGAGGTAATGGGTTAAGGAATAGGAGGCCATTAAATAGTATAGCATATCAGAGTTTGAACAGACAATATTTTGACAGGACAAGGGTTAATATGCCATTGATAAAACAATGATGTCAGACTGATAAATAAAAGAGACATTCAACTCTTTTTAAAAGTTACTTACTGGATTTTGCCAATAAATTAACATGGCTGAGATCTTCTGGGCAGAAATAATGTTACAAACATTGATTACCCCTTTCAATGTGGGAAACATGTCACTAATGTTGTTTGTAAACAGTGTAGACCCAGTGTCTGCACTGTTTGTCATGTTACATTTTTCTTTCTAACAAAATCCCTTGGATTTTGCTAATAATTTAACATGGCTGAGATCTTCTGAGCAGAAATAATGTTGCAAACATTGATTACCCCTTTGAATGTGGGTAACATGGAAAATGGACATTCATAATCCTTAAAACCCACTCTGAGCACATTGTGCTCAGGTGAGCTAAAAAGTTATCTGCTTAAACTTATGACTGTGTGACAATTCTAATTTAATCCATTACCGCATAGGCTATTTTTATATCCAACCTCTTTGAATAAATCTACTGAAAAATAGCAATTACTAGACAAGAAATGTCGATGCAACATCAAACCGGGTTTTCCTTCACTATTAACTAGTGATTTCTAAGTTCAAAGGGGCATAACTCCCAGATAAATTGCAGAAGGAAAAAAAAAATATGCACATCTACATATTGTGTTCTTGCAACATACAAGGTTTCATGAAATTCTGTTTGAGTTTGAGAGAAGTTGCACTTACAAGGATAGGGTCAAAAGACCTAGTGATTTCTAAGTTCAAAGGGGCATAACTCCAAGAAAAATTGCAGAAGGAAAAATTCTCGACTATATGGACATCTACATATTGTGCCCTTGCTACCTGCAAGGTTTTATGAAAATCCGTTCAACAGTTTCAGAGTAGTTGCGCTTACAAGATTGGCAGCCGCCCGCCCATCTGCCAGACCGACAGCTCGGCCGCCGTACATCACCATTTCAATATCCGGATTTTCCGTGGAAAACTTGGTTAAAAAAGGAAAACTTTAAAATTGTGTAGTCTTGAAACCATTGTGATAAATAGAGCATTTGCTCCCATGGAGCAAATGCTCTATTTATCACAATGGTTTGAAAAAGTTACTTTTACAGCGGTGTTTTATCAGTATAGCAGCAAACTAATCTGTTACTAGTCTGTTAGTAAAGGAATTCAAATATCTGCTAGTTTCTAAAATTCCTGATTTTTTCATTCTGGTAGCTCTTCCACCAATCCCCAAATAGTTGGAAAAAAACACCACAAACATCTCATCTGAGCTATGTCCGATGAGTCAATACTAGAAATGCAGGCTAAATCAGGCTTAATGTAGGACAAATGTTATACAGAAAGCTCCTAAAGGAGCTCCTCCATTAGCTTTCTGCATTACCTTTGTCAATCACTAAGCAACCACCTGCTTTGACCAACTCCTATTTTAACCCTTTCCCTGTTCTATGTTTATTCCAAATTTCAATACCTACTGAATATTCATGGATAAAATAGTTATAATGAAATATTGAAGGTTGGGCATAGTAGCCATTTAAGAAACTAAAGACACAGATCTTTCAATTTCTATTAGCAGAGTAGACCCTGATCAGACAGCTCCTCTAGGAGCCGTCTGATCTGGGTCTACTCTGTTTGCAAATGCGTGAAAACGCGTTTACATGAGGGAAAGGGTTAATACATTTTCTCATTAATGAGACGTCCTTTGGATTCACAACTTGACATCTTATTTGGATCAGTATCTAGTGAGAAACACACTCATAGCCTCTGATTTTCACACCCCTGAATTTCTGGCGGTGACAAAATTTAACCCTTTATCCCATGAATATTCATGCAAGAAATAATTATATCATGAATATTAATTATATGATTTTTTATAATGGCATCATGAAGGGAGTTTTTTTTTTTTTATCATGACAGATATTGTAGAATCAGATCTATAGTATTTCAGGAGCAAACAGAGCAGACCCAGATCATATGGCACCTACAGGACTCATCTGATCAGGGTTTATTCTGTTTGCAAAGGAGGTATGCCAAGGCGTTTGAATGAGGAAAAAAGCTGCTGCCTGCATCAGTATGTATGTTGTTGACACTGTTCCAGTTCTAAGACATCATTAGGTTATTGACCTAACTCCAGTGGTAAACATTAGGCTATGATACATGATTGCTGTCAGCTAAAACAGACAACTTCTTGCACCTTTGCAAACAGAGCAGACCCAGATCAGACAGCTCCTATAGGAGCTGTCTGATCAGGGTCTGCTCTGTTTGCTTATGGAATTATATAAATCCGATTCTGAAGTGTCTGTCACAGGAGAAACTTTCCTACATGTAGTTAACCCTTTCCTTCATATAACAGTAATAACACGCCTTTTCACACATCTGCAAACAGAGTAGACCCAGATCAGGCAGCTATGTGTGTCAAGCATCTACTGATAGCTTATCTGGTCATCTGACAATATATCAACGGAGGCACACAAATATATTCACTTTTACATACAGTATGGATCCTGATGAGATGCCAGGTCTCATCTCAATCCAATTTTTTGCCAATTTCGCTGCAAAAGTGATAACTTTTTCCTTCATATAAATGCTTTTTCACATCTTTGCAAACAGAGTAGATCCAGATCAGATGGCCCAATAGGAGCCGTCTGATCAGGGTCTGCTGTTTGCTTATTGTTATAACATAGATCTGACTCTACAGTTTCTGTCTAAGCCAAACTATTTGGTGTTCATATGAATGTATAAACATTATATGTGTGATGTTATTATTTTTTACATGAATATTCAATGGGGAAAGGAATGAACTTGAACTATTCTCTCACAAATAATATAAAACTATTGGCAGAGCAGAGCAACAGATAAAAGTGAATACATGTACTCATATATATTGAAATCGTCTTTTCTCCATCAAACCCTATGTTATGACCACTCTTTAGAATCATTCCTTAGAGATGATTCTAAAGAGTGGTCACAACATAGAGTGTGGTGGAGAAATAAAGAAGTTATTTTTGAAAATGTTTTTATTTATGCATCTTATCTGGACCTCTGACAATATGACCGGCATGGTAAGGAACGTCTTGGTTTACGAACCCTAGATAACTGCAACAGCCTTGAACCCTTGAACAGCCTTTAACTCTTGAATGCTTATTTGTCAAAAATGGCATGGCTCACTACAGACCATTCTGTATGAATGAAATACATTTGATAGAGAATGCTTCATGATAAACAGTGTAGATCCTGATCAGAGGGCTCCTCCAGGAGCCAGTCTGGATCAACAATGTTTGCAATGTTAGTTGACCAGTTCTCTGCGTTTAAAGTGTTTAAGCTCTGATAATACCAAAAATTGTGTCATTACACTAATATGCTGACTATACAATTTTCAGTAGTTGCTTGACACACATACCTTTTTGAAACACACACATCTTTTTTTCTTTTTTTTTTGTCACAATACTTGCAGTCCTAAAGCTGAAAATTACAATCTACAGATACAATACTATTTACATATTGAACAACTGCAATTATATTCATATTTCACCCTTTACTCCACAGATAATTATGCATTCTTAAAGCTTTGTGAAAAGTTAAAGAAATGCAAGATAAATCAAGTATGGCCTCTGATAGTGATGACATTTTCAACCAGCAAAAGTTTTCTCAGCAGGCTAACATTGTAATTGAATGCATTTTTGCTGTATTTTAGATAGCAAGTTACTCTGTAGAGGTTTTATACTTGATATTTAACCCTTACTCCATAAATATGCCTTTCTATGCCTTTGCAAACAGAGAAGACCAAAAACAAACAGCTCCTACAGGAGTCATCTGATCTGGGTCTGCTCTGTTTACTTATGATATGATATAGATATGATTCTTCACTTTCTGCCTCTGCCAAAGCTTCCTGTGTCCATGTTCTATTACAACAGTTAACCCTTCTCTTGCTGAATTTTAAAATACATTTCTCCTTCTTTGCCCATGCCCTGTTGTATAATTACATATATATTCACTGTGTACAAGTATTTCGCTGTGCAATCGCTGCTGTGGAGTGCACTGGTTGCACAATCAACTTGTAAATAGTGCAGACCCGGATGAGACAGCTCCTGCAGGAGTTGTCTCATCTGGGTCTTCACTATTTACAGATACGTATATTGACGTGAATAGCAAGTGAAGGGTTAATGTAATTAATATTTATGGAGTAAAGGGTTATCTGATGGCAGTTGTTACCAGGCACTTCTGCATTGAGTTGATATTTATCTTGATTTAGTACATGTATATTAATCATGAATGGCAATAGAATTTCAGTGGCAGATTTTGATGATGTATTGTAATAAGACAACAATTAAATTCAGAAAAGACATATTTACATTCACGTCTCAAGAATTATCACAATATGACCAATCATGACCACATGGATTCAAACACTTTACCAAAGCATTGTAGATTTCTAAGAACATGGATTTTACTATTTAACAATAAACATATATATAATTATACTGTGCTTACGGTTTACAGATAGTCATATATAGTAGAACCTGTCCTAACCCATTACCTCATAGGCTATTTTTACATCCAACCACTTTTAATAAATCTACCGAAATGGAGCATTAACAAGAGAAAAGGAAATTTTAGAATTTACAGTTTGAAACCATTGTGATAAATAGAGCATTTGCTCCTATAGAAGCAAATGCTCTATTTATCACAATGGTTTCAACAGGTTACTTTTGCAGAGGCGTAAAAGGCGTCAATATGAGGGAATGGTCTAGGTGGCCATTTGTTTACTGAACTAAAGAACATAGGAGTCTTAACCCCTTACTCCATAAATACGCCTTTCTATGCCTTTGCAAACAGAGTAGATCTAGATCAGACTGCTTCAGCAGGAGCTGATTGATCAGGGTCTGCACTGTTTGCAATGAAATAATAAAAATATAATTCTATATTTTCTGCCATTACAAAAACTTCCAACATGTCCATGTACTATTACGGTATAACAGTCAATGTAAATAATATTCATGATTTCATTATTTCTTACATAAATATTCATGGAGTAAAGAGTTAAAAAGCAGGTGGTTGCTTAACCCATTCCCTCACATGCTATTAAGTATTTTTAAATTCAACCTCTTAATAAATCCATCGAAAAGGAGCATCTAGAGGTGTTATTGATGAAATTTTCTCGATTGTTATACACGAACATGATTTATGCTTTGTATATACATACATCTGAGTGTAAAAAGTAAAAAGCAGAGTTATAGTTTAAAGTCAGTCATTCATAAAATAACAGTCAAAAGTTTCAAGGGTTCCATTTTAGACAATGTCACTGAATTAGGTCTAACCCACTGAGAAAACATCGGAAAATGGCGTTAATAAAAGTAAGCGTGGAGATTCTTCAGAAGAATTTCACTGCAAGTATGTTAGAAGTTGCCAACCTGTAAGAAATATAGCCTGTGGAAAGATGTTTATTTGTCACATCCATTTGTATCGATTTTGTTAAACCAGTAGCGATATCTTATCGACTGACGTGTATCGATAATACATGTATATCGATATTGTTCCTATCAATGACACCCCTAGGAGCATCTACTAGAAAATGGAAATTACAGACCAATAATTAGACCTTTTTTTAATAGACGCTTAAGATAGGTTTTATTGTATAAGCTAATTAGTAATCTAAGTAATCAGTAATTAAGCATCAAATGGATAGGTATACATTGTAGATAGATAAACAGATAAAAACAGACATGGGATCAATGGAATAAAAGGCCATACATGTATATACTAAAGGCTGAGTTGATACTGGGCTAAGCATACATACATTCCTACAGCCCTGTCTAGCCCTGGTGTTCCCAAGTGATTGATAGAGATACACTGAAAATTATGTGCTAACCAGTGGTGTTTCGTAGCATAAATTGTTCTGCTGTGATTTTCACTCACTTGTTACACAATTTGAATTGATTTTTTTTTTAAATTTCTTACCAGATTGAGAGCAAATTAATCCATCTTTAACCCTATACTCCATAAATACCCCTTTATACACTTTGCAAACAGAGCAGACCCAGATCACACAGCTCCAGTCCTATGTAGGAGTCATCTGATCTGGGTCTACTCTGATTGCATAAGAAATAATAAAGATATCATATGGTTCTACAGTTTCCGCCATGGCTAAAATTTCCTGTGCCTTTTTAAAAAAAATAGCTTAATCAATATTCATGGTGTCATTATTACATAAATATTCATGGTGAGTTCTGGTTTACTATGTAATAAATTCACACACAAATAAAACCTGATGCCCAGAACCAGCCATTTTGTAATCATAAGACACCACAGCAGCCATTTGCAAAGAAACGTTAACAGCTGATCAAATTATCATGTAGAAAACACATTATGGGTGTTTTCCTCCTTGTTAATGTGTTACCTAATAGAATAGAGGGATATTAATCTTATTATCATTTTATCAGGTAGATATAAGTTCAATCCGTTGTCCTGAAGTTTAAATTTTTTTGATTCAAATTGTGTGTCAGAAGTGAGTGAAAAGCACAGTACCTCACACTCACAGTGAGCATGTACTTATAGCAGACCAGCAATTGCTGGTAATTGACTGGTAACAAGACTGGCCAAAGGAGTAGTCTCATCAATGAGCTGTAAGACAGCATGCATTTTTTGTGATGGTTGCCATCTAGTTACAGCCTCATGGCAATACGTCAAATATAGGGTGGAAATCGTTAATTTCTTATTTACAATCTGGTCATATTGGACCTAATTTTCAATGTAATCTGCACTTTTGTGTTAATTACATACATGTAATTCAAACAACAACAGACCTCAGATACGCTCATAAATCCATACTGCAACCAACACTGTTATTGTCACGCAATGCAAGTGTATACACACGAGTGCAATATTATAGTGGTTACTGTAAGCGATTCGAGGAAAAGGATTCAGTGGATTAAAAGCAACCAAAAAATAAAAATAATAACCGACTTAGGAAGTTTTCTTGTCAGGTACATACATTTAATACATATTTATACTACTGCATATCTTTATTTAAGAATTATATCGTATTTTGGGAGAAAATCCAACCCGACAGGAATCATTGGTGTGTACTGAGGAACTTCCAAACCTTAAATCAGTTTTAACTCCTGTGTACTCTGCCGGGATATCGTTAAAACCGAAAGTAGCTCGATATCACCATTTAGAGTACATAAATGTGAACTAGTCAAAGTACAGAGAAACCTCGGAAATCCGAACCCCTTCCGGACCAAATGAAAAGTTCGGATTTCTGAGGATTTCGGATTTCTGAGGTTTCTCATATAGTTAAATGTTTCGACCACAATTATGCTCTCTAAGTAAGGTTGATGTGATCAAAATGTTGATTGCTGATATTGCATGACATTAAAGGGTAGATTTTGCTAACAAAGTATTTGCAATGGACTTGTTTCTTTAAAGCTTTCTACTTTGAAGAAGCAACACCAATGTAAATAATAGTTGAACTGAACTTTAATGTCAAGGGTTAAGTCAACCCGTCTACGCTTACTCGGCGGTTCAGACATCATTGTGATCTTAACTAGAACTTTTCTTTACGATGTAGAATATAGCCTAGAATGAGCGAGAATGGTGAACAATTTGAGAAACTGCATCATTTATTACATTTGGAACAATTAGGGATTACTCGCGACCTTAGTTTGCAAAATTACCAAATTAAAGATTTTTTTTGTCAGTCAGCCCACCGTGTGTAAAACAAAAGTCGCCGCACAAAAGAGACCGCTCTTTATTCCACAAAATTAGGACATAATTTGGACATTAAAGAGGTCTTACTGCAGTCGATCGCCACAGCCCTTCTTTTAATCCATTTAAATCAACAGCCGCATCAAACACCTAATGATTCTTCGAAGATAATTGGGACTTAAACAAACACCAGTTGACACGACTACTGCACACGCTTTATCGTGTGTATGTACCGTGTAGAGTTGTGGTCACATAGCAGCTAAAAATAGACGCGCATGCCAGCCCAAACATTCTCAGGTACAGTAAGCATTCGGAATTCCGGGTTACATTTAAGCACAATTAAACAATTTCGGACGAAAAAATCGTTCGGAATTCGGAATTCCGAGTTTCCGGACTTCTGAAACTTTCCTGTAGTTAAAATAAGAAGAAAAAAAATCGGGACCAAACAGAACGTTCAGAATTCCGCGGATTTCGGAATTCCGCAGCTCCGGATTTCCGAGGTTTCACTGTAGCATCTATATGCACTAGAAAATCTATGTTTACTTATTTAGTAAGCACAGTTTGAAAAGTTCTGTTTTACCGCAAAATGTTGCATATGCATCAAAACCACCAAGTTATTTTTCCAGAGTGACTGTCCTAAACCCTTTACTCCATAAATACATCTTTCTATGCATTTGCAAACAGAGTAGACCCAGATCAGTTGGCTCCTATAGGAGCAGTCTGATCAGGGTCTGCTCTGTTTGCTTATGGAATGACATAGATCTGATTCTCCAGTTTCTCTTTAAGTATTTTAGCAAAAAGAGTCATTAGTTGATATGTAATTTTAAAAATTAAATGCACTAGATAGAATATCTGAAAGGTTGTAGCAGTCGATCAAACCAGAATTTGACAAACATTCAATGTTTACCTTCATGAGATCGAGAGGATGGGTGCAGCAGGCTGCCATGGCACTGGCGATTCCGCCAAAGTACCATCTTCCTATTCTTTTGGTTTTGTCCACACCAGTCGTCATTTTCTTGCAATGAAATAAAAAAACGTGATTAGAGAGCTGTGTTCAGTGCGTGAACATGTTTCCAGTGACACTAAGTGAGTGAAGGTCGAATTCAGCTGGAGTAGGCTCCCCTTGCGTCAGGTTCGCATGCTGGTTTCCAGTGTCCAAGTCAATTTTTCTTCACTTGCGAGTAAACAGCTTGACCTTTACCTTTAAAGGCTATGTATAAAACATTGTAAAGAGGAAGAAAAAACGTACAAAATATAGTAAGCCGTGTGTTGAAACGTACCAAACTAATAGAGTGAAAGTATATATCTAATATTGATTTTACAGTAATTTAATTCGACTATATCTTAAAAAAATACATAAGCTGACAACGAAGAGAAAAAAACCTTGAATGCCCGCGTAAAAGAAAAAATGTTTTCACAAGATGGCCCGAGTTTTACCTATCCGAACTTTCGCAAATTCGCTCCTATGTTATTTCGTTCTCGTGAAAGTTTTGCATTTGCGCACAAGTAGCGGTGTCGTACTGACTATAGAAATTATAATTATGACATACGTGTATATATTTTTTTAAAAATCGAAATGAATCCTGGTGAACAGAAAGTAAATCCATACAGTGCGATTCTGGAAAATCTGCTTGTCCATACGTTGATCACAGGCGAGAAGCACCTTCCATCTAACTACCGCCCGGTATCCCTCACGTCAGTGGTGTGCAAGGTCCTTGAGCACATAGTGTACAGCTCCGTGATGAGATTTTATGACAAACACCAAGTTCTCACCGAAGCACAACATGGATTTCGGACCAGACGCTCGTGCGAATCTCAACTCCTATGGACCATACAAACGTACATTACTCATGTGGGGTAAAGCAAACACTGAAATTATTAAAAGAAAGTGTCTTGACCTGTCAAACTCAATTACAGAAATGATTGCATCATCAGCTGAAATTAACACCATCTGGGAATTTATTAAAGCTACCTGTCACCAAATTGTGAAAGATGAGGTTCCATCTCGCCAAAGTGGCCAGAGGTTTAACCAACCCTGGATCAACAGAGACATCCGTCGTATATCCCGTTTAAAACGCCGCTGGTTTAAGAAAGCCAAGAAATCAAATTCTACAAAAGACTGGGAGAAATACAAATCAATAAAAAGAACAGCTCAAAGATCCTGTAGATCGGCACATGAGTCGCATGTAGCCAATATGCTCACTGAGGACCATGAAAACCCCAAAATCTTCTGGAACTATATCAAGTTGCAAAAGAAAGACAACTTTGGTGTATCTCCTTTGAAAAATGAAGGCCTAACATACAGCTCAGCGAAGCAGAAAGCAGACATCCTTAACCAACAGTTCACATCTGTATTCTCCAAAGAAAACGCCACTACTCGCCCCACCCTTCCACCAAGCACACATTCCTCAGTGTCCCACATCACTGTCACTGTAAAGGGTGTACTGAAACTCCTACAGGAACTTAAACCTCACAAAGCTGCAGGCCCAGACAAAATCTCCACAAAACTTTTGAAGATTGGTGCTATTGAGTTAGCCCCTGGCCTGGCCAAGTTCTTTCAACTATCCATAGATAGGGGACAAATACCATCTGACTGGAAGACAGCCCTTGTATCACCAGCCTTCAAAAAGGGTAACAGATCAACACCTTCGAACTACCGACCCATATCTCTAACCTCTGTAACCTGTAAACTCCTAGAACATATCATTTTCAGTCACATTATGTCTCACTTTGATTCTCTTAATATTCTTACCAACTTTCAGCATGGCTTCAGGAAAAAACGATCATGTGACACCCAGCTAATTATTACCATCAATGACCTAGCAAAAGGTATAAATAAGAACCAACAAATGGACGCCATTCTCTTAGATTTCAGCAAAGCCTTTGACAAGGTCAGCCACAAACATCTCTTACAAAAACTAGACTTCTATGGGATACGAGGAAATATCCACACATGGATAGCTGACTTTTTAAAATGTCGCTCACAGCAGGTCGTCCTTGATGGTGCCAGTTCAGATATGTCTCCCGTCACCTCTGGAGTTCCACAGGGTAGCGTACTTGGCCCCCTCCTCTTTCTTGCATACATCAATGACCTACCATCTAGAGTCAAGTCCACTGTGCGGCTATTTGCCGATGACTGCCTGATGTATAGACAAATAAGAAATGAGGAGGATGCAAGACAACTCCAGAGTGACTTGGACTCATTACAGGAATGGGAACAGGAGTGGCTCATGTGCTTCAACCCCGACAAATGTGAAGTGATCCATGTCACAAACAAAAAGAAACCCGTGAAATTCACTTACACCATCCACAATACGCCTCTGAAACCTACCAATGCCGCAAAATACCTTGGAGTTACTTTCACATCTGATCTTAACTGGAAAACACATATAGAAAACATATCGAAAAAAGCAAACAGCACAATGTCCTTTATTAGAAGAAACATCAGCTCAAGCCCACCAAAGATTAAGGAAAGAGCATACAAGACATACGTCCGACCAATAGTGGAGTATGCCTCATCAGTCTGGTCCCCACATGCAGACACACATATACATCAGATTGATATGGTCCAACGCAGAGCAGCCAGGTTTGTCAAGCGAGACTATGAACGCACAAGCTCAGTGTCATCCATGCTTGAGGACCTCAAATGGAACACTTTACAGCACAGACGAAATGTAGCCAGGGTCACCATGTTGTACAAGATCATCCACAACATGGTAGACATCAATCCTGATCCTCCACTCCGCCCCTCTAGACCAAATAGAAACCATAATAGGCAATACACCCAGATTCCATGTTCTAAATCAGTATACCAGTATAGCTTTTTCCCTGCTTCCATTGTACTATGGAACCATCTGCCGCAGCACGTCGTGAACATACACACACTTGACGGCTTTAAAGCGGCCATGTCCAGTGTCCACAATCTGTAATGAGACGTCCGTTTTTATCCTGTTTTTAACTGTACAAAGAGACATTTTTATTGATCAAACCATCTCCAGTAGCTGCGCATGTCAGTTTTTAATCATATCGCGAGTATACTCTAAGCAGAGTGATGCGATTAATGAAGATGATGATGATGATGACCATTGCCAGTAAACTGCAGGGAAAGGGACAAGTAGATGTCATACTGCTTGACTTCGCGAAAGCATTTGACAAGGTGCCCCATCAACGACTATGTCATAAACTGAGTTTCTACGGAGTGAGAGGAACAACACTGAAATGGATACGAGCCTTCCTATCTGACCGTAAACAACAGGTCCTTCTAGAAGGGGAGAAGTCCAGCTCAGCAGATGTCATTTCAGGCGTGCCACAAGGTACTGTACTTGGGCCATTGTTGTTCCTCACCTATATTAATGACCTTCCAGATTGCGTCTGTCACTCAAGCACCCGACTCTTTGCTGATGATAGCATTCTCTTCCGCCACATTAAGACATTACAGGATGCTTCTCTGCTACAAAAAGACCTAGAGGCCCTTGAAAAGTGGGAAAGGGATTGGCAGATGGCTTTTCATCCAGCAAAGTGCACTGTACTCAGAATCAAGGGAAGCAGCCGTCATAGGATTGAGACCAGATACACTCTCCATGGCGAGACACTAAGCACTGCAGAAAACAGCAAACATCTGGGAGTCGCAATTAGCGATGACCTTCAATGGAAGAGCCATGTCAACAGCACCGCAGCAAAAGGTAGCCGGACATTGGGCTTTATAAGGAGGAACCTTGGAGAGTGCTCACCAACAGTCAAGGCAGCTGCATACACTACCATAGTCAGACCAAGCCTAGAGTATGCAAGCAGTGTATGGGACCCCACAAGCACAACTGATGCCCACACTCTGGAACAGGTCCAGCGGAAAGCAGCCAGGTTTGTTAACAACCGTTATACAGACAGAACACCTGGATGTGTAACGAAGATGGTACACAACCTAGGCTGGGATTCCCTGCAACACCGTCGATACATATCAAGAATAGTGATGCTTTTCAAGATCAACAACAACATTGTTGAGGTTCCTGACAACCCACTCAGACAGAGTGATTCCAGAACAAGAGGTGCAAACCGCTTCTACCAAATCCCGGCCAATACATCTGTATATAAGAACAGCTTCTTCCCTAGAACGATCAGGGACTGGAACTTGCTGCCGGCCAGAACTACCAACTGCCTCACGCTGGAGAGCTTCAGGGTTGAGGTCAGGGCCCTCCAACCCCCGCAGCACTAGATACCCTAGCATTGTAAATAATTTTAAGTTTCAATTGTAAATAGACAGCTGTTTTTACGGGCATCACAGTTTTAAACACAGGGTAAAATACGTTCCATGAGGATCCCTACCCTTATATCGGAAGAAGAAGAAGAAGAGGTGTTGATCACAAATGTTACTCCGACATTTTAACTCCAACGTTGGAGATAATACAGATTCTGTACTTTCTGCTTTAACCAAAACTTCGTGTGTTCCTGACATTGGGTATAATAAAAATAGTAATATTCATGCTCTTTCTTTAAACTCTTTCGCTGCCATGGAATATTGAAGCCGACGACACAGTTTGCAGTGGAAAAGTAATGTAAACCCCCTGACATTTTCTTGTGAAGTATAACCCATCTGCAAATATTACTATCTTTGGCAATTTTGAAATTCTCCAAAGGAACACCAAAAAATGCCATCAGAGTATTAAACAGTTTGGAACCTGGTGAGAGGCGGGGTTTCAATCGGTGTTTCATGTGGACTCAGTCAATTTGCATGGTTAATTTAACCTGCATTTGCTATTTTGCATGGTTTAGCCAGCTGAGTTAATTAGTTTTAGAAAAGTTTTCACCCAATATATTTTCAAAATTCAGGCTAAAACCAGTTTGTCTGCTATAATTCAGTCAGTGCACTCAGCGTCTCATATGGGTCCAAACTGTTTGCAAAGGTAAGCATAGATCCGCTGGACACAATGCCAAAGGTTAATCACGACTTCACTGCTAGCACGAAGTAAATACTGTATTTACTTCGTGACTCTGTATTTACTTCGTGCTGCTATCATACTACAGCTGAACTTCGATATCTCGAATTTCAAGGGACTATATAAATTAGTTCGATATAACGGAAGTTCGAGCTATCCGATTTCTCATCTGGACAATTTCTCAAGTTCACAGCTTAATGCAGGTCTACAGTAATGCTGAAAGCTCCTGTATGAGATTTCAGCATTACTGTACATATGCAGTAAGCTGTGAAATGTGTTTCTAGATATGCGTAGTGATACATTTTAGAGCAATTCTGTATTGTAAGAATTTGAAGGACCAAACTTTCGAGTTATCTCGATGTTCGAGTTATCCGAGTTCGAGATATCGAAGTTCAACTGTATTTATATACAAGGGATTGACAGATATGTCAGCCGTTTGCCATGTTGGAATACATGTAACAACATTATCAGACACTCTGCACTGCACTCTGTCTGTGTTATGTCATTTCTTTTAGGCTTGATGCGAATTAATCAGATTAGTTATACAGTGTTACTGTTTCCATTCTTATCAATTCAGAGATCGACGTAAACTTTCTAGAATTAGTGGCTCTTGTATTTCTTAAAGAAAAAGGAGCAACCAGGTAGAACCACCAACCTACCACAAACCATCTAGAAAGCTTCCCGAAAGAAATGACGAAAACAATAGTAACACAAGGATAGTTTGAATATTATAATATTCTTGCGATTAGGTGCGGCTCCAGGATTTCAGATATTTTTATTATTATTTTTATTTATTTATCTATTTTTTAATTTTTTTATTATTTTTTTGTGTGTGTGTGTGTGGGAGGGATGGGGGTGTTAAAATATTTGGAGGAGTGGCAGGCGAAGATTTTCATGTTTGATGGCACAACTAAATAGTGTGTTTGTAATACATGTTGGAAAAGAGCGTAATTGGGTGGGGGAAATTAAAAAAAAATCAGATTAAATCATTGATTCATTGATTTTTAGTAGGTCTAGAGCTAAAATATTACAAAATAATGTTTGTGGGCAATTTAAGCCCCCCCCCCCGTTAAATCCGCGCCTGGCGATGTATGCATTTTGAGAAATTTGGATAAAGCAGATAAATGTGTACAAACCCTTGCATTCCTGTCCACAACATTCACTTCTGTCACAGGCTACGAGCTACTTAATTACTTCATCACCTAACGCTTATAACCCATTTATTCCGACATTATTTATCGAAAACTCGTCAAGATCTTACTTTGGAAGCCATCCATTTTTCATGTGGAGGGACACAGCAAACAAAATATTTGCTGGAATAAACCATTGTTATTGATGGGATCAACAAACAGTGCAGACCCACTGTTCGAAAAAGACTATAGTTTATTTATAACATATAGTGCTGCACTAATGTGTAGCAGGTGCTATAAATAAACTATAGGCTTTTTCGATATATTAATTAATATAGTGCCATTTTCAGACCCTAATCAGAGGGCTCCTCCAGGAACATCGGTTTACACTGTCTGTCCATGTCATTTTTATCCCTTTCCTCCATGCATATTCATATAAGAAATAGTGACGTCATAAAAATTTAGATGGATTTGTTATAATACCATATGGACACAGGAGTGTGTTACCATGGTTGAAACTGAAGAATCATATCTACATTCCTATAGGAGCCGTTGAATCTGGGTCTACTCTGTAAAGGCGTAGAAAGGCATATTTATGGAGTAAAGGGTTAAGGGAACACTGGGCGCTGTACATAGCCTGATTGCTTAATCTAAACAGTCTCTTATACTTAAATAAGCGTTATATATAAGTTGTCCTGTTATGGGCAAACTCTTCAAATAACTTTAGGAACTTCCTGTCTGTTCTGGCACCAAGATGTTTGTTGTCAATGAGGTATCACTTTTTGTGTAGGTACATAATACTACCATGGTTTGTTAGAGAGCACTAAACTCGCTTTTTGTGAACGCCAGTAAGTAAGTAAGGCATCACTTTTTGAGTCCCAATTTTTTTTATTTGCAACAAATTATCGTAACCATTAAACCATTTACCTCATAGAAACGTCTTTTGACTATTTGGCAGACGGAGTAGACAAGGATCAAACGGTTCCTGTAGGAGCAGTCTGATCAGGGTCATCTAGGTCATAGATTTGGAAAATTTACTATTAATATAGATCTATGGGGTAACATTGTTGCTAGGTTTTCTGCCATGAACAACTCAATAAATTAACGCCTTTCCATACCTTTGGAAACAGAGTAGACCCAGATCAGACGGCATCGGTAGTTCTAAGCCGTCTGATATCAGGGTCTGTTCTGTTTCCTAGGGTATATTATACCATATCTAATTCAACAGTTTCTGTCTGAGCAAATATGTCCCGTTCGCGGTGTCATAAATTTCATTAATATTCAACAGGAAAAGTGGAAACATCCGTTTTATACACAACCAGCACTCAGTGATTTACCAGGTTAAAATGCGCACATGTATCATGGGTTTCTAGAACTTTGTTTTGAAGCAATCTACACTCGCCTACAGGGACGTAGCTAGCACGTGTGTAACATCAATCTGAAAATATTAGAATGGCCAAAATGGAACAAAAATTGAAGACTAAGAGTGGTGAACTTTAATAAGGTTCCGTTCTGTCTTTTCATGTAAGCTGTAACACATGCTCTCAAATTGGCGCCTCTGTTAAACTCACCCTTTGAAATCATTGTGATAAATAGACCATTCGCTCATGTAATGGTTTAGAACTACACAATCATTTTATTCTAAATTTTCCCGGGGGATCCCTATAGTGCGTGCATTATATTTGGATTTCGCTTCGCGCCCCTGGTCTATGAATCATAGTTATAATTTAGATTATTACATTGTATCTTATAATGCTTCTGATTTATACACAGAAGGTTTGTTAAACCAAAGTTGGCTGGTAATACGACAAGGAACCTTTGAAATTGAGTTTTGGCAGTACCTGACAAAAACTCATGCAAGACTTTAACAAGCCCGGAACGCAATTGTTCGAAAAGAAATGGGACCGAATAAGACGTTTTAGTAGTAGAGTAATCTCCCTTTGTGTAGTTGCTATCCACGCACCGACCATTTTCTTGCGAACAGATGCATATGTATGTACCGTATATATCCGCTATATATATCCCAGTGATATTCGAATGGGTCTTTTTTTTTTTTTTTATTACACTACTAAATTATTATTCAATATCATAAATAATATAGTTGAATGACACGACATCAACAAACCCCCACTTCGTACTGCAAGCTACACTAGGGGAAATTCACTGTCAAACTTCATGTAGGAAATTGTCTTACCAGCACAGCTTCTTTCCAGTCAGCATCGTTTTGTTGAACCGCCTTCCAGACCTAGTCGTGGTTCAGCCAACATTAGAAACATTCCGTTTAGCGCTCGACAAATACGCTTCAACCATAGGGGTCTGAAGTGTGCCTTGGACTCTCGAATGGCACACCTGTGTAAAAGCCATTGATTATTATAAAACATAAATACAAACATAAGAAAAGGGGAGGAACTCTGCTCGACATATTCACAGTCTCATTTTGACTGGCCTCAAACAAACCCTGATTGTATCGCCAATATTTGACCTAGCAAGCAAAACTATGTGTCATTCAATAGCATTAACATTTTTCTTTCCAAAAATGTATAGGTTCCCATGGAACATAGCTCCGCTTTAGATGCAGAACGTCTCAAAGTCGAAAATTCTACCAATGAATATTCGAATATAACCTGTTCAATGCATATGACATTCTTAGTTTCTGCATGACTATTGGTAGTATAATTACCGCTCCTTTATATAATTATCTTCTGTCAAATTCTATGTAGTGATCAGGGGCTACACTTATCGATCAATCTTGGTCATCTTGATCTGGAAAACAATACAACAGAACATTTTAATATTGTTACAATCCTTCTTTAGAGTTCTGTCATGTTATCCATACCTGTACCATAGGTGTGAAATACAATCACTATATAATTGCTTTCTAGGCGAAATCTCCAATTGGTTTACTATATATCTAATTGTAGGCGATTTCGTCACTAGGCGATTTCTCCGTAAACCTATGCAATGCACATAGCCTGTTGCAACATCTCGTCCTAGACGCGTGTTTTGGTAGAACTTTCGACTTTGAGAAGTTCTGCATCTATAGCCGAGGTATGTACAATGGAAACCTATACATCTTTGGAAAGAAAACTGTAAATAGTACTAAATACTACTGATTGGCACATAGCTTTGCTTGCTAGGTCAAATATTAGCCATACAATCAGGGTTTGTTTGATGCCATTCAAAATTAGACTGTGAATATGGCGAATGGAGTTCCTCCCCTTTTCATTATATATATATATTATATGTAATCAATGACTTCGACCCAGAATGAATTTTTTTTACATGGGCGGGCGATTTGGGACCCAAGGCACACTTCAGACCCCAATGGCTTCAACTAGCTAGACACTGACGCCTGTTTAACCCATTTTTAAATAGTGTATAAAGAGTTAATTTTAGCTTTCATTTCCATCTGCCCAAACTGCTGTACATTTTTTTTTTACATTTTCAATCGCGACTATACTCTAGAATTGTTCAGCGATTACTGAAAATAATGATTATGATGTAGAGCTATTGCTAATTATCTTCTATTGTGACAGCTTACCATTTGGTGTCTGTTCACCTGACAACTATTTTCATTTGAATGACACCTGTAGTTGGAAGTCCTTGACTGTGATGTAATGGGGTTGAGTTAAGTCGGTTACACATATAGCTTATGGGGAAATCAATAAGTCCCGGATTGTGCAACTCGGTTGATCAGTGGTTAGAGTGCTGTCACAGTAAGCTTTAGGCCCGGGTCTAAGTCCACGTCGGGTCATGATCTTTTCACCAGTTTTCCTGTTTCGCAGCATTCAGATGATGCGCTTGTTCTTTTAATTTTAGCAAGGTTTATAGTTTTATTTAAATTTTAATGGGAGTTTAATTATTTCCCTTGTCAATGCTTTCCCCTTTCTTTTCAGAGATTTTTTTATGGCAGAACCACAACCCTAAGTTACTGATGGGGAGCTGAAAAAGACGCATCATGTCAGCAAGAGAGTCAAAAGCAGGTAGATACAAAATCCATTGCAGTTATGCAGTTATGACAAAGCATATACACTTCAATTAGATTGTAATTATAAAGTATGTATGTATATACATTATCCCTTTGCTCCATGAATGTTCATGCATAAAATAATGACATCACAAATATTAATCAGATGATTTTCTTCTAATGGCATTATGAACAGCCATTACAGGGTAAGTTTTCAGGGTTGCCTTATGTCAGGGAAAAGTCAGGGATTTTTTTTTTCAAGGTCAGGGAATTTTGTGAAATGTCAGGGGAATATGAAAATATGGGCAAATGTCAGAAAATTGTCAGGGAATTTTGAAAAGAATAACCAAGACCATATATTTTAAAGTTCCTCAAAAATATAACATAATACGCTATATGACAGAAAGACCAAATGTCACAATGTAACATGTCAGGGAAATTTAAAATTATGTCAGGGAAATACCAGGGAATTGTCAGGGCATTTTGTTTCCACTGATTTGTGGCAGCCCTGGTTTTGATCTTGGCAGAAACTGTAGAATCATATCTATATTATTCCATAAGAAAACAAAATAAACAGAGCAGACCCTACAGGAGTTATCTGATCAGATTCTACTTTGATTGCCAATGCTTTTAACCCTTTACTCCATGAATTTTCATGAGAAATTATGACATCATGAATATCAATTAGATTATTTTTATAATGACATATGAATACAGGACATTTTGACTCAGACAGAAACTGTGGAAATAGATCTATATCATTCTATATCATACCATAAGCAAACGGAGCAGACGATGATCAGACAGCTCCTATTAGAGTAATCTGATCTGAGTTTACTCTGTTCGCAAAGGCGTATTTATGGAGTAAAGGGTTAAAGGCATATCTATGGAGTAAGGGTCACAGAGTATAAATGATATTATTGCCAATCTTTAATCCTATCCCTGTTGAATATTAATAAAATCAGTTATGATTTTATGAATATTTATAAACTGATTTTTTATCATGGCATAATTATGTACACAGGACATTTTAGAATTGGTAGTAGAGTAGAGTCAGAACTATTACAATTTTATAGCCAAACAGAGCAGACCCTGGTCAGACAGATCCTGCTGGAGCTGTCTGATCTGGGTCTACTCTGTTTGCAAAAAAGCATTTATATGAGGGGAAAAAATAGACAGTTAATTGGCAGCTTAATGCAGGATGAAAACCATGTAGAAAGCTCCCAAAGCATTACCTCTTTACCCTGCATTAGCCCTTTACCTCATGGATATTCATGTAAGAAAGAATGACACCATGAATATTTATTAGCTGAATTTTATAAATGTATATGAACACAGCATGTTTTGATCATGGCAGAAACTGTGGAATCAGATCTATTCAATTTCAAAGGCAATCAGAGCTGACCCATGATCTGGGTCTATTGTTTGCAAATTCATTAACCCCTTTACCTCATAGGCTATTTTTAGGTACAACCTCTTTGAATAAATCTACCGAAAAGGAGCATTAACTAGAGAAAAGGAAAATTTTAGAATTTTGTAGTTTGAAACCATTGTGATAAATAGAGCATTTGCTCCTATAGGAGGAAAGGGTTAATCCTTCACTCTATGAACATTCATGCTAGAAATAATGACATCATGAATATTAAAGAAAATTATTTTCTTAGAAGAAGATGGCCATGGTGTGCCAAGGAAGACACTTCAGACCCGACATTCTTCATTCAACTTAACGCCAAATCTGAAAGTCGAAACTACAAGCGTAAGTAAAGGCTTTATTCTATATTTTAAGCTTTATGTCATGTTTAAGTTCAATCCAGATATCATAGATATCTAGTTAAACGTATTATAAATGTAGATCACAGTTGTTTTTGTGATAATTAGAATTTGTTAGCCCATTGCCTCATAGACTATTTTTAGACCAAACCTCTGTGAATAAATCTACCAAAAAAGAGCATATACTAGAGAAAAGGAAAATTTTAGAATTATGTAATTTTGAAACCATTGTGATAAATAGAGCAGTTGCTCCTATGGTTTGATGATTCTGCCTGCTACAGTTTGTTCTTTACCATGTTCACCTGTAATTAGCTGGACATCTCGATATGACTGAAATACTGTTAAAACGACGTAAAAACCTGATAGAAACCAAACCAAACCATATTCACAACATGTCAATGTCATTATTTCAGCTTGTGGCCAAGGGAACCACAAAATTACCTGGATCTGTGATAGAAAAGAAAGGAAAATTTACTAAAACAAAGGCTGTGTAAGTTCATACATTTAGGCTGGAGCACTCAGATATCAACTTTTATAATACAGAACATAGATAAGATTGGTAAATATTAAGATTTTTATGCCCCCAAATATTGCTTTGGAGGCATATAGTATCGAACTGTCTTTGTATCTGTGTGTCTGTGTACATATATCCTATATTACTTGAGGTAGGATTGCCAATTTGGTATGTGAGTACATCTTGGGATGGCAAAGTGTCATGTTCAGTTTTCAGGTCTCTGTGACCTTGACCTTGACTGCTGACCGTAGGTATAGAAAAACCTTGTCTGGAGGGTATCTTCTATATAACGTGAGGTAGGAATGTCAAATTTGGTGTGTAAAAATACATCTGGATGGCAGAGTGTTGCATACCATTTTCAGGTCACTGTGACCTTGACCTTGACCAGTGACCTGCGCTGTAGAGAAACCTTTTTTACATCTTGTCCGAAGCATATCTCCTATGTTACTTGAGGTAAGAATGCCAAATTTGGTGTGTGAATACATCTTGGGAATTCAGGTCACGCTGTGGAACACACATTTCAATGTCATTGCTTTTCTTTAGGGGCATTTGTGAGACATTTCTTGCTTTAAAAACATCTCTTTTATGACTGTGAACACTCCCTTTGAGACAATTATACAGAGTGGTCACAACATAGACAGTTTTAACCCTTTTCTCTATGAACCCTTTACTCCATGGATATGCCTTTCTGCACCTTTGCAAACAAAGTAGAACCAGTTCAGACGGCTCCTATGGGAGCCGTTAAATCAAGTGGAGCCGTCTGATCAGAGTTTGCTCTGTTTGCTAATGACATAATATAGATGCAATAGATGTACCATTATTAAAAATAATCTAATTAATATTCATGATGTCATTTTTTCTTACACGAGTATTCACGGAGTAAAGGGTTAATATTCATGTAAGAAATGATGATGTTATGAATGAGTGCAGAGCCTGATCAGACGGTTCATACAGGAACCGTCTGATCAGATGATGAGACGATTCTAAACAGTGGTCACAACATAGGGTTTGGTAGAGAAATACATGTAAGGAAGTTATTCTTGAAAATGCTTTAATTTACACATCTTATCCTGACCTCTGGTTACATGAACCATTACTTTCCAGAGGTTGAATAATAATTTTTTTGCACCATTTTGGCAACTATAGGGTATACCCTGATCAAACTCCCCCCATGGGCAATTTGATTTGGGTCTGCACTATTTGCCCAAGTTTTTCTGTCTCTATACTAATGGTAATTAACCCTTTTTTCCATGAATATTTATGTAAGATACAGTGACATCATAAATATCAATTAGATTAATTTTTTGTACAGTAAAACCCCTCTAATGTGACCACCTAAAAGAGGTATAATTCTGGGTGGTAGAGGCAGGTGGTAGCTTTCTCTAGGAGCTTTCTGTATTACTTTTGTCCTTCATTAAGCAACCACCTGCTTATAACAACACTCATGTTTATTCATTAAGTGGTCACATTAGAGGGGTTCTACTGTAATGGCACATGAACACAGGAAAGTTTGGTCATGGCAGATTCTGTAGAATCAGATCTATATCATTCAATAAGCAAACAAACCCTGATCAGATCACTCCTGTTGGTGCCATCTGATCTCAGTCTACACAGTTTACAAAAACATTAAAGGGTGCATTTATGAAGTAAAGTGTTCAGGTAATGATTTTTTATTATTCTTTGCAGCACTAGGCCACAGGCAAATCAAGGTGATGCTACAAACAAAGGTAATATTGTTAAGTCCAGTTCATCTATTAACTCATTCTCTTCTAAACTATTTATAGACCCATACTCGTTGAATTAATCTACCGAAAAGGAGCATTAAATTTTACTAGAGAAAAGGAAAATTTTAGAATTATGTAGTTTTGAAGCCATTCTAATAAATAGAGCATTTGCTCCATAGGAGCAAATGCTCTATTAATCACAATGGCTCAAAAAATGACAAGGCGTCAGTAGGAGAGAATAGGTGAACCCTTTCCTTAACCCTTTCCTCCATAAATACGCCTTTCTACGCCTCTGTAATAATCACTTCTTGAAACCATTGTGATAAATAGAGCATTTGCTTCTATAGGAGCAAATGCTCTATTTATCACAATGGTTTCAAACTACAAAATTCTAAAAAAAATCTTTTCTCTAGTAAATGCTCCTTTTGGTAGATTCATTCAAAAGAGGTTCGGTATAAAAATAGCCTATGGAGGAAAGGGTTAATCCTTTTCCAGGGAGTTTTTTGCTTTGACAAAAATCCAGATCTATATATTCTATAAGCAAACAGAGTAGATCCTGGATCAACTCTATTTGCAAAGGCATGAAAAGGCATTTGTATGAAGGGAGGGGTTAAAATGTGAATTTTAATGAAACATCAAATTGTTTTGTCCATTCTCTATAATGGTAGGTGTGATTTTAGCAGTTCTGAGATCTTTTATTAGAAATACTGTATCTTTTCATCTGAGAATATGATATGAATATGTGTACAACTTTTCGTATTGCTTGATAGATATGAAAACTGGACAGAATATACATGTAACTTTAAATTGACTTGGTTTGGTTATGAATTTTCTGTTGGTTGAACAGTAGTTCATTTAATTTCATTGCGTCCCAACTCATTACAGGTGGAGAAAGGCCAGATGTCCAGATAAGATGTGTAAATGTAAACGTTTTCAAGTATAGCTCCTTTATAATTCTATCAAACCCTATTCTGTGACCACTCTTTACAATCGTTTCTTCTAGACAATTCTAAAGAGTGGTCACAGTATAGGTTTGGTGAAGAAATGGCAATTTTAGCATTTTGGTACACACCATTATCTGTAGCTCTGAAGACCTTGGATATTTGTCTGCATATGAAGCAATTAATATTATTTCAGACTTAGAGCTCCAAAACCACTTGTAGGATTTCAATGAAAGTTTTCAAAAGTGATCAGTATCAGGCCTAGCTGGCTTTATGTCAGCACATTTTGCTTACATGATTTTTGGCAGAGATAATTGCCCCTTTATATACATGTAATTAAGAACTGTGAGACTTGTCTGTTCTTCATTTCCAAAATAGCATGCAGGTTTTCAATGAAACTCCACATGAATGGTCAATATTAATCCTAGATGGGGAAATGGTTGGCACTATTTTTTTGGTCAGACTATTTTTTGTAGAAGGTCAGACTATTTTTTGTAGAATTATCGCTCCTTTTATATACTTCAACACTTTGAGGCTTACGTCTCAAAAACATAAACAAAAATGAGAGATCAGTGTTAAACCTAGTTTTTCATTTTCTGCACAGACGATTTTTGGTGGAGTTATCACCATTTTATATGCTTATGTTCTGGGAGGCCTGTCTGCATTATATCTCCATAACCCAGACTTTACCCTGCATAGATTGTAATCGAACATCAAAGAAAACTTAAGTATCAAGTGGAAATGTGCAGATTGTCACCATGTTTTGATTCTGTGATTTTTCATGGACTTAACAGCCTTAAGTGTTTTTTAAATGCATAAAAGGTCATTTTATGATAAGGCATGTGTCATCTGCCTCTCTGTCCATCTGTCTATTAGCAATTTCTTGTGCAGAGAACTACTCTTTTATTATTTGACAGATTGTCTTCATACTTGAATGGATTGTTGATTGTTGCGCAATGGTAGTAGATGAGTTAGACACCTATTAACTGTGAAGTTATTGCCCCTTATTTCTCTTATACCATGCTAGTATAAAGAAATTCCATCAAAAATATATTAGCCTTATCTGCACAAGATATTATGCCTTGTATATTTATATGGAGATAGATATTCCCGTGTTCATAAACCATTAATAAAAAAAAAAATCAACTAATAAATTAACCTGGTGTAATGAATTCTTGTATAAATATTCTTAACCCATTACCTCATAGGCTATTTTTAGACCCAACCTCTATGAATTAATCTACCAAAAAGGAGCATTAACTTGAGAAAAGGAAAATTTTAGAATTTTGTAGTTTAAAACAATTGTGAGAAATAGAGCATTTGCTCCTATAGGAGCAAATGCTCTGTTTATCACAATTGTTTCAACAGGAGACTTTTGCAGAGGCATCAAAAGTTGTCAATATGAGGGAATGGGTTAAGGTGTAGGGGTGATGATATATTTTGCCTTGCTATTGTACGTCAAACAAATGTTTATTACTGCTATTTTGTACAGGAAAACCCCAATATGACAAAGTTGCCACTCAGAAGTTTGATGCTATGTTGGATGGAGACATGACTGACTTACCTCCCTTGCCAAAGACAATGGTCAAGGTCTTTTTAAGCTCAACATTCTCAGGTAGACTTTGGCTCTGTCACTACCTATAAAGAATACGTGATTACTTTTGCAAAATAGCTTGATCCAGGTGAGACACCTTCTAACTCTGTGTCTCATCAGGATTTAGGATGTGTAATGCTGTGATTATGTTTTTGAAACAAAAAAAAAGCAGAGAAAACTAAACAACGAAAAGTGAAACAGATAACAAACTTGTTAATAATGGTGATACATGTACATTGTAGTAGTATTATTCAAGTGTTTCAAGCAAGTAAATATATTCCAAAGGTATCTTTCAAATTTTAGGTGATAGTTTGATTACAATGTTAATGATATGGTTTGTTTCTTTCAATACTTGTGCTAAATTTTTGTTTCATCTTTGCAAACAACATAATGTCAAGTGAGGTCTAAAGATGCAGGCAGTTTGAGACGCTTGCACTGTATTTGTGTATCACCTGCTTTTGTGGGGTCCAGGGTGAGACTTAAGGACTACTCCTCCATTCCCATCTCCATCTGTCCCTTTGTCTGTCTGTCCATCTGTTTGTCTCACTTTTTATACGCCCACCTAATAAAGGTGGTCGTATATTGTCGTGGCTCTGTCCGTCCGTCCGTTCGTTCGTTCGTTCATTCATTCGTTCGTTCGTTCGTTCGTCCGTCAACATTTTGTTTGTCCGCTGTTTTCTGGGAAAACTATTTGACAGATATTAATGAAACTTCACACAAATGTTTAATGCATCAAGATCTGAAGCTGAGTCGATTCTAAGGTTCATTTGATTTGTCGTTTCGGAGTTATGGCCCTTTTACTTAAAAAATAATACAAATACATGCAAATAGTTTGTCCGCTGTTTTCTGGGAAAACTATTTAACAGATATTAATGAAACTTCACACAAATGTTTAATGCATCAAGATCTGAAGCTGAGTCGATTCTGAGGTTCATTTGATTTGTCGTTTCGGAGTTATGGCCCTTTTACTTAAAAATAATGCAAAACATGCAAATAGTTTGTCCGCTGTTTTCTGGGAAAACTATTGAACAGATATTAATGAAACTTCACACAAATGTTTAATGCATCAAGATCTGAAGCTGAGTCGATTCTGAGGTTCATTTGATTTTTCATTTCAGAGTTATGGCCCTTGTTCTTAAAAAAATATGCAAATAGTTTGTCCGCTGTTTTCTGGGAAACTGTTTAAGAGATATTAATGAAACTTCACACAAATGTTTAATGCATCAAGATCTGAAGCTGAGTTGATTCTGAGGTTCATTTGATTTGTCGTTTCGGAGTTATGGCCCTTTTACTTAAAAATAATGCAAATACATGCAAATAGTTTGTCCGCTGTTTTCTGGGAAAACTATTTAACAGATATTAATGAAACTTCACACAAATGTTTAATGCATCAAGATCTGAAGCTGAGTCGATTCTGAGGTTCATTTGATTTGTCGTTTCGGAGTTATGGCCCTTTTACTTAAAAATAATGCAAATACATGCAAATAGTTTGTCCGCTGTTTTCTGGGAAAACTATTTAACAGACATTAATGAAACTTCACACAAATGTTTAATGCATCAAGATCTGAAGCTGAGTTGATTCTGAGGTTCATTTGATTTGTCATTTCGGAGTTATGGCCCTTTTACTTAAAAATAATGCAAAACATGCAAATAGTTTGTCCGCTGTTTTCTGGGAAAACTATTTAACAGATATTAATGAAACTTCACACAAATGTTTAATGCATCAAGATCTGAAGCTGAGTCGATTCTGAGGTTCATTTGATTTTTCATTTCAGAGTTATGGCCCTTGTTCTTAAAAAAATATGCAAATAGTTTGTCCGCTGTTTTCTGGGAAATTGTTTAAGAGATATTAATGAAACTTCACACAAATGTTTAATGCATCAAGATCTGAAGCTGAGTCGATTCTAAGGTTCATTTGATTTGTCGTTTCGGAGTTATGGCCCTTGTATTTAAAAAATAATGCAAATACATGCAAATAGTTTGTCTGCTGTTTTCTGGGAAACTATTTGAGAGATATTAATGAAACTTCACACAAATGTTTAATGCATCAAGATCTGAAACTGAATGGATTCTGAGGATCATTTGAATTTTCGTTTCAGAGTTATGGCCCTTGTCCTTAAAAAAATAATGCAAATACATGCAAATAGTTTGTCCGCTGTTTTCTGGGAAAACTATTTGAGAGATATTAATGAAACTTCACAAAAATGTTTAATGCATCAAGATCTGATGCTGAGTCGATTTTGAGGTTTATTTGATTTTTCGTTTCGGAGTTATGGCCCTTTTACTTAAAAAATAATGCAAATATATGAATATAGTTTGTCCACTGTTTTCTGGCAAAACTGTTTGACAGATATTAATGAAACTTCATACACATGTTTTATGCATCAAGACCTGAAGCTAAGTTGATTCTGAGGATCATTTGATTTGTTGTTTCATAGTTATGGCCCTTGCACTTAAAAAAATAATGCAAATCTATGCAAATATGAGGATGTCCATAACATTTTCATTTGAAATGATATTTACACTTTGTGTGTTCATTGCTTTGTTTGTCGGTCAACTTTTAGTTTGTTGTTTTCTGGGAAAACTATTAAAATGATATAAATGAAACTTAACACAAATGTTTTAAGCAACAAAATTTGAAGCTGAGTTTATTTTGAGGTTCATTCAGTTTGTCTGTACAGAGTTATGGCCGTTGCACTTTACAAAAATCTGCAAAACTGAGGATTAGCTTTTTTAACTTTTTTATTTAATAAAATATTCACTTCATTTCTTTAAAAAAAATAGTATCACCTTAATATGGAAATCAAGATCTGAAGCACAGATTAGAAAATGTCAACACTTATAAGGCATGTTGAATCAGAGAAAGTTTGCAAGTGGGCGTATTATGTACCGTATGCGGTACTCTTGTTTTTCACAGTTCCAGGTTATAAACATTTACTTTTTTGTTTTTTAAAGAATTGAAAGAAACTGAAATTTAAGAATTAAAACAGAATGCATGCTTTACAGAAAATATTTATTTAGGTGTTAAAACTTTTTTTCCGCAGACATGCGTGCTGAACGTAATATCCTAGCTCGCCAGGTTTACCCAGTCCTCCAAGACTACTGTGCCGAGTCCGGACTAGACTTCCAGGTGGTGGACATGCGCTGGGGTGTGACTGAGGACAGCCAAAATGACCATTCTGTGGAAAATCTCTGTCTGCTCGAGGTGAAAAATTGTCAGAATGCATCCATAGGGCCAAACTTTGTGGTAAGTGTTGTCAGGCGGAGAATCTAACATAGGTGGGTGGAGGAGATGTCAAGATGCATTATCCTTTTAGCTTCATTTGTTGTAGTTTGTTTACTAGTACTTATATCAGAATTGAAAGTACAGTAAAACTTATTTATAACGAACTCTGATAAAGCGAATTCCCGCTTATAGCGAACTAAATTTCGTTCCCTGGTCGATATCTTCATTAATTCTATACAGACTATAATGTTTAGTGCGAAGTTGGTTATAGCGAATTTTCACTTATGGCGAACTGATTTTCCAGTACCGTTATTCACAAAACACTTTAAAGTTCCTTCATTAAAGAGAAGTTTCACCTTGCTACTATCTTCAAGCACCTGTGTATTTTGCACGATTAACACCATGTCGCATAGGTGTTAAAACACACACTAGTGTTGGGGCGAACTGTGAAGCGATCTGTAAAGCATGTATTCTTCACGGTGGTAGGGTATAATTAAACACCGCTAGCCGCGGGGCATATATATATGTGCACTTAAAAGTACGGGTTGTTAAGATATGATGTTCGTTTTTTATTTTCAAAATAAATACTTGAAGTCTTTTGGTTTTGTTATTCCCTCCCCGTTCGCATATTATTTCAGCATTTTCCGCTAAAATAGAATCTACCGCTGACTCCGATGATGACACAGATCTATAAGGAATATTTGCCCCTGCCCACATATGCGGAGTCTTTGTCCGCTATACCCAATTTGCATCGGACATTGGAGCAACGACCAAATGCTCCTAATTTTTTTAAACACTGACATTTATGAAACAGTTATTTGGCAAGTTTCAAGCATCAACGTGTGTTCAAAAGCAAATGACCGATTTCTTCCACAAAGAGTAAGCTGTACTATGAATGATGTGCATTTTGTACGCATACATGTCTGAATTACTGTTTAATAAATATTGAACAGTCGTGTGTCAAAGTCATAATTTATAGCGAACTTCGTACTATCAATATAGCGAATAATGTTTAAAGCGAAGTAAATCCTTCAGTCCCTTGGAATTCGTTATAACCGAGTTTTACTGTAATTCAGACTTTTGTCTCGAATATATATAATCAACTGTTTGTCCCATTTGTGCTCCTTAACCCTTTTCTCCATGAATATTCATGCAAGAAAGAAAGACTTCATGAGTATTAATTAGAGGTGTCATTGATTAAAATTTCTGTATCGATGGAAAAATATCAATGATATATCGATTTCTATACACAAACATGATTTATGCTTTGAAGTTACAGCCATCTGAGTGTATAAAGTCAAAACTTTCTATAAAATTATATTAACCCTTCGCTTGCTGTTCACGTCAATATACCTACCTGTAAATAGTGAAGACCGAGATGAGACAGCTCCTGCAGGAGCTGTCTCATCAGGGTCTGCACTATTTGCAAGTTGATTGTGCAACCAGTGCACACCACAGCAGTGATTGCACAGCGAAATACGTGTACACAGTGAAGATATAGGTAATTATACAACAGAGCATGGGTAAAGAAGGAGAAATGTATTTTAAAATTCAGCAAGAGAGGGGTCAAGAATACTGTATGTCCTTTGTGGCTTATAATATACTTTCTTTTCTTACCCGATGAATGTTCATGGCAGTACTCTACCTCATATAAATCCTCATATAAATAGTATTTTATTGTTATATGAAACAAGTGAGTATATTGTTATGACAGATCATATAGAATCAGTTTTAAGATATTCTACCAGCAAACAGGGTAGACTCTAGTCCTATAGGAGCCATCTGATCTGAATCTACTCTGTTTGGAAATGCGAAAAAATGCATCTCTATCTGGTAAAGATTTAAAAATGTACTTGTAAATACTATTTTCATTGTTTTTCATCACTTCAGGCATTTTATAACCATATTACATTATTTGTGTACCATTTATATTTGTGTTACTTTGTTGAAAAGAAATGTTAGAAAATCACTTTTTACTTTGTTCAAATATCTTAGGTGTTGTCAGGGGACCGGTATGGTTTCAGACCTGTTCCTACGGAGATTGACATGGAGGAGTTCAATGCTTTACTTAGTGAGGCTTCAAGACTTGATATGGCTGACCGAGGCCTTCTGGATGAGTGGTACAAACTGGACACAAATAATGTACCAAATGTGTACCTGTTACAAGTAGGTGGTCAATACTGGTGTAACCTAATTAACCCTTTACATGATAAAGATGCCTTTGCAAGCAGATTTAGATCCAGATCAGATGGCTCTATTGGGAGTCTCTCATCAGGATCTGTTGTGAAAATGCTTATGGGATAATATATTCTGCCATGGTAAAAAAATCCCTTTTTTATACTTTTATAAAAAAAAATCAGCCAACTACAGTAGAATCTGTCTTAAGGGACCATCAAAAAGATGTCTAATTATGGGTCTGTAAAGCAGGCAGTAGCTGAATACAGCTGAATACAGGTCAAAAGTAATGCAAAAAGCTCCTATTGGAGCTTTCTGCATTTCTTTTACCCTGTATTAAGCAACCATCGGCTTTTAAAGATTCCTATGTTCAGTTAATATAAGAACGTTTAAGATAGATTATTCTGTAATATAAATGCATTCATTATTTCTTACAAGAATATTCATGATGCAAAAGATTAATGAATCTTCTAAGATTACATGTAAGACTTTCTAAATTTCTTAAAAATCTCTGTAGCAATTTTTAAGGCATTTACACAGTAGCAGTCAAATATACGTATCTTTTGAAATTTTATTCTAACACACCTCGTGCACACATCTACATAAACAAAGAAGGGACGTATCTATATTTGAATTCTCCATAAAACACCGCACGCGCTGTAACGGCTTAACGTGACGTAATATGGCTTCGAAAATTCATACGTCAAGAAATGTAGTGCCGTTGCGGCGGTGCAAATTATAGTTAAATTGAAGTGTTAGAATCGAAATAATAAATTCATACCAGTGTTTTATCGTGCATTCGAACACGGGTAGTCGTTGAGATGCTTATAATTAAATCACTCGGCCTATCTGCCTCGTGATATAATTACTATGCATCTCAACTCCTACCCGTGTTCGATTGGACGATAAAACACTGGTATGAATTTATTATATCTTAAATAAAATAAGTTCAATTGTCTTTAACCCTTTCCTTCATAGAAATTTTATTTCATGCGTTTGCAAACAGAGTAGACCCAGATCAGATGGCCACTGTAAGAACAGTCTGATCATGGTCTCCCCTGTTTGCTTATGATGTTATAATAGATCTGACTATACTATTAGTTATACAGTTCTTTCCCAGGGTACATGACCATTTATTCCCGGCTGAGGAAAATCATGTTGCCCGAGCTGTTAGGCGAGGGTTACATGGTTTTACCAGCCGGGAATAAATCGACATGTACCCTGGGAAAGAACTGTATAACGTATTTATTATACTGCAAAGTTTTACGGTTTAGATAATTTATATAAATCCATTTTGCATGTTGAATCACCAAACACGCTAATTCCCATAAAAGCGCCCGAATGCATGTACATTACTTCTAACCGAAGGTATCCGAACACGTGTCACTGTGTGTATTGTATTTCATCGGCGTTCGCGTCATAATAGAGGGCTGAACGATGTAATAACTCATCTAAAAACGGTTTTATTGATTATTTCAAACAATAGCGTTTTTTAATTCATTTCTGCATTTTTTGTTTACGTATCAAAGGTTGTCTATTATGAATTTTGCTACTGTTTAGCCGAGTCGAGAATTCGGTCGTTGGCGTTTTGGCAATAATTTTTGGGGCCTGCCATGGGGAATTTCTATGTACCCTGTCAGCTCACAGTGTACATGGACTCATGTACACGGCTAGTTAACCAATCAGAATTGAGGATTTTACTTTGCAGAATAATAATGTTGCTTCCAATACTAAAACATATCCTGTTTACATATGCTGTTGTACAAAAACAGGAAATAAATATTCATGATGTCATTATTTCTTACATGAATATTAAACAAGGAAAGAGTTAACCCTTTCTTTCATAGAAACACCTTTTCATGCTTTGAAAAGATCTGAAAATAGCCTATAGACGAAAGGGTTAAACTTTATGTTTAATCTTTTACTACCACTTATTGTCATCTGCATAATTTGTTGTCTGCTTCATATTTCAATTTTGAATTTTCATCCATTTTGTTTCAAAGAACATTGCCGCGGCATTTAACATTTTCAATCCTGATGAGACACTGAGTTACTCAGTGTTTTACCTGGATACAAGCTGTTTGCAAAGGTAATCACAGACTCTATATTGTCATAGGATAAGTACTATCTGGATACAAGCTGTTTGCAAAGGTAATCACAGACTCTATATTGTCATAGGATAAGTACTATCTGCATACAAACTGTTTGCAAAGGTAATCACAGACTCTATATTGTCATAGGATAAGTACTATCTGAATACAAACTGTTTGCAAAGGTAATCACAGACTGTATATTGTCATAGGATAAGTACTATCTGAATACAAACTGTTTGCAAAGGTAATCACAGACTCTATATTGTCATAGGATAAGTACTATCTGAACAGGCAGTTTAACCTTGTATCTGGTGAATAATCATTTAAGAAATATTGACTTCATGAATGTATATAGTAAAACCCCTCTACACTGGAATTCTGGTAGAGATGAATTAAGATAGTTTTAGGCAGGTGGGTATTTAATAATGCAGGGTGGCAGGTGGGTATTTAATAATGCAGGGTGGAAGTCATCCTATTGGAGCAGTCTGATCAGGGTCTGCTCTGTTTGCTTATGATATAATATAGATACAATCCAATTAACCTGCAAATATTTTCACAAATTCAGTCATGTTTTCTTTTCAGCCTTTTCAGTTTAGTTGTTTAGATTATCATTAACCCTTTCCTCCATAGGCTATTTTTAGATCGAACCACTTTGAATAAATCTTCCGAAAAGGAGCATTAACTAGAGAAAAGGAAAATTTTGTAGTTTGAAACCATTGTGATAAATAGAGCATTTACTCCTTTAGGAGCAAATGCTCTATTTATCACAATGGTTTCATAAAGTGTCTTTTACAGAGGCGTAGAAAGGCATATTTATTGATCAAAACTTCTTGTGACCATATGCTATATTATAGCAATCAATCTAATTAATATTCATGATGTCATTGTTTCTGACATGAATATTCATGGAATAAAGGGTTAAGACTCCTGTGCTTAATGAGGGAATGGTGGCTTAACCCATTCCTTCATAGGCTATTTTTAGACCTTTTTCAAATAAATCTACTTAAAAGGAGCATTTACTTGAACAATTTTAGAACTGTGTAGTTTTGAAACCATTGTGATAAATAGACCACTTGCTCCCATGAAGCAAATGCTCTATTTGTCACAACGGTTTCAAGAAGTGACTTTTACTGAAGCATCAAAAAGCAGGAGCGTACAGGAGCTGTCTCAGCTGGATCTGCTCTGTTTGCAAATGTGTAAGTCACATTTTGCCGTTGTTGATATCCTATAATGTTTTATAGTTTGACCATAGCTTCAATATCTTTAGAGCTCCAATTTGAATATTTGTTTTAGTCTTAAAGCATATAGAAAAGCACTAGCATTTTAAATGCATTTAACTCTTTACTCCATAAATACGTCTTTCTACATCTTTGCAAACAGAGAAGACCCAGATCAGACGGCTCCTATAGGACCCATCTGGTCAGGGTCTGCTCTGTTAACTTATGAAATGATATAGATTGGACTGTACAGTTTCTGCCATTTTCTGTGTTCATGTCATTATAAAAATAAATCAAACTAATCCATGTTTTCATGATGTCATTATTTCTTACATGAATATTCATGGAGTAATGGGTTAATTCTATTTTTCACTGTAAGTGATCATTCAGTGAGCTGTATTCATTCAAATTTCAGCCAATCAGATCAAAGTTTACATTTTTTGCTGACTACTCACCTGGCTGTGAAGAGCCTAGAAAACGGGACACAGCAGCCTGGTGGAAAACATTTGAGGCCCTACAGAAGGTCTTGAGGTTGTGTGCTGATGAGGCCCACAAAAGGAACAAACTGACAGCTGAACAAAGACACCAGTACTTTTGCTCAGGTTTGACTTTTATTTAACCCTTTCCTTCATATTAACACATGTTCATGTATTTTCAAATAGAGTAGACCCAGATCAGAGGACTCCTGTAGGAGTCATCTGATCAGGGTCTGCTCTGTCCATTCAGTTAATAAATGGTTGAGTGTAACTAACTTTCATTGCTCTTTCAATGAGTAACACATAGTTTAACCTTTTACTCAAACAATATTCATATAAGAAATAATAACATCATGAATAATTAATGGTTATAATAGCACATGAATGCTGATTTTTTTTGCCTTGGTAGAAACTATAGAATCATATATATATATTATATCATATCTTCATTATAACCCATTCCCTCATATTGACGACTCTTTGTGAAACCATTGGGATAAATAGAGCATTTGCTCCTATGGGAGCAAATGCTCTATTTATGGCAATGGTTTCAAACTACAAAATTCTAAAAAAAAAATCCTTTTCTCTAGTCAATGCTCCTTTCAGATAGATTTATTCAAAGAGGTTGTATCTAGAAATAGCCTATGAGGTAATGGGTTAAAGCAAATGGATCAGACCCTGATCAGATGGCTCCTATAGGAGCCGTCTGATCTGGGTCTTGTCTGTTTGCAAAGGCATAGAAAGGTGTATCTGTGGAGTAAAGGGTTAATTCACATGATTCCTAAGTGATCCAGGACGTATAACTTCTTGAATTATAGGGTAATGAAAATCTCATTAACATCCAATGAAAAATCCTTACTATCCTCAATATTTTGTAACGGGAAGTCACTATGGAGGCATATTTTCGTGTAACACGTCCGGGAGCATTTATTAGAGATAATATGTTAGGTTACTGCACATGTTTTGTATTCTGGTTTTATAGTGTGTTGGGTTTTTTTAAGGAAGAAGTAGAAGAAAAGGTGTATGTTCAAGATTTAAAGCAGATAAGAATTACATGCAGTGTTAACCCTGTACTCCATGAACATTTATATAGGAAATAATGACACCATGAACACTAATTAAATCAATTGTTCCCTCTGATCAGAGTCTGCCCTGTTTGCTTATGAAACAATATAGATCTGATTCTACAGTTTCTGCCAAAGCCAACAATCCTGTTTCATATTCCATTATAAAAATTCTTCTAATAAATATTCATTATGTCATTTCTTACATAAATAATCATGGAATAAATGGTTAATATACTGTCATTATTTCTTACATGAATATTCATTAGGTAAAGGGTTACTGTAGTTCAATATGTTACAGTGACTGAGTGTGAGATACAGGAAGGGATACTCAAAGCTGATGATGTCAACGCACATTGCCTCGTGTACAAACGAGAACTTTCCTATCTAACCGGGGAAGCACTTCTAGAAGAAAATGCCTCAAGATTTGTGGATGTTGTTGAAACCTCTTCTGTAAGTTACAGGGCTCTGAAGTTATAAAATATCTAAGTCTGAGTTCATGATCAAGTACATGTATCTGGCCTGGTGCCTATGAATTTTTTTGAGTCTGAGTATGAAATCATGCTCAAGATCTGTTTGCCTATGAAATACTATAGATATTATTCTACAGTTTCTGCCATGGTAAAATATCACATGATCATAACACTTTTGTAAACACTCAGCTGGTTAACTCTTTCCTCCATAAACACGTCTTTCTATGCCTTTGTAAAAGTCACCTGTTGAAACCATTGTGATAAATAGAGCATTTGCTCCTATAGGATGGCCAATTATGGAATGTATCTTCATCAAGGTTGTTTATTTCTTTGTCAAAGTTTTTTTGGTTTTGTTGTTTTTATTGAGAGGGAGGGGGATTATGTATCACATTGATTGAATGTTCTTGTTATCTAGAGTTTAATAGAATTACCCTTCTCCTTATATAAGTGCCGTTTCATGCCTTTGCAGACATAGCAGATCCAGATCAAACAGGGTCTGCTCTGTATGTTTATGGGAGAGTATAGATCTGATACTACAGTTTCTGCCTGAGTCAAAATGTCTTGTGTTCATATTTTAGTATATTCCAGTATATATTAATATTATAATTAATGATGCCATTATTTCTTACATGAATAGGGTTATTTTCAAATGGACTATTCCAAAAGCTTACAGTGAATATTTAGGGATTTTCTAAAGAAAAATGTAACATGTAAAGGGTTAATATGTCTCTCAAGATTTAAGTTAGTGTTTAGAATTTTTTGCAGGGATACCAGATAGATGAGGAATTGCATAATCTGAGAGAAAACCTGATCACTGAAAGCGTTTCAAGCAAGATAGATGCAGAGAAGGTAAAGTTTTACATTGTGCCTTGGAAACCAGGTGGTGTGGATCCAGATTCTCACTCAGAACATGCCCAGTATGTGAAAAAATTCTGCAAGGACTTTACATCTGACTGTAAGCGACTGATCAGTCAAGGTCTAGAGCAGAAGAAAAATCTAATCATGACGTCCAACTACTACAGCAACTATGAAGACACCATTCACCACCTCAGGTTCTGCCAGTCCAAGTGTGAGTCTTTCTGTGGGCAAGAAAAGGTACAATACTCCTTTCATCTTGTTTGTTGTCTTAGGATTTTTCTCTTTCCTCCCTGAGAAATTGACTTAATATTGTTCCTCTGCAAAAAGTGTTAGATTCAAGTTTTTGACAGTCAATTTAAAAGGTGTAAGTTAAAGCATGCTTTGAAACGTCTTTTAAGGTGAAAAGCTGCGAATTAAGGATCTATTCTTATTTCTGATACAAAACTTTCCTGTTGATATGCATTGTATAAGAAATGTTATGCAAGGACATACAAAGTTCTGACCAAAGGCAATCAACTGTCTTCTGAAATAAGCAACTGTTCACCTAAAAAAGGTATGAGTTTTGTTCCAGGTGCTATTGCTTTGATTTTAAAACATACAGTGAAAAACTCGACACCAAATGGAAGATTTGCTTCAAACTTTCACAGATGAGCAAACAGTCTTGATGTGAAGATGTTTATAAAGAAGTAAATTTTTGCAACAACGATTTTTGTCAAAGTTATAGAAATTTGTAAATGTTTTCACCTAAATATTTGCTTAGTTTAGAGATAATATCTCTAGAAGGGATGGCATCCATGTCCTATGGACAAAATTCTGGTCTTTACATACATTTTGCAAGTATGCTCAGTTGTTCCTTTCCTGTTAACACTTGCCTGTCATTGTTTTGCAGGTCATTGAGGTGGCCAAATCATACATCTTGGATGTGTCCAATAGAAATCCTCTCATAATTCATGGCAGCTCAGGAGCGGGAAAAACCTCAATCACTGCAATGATCATGAAATCCATCCCAGAATGGCTAAAAGACTCTTCGCATATCAAGCTTATACGGTTCCTAGGAACTTCCCCCCAGTCCAACAACATCTATGATGTACTATGCAGTGTGCTTGGACAACTATCGGATGCTTGTGATATGATAATGCCACCAATGTCATATAGAAATATGAAAAGCCTGGTGGAGTTTATTCCAAGATATCTCAGACAGGTGGCAAACACAGCCAAAGAACCAATTGTTATACTTTTAGACTCCATCGATCAGCTTTACTCAACAAATGGAGCCTATACCATGGAATGGCTGCCTACATTGCTCCCTCCAAATGTAAAGTGGATATTGTCAACAATTACAGAGCATGAGGCAATTCTGCAAAACTTGAGACAACGTTTGCCAGACGATAAATGTTACGTTGAAGTACCACTCCTTCCAGAGACTACAGGGAAACTCATGGTGGAAACCTATTTGAAGCAAAACAAGCGAACAGTTACGGAAGCACAGATGAAACTGCTGCTGTCTGTTTTCAGGCAATCACCAAATCCCCTGTTTTTGAAACTGCTCATTGATGAGGCAAGACAATGGAAGTCATACGCAAATATGAATGAAATCCTGCTGGCTACATCTGTCAAGGCAGCCATCAATAAACTGTTTGTCAACCTAGAGAACAAATTTGGATCTCTACTCATTAGTCGTGCACTTGGTTATATTACAATTGGTATCGCAGGTTTGACAGAGTTTGAAATTGAGGATGTGCTGTCATGTGACGATGGTGTTCTCAATGAGGTGTACAAGTACCACGATCCTCCTATTCCTGGGATTGTAAGAATACCCGAGGTATTGTGGGCAAGAATCAGGTATGATATTCAGGAGTACCTGGTAGAGAGAATCTCGTATGACAGAACAACATTGTTCTGGTATCATCGACAGTTTATAGAGACAGCAAGACAGCGTTACACCAGTGATGGCAAAGACGTCACCCTCCACAAGAACTTGACAGAAATTTATCTCCAGGACAGTGGAGTTAGACGAACAATCACCCTGAAAAATCGTAAGGATCTCACTATCATAGATGCCGACAGAGATGTTAGATCACAACCATTTTCCAGTCGAAACCACCGCAAACTGGTATGTCTGCCGTACCATGCAATGAAAGCACAAACTAAACTAGGAAAAGACAGGGTAAAGTCTGAAGTATTCTGTAACTTCAAATTCCTTACAACCAAGATTGCAGCTTTTTCTGTGAAAGAAGTTGTTCATATCTTGACAGATTTCAATGCAGAAAAGAAAGATGATGAGATTTTGATGCTTTTGAAATTCTTGAATGTCAGTCAGAATGATCTCTCATACCCCATCCACTTTGCAGTTTGTCTGTTATCCAACATAAACCCAGAGGAAAGTCACACAAGCTTGAAAGCCTTGCAGGATAGTGCCTGGCAGTACCTTCTAAGTCAAAAGAAACCCAGTCTTATGCCCACTTTTCCTTGTCTGGCACCAAGAAAATATCGGTCAAGTGCTCTAAATACAGCAGTACAGGATGTATGCAGGATACTTAGCTCCTGCAATAATGTTCTGTTTCTGCAGAATAAGGAAGCAGACCAGAGTTCTGAAGACGGGAAATCTGAGCACTCGATCTTTGATGCAACATGTCAGGATCTGAAGCTGATTGACCTTCCGGACCAGTCCAAATCAGTTTACCCAGAAAGCTTTATGATCGATGGAGATGTCATTTATTTCACCACAAAATCCAGCATAGTAAAGTATACTTACACAACCAGAAAGGTAAAGGAAAAGAAGTTTTCAGATGTGATTCTAAATTGGACTAAAAATGACTTGGTTCTGCAGTTTGCCTTGAGTCCTGACTCGTCCTCTGGATTGCTAGTTTTCAAGAACTATGTTTCAGTCTTGGAACTGGGCAAACTCACCTGCAAGCACAGATGTGTAATCAAGGAAAAAGGAACATCCTTTGAAAATGCTATTTTCATGGTTTCTGGAGAAGATATTAAAATTGTTGCTGTGGGAGACATCAATAATTCCATGCCAGATGATATGCCACAGGGACCAGCGAATCAGAAGTTTGTGTGTTTGTTTTCTAGTGATGTTGCCAAACCAGAGGCATTCATGGCCACTGATAATGACTTCTCCTCCCAGATGATGACACTTGCAGGCAGCACAAGTAAATGGCTAGTGCTCTGTGCTAAGGGAGATAATCTTACCAAGCTTCAAATGTTTGAGTTGCTTCCCTTGACAAATGCCGGTCAACTTGAGATTCCTGGATCAGTTGAAATGATTCAAGGAGACCCAGTCAGTCCCCGTGTTGCAGCATTAACAACAGATGGTGTTTTCTATATAGCAGACGCTTCAAACAGGATAATCACAACGCAAGTAAAACTAAACCACAGCATTTGTGCATTTGACATCCTGTGGGAAGAGCAGATGGGTTTCTTGGCAAATAATTTTGGGGCAGTGACACTGTATGATATCCAACAAAACAAAAACTTTGGGGCATTCACAGCTGCCTCAGGTAAACCTGTAAGTGTCAGACTTTGTGACAAGCAGTTTATAACGCTTGATGAAATGTCCCAATTGAAATCTTGGACAATCGAGGCTTTGATTTCAGATGCTAAGAACAAGGGAGAAGAAAAACCTGAGGAAAGTTCAAAGCAGGAGACCTTATTAGATCAAGTCACAGTGACATGTATAGGTGTATCTGAAGATGGTCATGAGCTCTACACATGCACCATGGAAGGCTATTTGAAGATATGGGACCTTGATTCACTGAAACTTATGAGACAGTACAACCTTGATATCTGTGCGGGAGAGTTGATTGTTTTCAGTGACGCCACAGCTGCCCTGTTAGATACTTCACTTGGTCAGTTGGCAGTGATAGACCCAGAAACTGGTAAACATCAAATACCACAGTCCATGTTACCATCATCTGTGGTAGCAATGACAGCTAATTCCAACAGAGATTTGCTCTATGTAGCATCATCACCAAAGAAAGATCATCTTCAGGTTGACATTATCAGCATCCAGTTTAAAAAGATTAAGAAAACAATATCGCTACAGAAAGCTCTCCCCTACACAAGCATAGAAATTGCTTTATCTGGGAAGGAACGCTATTTAGTGCTCAGAACTGAAGTCTCAGATAAAGAATATGAGTCTATCCAGACGATGACAAAGAAAACTGGTTCCTTTCTTTCACAGCTACATCGATGGAAGTTCACAGCTATTGATCTGTCTCAAGGAAATGGGGCATTGATTTCATGTTTCCGTCAGTTGTCAAAAATACCAACCCTTGGAACAGTGATGGCACCACATGTTGGAAACATGATGTTGCTCTGTACCAGAAGGTAGGTTTACAGCTATTCCAACTGGCCATTAATCCATTCCAATCCAAGTCACTTTTTGAAACCTTTGTGATAAAAAAAGCATTTGCTCCTTAGGAACAAATGCTTTATTTTCACAATGGTTTAAAGACTACATAGTTCTAAAAGTTTCCTTTTTTCCAGTAAATATTCCTTTTCAGAAGATTTATTCAAAGAGGTTGATTCTAAAAATAGCCTACAAGGGAAAAGGTCAAATATGATAAATATTATATATGGGGTCATTGAAATATTTTTGAAATTATTAGCCAACAGCAGACTTGTCATATATAAAGCTCATCACAATTTCCTGTTTTTTGAAATCCTTTATGGTATAAATGCTTTTTCCTGCCTTTGCAAACAGAGTGCAGTCAAACCAGACACTCTTGTACAAGCCATCTTGTCAAGGTCAAATGCCAAATTTGGTGTGTGAGTGCATCTTGTGATGGTGGTGTGTTGCTTACTATTTTCAAGTTACCTTGATCTTTCACCTCAGCTATAGAAAAACCTTGTCCAGAGCATATTTTCTATATTTCTTTAGGTAGGAATGCCAATTGTTGGTGTTTGTAAGTACATCTTGGGATGATGGAGTGTCTAATACTGTTATCAGGTCACCTTGTCTACCTCAGATATAGAAAACCTTGTCCAGTGTATATTTCCTATATTTCTTGAGGTAGGAATGTCAAAGTTGGTGTGAGTACATCTACAGATGCAGAGTGTTGTGTTTCATTTTCTGGTTACTGTGACCTTGACCTTTGACCTAAATGTTTAGTACCATAAGGAAATGTGGCCGTGTAAGTATCACTCACTTTGACCTTGGACACCAGAGTTATGGTCTTTGACCTTGGACACCAGAGTTATGGTCTTTGACCTTGGACACCAGAGTTATGGTCTTTTGATTGCAAAAAACTGAACCTTTTTGCCTGTGTAAATCACATCTCAGAAACTCTTTGGAGATTTTTAATGTCAAGTACCATAAAGAAATTCAGCCCTGCAAAGTTTCACTGACATTGACCTCGAAACACCAGAGTAATGGCTTTTTGTCTGCGAAAAACTTAACGTTTTTGTCCCTCTGGTCAGTTACTCAGTTAAATACTGAGGCCAACTCTTGTTTGGTGGGGATATATCAATTCACCATATTTGCTTGTTCTTACATTTTCCATTAACCGCTACCTTCATATAAACACTTTTTCATGCCTTTGCAAACTGAGAAGACCCTGTTAAGCCAACTAATTTGACAAAAATAAAAGGAAGATATTCATGATTTAAATCCTTAATTGATTGTAAGCTGAAGTTTCCATCAATGTGTTTTGCACTTACAAGTTGCTGTCATTTGAACAGGTGGGTGTTATTCTGGGACATTCCAACAGGGAAATGTGACCAGAAGGTAAACAAGCTGGAGAAGGTTGGCATGTTCTACAGGCCGTTTTGGGTTGGTCAGGAATGTAAAGGGACAACTCACGCACTAATGCTGTCCCCTAATAACCAGTTACTAGTTGCGGGCTCCGAGGATGGTTATGTGTTTGTATATGATGCAGAGACGGGGATTCCAAGAGGAAAGACTAAGCCAGCAACAAAGCACAATGCCGCGGTAAGATAACTATCAATCTTAACATTCTTATATCTCCTGCAAAAATTATGTACTTCAATTCAAATAAAAATCTGCCTCCTACAGTTTTAAAGAGGCACATTAACACATTTACAGAGTAAATTCAGATCAGATAGCTTCCACAGAATCTGATCAGGATCTGATCTGTTTGCTTATAGAATCATCCCAGATCTGATTCCATATTCCCTGCCTTGTCCAAAAATTATCTTGTAGATAGTTATTTTGCTAAAAATGTGCAACTAAATAATATTCATAAAGTCATAGTTTTTAACATGAATATTCATAAACCTATTACCTGTTGCATATTAAGAAATAATGACATCTTTGATATTAATTGGATTACTGTTGATAATGGCATATGGAAACAGGACATTGTGACTCAGGCAGAAACTGTAGAATCAGATCTATATTATACCATAAGCAAACAGAGCACATGCTGATCAGACGGCTCCAATAGAAGCTGTCTGGCGAGGGTCTACTCTGCAAATGCGTGAAAAGGCATTTATATGAGGGAAAGGGTTAAGTTGAGGGTCAGCAATTTGGATCCTAATAAAATGCTGAATAACTTGGCCTAGTGTTTTAACCCTTTCCCTGTTGAATATTCATGTGAGAAATAATGACATCATGAATACTTATTAGCTGAATTTGTATAATGGCATATGTACACCAGATGTTTTGGTGTTTGTAGAAACTGTTAAGTCAGATCTTATGTACAGTGAAACCTGTCTAAACCGGAATTCTAGTAGAGAATAATTTAGATACTTTTAGGCAGGTGGCTGCTTAGAGGAGCTTTCTGAATGACTTTCACCCTGCATTAAGCTGCCACCTGTTTCCAAGACCTATATTTACACTCAATTTAACGTCCGGTTTAGAGAGGTTTTTCTTATGCAAATAGAGCAGACCCTGATCAAACTGCTCCTGTAGGAGCTTCTGATCTGGGTCTAGTCTGATTACAATGGCATGAAAAAGCATTTGTATGAAGGAAAGGGTTAATCTAAACTCAATAAAAACTTTATCAGAAGTCCTTACTGCTTACAGTTTACACATTTTGTAACAGCATAATTTTATGAGTAAAGGATTTTTTTTTTTTTTTTAATACTTTATTGACCCCGTCCAATTAGTGTGTTACAGGTGGAGTGGGCCATCCCTCACACACTTTAAAAAGATAATCCTAGCATAATTATATATACATTGTATAATAAAAAGTACATAATGTAAAGGAATTTTTAGTCATGGCAAAAACTGTAGAATCTAATATTTATTATTTTCTAAGCAAACAGAGCAGACCCTGTTTTGGGTTTGCTCTATTTGCAAATACATAAATATCGTCTTTATCAAGTAAAGGGTATAAGTTGAGAGTGTCAAAATTTCCCACAACAAATTGTTTTGTTTGTTAACCCTTTATGGCATCATGAATATTCAATAACTGATTTTTAAAATGGCCAATGAAAAAAGTTTTGTTTAGCCATTTCAGAAACTGAAGAATGAGATACTCAGGTCTTCATTATTCCATAAGCAAAAAGAGTAGACCCGCATCAGATGGCTCTTAACACTTTCCGCCATAAATACGCCTTTCTACGCCGCTGTAAAAATCACCTGTTGAAACCATTGTGATAAATAGAGCATTTGCTCCTATAGGAGCAAATTTAATGCTCTATTTATCACAATGGTCAAACTACAAAATTCAAAAAATTTCTTTTTCTCTAGTTAATGCTCCTTTACGGTAGATTTATTCAAAGAGGTTGGGGCTAAAAATAGTCTGTGGAGGAAAGGGTTAAAGAAGTCATCTGATCTTGGTCTACTCTGGTTGTATAGGTTTTGAAAGGCATATATATATATATGAAAGAAAGGGTTAAAGGCTGAAATTCCTTGAAAATGGATCTGCCATGCTGCAAAGGGAAACAACTCTATCAGGCTTGTTATGTATCAAGAAATCAGAGTTCTTTCCCATATGTAAATTAAGCCTGGAATTGGATAATTAAACAAAATATGCTATTATACTTCTATTGAAGAGAAATTTAAACAGATTTTCCTGCTCTTGAAATTATGACCAATATTATCTCTTTCCCTTTTTAACAATTATGTAAGAACTATTGACATCATGATTATTTATTAGGTGAGTTTTTAGCTCACCAGAGCACTTTTGTGCTCAGGGTGAGCTTTTGTGATCGCCTGATGTCCGTCGTCATCCGTCGTCCGTCGTCGGGCGTCAACAATTTCAACCTTTAAACATCTTCTCCTCTGAATCTACAGGGTTCTCAGCTTTCATCTTTGGTACATAGCATCATCTGTAGGTCCTCTACAAAAGTTATATAAATTATGCCCCTGGGGTCAAAATTGGCCCTGCCCCAGGGGTTTTCAGTTTTCAATGGAAACATATAGTGAAAACTTTGAAATTCTTCTCCTCTCAAACTAGAAGGTTCTCAGCTTTCATATTTGGCACATAGCTTCAACTTCAGGTCTTCTACAAAAGTTATATAAATTATGCCCCTAGGGTCAAAATTGGCCCCACCCCAGGGATTGACAGGTTTTTTTTAGCTGACTGCATAAACAGCCCATGGGATCACTATATATGCATAGGAAAAACTTTGAAACTCTTCTTGTCAAAACTACATGTCCCAGAGCTTAGATATTTGTTGTATAGATTAACTTAGCATGCCTTTATGAGTTTTGTTAATATCATAGTTCTGAGGTTAAAATTGGCCCTGCCCTGTGTATATATACTTTTTTCACACCTACAGTCTAAAGGTTCTACAGGTTAAAGTTTTCCTACTCCAGTGCTCTGATAGGACTCTCTGGCCAGAGTGTATTGGTAATCACCCTTAGCCTGATCAGTAGAGTAGAAATTGTGTTTAGACAAATTACACACACTCATTTTAGATTGAGAAAACTTTGTGGATAATACTCAAAATGCAGAAAGCTCTTAAAGCTTTTTTCCATATCTATGCCCTGCATTAAGCTGCCAGCTATCAATATATATCCCATAACTGTATCTGCTGTGAAGTTCAGCTTAATACAAATTCAAGTGTTCTATTGCATCTTGGAGAGCAGTGTCTATTTTTAGCTGGCTATTTTAAGCATACATCTCCCTTTCACACTTTTTGATTACAACTGGATTGCCTCCCTTCTGGATAATGGCAGTTGCAAATTAGATCTGACCTGTAAATAGAACAATTAACCCTTTACTCCATAAATATGCATTTTTACACCTTTGCAAACAGAGTAGACCCAGATCAGATGGCTCATGTAGTAGCCATCTGATCAATCTGCTGTATTTGCTTATGATATAATATAGTGCAAATTGCATTAAATTATTTTTATTTTGTGTACAATATACATGCACTTATAATATGTTTACTTAAGCCTTTCCCTCATATAAATGACTTTTCATGCATTTGCAAACAGAACAGACCAAATCAGACGGCTCCTATAGCAGCTGTCTGATCAGGGTCTGATCTGTTTGTCAATGGAATTTGAAATATGTTTCTTTACTTTCTAAAATGGCTATACTGTCCCACTTTCCATATTTCATTACAACTATTTTGTCCATGAATATTCACTAGGTATTGAAATTTTGAATAAACATAGAACCGGGGAAGGGTTAAAAGTACATCAATCTTAAGATAAGATATGAATAATAATATGAACTCATGAAGATGTAATGAAAATATCTGAAATTTTGAACATAAGTATAGATTAATTTATTCTTTCTGAATTAAAATTTGCCCCACCCCAGGGCCGGCTAGTTTACTATAGAAACATATAGTGAAATCTTTAAAAATCTTCTCTCCTGATTGTCTGGTGAGCGATGTCAGGGCCATTCTGGTCCTCTTGTTATAATGGCTTATGGACATTGGATTGTGTTTGGTAATGGTAGAAACTAGAGTCAGATATATATCATAACTTTATAAGCAAACAGAGCAGATCCTGATCAGACGGCTCTTACAGGAGCCATCTGATCTCGATCTACTGTGTTTGCAAAAAAGATGTGAAAAGGCATTTATATCAGGGGAAGGGTTAATGAGCCAAACATTTATCTGTTGGTTAAAATCATACAACTTATAAACAGAAACTCTTGTGATTGGGCTGTGAAAGCAGCCCAATCTTATACGGATTTGAATTTTGCCCATGATTTACTGCGGTCCTGTGGTTCTACAAAAGCCACTCTTTTTAATGACCATGATTTACTGTGAGACTAATTTTTATTTATTTATATTTATTATTGTAATGTTTCAGCATGCTTAGGTGTTTCTTGGATGTAATTTATCAAACCTTTTCCCCATGAATATTCATGCAAGAAATAATGACATCATGAATATCATTTACATTAATTGTTATAATAGCACATGATAACAGAATTTGTATGGTCTTGACAAAAACTGTAGAATCATATCTATATTATATCATAAGCAAACAGAGCAGACCCTGATCAGACAGCTCCTATAGGAACTGTCTGATCTGGGTCTTCTCTGTTTTCAAAGGGGTAGAGAAGCATATTATGGGGTAAAGGGTTAAAGGTCTCATAAGGTCTCTGGCATTAGGGGTCATACAGGGTTAACATAGGCCTTAGTGGAACTTAACATTTATGTTAGCGATTACATACTCAAAGTTTGTGTTTAGATCTTTGATAAGAGTGCCTAACATTTTTTATCCTGGTGAGACATTATTTGAGACATTATTATCTGGATCCAAGCTACATGTATTTGCAAGGATTATCACACCACGTTGCCACTAGTGGAATGATCCGTCATTGTTTGACTATAGAGTCCATTCAGTATGACAGGCTTAAAGTTGCTAGAGCATTTTGAAAGACAAAAGTGTAGATCCAGAGCTACAGATAAGGGTGCATACCCAAATACTAAAGTCGTCATTTCTCCACCAAACCCTATACTGTGACCACTCTTTAGAATCGTCTCGGAGAGATGATTCTAAAGAGTGGTCACAGTATAGGGTTTGGTGGAGAAATAAAGGAGTTATTCTTGAAAATGTTTTAATTTACGCATCTTATCTGGAGCTCTGCTGATCCTCTGATCTGTGTCTACACTGTTTTCAAATGCCAAAACACTGTTTTTCCTACATTCAAAGGGTTGACCCTTTCGATGCTGAATTTTCAAAGTGGATTGACCCATCAGTGTGTACCATACATGTCCATTCAGTATGAAAGGCTTAAACTTGCCAGAATATTTTGAATGACAAACAGTACAGACCCTGATCAGAGTGCTTCTCTGGGAGCCCTCTGATCAGGGTCTGCACTGTTTGCAAACGCTAGTGCACTTGTGTCCCACATTAAAAGATTCAATGTTAGATCAAAGAGCTGTACTATTAACAGCTGTTGTTTGTTCCACCTTTGTATATAGCTTCAGTATGACTGATTGATTATCCCTTTGCCTGTTGAATATTCATGTAAGAAATCATGATATCATGAATATTTATTACCTGAAGTTTTATAAAGGTATATGTATCTGAAACTGCTGGGTGGATATCATTGGAATTCGGCATAAATGATCCAAATATCTTATTCAAATTATTGTGATTCATAAACCCTTTACTCCATAAATGTGCCTTTCTTGCATAAAGATGCCTTCTTGTAAACAGAGTAGACCCAGATCATACAGCTCTAGTAGGAGCTGTCTGACCAGGGTCTGCTCTGTTTGCTTGCTCTGTATGATATAAAATAGATATAATTAACTCTTCTCTGAAATCTCTTGAGGGACTTAACCCTTTCCTCCATAAGTACGCCTTTCTACACCTCTGTAAAAGTCACTTAATGAAACCATTGTGATAAATAGAGCATTTGCTCCTATTTATCACAATGGTTTCAAACTAAAAAATTCTAAAATTCTTTTCTCTAGTAAATTCTCCTTTGGGGTAGATTCATTCAAAGAGGTTGGGTCTAAAAATAGCCTATGGAGGAAAGGGTTAAGTATAATTAAGCAAGGGGTTGGCTTAGGCAAAGGTGCCCGACGCATGTTTGGACTCACCAACGAACAACCCCCCCCCCCAAAAAAAAAAAAAATTAAAAAAAAAAAAAATTGTGATCGAAGTATGTGAAACTAGCCTAACACTATCTATTTGTACCTTAAACCACTCAGAAAATCATGACCAGGAAAAAAAGTCCTATCGGGTCTATATATGTATTGAAAGGTACCTAACTATGTCAGATCAGCGGCGGAAAATACAACAGTCAGCGAAGCCAATTCAACACCGATTTCAATTATTTTGGTCTTGATCCGTTCCACATTCCATATACTAAGCGGCACAATTAGTGCTTTCCTTAAATATTGCTCCGTCTTGTCGCTGCAAGACCGCGAATTTGAAAATACGCTAGAGCGAAACGATGTGACTCCCACCAGGATGCATATAAGTATATAGGGGGATCTGTACTCTTTTAACTTTTCAACAAAAATGCGAATTATGGTGAAACACTATCGAAAAACATTAAACTCACCGCAGTTAAAACGGCGCTTATTATGTCCAGTCTGCTCCGAGGCGTCAATTTTCTTTCTCCAACTTTCATTTTGAACGGATGCGACCATTTTGCTGTGACCCGGCTCATGTTCTATTCGATATGCAAATTGACTACTACTTCGGGGCCACAGCGAAATTGCCATCTCTGTTCAAAACGAAAGTAGGAGAAAGAAAACTGGCGTCTCGTAGCAGACTGGAAATAGCCAGCACCGTTTTAACTGCGGTGAGTTGAATGTTTTTCGAATGTGTTTCAGCATAATTTGCTTTTGTGTTGAAAAGTTTAACGAGTACAGATCCCCCTATATACTTCTATGCATCCTGGCGGGCGTCACATCGTTTCGCTCTAGCGTATTTTGAAGTTTGCGGTCTTGCAGCGACAAGACGGAGCAATATTTAAGGAAAACACTAACTGTGCCGCTTAGCACATGGAATTTGGAACGGATCAAGACCAAAATGATTGAAATCGGCGTTGAATTGGCTTCGCTGTAAGACTTTGAAAAACATGACTGTTGTATTTTCCGCCGCTGATCTGACATAGTTAGGTACCTTTCAATACATATACATAGACCCGATAGGACTTTTTTTCCGGGTCGTGTTTTTCTGAGTGGTTTAAGGTACAAATAGATAGTTTTAGGCTAGTTTTACATATTTCAATCACAGTTTTTTTTGTTTTGTTTTTTTTGGTGTGTGTGTGTGTGTGAGGGGGGGGGGGGTTTCCGTTGGTGAGTCCAAGCATGCGTCGGGCACCTTTGGGCTTAGGGAGACCCTCTAACTAGAATGTTGAGGTTGTTATGATCTGTAGCCATGGGACAATGGGCTCAATTTTCATATTAAGGCTATAGTCAAAATCATTAAAATCTTTTCCTGAAACCACTAGGTGGATTTCAGTAAAATACTGTAAGATTGATTCTTAGGTGACTCTGTACCAGTATTTATCAAACTATTGTGATTTGTAAAGAAACATGAGAGCCAGGGACTGGGCAAATACATGGCATTCCTTTTATGTCTGTAGCGAAAATTACTAAAATCTTCCCTAAAAACTGCTAGCCAGATTTCAATCAAATGTGGGAGGAATATTGTTTGTTGACCCTTTACCAAACTATTCAAGCCATCGTCATTAGTAATAAACATAGCCACCATGGCTAAATTTCCTTCTATGACTTAACTCATTGATCCAATCTATATGTAATTTTGCAGAAACTGTCATTAAATCACCTATAACCAATATGGCTCAAATTATGATGATTTCTCAACCAGTGTGACTGCTGGCAGTGAACTTCATACTATATTTTAAACAGTTGGATTAATGTTTTTATATACACAGTAGATCATAATTATGACCTATTGTTTCAGGTAAATGATACATTTGTTTTTTACTCTTTACTCCATAAATACACCTTTCTATGCCTTTGCGACAGATCTGTATTATTTCATAAGCAAAGAGAGCAGACCATGATCAGATGGTACCTGAGCTGTCTGATCTGAGTCTACTATGTTTACAAAGGCATCAAAAGGTGTCTGTATGAGGTAAAGAGTTATATAGTAGAACCTCTCTAATGAGACCACCTAAAAGAGGTATAATTCTGGGTGGTACAGGCAGGTGGTAGCTTAATGCAGGACAAAAGTAATGCAGAAAGCTCCTAGAGGAGCTTTCTGCATTACTTTTGTCCTGCATTAAGCAACCACCTGCTTATAACGACACCCATGTTTATTCATTAAGTGGTCACATTAGCGGGGTTTTTACAGAAGTGTGGTTTTCTTCAATACCAATTAAACATTTATTATTTGTAATTATTTATAGACAATTTGAATTCTATTTTGATGTTTTGTTGTTCCGTGTAACAGCCAAGGCAAATAGTACAGATCCAAAACAAACAGTTCCTTCAGAGACAGTTTGATTATGGTCTTCTTTTTATGCTACTCCATAAGTTTATCCCATTCCCCCATATTGACGCCTTTTGACGCCTCTGCAAAAGTTACCTGTTGAAACCATTGTGATAAATAGAACATTTGCTCCTGATAAATAGAGCATTTGCTCCTATAGGAACAAATGCTCTATTTATCACAATGGTTTCAAAATACAAAGTTCTACAATTTTCCTTTTCTCTAGTTAATGCTCCTTTTCGGTAGATTTATTCAAAGTGGTTGGATCTAAAAATAGCCTATGAGGGAATGGGTTAATTGTCAAAACTATGCTGAATAGTCATTGAGGTTTTACTGTATTACTCCTATTCTACAGATCGTCAAGGTTGCAATATCCCCAGACAGCGAATGGGTGGCCTCCACATGTCAGAGCAGTATTCTAAAGCTTTGGGACGCGCAGCAAGGCAAGGAGCAATTCTCTCTCCGACTGGATGCTGTGGTTCAGAGTATGATGTTCACTCCCGACTCATCAAAGCTGGTCCTATATACAGGCACTAGCACAACCAGAGTTCTTGTCTTCTCTGTTCACAAGTAGACTCACAGTTAAAATAGTCAAAGTGGAAAGTACTCAAATTCAACATTAATTAAAGGAAGGTGAATTGAAAAAATCTTAATTTCAAACCCTCAAAAATTGTAATATCTGGAAAGAATTTATTTCTACCAAAATGTTATTACAAAGGCATATGATTACATGGTCAAATGGCCTTGACCCTAATAAAGAACAATATTGATTGTTTTTTCATCTTGATCTAAATTCTAACAGTAGAGTGAATGTATTAGTTGTCAAATTATGTGTCTAACAAGCATACATCGTGTGTGCATTTATCATATATCATGGGCTTATACAACATCCATCTATCATGTATATACCCGCTACTATATTCTCCTGCCCCCACCCTAATAAAAGCTCCCTTGATTGCAAGCATTAAGAATAAAGATAGAAATGTAGATTTTTCAAAATACAGGTGCCTGGTGGTAGTTCAACCCATTCCCTTATTGGCTATTTTAAGACACAACCTCTTTGAATAAATCTACTGAATAGGAGTATTTTCTAGCAAAAAGATAAATTTTAGAACTGTGTAGTTTAGAAAACCATTGTGATAAATAGAGCATTTGCTCCTTTTTTTGGTTTAAAAAAGTGACTTTTACAGAGGCGTCAAAAGGGGTCGATATGAAGGAATGGGTTAATGCAGACTGAAAGCAATGCAGAATGCTCCTGTGTACAAAATGCAAATTGCTTGTTTTAAAAAATATGTCCCGATATACGAGGAGCAATTATTAGTGTTATGCAGTGTTAAGCCTTTCCTCCATAAATACCCCTTTCTACGCCTCTGTAAAAGTCACCTTTTGAAACCATTGTGATAAATAAAGCATTTGCTCTATAGGAGCAAATGCTTTATTTATCGCAATGGTTTCAGAACTACACATTCTAAAAAATTTCTTTTCTCTAGTAAATTCTCGTTTTTGGTAGATTCATTCAAAGAGGTTGGATCTAAAAATAGACTATGAGGGAATGGGTTAAATCGTACAATATGTTATGATATAATACGATATGATTTGTGATTGCAATATATGTATACCATAAATAAAAATAAAGACAACTTTCCATGGTGCTGTAAAGGGCCACCCAGTTATGACCAGACTTAACTATGGGAAGGTTATGACCAGACTTAACTATGGGAAGGTTGTTTATGCACCTTGTAATACAACTGTTATCGAAACATGACCATTATGCCAATCTGGGCAGTACAAGAGGCTTTTCCTTACCTCTCTACATCTTTCGCTGCAGATACAAGTGGACATTCACACCTCTTTAACCCTTTCCCTCATATAAACGTGTTTTCACGCATTTGCAAACAGAGTAGACCCAGATCAGACAGCTCCTAGGGGAGCCGTCTGATCAGGGTCTGCTCTGTTTGCTAATAGAATTTGATAGGTCTGTTTCTTTGCTTTCTAACATGTCTATAATGTAACACCTTCCATATTTCTTTATAACTATTTTATCAATGAATATTCAGTAGGTATTGAAATTTGGCCTAAATATAGAACAGGGAAAGGGTTAAGGGTTTATCTACTTTATTTGCCAAAAATGTGCTGAAGTATTTTCAGTTTGCAACCTGTTGTTATTAATAATTATGTAAAATATGTCAGCTAGACACCTGTACTCAAGGTTTGAAACAAAACTGAACAGTGTAGGCAGGCACTGCTGCACCTGGCTCCATGCTTATAAAGCTTTTAGTTGAGTCTGAGTTTCGTTCTCAAGCTTTTGATTGGTCAGATTTGAGTTCCAAAGGCTCAAATCTGACCAATCAAAAACTTGAGAACGAACTCAGACTCAACTAAACGTTTTATAAGCATGGACCCTGGTTCTTAAGAAATTCCAGATATTGCAATCATAAATCAAATTTCATTTAATACATGTATCATATAAGGGTCAACAAAAAATGATGTCGCACGTTTTAGCATACGGTATAAGATGCGTTTATTGTATATCAAACACTGGTATATGGTTGATTCATGTATCATAATATATCAATGGCAAATTGAATGTATATCATGACAACAAATACTTTCACACAACTGAAAAAAAACTTTTTACATGATGAAGGTAAATATTAACCCTTACAATGCTGAATTTTCAAATGAACTGTTCCAAAACGGGTCAAGCTTACGGTGAATATTTAGGGATTTTTTTCAAGAAATGTGCACCATGACAAACAGTGCAGACCCTGATGAGAGGGCTCCTCTAGGACCCTTTTCCCGTATTGTAAGGGTTAACTGATTTAATTCTTGTTAAAAAATATGAAACATGGAAATTTATTGTGTCATGGAAAAACAGCAGAGAAACAGATTTGTATCATATAAGCAACCTTAAAAGACCCTGATCAGTACCGTTTCTGTAGGAGCTGTCTTATCTGGGTTACTCTCTGTGCAAATATTTAAATATGCATCTTTATCAAGTAATAGGTTATTGGAAGAAAACCTAAATTGATTGAAATTCAGCTGTTTAAGCAGCTGTACAGTTAACCCTTTCCCTGTTCAATGTTCATGTAAGAAATAATGACATCATTAATATTTATTAGCTGAATTTTTTTATTGGCACATGAATACATGATTTGTTTACCTTGGCCGTTACTGTAGAATAGATCAAGAAGCAAACAGAGCAGACCCTGATCTAAGGCTCCTACAGGAGCTTCTGATCTGGGTCTACTCTGTTTTCATAGGCGTTAAAAGGTGTTTATATAAGGGAAGGGGTTAATTAACTCTTTGTGCAAAATATAGTAGTAAAATTAGGGAAATTTAATGAAACATTATGGATCCAGATGAGATACCATAACACTTAGCATCTTATCAGGACTCAGTGTTTTGTGACTTTGATATTGTAGGAAGTGAAAGAATAACCTGACTCAGTTTAAAATGTTCACAAATCACAATTACATATACTGTATATTATAATCTCTAATAAACACTCCTGGGAGTGTTACATATTGTAAAATGACATTCTTGCCTTTTGTACACAGTTTGTTGCTTAATGCAGAATGAAATCTATGCAGAAAGCTCCCAAAAGAACTTTCTGCATTGCTTTCTGTCTGTATTAACCTGCCATCTGTATTTTGACTAACCTATATACTTTTCTATTTTAAATGATTATTATGCAGGGTTTTGTTAATTTTATTGGTTGTTAGTTTGTCAGTTTGTTAGTTTGTCCCAAGAAATGTTGGGGCATTTATTATTCCCCCATTGATGATAGTCAGGGGGCATTATGTTTTGCGTCCGTCTGTCACGCTTTTAGGTGCAGTTGGTTGTCACAGTTTTTCAAGTGTTATAAGTCAGTAATTTCTACACTTATACACATGAAACTTCACATACACATCAATTACCATCTGTGTTATCATTTGGAACCCCACCCATGCTGCCTGCAAGCCCAAGGTAGAGGTCAAATGACTTGGAAATTTTATGTGCAGTTGGTTGTCACATTTACGTGCAGTTTTTGGTCACAGTTTTTTCATTGTCTGATATCTCCCTAACCACTATAGCTATTGCCATGGACTTGCATATACACCATACTTTCAATGCACACCCAGCCCATGATGCCCGCAAGCCCAAGGTCAAGGTCAAATGACTTGGAAATTTTTCGTGCAGCTAGGCAAGCACCTACACGGGGCTTGGTCAATCTGCTTACATGTTACACATTTGATTCTTTACTGGTTGCCTTCTACACATTTGCAAACAGAGTAGGGTCTGCTCTGTTTGCTTATGATATAATATAGATGTGATTTTACAGTTTGTGCCATTGCTGAAAAGTCCTGCGTCCATGTGCTGTTCTAACAAATTAATCTTAATCACTTTGCTTGATGTCAGTATTTCTTACATGAATATTCATGAAGGAAAGGCTTAAACAAATAGTTTATAAGTGTTGCCAGTTGTGGTTTGGAGCAGGTGAGTGTGTGTGTACAGGGTGACTAATTATTGCCTCAACTTGCATCAAAGACCACTGGTGTATGAGCAGAAAAAAAATCCTCTACACCAAATGTTCAAATTAGTATCAATATGTGTCTTTAACCCTTTATACCATGAATATTCATGTGAGAAATAATGACATCATGAATATTAATTAGATTAACTTTTATTACAGCAGATAAACACAGCAAATATTTGCAAAAGCAGAAACTGTAGAATTTGTTTGCAAACACATGAAAAGGTGTTTTTATGAGGAAAAGGATTAACCCTTCTCTTGCTGAATTTATAATACATTTTTCCTTCTTTACCCATGCCCTGTTGTATAATTACATATATCTTGACTGTGTACACGTATTTCGCTGTGCAATCACTGCTGTGGAGTGCACTGGTTGCACAATCAATTTGTAAATAGTGCAGACCCTGATGAGGCAGCTCCTGCAGGAGCTGTCTCATCTGGGTCTTCACGATTTACAGGTAGGTATATTGACGTGAATAGCAAGCGAAGGGTTAAGACAGATGGCAGTCTAACGCAGGACGAGAAGGCCTCTTGGAGTTTCCAGCATGACTTCCACCCTGCATTAATCAGCCACCCACCTAAACTGTTCTCGCAGTTCTTCTTTACTAAAGGTTCAGTTAACCCTTTCCTTCATATAAACGTGTTTTCGTGCATACGCAAACATAGTAGACTCAGATCAGATGGCTCCTTAAGAAGCCATCTGATTAGGGTCTGCTGATTTCAACAATATTTTATTCAATAAAGAAACGGATTGGACATCAGGCATAGCCTATGTAAGTCCAGGGTCTGCTCTGTTTGCTAATGGAATTTGATCGATCTGTTTCTTTAGCTTCCATATTTTATTATTTAACTTTTTCGTCCATGAATATTCAGTAGGTATTGAAATTTGGAATAAACACAGAACAAGGAAAGAGTTAAGAAGGGTTTACCATATGTACAACACAGGTCAATTACAGTAACTCAAAGCTTTGCGTGAACAATTTTTATAGAGATGAGACTGAGAAACTCAATATCTAATCATGATCCAAACTGTTGGGCACTCTTAACCCTGTACTCCATATATACACATTTCTACACCTTTGCAAACAGAGTAACCCGAATAATCAAGTACATGTATAGGGCTAACTGTAATAGATATTGTCTCCCAAAATAAGGTGAGTTAGATAAATTTTACACTGTAATAATATTTGTGTTTCATATTTATTTGTACTAAGGACTGTATTTTAGATGGTTGGCAGTAATGATCTCAGATATTTATACGCATAAAATACTTAACCCTCTACCTGATATGGATACCTTTTTATACATTTGCCAACTGAGTAGACCCTCATCATACAGCCCGTGTAGGAGCTGTCAGCTCAGGAAATGCTCTATTGGCTTATGTTGTGTTTGCCTATGAATGATACAGGTCTGATTCTACAATTTCAGCCATGGTCAGTACTTTGTTCATAATGCCAGTATAAAGATTCAGATTATAAATATTCATGATGTCATTATTTCTTACATGAATATTCATCAGGTATAGGATTAACCCTTCGCTTGCTGAATTTTAAAAAGCATGTCTCCTTCTTTACCCATGCCCTGTTGTATAATTACATATATCTTCACTGTGTACAAGTATTTCGCTGTGCAATCGCTGCTGTGGAGTGCACTGGTTGCACAATCAACTTGTAAATAGTGCAGACCCTGATGAGACAGCTCCTACAGGAGCTGTCTCATCTGGGTCTTCACTATTTACAGGTAGGTATATTGACGCGAATAGCAAGCGAAGGGTTATATTAAGACTTGTTATACATATATAAATGATAAAGGTTTAGGAGCTTTTTGCATTACTTCTTGTTCTGCATTATATCTATACGGAATCTCATGAATATTCATCAACTGAAAATTTTACCATATAAAAGATAATTAAATTTCATGAAGTAATCAATAAATATACATAAGATAATGGTTAAAATCCACCATATATACAGTAGAACCTGTCTTTAGCGGTCACTCATTTATTGAACACACGTCTTAACTTACTTACCCATAATTCGACCTCTTTTTGATGTCCCTGTATGGCAGGTTCTACTGTATTGACTAAGTGGTTACATGTACATGTATGTGGGTCTGATATGTTCTTGTCTTTTGAAGTAGATACATGTCCTGGTGACCATTAGCTCCTTGAGGATCACAATTTTTATTAACCCTTTATGCCATGAATATTCATGTAAGAAATAATGACATCATGCATATTAATTAGATTAATTTATATAATGGCTTATGAACACAGGGACTTTTGACCATGGCATAACCTGTAGAGTCAGTTCTGTATTATGTCATAAGCAAACAGAGCAGACCCTGATCAGACGGCTCCTATAGGAGGCGTCTGATCTGGATCTGCTCTGTTTGCAAAGGTATAAAAAGGTTGTATAATTATGTGGAGTAAAGGGTTAATATTTGTAAAAATTGTTTGTTTGTTTGACTTTGCTGTTATCTTTTATATACAAATATATTCATATACATTCCTCTCATATAACTGTATTTTAATATACATATATATTTCTGTGTTTTTGCCACTTTTGTGATACAATCTTTTTTATTGCTATACATGTCAATTGCTCACATCTTACGCACTTGCCTCTTGTAGGTGAATTTCTTTGCTTTTCATAACTGCAGTTATTTAGGGTGCATGTATATGAAGAAACAATTATTGAGGTACATGTACAATAAAACCTCTCTTAACCGAACATTCAAATTACAAATGTAGTATTGATGCTGGTCTTCAAGACAGGTGGAAGCCTAATGCAGGGGAGCTTTCTGTATGACTTTCACCCTGCATTAAGCAGCCACCTGCCTGAAAAGATCTAAATTCTTCTTTATTTAAATTCCCGTTCAGGGGGGTTTTACTGTAACACCATAGTAATATCGTCATCAATTGCATAGCAACCATTTTGTTACAGAATGAAAGCCTCTTTTGTCATATAACATCAACATATTTAGATTGGTCTTTTCACACCTTTGCAAACAGAGTATACCTAGATCAGATAGATCTTGTAGGAGCCATTTAATCAGGGTCTACTCTATTTGCATATGAAATAATAAAGTTTCAGCTATTGTCAAAAATTCCTATTTGACTTACTGCTAACAAATGAACACTGGCATTATCTTCAGATGCCCTTGCCTTTTGATTTCCAGCTTAACCCTTTACATGTACTCCATAGATACCCCTTTGCAAACAGTGTAGACCCAGACCAGACGACCCCTGATCAGGGTCTTCTCTGTTTGCTTATGATATAATATAGATATGGTTCTACAATTTCTGCCATGGTTAAATATTCCTGTGTCCATGGGCTAGTACAAAAATTAATCTAATTAATATTCATGGTATTATTATTTGTTACATGAATATTCATGGAGTAGAGGGTTATGGTGCATTTTGCAGTCATCATTCAGCTGCTAACTAGATCGGGTATTCAATGACTACATGCTATGTAATAGCCATCTGTCAAAACTCGAAAACTCATCTCGCTGTTATTTTTTCCCATTTTCATTTTAAAAAATAAATAAATATAATTAATCAGAGTGTCAAACAGCTTGGATCCTGATGAGACACTGAGTTACTCAACATCTTATTTGGTTCAAACTGTTTTTGCATAGGTTATTACTTATTCACTGGTAGCATGCCAAGAGTTAGTTACCATGATCAAAGGGTCTTGATTGATCTTTATGGTTCATTAGTATCAGTAAAATTGGTTTAATTGTACATCTGTAGGGGATTTTTGAACAGTTTTTAACAAAAATGTGAATACAGATGCAAGTACCAGTTACCTTATTTTACCTTTAGTATTCAGACACACATTCTAAATGGTTCGTAAAACTGAATAACCCTTTCCCTGTTCTATATATAGTCCAAATTTTAATACCTGAATATTCACAAACAAAATAGTTACAATGAAAGGTGTAACGTTTTAGCCATTTTAGAAACTAAAGAAACAGCTCTATCAATTTTCATAAACAAACATAGCAGACTCTGATCAGATGGCTCGTCTAGGAGCAATCTGATCTGTGTTTTCTCTGTTTGCACATTCGTGAAAACACTTTTGTATGAGGGAAAGGGATTATTCAATCTCGCACCATTCTGATAGCTTTAAGTTAGTCTGACATACCCCGTAATAGCAATAGTGTAGACTGTAGACCCTTTAAATATTTATTATTGTATGTTGGTTGTTAACTAGATTGATTTTTATAATGGCAAATAGATGAAGGAATTATTGGCAGCAGTAGAAACTGAAGAATCATATCTATATTATATCATCAGCAAACAGAGCAGACCCTGATCAGACGGCTCCCACAGGAGCCATCTGATCTGGGTCTATTCTGTTTGCAAAGGCATAGAAAGGCATTTTTTTGGAGTAAAGGGTTAACCCTTTGAAAAAGCCCAGATCTACTGCCCAGATCTCTTCTTTCTTGTCTAAGCCCTATGGTGTTGGAAGTGTTTAAAGAGAAATGCAGAAAACATTAACATGTAACAAATACATGTGCATAGATTTCTGAACACTTTCAACACTCAATTTTCAAATGGGCTGTTGCTAAGTTCAAAAGGGTCAAGCTTACCTTGACTATTCAGGGATTTTTGAAAGAAAAGTGTTACATGACAAACAATTCACACTCTTTGAAATGGCCCATTTAGGAGCTCTCTCTTCTGGGTCTACACTGTTTGCAAACAACATAAGAGACTCATTTCCCCACACTGAAAGGGTTAAACCTTAACATGGATGAAAATTCCCTTCCTGAATTAATTTAATTGGTTAAAACTGCAGAACCTGATCAAAGGGCTTCCTCAGTAGCACTTTGATCTGGGTGTACACTGCTTGCAAAGGTCTTATATGCTTGTTTTCTGACCTTAAAGGGTTTATCTTCTGTTATAGTATAATCTTCTTTTTTATGTTTTCAATTCTGCAATATTTAACCCTTTCCTCCATAAATACGCCTTTCTACGCCTCTGTAATAACCACTTCTTGAAACCATTGTGATAAATAGAGCATTTGCTCCTATAGGAGCAAATGCTCTATTTATCACAATGGTTTCAAACTACAAAATTCTAAAATTTTACTTTTCTCTAGTAAATGCTCTTTTTGGATAGATTCATTTAAAGAGGTTGGGTCTAAAAATAGCATATGGAGGAATGGGTTAATATCCCCCTGCTGTAGGCAAATGGATATATAGTTTTGGTAGCGTCTTTGCATATGTCTGTGCATCCGTACATTCATGCATGTGTATCAAACACTCATGTTTTGCATACATGTATTAACATTTAAGCAGACAGTCATTAGCATACCTGTATTTCAGTTAAATACATAGATCGGTACTTGTTTGGTGTGAATTCAGCAATTCAGCGAAGTTGCTTGTTTGTTTTGTATTAGAGCTTTAAAACCATGTACCTCGTGAATGTTAATTTATGAAATAATTACTGTGTGTATATTAATTAGTATGAATTTATATACTGACATAGATATAATTATGCAAACTGTTGGCCTTGGCAGAAACTGCACAATCATATTTATATTGTTTCATAAGAAAACAGAGCAGATCCAGACCAGACAGATCCTACAGGAGCTGTCTGGTCAGGGTCTACTGTGTTTGGAAAGGTGTCAACAAGTGCCTCTATCAGGTAAAAGGTTCAAAAGAGAGAATCAGCACATTTTAACTCATTATCTCCTAGGCTATTTTTAGACCCAACCTCTTTGAATGTATCTACCGAAAAGGAGCATTAACTAGAGGAAAGGAAAAAATTAGAATTTTGTAGTTTGAAATCATTGTGATAAATAGAGCATTTGCTCCTATAGGAGCAAATGCTCTATTTATCACAATGGTTTCATAAAGTGAAATTTATAGAGGCACACAAATGCGTCAATAGGTGGTAATGTGTTAATCAGAAGTAACTTCAGAAAGAAGATTTGATTACGCGTATGTACTTAGTTAATTTGTTAATTTCTTGTAGGTATATACATGTCATAATTATATTGCTCAATAAAAGCTGATTAATATTTTCTGTAGAAGTTGTTGTTTATTTCGTTACAATGGGAGTTATTATTATTTATTACATGTATTTCATAAGCAAACAGAGCAAACCGTGATCAGACGGGTCCTAAATGATCCGTCTGGTCTGGGTCTATCCTGTGTTCAAGGGCGTAGAAAGGCATTATTTATAGTGAAAGGGTTGATTTTGAACCCGACCAATAATTTGACAACAATTGTACCTACTTACATTTAGAAATGGACGGGTAAGTCTCATTTTATTTCAGTTCATTAACACTACCCGATATGTACAAATTTGTGATCACCTATGCAACATGAGCCGCCGAATAGTATGGTGGACCATCAGGACCGAATTGTTTAACCCATTACCTCATAGGCTATTTATAGATACAACCTCTTTGAATAAATCTACCGAATCTACCGAATTTTGTAGGCTGAAACCATTGTGATAAATAGAGCATTTGTTCCTATAGGAGCAAATGCTCTTTTTTCACACAATGGTTTACAGAGTCGCCAATATGAGGGAATGGGTTAAAACATTTTTACTGCTATCTTGAAAAGAATTTTATTGAAAAATCAAAGCAGATGACATTGGCTTGCAGAAGGGAAAAGCGGTTATTTAACCCTTTCCATGTTCTGTGTTTATTCCAAATTTCAGTAGATACTGAATATTCATGAACAGAATAATGATATTGAAACATGGACGGTTGATTATTTTAGCTATTTTAGAAACTTAAGAAACATATCTATCAAATTCCATTAGCAACCAGAACAGATACTGACCAGACGGCTCCTATAGGAGGTGTCTCATCTGGGTCTCATACTGTTTGCAGATGTGTGAAAAGGCGTTCGTTAGGAAGGGTTAACACATTACCCGCTTTTGACACATTTTTGCGTCTCTATAAAAATCACATTTTGAACCCATTGTGAAAAATAGAGCATTTGCTCCATAAGAGCAAATGCTCTATTTATCACAATGGTTTCAAGACATATATAAGACAATACATAATTAGAAAACTTGTCATTTTTCTATAGTTAATAATACTCCTTTTCGGTAGATTTATTCAAGGAGGCTGGGTCTAAAAATAGCTATAGTTAACTGCCATTGCCAAGGACATATCTGCCATCACCTTTGCAAACAGTTTGGAACCAGGTGAGACACCGACTTACTCTTTGTCTTGGCAGGATCAAGGTTATTAATGTGATTGTGTCTTGTATCAAACATGGAGAGGACTTACATAGGCTATGCCTGTTGTCCAATCTTTATTGAATAGAATATTGTTGAAATCAAACATGGAAATAAAAGTCAAACTTGAAACGGACAACAACGTTTGCAGACGACAATAGTTTGAAGCGAAAGAATTAGTGTTCAAGCATGACGTAAACGGGATGGGGAACTCACAGGTGTTTAACTCTTGCACGCTGAGTAATTGTCGTCCGTAAACTTTGTCGTCTGCTACAAATCCTCCAAGTTAGCGCTTTTTATCGTGTTTTTATATATAACCACGATCAGTGTCAATCGGTTTGGAAACTGATGAGACATCGAGTTACTCGGCGTCTCATCTGGATTCAAATTATTTACATACACCATCCGCGGACTCGTCTCCAGCGTGCAAAGTGTTAAAATATTTTATGGACTCGGCAAAAAAGACACCACCAATTGCTCTTTGAAATTAAATTGTTATTAAGCGATTCAACAGATTGTATAAATATATCAATATTTTAATGTTATTAAGGATATACGCTTTCTTCCCGCATTAAACCACCGGTAAGCTTCGTTGATTCTAACCATTTACTCCATATACCGGTATTATACTCCGTTGAACGCCTTTGCATATAGAGTAGAGTCATATCAAACGGCTCCTGCTTTGTTTGCTTATGAAACGATATACAGTAAAACCTCTCATTAACGACCACTAAATTGTGTTAATTAATTGGTATTTTGGGGCAGGTGGTTGCTTAAAGCAAGGTGAAAGTAAAACAGAACGCTCCTATAGGAGCGTTCTGTTTTACTTTCACTTTGCTTTAAGCATCCATCTGCCTTTAACACAAAATACTTGATGTAATTTAGTGGTCGTTATAGAGAGGTTTTACTGTAGTTAAAAACTGCTCATACGCCGTTATAAAACTTCAGTTAATGAATACATGTACTCATTATATCATTATTTCTTAAATTAATATCCATGAACGAAATAGTTGAATATTGTTCTCGTGCGGAACAAAACCGTTGGCGACGGCTGAATTCACCTTTTTGCATGTTTTACCTTATCTGATGTAAAATGCATATGTATTTCGCCAGTGTATATATTCTGGGTAATTTTTCTCATGCTATTCTCTCGGAATATTAACCCTTTTCCTGGTGGATATTCATGTAAGAAATAATGGTCATATGAATGTTAATTTGCAGAAGTTTTATACTGGCACTGAAATATACGTAGGGTTTTTTTCTGTGGCAGAACTGTAGAATCACGTCCGTTTTATTTTATTAGCAAATAGAGCAGACCTTGGCCGGATAACTCCGATAGGAGACGTCTGATCTAGGTTGACTCTGTTTGCAAGCTGTCTCTATCTGATAAAGGGTAACAACATCCCTTTTTTCAGATGTCATTTCAGAAGCAGAAAATGCACCGTTTTGTCAAATTGAATTTGGTACGTCGCTAACAAATAGTCGCCAGTGTTCGTTTTATAAATTAGAAACTTTATTCCGTTTCTCTGCAAATAAACAATCTAGGTTTTCTCGAACGGTTTGGATCCAAATGTGAAGCACGATTGCTGGGCGCCCCATTCAGGACCCTAGTTCTTTGCCAAATGATTTCACCGATTCGACCACAGCATTCTAAAGGCCCGTGTTTGATACAAATCAATTTTCGTCTTAGTTCAATATCTATAAAAGCTAGCACAAATCCGCTTGTTCTTTTTAATGGAAACCCGTGGATATGGAACACGGCGTTCAATGGTTTGTTCGCGCAAAAGTTGAGTCAAGTAATCTTTGATAATCGTATGAAAAGATGTTATGAAAGAGAGATTTCCTTCGCGAAAACTAGCCTTAAATTTTGTGCGTGCGTGTTTGTATGTGTATGTGTGTTTGTAAAAGAGTCGAGAATCAATTCTGTAACATATAAGCAAATAGTAACTTGATGGTACATTTCCTGTAGGAGCTATCTGATCTAAATCCACCCTGCATACAGAGTAACTTGATGAGACAGTTCCTGTAGTAGCTATCTGATATAAATCCAACCTGAGTGCAAAGGCGCCATGTCCAAAAGATATTGTATTCATACACCATTAGAATTGTTCAGCTGATAATATTATTTCTTACATAAATATTCATTATGGCATTATTTCTTACATAAATATTCATGAAGAAAATGATTTAAATCTGAACTTGAAGTAGGAGATCCTCGTTTATATTGAGTTTGTTCATGGGCATATTTAAAGTGCAACACTACTCACGCTCCCTAGCACCTTAAGCAGTATTCAATTTTAATAACTAAAAGCATTGAAATGTATGACCCCGCAGGGCCAGAAAATATAACACTGCAGAATAAACAAGTTGCAGCTTAACCCTTCGCTTGCTATTCACGTCAATATACCTACCTGTAAATAGTGAAGACCCAGATGAGACAGCTCCTGCAGAAGCTGTCTCACCAGGGTCTGCACTATTTACAAGTTGATTGTGCAACCAGTGCACTCCACAGCAGTGATTGCACATCGAAATACGTGTACACGGTGAAGATATATGTAATTATACAACAGGGCATGGGTAAAGAAGGAGAAATGCATTTTAAAATTCAGCAAGAGAAGGGTTAATGCAGGGTGAAAGTTGTGAAGAAAACTCCTTCGGCAGCTTTCTGCTTTATGTTCACCCTGCTATAAGCAGCAACCTGCCTAATTGTTTCAATTTGATACGTTAGGTTAGTAAAGATTTTATTGTAGCAAAGGCTTCAGTTTGTTTGGTTTTTGTTTAGTTTTGTTGGGTTTTTTTTTGGGGGGGGGGGGGGTTGTTTGTTTGTTGTTTTGGTTGTTTGTTTGTTGTTGTTGGGTTTTTTTGGGGGGTGGGGGGGGGGATGCAGCGAAGTTTCATGGTGGCCTTTCTCAAACGATGTTTTATCATCTCTGCTTCTCCGTTTTGCAAAAAACTCTTAACATGAACATAACTATTTGACTAACATTAAAGTTTAACCCTTTACACCATGAATATTGAGGCAAGAAAATTAGTAATGATAAAATTAATGAATATTAATTCACAATATTTTCAATGGCACTGTGAACAAAATGAGTATTATCGTGACAGAAACTATAGAATCAGATCTATATTATATCAAAAGCAAAGAGAGCAGACCCTGATCAGATGGCTCCTACAGGAGCCGTCTAATCTGTGTCTACTCTGTTTGCAAAGGCGTAGAAAGGCGTGCCTATAGTGTAAACGCTTAATTAATCAACTATCAAACTAAATTTTACTAGGCCTGAGTCAAGTGGGGTTTTTCAGTCAGTGGGAAATTCAATTATACATTTGTTTTACCTGAATATGAAGCCTTTTCAAACAGAGTATACCCAGATCATAGGGCTCCTATATGAGTCGTCTAACGAGGGTCTATTCCATTTGCTTATGGAATTACAGTGAACCCTCGTTACAACGGAGGTGGGTTTTTTCAGACATTTTGCTGGTATAACGAAGTTGCCGTTATAACGAGTTTAAATATGAAAGTAACCACATGTCCAGTTTTAAACTAGTACCAACAGGAGAACGCTTAATGCAGAACACAAGAAGTGTAAAAAGCTCCCAAAGGGAGTTATTGGCATTGTCCTATTTTTTCAATGGTTGTTTAAAAAAAATAACGGTAACTTTGTTTCAATGCATACAGCCGGTATAATGAGGGTGCTATTGTAACGAATGCCGGTATAATGAGGGTTCACAGTATATAGATTTTTTCCATAACCGAAAAAATCCCAGGTTCGTTTTGTTATAAAAAATCTCGTATTTATGACATAAGTATTTCTTACGTGAATATGCATTAGGTGGCGGGTTAACCAATTCCATCATACTGACACCCTTTGGCGCCTCTGTAAAAGTCTTTTTTAACCATTGTGATAAATAGAGCATTTATTCCATGGGATCAAATGCTCTATTTTTCACCATATTTTCAAAACTGCACAATTCTAAAATGTTCCCTTTCTCTAGTAAATGCTCCTTTTCGGTAGATTTATTCAAAGAGGTTGGACCTAAAATGACGGAATGAGTTTAGTGAATATGCAACGTGACAATAGACAAGTCCCATATCAATGGATTATAAATAAACCCGACTGTCTTTGGTAAATTTATTAGGGTTGTTTAATAAATTTTTATGAGTATTATTGAAATACAATAATTATCGAAATTGCGAGAGAAACGACTCTCAAAAGACTTCTGAAGAAAATCGAACATTAAACTAAAAATACGGCGGAAATTGAAGCGCGAGATAACAGCTTATATTTGTATGGATTAAAGATCAAAAACCAAAACAATATCGAGTGAAAATTTCCGTAAAAGTTTGCGGTACATTTACGCATCACTCAACGGACGCAGTTGAACGATCAAAGACATCGTATTCACAAAAGGATACTCCACTGAGTTCTCTTTGCTTTAGCTCATTACCTGATGAATATTCATGTAAGAAATAATGACATCATGAGTATTAATCAGATTATTTCTTGATATGGCACATGACTTTTTGCCACTGTAGAATAATTCCATAAACAAACGCAGCAGACACTGATCAGACGGTGTCTACAGGAGCCGTCTGATCTAGGTCTACTCTGTTTGCAAATACTTATTCATTTAAGAAAAAATAACATTATGAAAACCAATTATAATTAATTCTACAATGGCACACGAGCAACGGAATTTACAGTCATGGCAAAAGTTGTAGAATCAGACGTATATTATTTCATAATATAATTGTATACGATGGTATCAAAATCTCGTAGTATATAATGATATAATGTAATGTATAATATGATATTTAATATTATATAGTATGTTATAAATGATATAATACAATACTCTTAGTTCGATCCGATAAGTATTTTACTAAAACAAATTCATATTTGCAAATAAAATAACACAATAACATGCGCATCTTTTATATTTCTTCTCTCTTAATGAAGAAATGTAGACTTAACCCTGTCCTTCATATAAACATGTTTTCACGCATTTGCAAACAGGATAGACCCAGATCAGACGGCTACCGCCGTCTGATCAGGGTATGCTCTGTTTCCTATTGGCATTTGAAAGATCTGTTTCTTTAGTTTCTAAATTGGCTACAATGTTCCACTTTCCACATTTCGTTATAACGATTTGTTCAGAATATTCAGTATGTATCGAAATTTGAAATAAACATAGAAAAGTATTCGAAATACAGCAACACCTCTGTACTGCAACCACTTTATAAGTAGGCTAACTATGGGTTATTCTAAAAGCAGGTGGTTGCTTAATGTAGTACGAAAGTAATACAGAAAACTCATATGAGAACCTTCTGCGCTTTCGTCCTTCATGAAGCTACCACCTGCATTTAAGTCCCATATTCATAATTCGTTTTGGTGATGGCATTCGAATTTTTTATTGAACGCCCCTTTCTCTCATCTATTTCTCCGCAGTATTGTACAACGTCGTGGAATGTGATTGAAGTTGGTGCTCGTCCTACAAGTCGAAGGCTTAAATTGACCGTCTGTACTTGCGACGTATTTTAAAAATGCCTAACATTACATAAACCATTTGTTTATACACTGAAAAGATGTATATTGCAAGAAAACCGATCTAATAAACGCAGAAGTAGACAAAAAAGTCCATGTGTTTGATATCGGAGACCCCGATGTAATTCGCCGATGATTTAACATTTTTAGTTTCGTAACAGTGCGAATGAAGCCGGTGGTTGTTGTTGTATCACAAAAAAAAGTGGACGAAAACACAACCCTACATTCTGTTACATTTATAAGTGTCCTCTTCTTATAATTATTCTGAACGCGCTGTTTTCTTTCATTTCTTTCCAAATTAGGACCAGCGTATTAAACAATTTGAATCCTGATGAGACGCCGAGTTACTCGGAGTCATCTGCATAACCTTTTACTCCATAAATACGCCTTTATATGGTTTTGCAAACAGAGTAGACCCAGATCAGACGGCTCCTATTGGAGCCGTCTGATCTGGTTCTGCCCTGTTTTCTTGTGATATAATAATGATATGATTCTACAGCTTCTGGCATTGCCAAATAATCCTGCTTTCATATGCTATTATAATAATTAATCTAATTATTATTCATGATGTGTTTTTTCTTACATTCATATTCATGAAATAAGGTGTTAAATAGTTAAATATTCTTAAATAGTATAAGTACATATTCTTAGATAGTATAAGTGATTCTGAAATAGTATATGATTCTTAAACAGTATTAGTGATTCTTAAATCGTAATTGAGTCTCAAATAGTATAAGTGATTATTAGATATCATAAGTGCTTCTTTATTGTATATAGTATTCTTCAATAGTATTAGTGGTTTTTTAAATAGTATGAGTGATTCTTAAGTATTAGTGATTCTTAAATAGTATTAGTGATTCTTAAATAGTATTAGTGATTCTTAAATAGTATTAGTGATTCTTGAATAGTATTAGTGATTCTTAAATAGTATTAGTGATTCTTAAATAGTATTAGTGATTCTTGAATAGTATGAGTGATTCTTAAATAGTATTAGTGATTCTTAAATAGTATTAGTGATTCTTAAATAGTATTAGTGATTCTTGAATAGTATTAGTGATTCTTAAATAGTATTAGTGATTCTTAAATAGTATTAGTGATTCTTAAATAGTATTAGTGATTCTTAAATAGTATTAGTGATTCTTGAATAGTATTAGTGATTCTTAAATAGTATTAGTGATTCTTAAATAGTATTAGTGATTCTTAAATAGTATTAGTGATTCTTAAATAGTATTAGTGATTCTTGAATAGTATTAGTGATTCTTAAATAGTATTAGTGATTCTTAAATAGTATTAGTGATTCTTGAATAGTATGAGTGATTCTTAAATAGTATTAGTGATTCTTAAATAGTATTAGTGATTCTTAAATAGTATTAGTGATTCTTAAATAGTATTAGTGATTCTTGAATAGTATTAGTGATTCTTAAATAGTATTAGTGATTCTTAAATAGTATTAGTGATTCTTGAATAGTATTAGTAATTCTTAAATAGTATTAGTGATTCTTGAATAGTATTAGTGATTCTTAAATAGTATTAGTGATTCTTAAATAGTATTAGTGATTCTTAAATAGTATTAGTGATTCTTAAATAGTATTAGTGATTCTTAAATAGTATTAGTGATTCTTGAATAGTATTAGTGATTCTTGAATAGTATTAGTGATTCTTAAATAGTATTAGTGATTCTTGAATAGTATTAGTGATTCTTAAATAGTATTAGTGATTCTTAAATAGTATTAGTGATTCTTAAATAGTATTAGTGATTCTTGAATAGTATTAGTGATTCTTAAATAGTATTAGTGATTCTTGAATAGTATTAGTGATTCTTAAATAGTATTAGTGATTCTTAAATAGTATTAGTGATTCTTGAATAGTATTAGTGATTCTTAAATAGTATTAGTGATTCTTGAATAGTATTAGTGATTCTTAAATAGTATTAGTGATTCTTGAATAGTATTAGTGATTCTTGAATAGTATTAGTAATTCTTAAATAGTATTAGTGATTCTTGAATACTATAGTATTTTTAAATAGCACAGTACAGTAAAAACCTTTCCATAACGGTCACTAAAGTGTGTTAATTAGTTGTTATTTATGGCAGATGGCTGCTTAAAGCAAGATGAAAGTAAAACAGAACGATCCTAAAGGAGCGTTCTGTTTTACTTTCACATTGCTTTAAGCAGCCACCTGCCTTTAACACAAACTACTTGATGTAATTTAGTGGCCGTTATAGAGAGGTTTTACTGTATTCTTAAATTGTACAGTAAACATTATAGTGTTCTTAAATTGTATATAGTATTCTAAAATAGGATAAATGATTCTTCAATAGTATAGTATTCTTAAATAGTATGTATTCTTAAATAGCATAATTTTGTTAATAGCATAGTATTCTTAAATAGTATTGTATTCTTAAATAGCATAATATTGTCAAATGGTATAGTATTCTTAGATAGTATAGTATTCTTAAATAGTATTGCATTCTTAAATAACATACTTTTGTTAAATAGTATAGTATTCTTAGATAGTATAGTATTCTTAAATTGTAAAGTTAACAGTTAAGTATGCTGAAAATTAACAGTACATGTATAGTCTTCTTAAATTGCATAGTATTTTTAAATAGGATAAGTGATTCTTAAATAGTATAATATTCTTAAATAGTGTAGTATTCATAAATAATATAGTATTCTTAAAAAGTGTTAAATATTACAGTAGTCTTATATTGTATACTTTTCTTAAATAGTATAAGTGGTTCTTAAATAGTGCAGTGTACTTAAGTAATATAGTAAATAGTATACTTATTCTTGAATTGTATAGTATTCTTAAATACTAGAATTGATTCTTAAAATGCATAGTATTCTTGAATAGTATTGTATTATTGAATAGTATAGTATTCTTAAATAGTATGATATTCTTTAATATTATAAGTGAGTCTTAAATAGTATAGTATTCTTAAATAGGATAAATGTTTCTTAATAGTGATTCAAACGCAAAAAATATAAGTTTATTTTCTTTTTAAAGCGACTAATTACCCTAATAATGTATTCGCCCCCCCCCCCACACACACACACACACACACCACCCCCACCCTCTCCATCAGATTATACAGCTGATTGATTCAGTTTGGCAAAACTTTAAGTAAACTGACATAGCACCAAATACCGGTAGTTCAGACCCTTTTCAAATGGTTCTTTCAAGAGCAATTTTATCCGAATCTGCACTATTTGCACACGTTTGCCTTTCAGAATACTTTGTGTAATTTAGGTATTATATGGACAAAGGGTCGTTAACCATTTCCCTCATATAAACGCCTTTTCACACATTTGCAAACAAAGTAGACCCTGGTCGGGACCACTCCTACAGGAGCTGTCCGATCAGTGTCTGCTCTGTTTGCTTATTGAAATATGTAGATTCGATCCTACAGTTTTTGTCTTAGCTAAAGTTTCCCCTTAAAATATTTACATGATAAAAATGATTAAAAATATTCGTGAAGGAAAGAATTCACGAATAAATGTTCACTAGGGAAAGAATTAATATCATTTCTTAAAGATCTACTTATTTTTTCAGTTATCACATTAGAGATGTTCTACTGTAATTTGAGATAGACAACAAATTGCCAACTGAATGAAGGGCGGGCCATGATACCTTTGTTCATAAGTCACCTTTGTCTCGTGAATTGGGTGAAACAAAAATGAGAAAATCAAGAAAGTAAAACCAGTACTTTGAAATCCAAAAGTCGTCGCTCATCTTTATGGCTAATTGAAATCGTGTCCAGAGCGCTCTCGTCTCTGATCTTGAAAGCCATTACTAAATTCACATTATGACGTTGGGATTATATTTAATAATTCATTGGCCTTTCCCCCGTAAAAATCAATGAACCCATCGTAAACGCCTCATAATTTTTCAATTTCTACACCATAATTATGTGAGTGTAAGTTCCCAGCCAATCAGAAAATTCGATTGTACCTTTCCAAAATGAGGTACGAACAATTCAAATGAATAAAACATGTTGCCCGGAATATCTGCCTCGCTCATCATTCTTCTAGCGGCAGATTTGAGGGGTTTTGAGGGGTTTATTTTCTTGTAATTGGATCGACAGCCGTAAAAAGCCCATAAAAGTTAGCCTAATCGCTTAATGACTACCACGTTCATGAATAAAGAAATATATTCTTTATATGGGTAGGCATAGGCCGGAATAGGAGCAAAGAAAGTTCACAGCAGAAAAACAAAACAGGCTACTTTCGAACCGTTTTTGTTCATAAAGTGCAGAAGAAACACAATCAGGATGAAAGTGGTTGTAAGACTGTTGTTTTATGTCACAGATACTAGTTTGATAAGTTGCGGAAGATGGTCAGGAAATAAAAGAGAGAAATCAAACACAATGTACAGTAAATCATGCCTCAACCTTTTACCTGATGTCTCAGACACCTTTTAACGCCTTTGCAAACAGAGTAGAACTAGATCAGATGACTCCTGTGGGACTGATATGAAGTGGTCGCTTGACCCTTTACTCCATAAAGACGACTTTCTATGCCTTTGCAAACAGAGAAGACCAAGACCAGACGGCTCTTGTAGGAGCCGTCTGATCAGGGTCTGCTCTGTTTGCTTATAGTATAATATAGATATGAGTATACAGTTTCTGCCATGGCCAAACTCTCCGTTGTCATGTTCTATAATAACAATTAATCTAATTAACATTCATGATGTCATTATTTCTTTAATGAATATTCAATGAGTAAAGGGTTAAAGGCAAACATCGGAGTTTGGTGTTGCCATATTATTACTCAATAAATTGCATTCACAACGCGCATGAAATGCTAAAACATTACTACTTGCAACTTTAAATTTGATTATAAGATGTAAGACTTTATACTTATCTACATATCAGTATTTGACTCCTTAATTTATGTCTGAAAAATGTCAAGGATGGGAAAATCTGGCGGGATATTAGCTCACGACCTATATAGTCAATAGCGAGTTTCCAGCCATAAGTTCCCCTCTTGAATTTATGTCCGAGATAACAAAAATAAAAGAGTTAAATATTAATAATACTATTATAAAGCCTTTTATTTTATAATTGAATTTCTTGTGCAAATATTATGGTTTTGCAAGATTATGTGTTTCGTGAATGTAATTCATTGAGTAATTTTGAAACATCAAACCCAGATATCTGCCTTTATCCCATTCTCTCATAGGCTATATTTAGACCCAACCTCTTTGAATAAATCTACCAAAAAGGAGCATTTGCTATAGAAAAGATTTTGTTTTAGAATTGTGTATTTTTGAAACCATTGTGATAAATAGAGCAAATGCCCTAGAGTGTATTTATTACAATGGTTTCAAATAGTGACTTTTAGAGGTCTCAAAAGGCATCAGTATGAGGGAATGGGTTAAAACAGGTCTAGATTTAAGATCCATGTAACACTTTCAAAGGACTGACAAAAGAACCATCTATTTGAAGATTACCTTCAACTGCAATATATAATGAAGATAAATTTCTTTTTAACCCTTGATTGTTTCAAAATTTTCGTTTACATTTCTTTTTTTTCTAAACTTTGTCTTTTTTATGTTTGGTTGAATGAACATCAGATAATATATGATAAACACAGTTGCAATTCTAATAGTTGTCACTTCATTTGTGATTGCACTGTTTACAACAAAACCATTTACTTGTTGAATATAGTAAAATCCCTCTAAACCGGATGTTAAATTAAATATAAACATCGATCTAGGAAACAGATGGCAGCTTAATACAGGGTGAACGATTTTTACCTTGCATTAAGCAGCCACCTAAAATTATCTAAATTCTTCTCTACTAGAATTCCGGTTTAGATATGTTCTTCTCATGTAAGAAATAAATACTTTGAATAAATAAATATACTCATTTTTTCATAGTGGGATATGGACAAAACAAATGGCCTTTCAACCCTTTCCTTGTTAAAATTTAATATTTATGTAAGAAATAATGACATCGTGAATATTAATGAGATTAATATTTATAATGGCATATCATTATACTACAAGAGTAGTTTCGGCCATGGCAGAAGATGTAGAATCAAATCTATATCATCTCAAAAGTAAACAGAGTAGATCCTGATCAGACGGCTTTTATAGACGCCGTCTGATTTGGGTTTACTCTGTTTGCAAATGCACGAGAAGGTGTTTATATGAAGGAAAGGATTAAATAAACTTTAGAATCATATGCATATTATTCGATGAGCAGACAGAATATATCCTGATAGGACGGGTCATACAGCAGCTTCTGATCTGAGTCTGCTCTGTTTGCCAAAGGCTAAAACTGCAAATACAATAGAACTTACCGGTAGCGACCGTATACTGAATAAACATAGATTCCAATAAGAGCGGTGGTTGCTTAATGCAGGACGACAGTGGCTGTCTGATCTGCGTCTACTCTGTTTGCATCGGTGCCACAGGTCGTCTATAAGAGGGGAAGGGATAATGATAGCTTTTTTGTACCATTAATGATTATAGACCCGCAGTTCGTTTATGACCTTAATGACCGTTTTAAGTTCTACGCTCCATTATGTGACCAGGTAGTTGCAGATTACCGCGAAAATTAATATCATCAGAATAATTGAGAGTTATCATGTTCAAAACAGTAAACTCTTCTAAACTAGACGTTCAAATTAGTATCAGTGCGGGTCTTTAAGACAGGTGGTAGCTTAATGCAGAATGAAAGTCATGCAGAAAACTCCCAAAGGAGCTTTCTGCGTGACTTTCACTATGCATTAAGCTGCCACCTGCATAAAACAGTTAAATTGTTCTTTCATAAAATTCTTGTTTGGAGGGGTTTGACTGTATTTAAGAAAACTACAATGTTGTAACATAGAGACTGGGAAATATCGACAGCTTCAACATCATCGGCTGTTAATGTTAGAAAGGTGGTCTAATGCACCCTATATTTGATAATCCCTCTATATGAAGCATTTGCAAACAGATTAGCCCGAGTGTAATGTAGATATCTACATTGCAATATATTTATATTGCAAAACTCAGTTTCTAGATCCATCTAGATAGTGTCAAATAATCAAAGAACAATTGAATGCGGTATAAATAGCATTTTCTTTTAGAGAGTGGTGTCTTTAAGTACAAACTTATGAAACTTATGACCTATGAAACACAGCAGAATTTCATCTCAACAGTGTAAACATTCATCCCAAAGAGTTAATAATAATGTTTGATTCAAAGCAGAGTAAAAGTTAAGATGGTGCTAGATTGGGGCCATCCTTGAAAAACAACACTTCCTCGCTAGCACTGAAAACATGCAACTCCATAAATTATGTTTATTTCAGAGGTTGTCTATTTTCTATTCCACCTATTTATGAAAACAAGAAAAGTGACAAAAACAGATAAAAACTCTAAAAATCAGGCATTACAGAGCTTAAAAGAAACGCCATATTCTCGCAAGTTCTTGGTCTTGCGAAAAGGATCATTTTGACCAAATGTGGTGTTCATCCAAACCGGTAAAAAGTATCCCCTGTGGGAATTTACCTGCAAATGTTTGTAAATTTCACGAATTTTGTATAGATTAATAAATCTTTTCAGCTAGGCCATATACAATGTATAGTAAATTGCTACGCTATAATTGCAGTGTGTACCAATATTCAGCAATACTTTGTGTACTACAGATAAACTGGCTGATCTGGAGACAAACAGATAATAAGCAGAGTTGTTTCGCAAAAATCAGTCGCCAGAAAGAATATAAAAGTTTGGGCGAAAAGGTACAAAAATAGTTTTCACGCGAGACGATAAAAACCTCAACCAGTAATTAACAAGTAATCTTGGTTCAAAGCCGAGATGTAATTCAGAAAACGTAAAGTCTTTGATAAGTTTACGATAAAGCGTTTTCTTCGAAGACTGAGCGTCTGAGGGACCTATACTTCAAAGCCAAATGATGGGAATAAAACGTATGAGAAACACAAACCTTGGTCTTGCTATACGCAAGCTTTGATCGGTTTCGCAAACACTTTAGACCTAGAACTTGCGAAATTGGGACTTTTCTTTTAAACTCTGAAATGCATTCAAACTTGCCTGTTTTGTCACTTTTCTTGTTTTCAAAAATATGGAATAATATTCCCAATATGAAAACAATAGAGACACCGTCTAGAATACAGATAATGTCTGGACTTGCTGCATGTTTTCAAAGCCAGCGAGGTAGTGTTTTTTCCCAGGATGGTCCAGTCTAGCACTATTGCAACTCTTACCCCGCTGTGAAATACATGTACACAACAGTATCTGCTCAAAGTTGGATCTGGTTCAATTTTGACTACTTCCGGAAAACTATTCACTGAGTGTCAAACAGCTTGGATTCTAAAGAGACGTCGAGTTACTCGGCGTCTCGTCTGGGTCCCAGCTGTTTGCAAGTGTGTGTGAGGTTTCTAACAGCGGGGTTAGGAGTTAGCTATGGTTGTGGTGGGTATCAGAACTTCTAATGAAGGACAAAGGGAACTCTGTAACGTTTGGTAGTAAGAAGAAAGGACAGGGCTCAAAGAAGTCACTTCCGCACGTGAACCTTTTTTTGGTACTATCTACAATAGAACCTGTCTTAAACGGTCATCAAAAAGGCCTAATTATGGGTTTGTAAATGCAGGTTGTAGCTTTATTACAGTGTAAAGTAATACAGACAGTTTCTATAGTTACATTAATTGTCCTACATTAAGCAACAACATGCCTTTGACGCTCCTATGTTCGGTAAATGATTTGTAACTTACAAAATATATCACAGAATGCATTAACGCCATTTATTGTCCTACATCAAATGTTATTGCGATATCGCGAATACATAGTGAACTAAAACGTGCGCGGCTTTTGTCTAAATAAGATAGGCAATATCAATACTTTAATACAGCACTTTCGAAAATTTAAGTGATTAATGTTAAGTTATTTCAACTACTTTTCATTAAATAAAGTACACTTTTATTCCATTTACAGACTTGTAAAAGGCTTCGTTCATAGATACATTGCATTTGTTTTGTATGCATTTTTTGTGAACTGGCATTTGTTATTTTGTTAATAAACTCATTAATTAGTCTTAAAATTGAAAAACGCAAAATGCAAAATGCAAATTGAAAATAATAGTAATTAAAAATTATATGAACACTTAGATGTAACGTGACGTCTTTATGTACTGTAAAACTCTCTATAACGGCTACTAAATTACATCAAGTATTTTGTGTTCAAAGCAGGTGGCTGCTTAAAGCAATGTGAAAGTAAAACAGAACGCTCCTATAGGGGCGTTCTGTTTTACTTTCACCTTGCTTTAAGCAGTCACCTGCCCTAAATACCAACTGATTGACACACAATCTAGTGGTCGTTATAGAGAGGTTTTACTGCACTTGTATATTTATTTATAACAACAATGTACATGTACATGTTTATACAAGTTGAATAAATATGTGTTCTGTTCTGTTCTATGAATAACATTGACAGGTACTCCATGAACATCTGTAAGAAATAATGACATCATGAATATCAATTAGATGATTTTTTATAATGACACATGAACACGGTTTTTTTCTCCAGGACAGAAACTGTAGAATCAGATCTATACTATTTCGTAAGCAAGCAGAACAGACCCTGGTCAGACAGCTACTACAGGAGTTGTTTGATCTGCATCTAAACTGTTTGTAGAGGTATGAAAAGGCGTATCTAATTCTAAGGAGTAAATGGTTAACCCTTTCCCTGTTCTATATTTAGTCCAAATTTCAATACCTACTGAATATTTTGACAAAATAGTTATAATGAAATATGGAAGGTGCAATATTGTAGCCATTTTAGAAAGTAAAGAATCAACTCTTTCAAATTCCACTAGCAAATAGAGCAGACCCTGATCAGACGGCTCCTCTAGGAGCCGTCTGATCTGGGTCTTCTCTGTTTGCGATTGCGTGAAAACACGTTTATATGAGGGAAAGGGTTAAGTATCAGTGGAGAGATTGTTCCAAAATGTTGATATTGTGCAGTTGTTGCGGAAAACGGTGATGAGGGGAAATAACTGACTTGTGATTGTATCCTTTATTTTCGTCTGCAAACAATGCCGTTTAGTTTAAGTTTCAAAGTATACTTTCATTCAATTCCTTCTCTAAACCGTAAATGGTGTGTCAAATAGTTCGGATCCTAGTCAGACAGGATTCAATGCTTTTTATTTGCTAGAAAACATCTTAATCGTTTTTTTAATGAACTTCGAACTTTTAGTAAAAACATAATTGAGGAATTGTCAGAGAGGTTTCTTCTTAATGCAGGGTGAATGTCATGCAGAAAGCTCCCTTGGTAGCTTTAAGTGTGACTTTAACCCTGCATTAAACTCTTATCTGTTTTAAAGACTTATAATGCTACTTATGTGTGTGTTCGGAGTAGCGATATTTTATTGTAGTTGACACAAAACTATTGCTATATGCATATACAGTAAAATCTCGATTATTCGAAATTTTAGTATAGAACAATTTAGACCCTTTTTAGAGGCAGTCGGTTGCTTGTTGCTGCCACCTGTTACTGAATGATAACATTCCAACAATGACATATGTGTTATCAGTGCTGAATGCTAACATTTTAATGACAAATTTGGTATCAGTCATAAATGATAACATTTTAATACATACATATTTTTTGCATGTCATCAGTTATAAATGATAACATTTCAATAATGACAATTATGTCATCAGTCATGAATGATAACATTACAATAATGACAACTGACAATCTAATGTCATATTTATAATCACAGATATTGAATATCGGTCGACAATGTCTAGACTACAGTTCAATTTCTCTAAACCAGAAGCTCAAATTAGTACCGATGCCAGGCTTTAAAACAGGTGGCGGCTTAATGCAGTGTGAAAGTCATGTAAAAAGTTCCAAGGGAGCTTGCTACACGACTTTCTCCCTGAATTAAGCAGACACCTGCCTAAAATGACCTAAATTCCTCTTAATTAAAATTCAGACGGGGTGGGGGGGTGTTTCTACTGCACGCTTTATATTTCATATACAGTAGCCTCTTTTGGCGCCAAATTTAAAAGTGTCGTCTGCAACAATAATTTCATATTAACTATAATTCTAAACTAAATAATTAAGGTATATTAGTAAAACATTTGTTTTTAAAAACCTATATGATTGGGCTGAAATAATACAGAAAACACTGACGCCCAAGGTCAGATGCCGCCTTGAAAAGGCGGCATATATCTATTTATTTAACTATCTATCTATAGCGATACCTGATATAGCGAATTATTGACCTCTTCATTTTCAATTTTAATCGGATAGAACGAAATTTGAAAATAACGAGGAAAATTGTATACAGTAAAACCCCTCTAAACCAGACGTTCAAATTAGTATCAGTGCTGGTCTTTCAGCCAGGTGACAGCTTAACCCATTACCTCATAGGCTATTTTTAGATACAACCTCTTTGAATTAATCTACTGAAAAGGAGCATTAATTAGAGAAAAGGAAACTTTTAGAATTTTGTAGTTTGAAACCATTGTGATAAATTTATCACAATGGTTTCACAAAGTGACTTTTACAGAGTCGTCAAAAGTCGTCATATGAGGGAATGGGTTAATACAGGTTGAAAGTCACACAGAAAGCTCCTTAAGGAGCTTGCTACATGCTTTTCACCCTGCATTAAGCAGCTACCTGCCTTAAAAATTAAAGGGGTTTGACCATAGTCCCAGCGTATACATCTCCTTATTTCTTCTAGAAAAAAAAACCCTCTGATATAACGAGTTTTTTCCTAGTTCAAAGTAAAACTAACTTCCTCGGCTCTTCATTCACTGGTTAAGCCTTTACTTCATAAATATTCATGTAAGAAATCATGACGTCATGAGTATTGATTAGATGAGTTTTTACAAAGGAATGTTTTGCCATTGCAGCTTCTGTAGAATCGCATCTCATCAATATAAAAAAAATATTTTTACAGCAAACAGAGAAAGACGCTGATCGGACGGCCGCTATAGGATCAGCCTGATCTTGGTCTGCTTTGTTAATTAATGCGTAAAAACTAAAAAGGTCTACTACGTGTATATGGAGTAACGGGTTAACGTTATACGGAAATAACGAAACTTGGAAAATACCAAGTCCGACAATATCACTATTTCCCGACGAAAGCCTATAGTTAGATATGTGTTTATCAGATCGTGTAGAATTTGCATCCGAACGACCACATTCATTCCCAAAATGCATGTTGCAGCTCCCGCGCAATACATTATTGATAGTGCTGTAGCATTCACTTGGGTTTACGGGAGACTAATAGACGCTTCGATATCCCTTTCCACGCTTTGGACGAATTTGTGATAACCTTTGCAAACAGTTTGGATCCAGATGAGACGCCGAGTAAGTCGGCGTCTCATTTGGGTCCAAACTGTGTAAGACACTGATGTTGTTTTTGAAATGGTATGGAATAATGTTTTCTTTGAGTTAAAAGACGGACAGCTAAGTTTGCACACCAAAGTTACAGAATGTTCAAAGGGGTGAATATCCCCGCATGAATAAATATGTCGCCTTGCTTATTACCTATCACCACTCAGTAATATGTCGTCTGCTGCCACATTTGACCCGTATTCTACTATGTGCGACCTGAATGGTATTTGAAAACAACTTGGGTCCAGATGAGACGCCTAGTAACTAAGAGTCTGATCTGGATCCAAGCTGTTTGGCCCCCGATCAATAGTTTCTCAAATTTAGTATACATATCGGTCTTAGAGACAGGTGGCAACTTAATGCACGGTGAAAGTGGTGCAGAAAGCTCCTCTGGGAGCTTTCTTCTTGACTTTCTCCCAGTATTAAGCTGCCACATGTCTAAAACTATCTAAATTCTTCTCTACTAGAATTCCGGCTTAGAGGGGTTTTACTGTATCGTGTTTCCATTTTCTAACCCTTTACTCCATCCATATTCATATATAAAAAATGACATGATCACTATTAATTAGATTAATTGTTATAATAGTACACGGACAAAGGAATGTTTGGTCATGGCAGAAAAAAGTAGAATCGTATCTATATTATATCGTAAGCAAACAAAACAGACCCAGATCAGACGGTTCCTAACAGGAGTAGTCTGATCCGAGTCTACGCTGTTTGCGGAGGCGTAGAAAGGTGTGTGTATGAAGTCAATGGTTAAATAACAATGATCAAAGTCGATTTTCTGTTTTAACCCTTTCCTCCATAAGTACGCCTTTCTACGCCTCTGTAATAGTCACTTCTTGAAACCATTGTGATAAATAGAGCATTTGCTCCGTAGGAGCAAATGCTCTTTTTATCACAATGATTTCAATATTACACAATTCTTAAACTTTCCCTTTCTCTAGTTAATGCTCCTTTTCGGTAGATTTATTCAAGAGGTAGGATCTAAAATAGCCTGTGAGGGAAAGGGTTAGAATGTGATCGTGATTTTATCCAGTGTTTAATGAGTTTAATCATTTGTGAAAGTTGTCCCCTAGCCCTTTACATCATAGAGACATCTTTTGACTCATATGCAAACAGACGAGACCCAGATCAGACGGCTGCTGTAGGAGCAGTCGGACCAGTGTCTGCTCTGTTTGCTTAACCCTTTCCTCCATAAATACGCCTTTCTATGCCTCTGTAAAAGTCACCTGTTGAAACCATTGTGATAAATAGAGCATTTGCTCCAACAGGAGCAAATACTCTATTTAGCACAATGGTTTCAAACTACAAAATTCTAACAAAAATCCTTTTCTCTAGTAAATGCTTTTTTGGTAGATTTATTCAAAGAGGTTGTATCTAAAAATAGCCTATGGAGGAATGGGTTAAGAAATAATATAGATCTTATTCTACTGTTTCTGCCATACAAAAACACCCCTTGTCCCTAATACCATTGTAAAGTTTAGTAGAATATATCCATACTTTATTTCATTCATGAATATTCAAAACAAAAAGTAGGCTTCTTCACTGATTGCCTCAGAAAATATTCTAACATTCTAACGGTCATTATAAAAAAAAACCATAAGCAACATAATCATTGCAGAAACATCCCTTCAGATGAAAATTGAACTGGTTCATAGGGCAGTTATATACAGCAAAGAAGACTGCCGACAGTTTTACTACTATTTCTGTAGAATTCTAAACGATACTCTATTTATTCCATAGATACACATTTAGTGCATTTGCAAATAGAGTAGATCCAGATCAGACCGCTGAGACGTCTGATCTGGGTCTGTTCTGCTTGCTTACAGAATAATATAAATCAGATTCTACATATTCTGCCCTGGCCAAACTTGCCTGTCTTCAGTCCATAAGATATAAAAAACATCTAATATTCATGACGTCGTTATTTCTTACATAAATATTCATGAAGCAAAAGTTAAACCGGGGACTTGCATTCATGAAATGATACCTTGGCAAATATATCTTTGATGCCGATGTATTTAAAACTGAGACTTGCAATACCGACATTTGCTGGAAAGTTCAAGGTTGAAACATGCAAAAAGATTGATATATTTAAAAGCTTCAATTTTTCAAGTTTTCAATATCTGAATACATAATAAAGTGGTCGAGTTATTTAACAATTTCTTCTATCCGCTTATATGAATATTCGTTATTTCCGGATCTAATAATAGACTCCCTATTGGAATTGTTTAGCCCCGCCCTCGCAGAAAATGAATGACAGTATGTTTATTGCAAGCTAGTCAATTGCATGGCTTTGTAACGGTTTTGTGGGAGTAGATATCTGTTATCTCCATCGGCACGCATGTGTTATGCATATTGTCTGAAAATGCAAAGTGAACATCTAGGCGATGTGCCTGCGACGAAAAGTCAGTTCTCTATCTGAATCTATCGATCGGTCTGGCCCATTTTAAACATTTCCTCCCCAGTTACGCCTTTTAACGCACTTGCAAACAGAATAGACCCAGACCAGACGGCTCCTGTAGGACCCGTCTGATCAGGGTCTGCTCTGTTCCTTATGAAATTATATAGATCTGATTCTACAGTTTCTGCCATGGCCACAACTGGGAACCAATATAAAATAAGTTCATTACTAGGCATACAGGCAGGGTTGTCGTGCGATTCTCAGTGACTCTTTCAAATATACATTTTGTTTTCAAAAACCCTTTATTCCATGAATATTCATACAAGAAATAATAACGTCATGAATATTAATAACTGCATTTTCTTTACCGCATTACAAACAAAGGACATTTTTATCATGACAAAATCTGTTGAATTAGATCTATGTTATTTCATAAGCAAACAGGAGACCTAGACCTGTTTGCAAAGACGTATATAGAACGGCGTATTTGTGGTGTAAAGGGTTAAAACATTTATTTTTTTCAGCTAGGGAAAACACGCTTGCTAGTGTGACCCTTTGATAAATAGATGATAAAGTATAGACCCTGATCATGAGCATTCTGGTCGAGATCTACATGCTTGGCCTATGTTACTATTCAGGGACACAAAACACACACATGGTTTCATGTGATCGCATATCAGAATTACGATGATATAGGAATCATGACGATGATGATCATGGTGATGATTATGATGATGGTGAAGTTTGTGGTGATAATGATAATGATGGCGGCGGTAATCAAAGTGGTAGCAATATTTTTAGTATTAATAATAACAATAATACATGTAATAATAATAACGATACTAACAATAATATATATAATACTACATGTAATACTTATAATAATATGATAATGGTGATATAAGTAATTACAATTATGACGATGATGATGATGAGCATGATGATCATGATCAGGATCATGATCATGTGTTGTTGAGGAAAAAATCCACCCCCGGTCTGCTTCTATAATGATGGTGATTAATCATCACAGGCGGAAGAAATTCTGCATGGACATTACTTAATGCAAAGATGTGCATTATTCAACTTCTATAAGCAAAACGATAACTAAAAATACGAGGAGAAATATCCTAACCGTGTAGTGTTTTTAAGATCAAAGGAACCAATTACATGCTATTGAAAACCCCGGACGTAAAACAGAGGTACTATATCGGAGCCAGCGTGGTGCTTTTGAAAATCAGGAATAGCAAAATAATTCGTGGTGGAGAAACTAATTACCCTTTGTTTGAAGAACAGAAGGCAAACGAGCTATAATATTAATGCACATATTTGTTTTCTCCCTGTTAAAGAAAAAGTAGTTCGATCTATAAAAACACCGAGAAATTCTTCAAAGGAACTTTGAAAATTATTATGAAACATTGCTTGGGGGAGGTACCTTTCAAAAACATTTATACTATTCGCTATGCTTGTTTATTTTGGGGTTGTTTGTTTTCTAAAAATTGACAACTGCTTTAAAGACTTTTTTGACATTCTCTAAATGCTCAAATAAAGTTTGAAATCCGATAGGAATATAAAGTTGACATTTATTTATATTTCGACGAAAACTTGGTCATTGCCACTAAAAGAATAAACATGATTGCCTTTAGCCCTTTTCGTACTGAAAAAATTATGTTTGCCAAAACTCTGATCTGTTGCATTTTTAACTTACTTCTGGGTCCATGCTTATAAAGCTTTTTAGTTGAGTCTAAGTTCGTTCTCAAGCTTTTGATTGGTCAGATTTGAGTTCTCAAGCTTTTGATTGGTCAGATTTGAGCCAAAGGCTCAAATCTGACCAATCAAAAACTTGAGAACGAACTCAGACTCAACTAAAAGTTTTATAAGCATGGACCCAGATTCTACAATTTTTGTCAATGCAAAATTCCCTTGAAAAGTTTACATTATAAAAATTGAGCTAGTAAATATTCACATTGCCATTATTTCTTACATTAATACTGAACACGGAAAGGGTTAACGTTCAGTACTTGAATGGTAATTACATGATTGCCTGTACAAACAGTTTCAATCCAATTCAATGATGTGTGCAAGCGTTTGAGAAACTGTTGTCCAAGTGTCAAACAGTTTGGATCCTGATCAGACGCCTATTTACTCGTCGTCACATCTGGCTCCAAGATGTCTACAAATGCGAGTCGGGTCGAAAGTAATGCAGAAAACTTCTGTGAGAGTTTTCTGCATTACTTTTGTCCTGCATTATCCCTTTACCTGATACATACGCATTTTCACGTCTTTGCAAACATTGTAGACCCGGATCAGAGTACTCCTGTTGGAGCCCTCTTATCAGAGTCTGCTCTGCTTGCCTATGGTATAATATAGGTCTGATTCTACTGTTTCTGCCAAGGTTAAACATTCCCGCGTTCATGTACGATTACAAAAATGCTAATAATGAATATTCATTGTGTCAAATTTATCTCCTACTGACGCCTCTTTGCACCTCTGTAAAACTCATACTTTGAAACCATTGTGATAAATAGAGCATTTGCTCCTATGGAGCAAATGCTCTATTTATCACAATGGTTTCAAAACTACGCAATTCTAAAATTCTCCTTTTCTATAGTTAATGCTCCTTTTCGGTAGATTAATTCAAAGAGGTTGGGTCTAAAAATAATCTGATAACCCGTGTGGGATATGTAAGAAATGATGCGTGTATGAATATTGTATTGACTTATTTTTTATTATCACATATATGAAGAAAAAGTTTGACCAAATCAGAACCTGTAGAATCAGATCTATATAAGCCCACAAACAAACAGGACAAATCCAGACCAGGAGCCGTCTGATCTTGATCTACTCTGTTTGCCAAGGCGTGAAATGTGTCACTGTTAGGTAAAAGTAATACAGAAAACTGCCATAGGTGTTTCTGCATTACTTTCGTCCTGCATTAACACATTCCTTCCTTGTGGCGCATTTTGGCGCCTCTGTAAAAGTTACATTTTGAAACCAATGTTATAAATACATAATGTACAGCATTTGCTCCATATATAGGAGCAATTGCTCTATTTATATTTATCACAATGGTTTCAAAACTACACAATTCTAAAATTCTCCTTTTCTATAGTTAATGCTCTTTTTTGGTAGAATTATTAAAAGAGGTTGGGTCTAAGATAGGAGGGAATGGCGCCTCTGTAAAAGTCACATTTTGAAAGCAAATGCTCTATTTATATCTATCACAATGGTTTCAAAAGTACACAGTTCTGAAATTCTCCTTTTCTATAGTTAATGCTCCTTTTCCGTAGAATTATAAAAAGAGGTTGGGTCTAAAAATAGTCTTGGAGGGAATGAGTTAAGCCACATGCTTTAATCCTTATCGCGCGACCTGGCTCCTGACTCGCATCTGCAAACAGCTTGGACCCAGACGAGATGCCGAGTGACTCGGTGTCTCACCTGAAAAACTTTAAAAAGATTTAAAAAGGAGAATACAATGTAAACATATTTTGGTGGTCGTTATATAGAGTTGTTTTACTGCAGGCCACATCCTGAATATTCATGAAAATTATGATGACACCATAAATATTATGAATTAGATTATTTTTAAAAAATATATATGAACACATGAACAGTTTGCCAAAGAAGAAACTGCAGAATCAGATCTATATTATTAGCAATCAAAGCAGACCTCCTATAGGAGCCGTCTCATCTGGTCCATTCTGTTTGCAAAGGCACTGAAAGTCGTATTATAGAGTAAAGGGTTAAATTTTCAGCCATACCGTCAAAACAGCAAACATATGTTATACATTGAACAATAAACATGCGATCAATTTTAAAATGATTTTCCTTCGCTAATCTGGGTCCAACCACCGAAAGGTAAATGAGACACACGTGTTCATAGAGAGGGGAGGGTTAACTTATATACCAGGCATTAGGGTAACCTGTTGGCCATACAGTAGAACCTTTATTAAGCGGTCATCAGAAAGACATCTTATTATGGGTCTGTAATGAAGGCGATAGCTTAATACAGGTCAAAAGCAATGCAAAAAGGCTCATATATGAGCTACTGTATTATTTTTTTCCTGCATTAAGCAACCGCCTGCTTTTTAATACTCCTATGTCCAATAAATGAATGGAATCTTAGGACATGTTCTACAGAATTTTTAAATCCTTATTTTGTCAGGCGCGACCCGACTCACATTATCAAACAGATTGGACCCAGATGAGACGACGAGTAAAGTCGGTGTCTCACAAGGACCCTTGCTTTTGACACCCGGGCAACAGGGGCCAAGCTGTTTGACACTCGGTCAATACATGTACAGTAAAACCCCTCTAAAGCGACCAGCAAGAATGGGCCATAATGCACAGTGGCAAAGGCAGGCGGTAGTGCAGGACGAAAGTTATGCAGAAAGCTCCTATAAGAGATTTCTGCATAACTTTCGTCCTGCATTAAGCAACCACCTGCTTATAGACAGCCATGTTAATTCATTACGTGGTCGCATTAGAGGGGTTTTACTGTAGTTGTAACAGATCAGATTTTGAGCCAACATATTTTTTATGATGGCATGATAAGGGTTTATTTCCACTGGCATTTTATTCATTAGTATTTTCGCACGAGCCTAACATAGTCTCACTGTTTTATTGTCCCTGTATTATTTATATAGAACCCTGTGCGAATGTTCGGAATGTATCCAAGAATATTATGGGTTTTTCTGTGAGGTTTTGCATGATACAAACAACTGCCAGGGGTTTCAAGGGTGATAGAACAGCGGTCATAAATATATCACAACCACAAACACGGTTTTGGTTTGCTAAATGTATGACGCATCGTTTTATGTATCTGTGTTATTTTGCTTTCCTTGGCATGTGTGTGTGTGTTTTAAATCCATAACTCTACACAGGTATTTGTTTAAATAACACAACATACTTATTTAAAACGATATTTTCTATAACATAATAGTTCCGTGCTGTAGATAACTGGCGCACTCATCTATCAAATTCTCTTATTTGTCATCCAAACCCCATCTTGCTGCAGCTCATTATAATTGCATCGGAGAGGAAATTTTAACCCTTCTCTTGCTTAATTTTAAAACACATTTCTCCTTCTTTACCCATGCCCTGTGGTATAATTACATATAGTTTCACTGTGTACAAGTATATCGCTATGCAATCACTACTGTGGAGTGCATTGGTTGCACAATCAACTTGTAAATAGTGCAGACCCTGATGAGACAGCTCCTGCAGGAGCTGCCTCATCTGGGTCTTCACTGTTTACAGGTAGGTATATTGACGTGAATAGCAAGCGAAGGGTTAATGAGTTGCAGCGATATAGGGTTTGGTGGAGAAATATAAAAAATAATATTGTAGTTTAGATTTCTTTATACGCCTTTTATGTACAGCCATGGCCCATGTTACACTTTCTTCGAAACAAACTCAGGAGTATTCACAAACAATTTCCTATATTTCTGTCTTTTAATAACATGACAGACGTGGAGGACCCTTTCCTTCATACAAACACCTTTTCACATACAGTAAAACCTCTCTATAACGGCCACTAAATTACACTTTGTGTTAAAAGCAGGTGGCTGCTTAAAGCAAGGTGAAAGTACAACAGAACGCTCCTATAGAATCGTTCTGTTTTACTTTCACTTTGCTTTAAGCATCCACCTGCCCCAAATACCAACTAATTAACACAACTTAGTGGCCGTTATAGAGAGGTTTTACTGTACAATGTATATCCAGATATCCAGATCAGACGGCTTCTCTATGCACCGTCTGGTCAGGGTCTGTTCTGTTGCCAGAGAAATCATAATATGTCCGACTCTGCAGTTTCTGCCAATATTAACCCTTTCGCTGCCAAACTCTGTCGTCTGCTAACTTTGTCGTCTGCTATAAATTTTCATTTTTTTTATTTTCTTCATTTTTGTTTAAAAAACATAGTAACAGTAACAAACAGTTTGGATCCTGATGAGACGCCGAGTTACTCGGTGTCTCATCTGGATCCAAACTGTTTGCATAGGTAATCACAGATCCGGCATTGGCAGCGAAATGGTTAAGCATTCATGTGTGCACATGAATGCTTAACCCTTGATATCAGGGTCTGCACTATTTACAAGTTGATTGTGCAACCAATGCACTCCACAGTAGTGATTGCATAGCGATATACTTGTACACAGTGAAACTGAGTTACTCGGCGTCTCATCTGGATCCAAACTGTTTGCATAGGTAATCACAGATCCGGCATTGGCAGCGAAAGGGTTAAGCATTCATGTGTGCACATGCCATTATCTAAAAAATCAGCAACTAACAATGCATGATGTCATTATTTATTACATGAATATTCAACAGGTAAATGTTTAACACAATAATGCTGTAACTACACTTTTACATTTACCATTCCCTTCATATAAACGCATTTTCACGCATTTGGAAACAGCGTAGACCCAGATCAGACGGCCCCTAGAGGAGCCGTCTGATCAGGGTCTGCTATGTTTGCTGGTTGAATTTTATAGATCTGTTTCTTTAGTTTCTAATATGGCTACGATGTTCCACCTGCAATATTCCATATAACTATTTTGTCCATGAATATTCAGTAGGTACTGAAGCGTCAATGAAATAGAGAAAATGGAAAGGGTTCTAAACAATGTCAATGTTCTCCCAATGACATATAGGATAAGTTGTGTGATTTTCACCTGTTAGAATAATGATAACGGCTACACATGATATGTGCGTTCAAAGGCGTTTATTTCTCCACCAAACATCACGTTTGACAAATGCACAACCAGAGGGTCATATACTGTGGGTCCTGATTAGACGTCGAGAAACTCTGTGTCTGATCTGGATCCAAACCATTTGCATCTCCATGTATCACAAATTCACCCCGGTGTAGGTTGTATGTCATTTACAACGGTGTTTTATCTTTTCTCTCCAATATCAAACACGGTTGATCTTCTTCCGTTCATGTCAGTACCTCCCCAGACATGGTCGTTAGTGTGCAGGAATAATTCTATTCTCTCTACACTCTTGTTATTTGCATTTTATGCAATTTTTATTCAGTTTTCATCCAAATAATATGCGCTTGCCACATTCGAAATTCGAAACGATAATAAATTTATCAGGTCATTACAGAGAAACCCCTCTAAACCAGAATTCTAGTAGAGAGGAATTTAGATACTGTTAGACAGGTGGCTGCTTAATGCAAGGTGAAAGTCATGCAGAAAGCTCCCAGAGGACTTTCATCCTGCATTAAACTGTCACCTGTCTTCAAGACTGATGTTTATACTAAATTTAACGACCAGCTTAGATGGGGTTTACTGTATTCATTTTACCTTAACCAGATTGAGGCGTCTTGTGGCACCTTTTGCAAACAGAGTAGACCCAGATAGATGGCTCCTAAAGGAGCCTTCTGATCAGTGTCTGCTTCTTTTGCTTATCAAAAGATCTTTAGATCTGATTCTATTCCATTTAACATAGCAACGTATTTTCTTGTTGTATAATGTTATAACAATATAGGAAAATGAGTTTATTATTATCCGTAACGGTGTGATTCTACCATCAGTAGTCAACAGGTGACAACTGGCGGCTAATGCAGTTACTTTTATTATATATTTCAGAACCAAGAAAATGTGTCTAAGCCCTTTACTCCATGAATATTCATGTTTTAATATGACAACACGCATATTGGTAAGCTGTATATCTATAACAACACAGGAATGATTAACCAATACAAAAAGTACAACCTCAGTTGTATATTACATGTATGTCATAAGCAAATAGAGCATACCTGGTCTGGATTTACTCTGTTTGAAAATGTGTATTTACGAAGTACGGGGTTAGTTTTGGAATGAACTCGGGCGGGGGATTGAGTTCCGTCGGATCATGTTGCTCGTTTGGTCGGTGATAAGTGTACTGGCACGGTGAGGCAGAAGCCGGGTCTGAGTCTCGGTCTTGTACAAAATGGGCCACAAGCAAACATATATAGAAAAAAGTAGATCAATTCGGTGTGAATAATTGAAAGCTTAACATGTGCGTTCATGAATTAATTCGTATATCGCAAAGCGCAACCTGGTTGGCATTTGCTAACAGTTTGGATCCAGGTGAGACACCATGATCCAAGCTGTTTGGCACTTAGGCACTGGCTTGTCAAAAGCTTGAACGAATATGAAGGTGGGTACCAATTACTGGAGATCAGAATTCAAACAGATACAAATGTATTATTTAGACAGCATGATATAGGTTAAGTAGTTACATCAAATAGATTAAATCTCCAGTAGAACCTATCTTAACCCTTCTCTTGCTGAATTTTAAAACACATTTCTCATTCTTTACCCATGCTCTGTTGTATAATTACATATAATTATCTTCACTGTGTACAAGTATTTCGCTGTGCAATCACTGCTGTGGAGTGCACTAGTTGCACAATCAACTTGTAAATAGTGCAGACCCTGATGAGACAGCTCCTGCAGGAGCTGTCTCATCTGGGTCTTCACTATTTACAGGTAGGTATATTGACGTGAATAGCAAGCGAAGGGTTAAACGGCCATCAAAATTATGTATAGTCATGGATCTCTGGGGCAGGTGGTAGCTTAATTCAGGTCAAAAGTAATGCAGAAAGTTCCTATAGGAGCTTTCTGCATTTCTTTTGCCCTGCATTAAACAACTACCTGCTTTTAAGTCCCATATGTTCAATAAATGAACGGTCGCTTAGGATAGTTTCTACTGTACGCAATTATCGTGACGATTCAGTAATGGTCCAATCACCATACTATCTTCCATTTGCTTGGTTAACTCTTCCGCGCCAGTGTTGCATCTTTGATTACCTATACAAACAGTTTGGATCCAGATCAGACGCCCAGTAACTTGGTGACTAATCAGAATCCACACTGTTTGGTGCTACGATTATATATTTTTTTAAATAAAGAAGACGAAGGTCAAAATTACAACAATGAGCAGACGACAATACATATATTTAGCAGATTTAAATTCGATTCATTTAAGTATGATGTTTAACAGATAGTATGCCAAAAACTGCTCCCATTCCATACATATGACACATAGAAACAGTGTAGACCTAGGACTTTCATATGATATCAAAGGGTTAGTACATTCTATTGATATTTATCTATTCAAGATCTATATTATATACATCTAGCGTTTCTATCAAGTAAAGGACTTTGAATAAACATATTTAAGCAAGTGAGTACCTCATGCAAAACTAAGGTTTACAAAATGCTCGTCCTGCATTATGCTCTCACTTTTGTAAACATTTGCAAACACAGTAAACACAGTACACCCAGATAAGACCCAGACCCAGATAAGACAGTTACTGTAGGGACCGTCTGATAAGCGTTTGTTCTGTCTGCCAATGAAATGATATATTTTTGATTCTACAGTATCTGCCGATGACCAGATGTGTTATTTCTTAATATATAACCTCACATCGAGTAAAGTTTTAACCCTTGCTCAATGAATGTTCATGTAAAAAATAATAACATCACGAATGTTAATTAGATTAATAGTTATGAACATAGAAAATGTAAGTCATGCCAAAAACTGTAGAATCAACTTTATATTATTTCATAAGCTAATAGAGCAGGCACGGGTAAGATGACTCCTACAGGGGCTGTCTGATCTGGGTCTGATCTGTTTGCAAATGCGTTTAAAATGTGTATTTATGAAGTAAAAGCTTAAAATAAAACCCTTCGCTTGCTATTCACGTCAATATACCTACCTGTAAATAGTGAAGACCCAGATGAGACAGCTCCCACAGGAGCAGTCTCATCAGGGTCTGCACTATTTACAAGTTGATTGTGCAACCAGTGCACTCCACAGCAGTGATTTCACAGCGAAATACTTGTACACAGTGAAGATATATGTAATTATACAACAGGGCATGGGTAAAGAAGGAGAAATGTATTTTAAAATTCAGCGAGAGAAGGGTTAAAACAACTACTTAGCGAATTAACATGTTGTCTTTTAAAACAAGCCGGTGACTAATACAGAACGAAATTTCTAAAACTCACATCCTGCATTAGGCTCTCATTTTTATGTCATTTCAAACAGAGCAGACCAAGATCAGAATCTCCTATATATGCCATTTGATTTGTGTATGTTCTGTTTGCTTAAATTGATCGTCTCTATAAATAAACGCATATTTTCAAAACAAATCATAAAAAACATAATTTTGGTTAATATGTTAAAGTATTCTAATGAAGATCTTGTATCGAAAAATGCCTCTGTGATACAAAACAAACCATGCTCGTCATTACAGTAAAACCTCTCTATAACGGCCACTAAATTATGTTAATTAGTTGGTATTTAGTGCAGGTGGCTGCTTAAAGCAATGTGATAGTAAAACAGAACGCTCCTATGCTTAAAGCAAGGTGAAAGTAAAACAGAACGCTCCTATATATAGGAGCGTTCTGTTTTACTTTCATCTTGCTTTAAGCAACCACCTGCCTTGATGCTATGTGCCAAATATGAAAGCTGAGAACCATCCAGATTCAGAGGAGAAGATATTCAAAGTTTTACTATATATTTCTATAGAAAACAAGGCACCCCTGGGATGGGGCCAATTTTGACCCCAGGGGCATAATTTATATAAATTTTGTAGAGGACCTGAACATGATGCTATGTGCCAAATATGAAAGCTGAGAACCTTCCAGTTTCAGAGGAAAATATTTTCAAAGTTTTCACTATACGTTTCTATTGAAAACTGGCTAACCCTGGGGCGGGGTCAGTTTTGACCCCAGGGGCATAATTTATATAACTTCTGTAGAGGATCTGAACATGATGCTATGTGCCAAATATGAAAGCTGAGACTCTTCCAGTTTCAGAGGAGAATATTTTCAAAGTTTTCACTATATGTTTCTATTGAAATTGACCACCCCTGGGACTGGGCCAATTTTGACCCCAGGGGCATAATTTATTTAACTTTTGTAGAGGACCTGAACATGATGCTATGTGGCAAATATGAAAGCTGAGAACCTTCCAGTGTCAGAGGAGAAGATTTTCAAAGATTTCACTATATGTTTCTGTTGAAAACTGACCACCCCTGGGGCGATGCCAATTTTGACCCCATGGGCATAATTTATATATCTTTTGTAGAAGAACTGAACACGATGATATGTGGCAAATATGAAAGCTGAGAATATTCTTATATAGAATATACGAAATTTCAGCTTTGTCTCAAAACGCCCCAAACTTTTTCGGCTCCAAATGTTACAAAACGTCAATTTAGAGACATTTTAACTTATTTTAGACATATTTCATGAGCCGAACGCCTTTGCGACGGACGACGGACATCAGGCGAGCACAAAAGCTCACCCTGAGCACTTTGTGCTCTGGTGAGCTATAAAGAGAAAGAACAAATAATGCATAGTATTACTTCATAAGCAAAGAAAGATCAGACGGTTACTACTGTAGCAATCTGATCGAGGTCTACTTTGTTTTCAGAGGCATTAAAATGTCGTTCTATCAAGCAAGTGATTAAAGCAAACCATTTAGCGAATTACCATGTATTTTAAATCAAGCGGGTGTCTAATGCAGAACGAAGATTACAAAATTCAACTCCTTCATTACGACGTGTTCCTTATGCCTTTGCAAACATAGTAGGTAAAGAAATAAAGGAGTTATTTTTGGAAATGTTTTATTTACGCATCTTAACCCATTCCCTCCTAGACTATTTTTAGACCCAACCTCTTTGAATAAATCTACCGAAAAGGAGCATTTACTAGAGAAAATGAAACTTTTTAGAATTGTGTAGATTTGAAATCAGTGTGATAAATAGAGCATTTGCTCCTATGGAGCAAATGCTTTATTTATCAAAATGATTTCAAAATGTGACTTTTACAGAGGTGTCAAAATGCGTCACTAGGAGCGAATTTGTCCACTTGACCTTTGACATAACTGTATTTTCAGTAATTTACTCATGGGTATTCATGGCAGAATACAGCCATTATGGACTCTTAATTAAACTAATTATTGTATACTGTTATATACACGTGCCTACATAAATATGTCAAATAGTATAGAATCATATCTAAGATATTCTATAAGCAGCATACCCTAATCAGACGACCCAAAATCCCCGTGTCCATTTGCTATTATAGCAATTAATCTAATTAATATTCATGATGTCATTATTTCTTACATGAATATTCATAGAGTCATGGTTAAAGATCAAAGGAGCTATTGAAAACCACGGACGTGGAGACGATTCTAAAGTGTAAACATAACAGGATTTGGTGGAGAAAAAGTATGTTTTCTTGAAAACAGTACATGTATTTGAATTACGTGTCTAATGCGTTTAACCCTTTCGCTGCCAATGCCGGATCTGTGATTACCTATGCAAACAGTTTGGATTCAGATGAGACGCCGAGTAACTCGGCGTCTCATCAGGATCAAAACTGTTTGTTACTGTTACTATGTTTTTGAAATAAAAACGAAGAAAATTTAAAAAAAAAATGAAAATTTGTAGCAGACGACAAAGTTAGCAGACGACATAGTTTGGCAGCGAAATGGTTAAACAGAGCTGCACAGTCTCACATACTAAACTCGCCGCGTCTCTACTAAACCCTATGTTTCAACCACTTTATAGAATCCTCTCTTCGAAAGTGGTCAAAACAAAGGGTTTGGTGGAGAAATGAAGGAGACGTTATTTAATTATTTTTTTACTGATCTCATCTTGTTTCTGTAACAATTTTAAATTGTCTCTTCCTATTCTTGAAAAAAAAGGATTTAACATCGCCTCTGTGTGTCTGTAACAGTCGATAATACATGCCAATAAAACTGCACTGCTTCAAATGTTATGTTCTACGGCCAACTTCACCTGGAACCAAAGATTCAATTATAAGAACGGACCATTGGCGTTGATTGCAATAACCGGGAACCATAAACAACTGGTTTTGAAATTTCCGGTGTCATATTTCGTTCCTACTCCACTTTATTGTAGCATTCTGCTAATTTTCGAGAATCATAAATCAATGTTTTATTTCAGGCACAGCAAGTGGCTCGTTTTGTCCTGAAAAGGTTGTCTGAAAATATCGCATTATTGCAAAAGCATGTAGAGAGAAAGTTCGGTGTTTCTGCTGATTTCCCCTTTCAATGCTGACTTTTCAAATGGACTATTCCTAAACTCAAATTGGTCAGTCTTACCGTGAATATCAGGAATATCTTTAAATAAAAGTATATAATATGACAAACAGTGCAGACCCTGATGAGAGGGCTCCTCTAGGAGCCCTCTCATCTGGGTCTACACTGTTTGTAAAGGACATGAGTGAATCGTTGCCCGCAGTAAAATGGTTAATGGGCCTCCACTATTACCCCCAACTTATCTTTTATCGCTCTTTCATGTTTGACAAATTGGTGCATAATAATTTGTACACCTTTCGTGCATGGTAAAAACGGCCGACAAATTTGCGCATGCGCAAATACTCTGTACAGTGTGGAACCAGTATCAACCTTTAATCTTCAATGAATACCTCATGTACAGTAAAACCCCTCTAATGCGACCACTTAAAGAATAACCACATATGTCTTTATAAGCAGGTGGTTGCTTAATGCAGGACAAAAATGATGCAGAAAACTCCTATATATGCTTAATGCAGGACTTTCGTCCTGTATTAAACAACCACCTGCCTCTGTCACCCAGAATTATGCCCCTGTTTGGCGGTCGCATTAGATGGATTTTACTGTATTAATCTTTAGGCGTTGCTTAACCCTTTACCTATAGGGGCCGTCGAATCAGCGTTTGCTCTGGTTCCTTGTAGAATATAGTCTTAGATTTGATTACTATTTGCCATAGCAATATATTCACTTGTTTATATAACAATATAAGAAAATTAGATTATTGATATTCATATGGAATATTTATCAAGTAAAGGAATAAGATAAACATTCAATTTTAACATTTTATATCAAGTTGAAACAGCAATTCCTGTGAGACAATCTTTGTTAACATTTTCCTTCATTAAAATGCCTTTTTGCGCATCTTCATACAGAGTAGAGCTAGACCAGGCGGCATCCACTATATAGGGAGCCGTATGAACAGGGTCTATTCTGTTTGCTTATGAAATTGTAACAAATCTGACTACAGTTTCTATGAATACCAAAATTCTGTGTACATATCCCATTTTAACTTCAGCTAATAAATATTCACGATGTAAATATTTTGACATGAATATTCAAAAGGTAAATGAGTTAAAACTAAATGCATATGTACCTTGACCCTAACAATACTGAATTTTCAAATTGACTATTCCAAATTCAAAACAGGCCAGGTTTACGGTGAATATTTAGGGGTGGGATTTTTAAAAAGAAAATCGGTGCAGACCCTGATAAGAGGCTCCTCTAGGAGCCCTCTCATCTGAGTCTACACTGTTTGCAAAGAACATTGGTGACTCGTGTCCGACAGTGTAAAGGTTAATGACAAACTCTTGACTTGATATAGAAACTAATGCCCAGCATGACTGAGATTAACCTGTAAATATTAGATCTGCTCAAAGTCTGACCTGCTGAAGTTTTTACCAACTTTCCGATTCGTTTAAGGTTTTTGTAAAAATGTTGACCGAGTGACAAACAGCCTGGATCCTGATGAGATGCCGAGTTACTCGGCGTCTCATCTTGACCCAATCTGTTTGTAAAATGTGAGTAACGCTGCGATTAGCAGAATAAAGATTAAACCAAGACCAATTATCCCACGATGTTTAGAAACAAGCCCGCCTTTGATCTTCGGTAATTTGCTCTTTCAACATGTAGTTTATGCGAGGAAATATGATATAAATTGTGCTTTTGAGTTGTGGCTCTTTCGGAATATTACCAGACTTACTCATTGAGGCGAACATTTCTCGCAGCGCTACGATGCCCTATTAGAACTCGGCAAAACGGTAAAAAACTCGTTAAACATTTATTTTTGACACTAAAGATCGTACGACTGAAATTATCGTAAGCTTTAGCCATGCGACGATCGCAGCTTTCATCATGGATATGAACTAGATTAATTGTTTTAATAGCACATGGATACATGATTTTTCGTCATGGCATAAATTTCAGAATCATAGCTATATTATATCAGAAGCAAAACAGAGCAGACCCTGATCAGACGGCTCCTGTATATGAGCCGTCTGATCTACTGTCCATTTCAATTTATTTTGTCACTGAATATGAATCGAGAATTTTTTTCATTTCTTACCGGATCGAGATCAAATTTAAACCACTTGTGTCATCGTTTTTCAGGAACTCTGTGTCCGAGTTTCCCTTGAATCCATATTTAAATAAATATTTCATGCATAAAAACAATGTTTTCCCATTGTAAAACACATTCATTTCAAATTGCAAATGGCGGACGATTGGCGTCGAGTGGAACGTTCTAATTTAACTAAGGGTAATCATAGCTCTTAAAAGTTGACGTCATACACGAAATTACGTCACTTATTTCATATCAGTATGCAATTCACCCCTGTTGAAAAATGATACGCTCCATGATCCATACATACAGCGGCCATTTGCAAAGAAACAGCTGATCGAAATAGCATGTAGAAAATGCATTTTCGGCATTTTAGTACTTGTTACTGAATGATATTGAGGGATATTTAGCATGGGAGTTCCTGAAAAACGATGCGATCAAATGAAATATATTTAAGGTCAGTCTGACTCGAAATGAAAAAAATATCGACTAAAATTCAGTGACAAAGTAAATTGAAATGGACAGTAGGTCTAATCTGTTTGCAAAAGTGTAGAAAGACATGTTTATATACATTTAGTAAAGGGATAAGATAATTTCAGTCGTACGATAATTTTGGCTATCCGCGTAGTACTTATCGATTGTCGTAAAATATGACTTCCTTTTGTTTGCCTTGCGTCTTTGTGCTTGTGGTTTTTTCATGTTGTGGAACGTTTGTCCCTGTTTCTTGTGTGTCTTTTGGTGTTTTCTGTGTTCATTTCGTGTGTGTGTGTGTGTGCGTTTGGGTGTGTGGTTGTGTGTGTGTGTGTCATGCTGTCTATCGGTGTTTTGGTGGTGGTTGCGTATTGCATGTGGCTTTGCCTGCTTGACTTTACTACTTTTCCATTTACGGTAATTTTGGCTATCTGCGTACAACCTCCAACGCAGTTATCTCCCCTAATCGCTACGCTGAAGAGATCCCTGCCACCACAACATCCACGTGACCATGGTGTACATCATGTGATCAAACTATGGCAGACGCTATTTCGGCTGCAAACTCTTACCGCAGCCAATCAGGTAAATTTACTATTACACACTGTCCCGCAAGAAAATATTAAAAACATTTAAGCTGTTCGGGAATTTGGTAAACTGATCTAGATCCTTTTCCTCGGTACCCAAAACTGACCGAAATGCATAAGGCTGCGTGCAAGTGATGCGTAACTAAGCTATTGTTTTCAACGTTGTTAAGGCGCCGTCATTATTGTGACGTCACCACGATATAGAGAATTAAAAATAATCACTACCAAACTTCTTTTTTTAGGAAAGCTGATTATTGTTCTACTTTGCTGGCTTTACCGGTGCTGAAATATGAAACAAAATCGAAAACTATTGAAATCAACATTCAAAAAAATAAAATATGCAAAAACAAATTTTAGCTTAAATCTAGCTAAAAAAAACTTGTGGTGGCAGTTATGACCGCACATAGTGACAAGGGAGATCACTGTGAGGAGTTTGATCTGCGTAGTATCGATTGTCGTAAAATATGACTTACGGTAATTTTGGCTATCTGCGTAGTATCGATTGTCGTAAAATATGACTTACGGTAATTTTGGCTGTCCGCGTTGTATCGATTGTCGTAAAATATGACTTACGATAATTTTGGAAATCCGCGTAGTATATATCTATCGATTGTCGTAAATGAGGACTTACGATAAGTTTGATCATACGATAATTAGTAAGACTGAAACAAGTAATTTTGAAATTCGTGTTTTGTTACAAAATCCGAAATCACAAGTAAATGGGAAATTATTTTGTTAGGTCAAGGGAAAATGAAGTTTGGATCAAATTGCAATACAGTAAACCCCTTCTAAACCGGAATTCTAGTGGAGAAGAATTTAAATACTTTTAGGCAGTTGGCTGCTTAATGAAGGGTGAGAGTCATGCAGAAAGCTCCCAGAGAAGATTTCTGCATAACTTTCACTCTGCATTAAGCTGCCACCTGCATCCAAGACTGAAATTTATAATAAAATTAACGTCCGATTAAGAGGGTTTTGCTGTACTATATTTCGGGTACAAAAGGGATAAAGAACAATATTAAAATTGGTTCAGTGAGTTGGGAATGGTTAGATCAATAAAACAGCTCATGATGTAGTAAATCTACTCTAATGCGACCATCAAAAAGGGGCCTTAAAGGCAGGTGTTAGCTTAACCTATTCCCTCATATTGACGCCTTTTGACGTCCCTGTAAACGTCACCTTTTCAAAAACAGTGTGATAAATAGCGCCTGTGATAATTAGGAGCAAATGCTCTTTTTATCACAATAGCTTCAACCCTACTCAATTCTATGTTTTCCTTTTTTTAGTAATGCTTATTTTCAGTAGATTTATTCAAATAGATTGGGTAAAAAGTAAATTATATTTGTAAATTCGGCAGTTAATAATCAGAGCTACATATAACGGTGCGTGTCCACCAAACCCCATGTTTCAAAGAGACGATTCTAAAGGGTAGTCACAACATGGGGTTTGGTGGAGAAATAAAGAAGTTATACTTGAAAATATTTTAATTTACGCACCTTATCTGGAGTTCTGATAATTCATTTGCAAAATTAAAATATCTTGCCGGAAATTGATCATATATACCCTCGAGTATAGCAAGAATTGTAAATAAATCAGTATTAGATCTAACAACAAATAAGTTGTATCTAATGGAGGGACTGCCAAAGCAAAATTGATAAAAGTATATTGGCAACACGCAGGTCGTGTGCTTGATAACAATGATGTTATTCAGTGACAAAAGCATGTGATTTCCAATGAAAAATTACATTTCAAATTTCAAAGAACAGTCTATGACATTCGTTTTAACCCTTCTCACAATGATAATTTTCTTTAGAATAAAAGTTGAAGTCTGCTTCAATTCTCGAAGTACCCTTTTCCATTATTTTGTTTAAATAATTCAGTGACAAAAAGTATGGACCCTGATGAGACACCTCGGATTCAGAGCTGTAGAAAACAGGCGTATTTGGAAAGGCAATTCTAATGAGTGCCAAAGAAGGGATGTAGTCTCGTGTAGTCTCATGTCCACAGTGTTATGATGGGTCCAATCTATTTACAAATTGCTTATATTACTATGGAATATAGAGTCGATGTAAGACCATTGAAAAGTACTCCGTAAATTTGGAATCGGTGTCATTAGCCCTTTCCCTAAGCAAACAGCAAACCTGCTCATACGAATCTAAAGGGAATGTCCGATCTTGGTCTGCTCCGTTTGAAAGGCTTTAAAAAGTTTATATCTATGAAGTGTGCATGTTAAACAGAAATAAGCTTACTCAATACGAGTCTGAATATAAAATTAAAGACACAAACACGCGAGCGCGTGCTACCGTCTTATAATTATGCCCGCTTCATTCAAGTTTTATTTTTCATGAGTGCATGTCAACAAATTGAAACGACACTTCTGTACCAAGAATCATTATCTCAGTGGTATAGCGTCCGCCTCCCATTCAGGGGGTCGTGAGTTCGAATCGCAGGTCGTGTTAAACTTTAGTCTGTTGAATAATTATGTAAGAAATAAATATATTATGAATATTATTCGGCTGGGTTTTATAATGGCGTTATGAAAAATGGAATGTTTGACCAAGGCAGAAACTGCAGAATCATAAATATACAGTAGAACCCCTCTAATGCGACCACTTAATGAACAAATATGGCTGTCTTCATAAACAGGTGGTTGCTTAGTGCAGGACAAAATTTATGCAGAAAGCTCCTGTATAAATTTCGTCCTGCATTAAGCTACCACCTGCCTCTGCCACTCAGAATTATGTCCATTTTTGATGGTCGCATTAGAGGGGGTTTACTGTAGTTCATAGGAAAACAGAACATTACTTGAACAGACAGCAACCAATGGAAGCTGTCTGATCTGGGTCTATTTTGTTTACAAATGCGTAAATGTGTCTATTTCAGATAAAGGGTCAATACTATACTCCATATATACGCCTTTAACCCATTACCTCATAGGCTATTTTAGATACAATCTCTCTGAATAAATCTACCGAAAAGGAGCATTAATTAGAGAAAAGGAAATTTTTAGAATTTTGTAGTTTGAAACCACTGTGATAAATAGAGCATTTGCTCCTATAGGAGCAAATGCTCTATTTATCACAATGATTTCCAGCAGTGACTTTTACAGAGTCGTCAAAAGTCGTCAATATAAGGGAATGGGTTAATGTGCATTTATAAATTTTCAGTCCTACAGGAGCCATCTGATAAGGGTCTACTCTGTTTGAACAGGCGTCTCTATGAGGTAAATGGCTATTGGCTGAATGTATATGTACACATGATGTAATCATATCAAGTGTAGTGAGGGAATGGGTTAACACATTTTCAAACAGAGTAGACATTTATCAGGAGACTCCTGAGGACGCTGTCCGAACAGAGTCTGCCCTCTTTGCTTATTGCTGAACAATGTCGCCAGTAGAACATGTACTTTTCCTCACTTTTCAATTTTTGATTTGTCTCCACTTTCGTACACGATCAGTATCATAAGTTTGGAACCTAATTCTGCTTCCCAACTTAACCCTTCGCTTGCTATTCACGTCAATATACCTACCTGTAAATAGTGAAGACCCAGATGAGACAGCTCCTGCATTAGCGAGGTCTGCACTATTTACAAGTTGATTGTGCAACCAGTGCACTCCACAGCAGTGATTGCACAGCAAAATACTTGTACACAGTGAAGATATATGTAATTATACAACAAGGCATGGGTAAAGAAGGAGAAATGTATTTTGAAATTCAGCAAGAGAAGGGTTAATCACCATGTCGATGGTTAAAGGTTAACACATACCAGTGCATAACTCTTTACCTAATAAATATTCATGTACGGGTTAATAACATTATATTTATTAATCAGAGTATTTATGCAAATGGCACATGAACACATACTACGAGGGGTGTTCCAAAAATAATGTCACTTGCATCGGTGCTCATATAGCGGAAGTGCTTTTGTTCATTTTAATTTGCTCTGCCCTTCAAAATACTCTCCGCCAGCCAGTATACACCTTTTTAGCCGGTCAATCCATTTTTGGAAGCATTTTTCATACTCTTCAATGGGGACACCCATCACCCATCAGACACTGATAAACAGCAGATCCAAGGGCATTTCTCGAATTGTATCTCCTTCCAGATAAATGATATTTAAGTTTTGGAAAGAGAAAATAGTCGCAGGGGGCCAAGTCTGGCGAATACGGAGGGTGCGGAAGGACGGTAACCTTCTCTGACTCCAAAAAGTCAGTCACAATACGTGCCTTGTGAGCGGGTGCATTATCATACAAAAGTCGGACATACTTAAGTCCTGTTTTGGGGCGGCTACTTTTGTAGTAGTTCTTCAATTTTCTCAGAACAACGTTTTTATAGAACTTGCCTGTGACCGTTCTGCCTTTGGCACCGGGATTTGAATAGCTGGACCCTTATTAGTGAAAACAATAGCATACAAAACCTTCTTTACCGTTCGTATTCGTTTGGCAATACTTGGGCGTCTGGCATTTTTAGTGGCCCATATTCGGTTGGAAACCTTCCGCTTTGGTTCAAAATAATACACCCAGGTCTCATCACCAGTGACTATATTATCAAAAGCCTTTTTACTATATTTTGGGTACATTTTGAGACGTTTTTTTTGCCATTGTTACACGCGTCTTCTTTTGCTCATCCGTTAACAAATGGGGTATCCATCTTGCATTTATCTTTCTAACTTTTAGGTGTTTCTTCAAAATTGCATGAACTCTTGCTAACGACAAGTTTGTCATTCTAGCCAATTGTCTTACGGTGAATCGAGCATCAGTTTTGAGGATATTTCGGATTTTTTCTATGTTACCTTTGGTCGTAGTTGTTGCAGGACGACCTGGGCGAGCAGCATCTTTCAGTTGCTGCTGCCCAGCACTAAATTTAGCTACCCACCTACAAACAGTCCTGTGGGACATTTGGCCCTCCCCATAAATGTCACACACCTCGCGGTGAATATCTACAGCCTTTATGCCGAGTAATGACCTACCTTTTATATAGGCCCTAATTTCAAGAACATTTTCAGCTCGTTTTCCTGTCATTTTGTGTATAGTCTAACGAATAGGCTATGAAACGATGTACACTGTACCGAGGCAAGTGAACGTGTGGACGAGATATTTACCTGTGTCACGAGCCAGTGATCACTCAATCGACACGAGGTGGTTTTGTGCATGAATTGCACGATTTCCGCGAAATAAAGCACAGATGACATTATTTATGGAACACCCCTCGTATTTTGGCCACTCAAGAAGTTATTCTATAGGTAAACAGGGCATACATTGATCAGACAGTTTCTGCAGACCAGGGTCTGCTGTTTGCTTATACGTCAGATATTTGATTCTCCACTGCTTACTATGGCAATAGTTTTTCATGTTTTACATATTGATAGAAGAAATAACCCTTTCCTTCATACAAACTCATTTTCACGAATTTTTCAAACAGGGTAGACTCAGACCAGATGGCTCCTATATGAGCCATCTGATCAGGGTTTGCTCTGTTTCCTTTTGACATGATATAGATCTGATTCTCCTAGTTTTGACAAAGCAAAACAATCCTTGAAATGTTAACATTAAAAAACTTCAGACAATAAATATTCATGATATCACAATATCTTGCATGACTTTTGAACAGGAAAGGGTTACATTATTTAGTATTCATAATGGGCGGGATCTTGCATAAATTCACCCGCTTATCCCATTCCCTCATAGGCTATTTTAGATACAAACTCTTTGAATAAATCTACCGAAAAGGAGCATTAACTAGAGAAAAGAAAATGTTTTAGAATTTTTGTAGCTTGAAACCATTGAAATAAATAGAGCATTTGCTCCTACAGGAGCAAATGCTCTATTTATCACAATGGTTTCACATAGTGACTTTTAAAGAGTCGTCAAAAGTCGTCAATATGAGGGAATGGGTTAAACGTGATCTAAGCCTAGAAGTATCCAGGATTCCTTGCTTTAACTTATTACCATACCATTGTTCACATAAAACCTTTAACCCTTTCCTTCATATAAGCGCCTTTCCACACATTTGCTAATGCAGTAGACTCAGAACAGACGGTTCCTATAGGATCAGGGTATAATAATAATAATAATAATAATAATAATAATAAAGACTTTATTTATCGAGAGAACTCATTTGATAAAATCAATCTTCCATGAGGCCCTCAACAGTAACATATATACAAGCACATTAAAAACAATCTAGTAAAAGCTACATACATCTTTAAAGATACATATGGTTACTGGTAGAATTAAAGTTTTACTTAATGGTATGCGCTGTTACCGTATGAACTAAAATTGATCTGAGTCTTCAGTATCTAACAATACCAAAAAATAATATGCATATATGGCATTATAAAAATCCAGCTAATAATTATTCATGACATGAATAATTATTAGCTGGATTTTAATAATGCCATATGTGCATACTCATGATGTCATTAATTCTTATATTGGCACGTGATTATCAATGTCGATCGTCATCATTATGTACGTGCACTGAATAACCTAGGGTCAAATATAAAATTCAAAACGTTCACATTGAATTTGTAATTGCTAAACCCTTTACCTGATAGAGACACGTTTTAACGTATTTGTAAAAAGAGCAGGCCCGGAAAAGAGCGCTCCTATGGGAATTAATGAGAGTCGTCTATTGGAGCCATCTGATCAGGGTTTGCTCTGTTTGCTTATGAAATAATATAGATATGATTCTACGCTTCATGACACAACATATCCTTTTCCATGCGCTTTTATATATATTCAGATAATTACCCATTTACCTGTGGAATATTCATGTAAGAAATAATGACATCATCAATATTAATTATATTGTTATTTTTTTACTGGTATGTGAACACATTTGCTCAGGCCGACATTGTAGAGTCGGGTCTATATTATACCATAAGGAAACAGAGCAGACACTGATCAGATTGGTCCCCCTTTCCTCCATAAATACGCCTTTCTACGCCTCTTTAATAGCTCCTTAGGAGCAAATGCTCTATTTATCACGATGGTTTCAAAACTACAAACTTCTAAAATTTTCCTTTTCTCTTGTTAATGCTCCTTTTCGGTAGATTTATTCAAAGAAGTTGGATCTTAAAATAGCCTACGAGGGAAAGGGATAATTATTATAGATACTATTCTATATAATTTCTGCTATGGCCAAACATTTCTGTGTCCATGTGCTATTATAACAATTAATCTAATCAATGTGCATGTTATTATCATTTCTTACTTGTAAGCATGGATATTCATGGAGTAAAGGGTTAAATTGTCGAATAGCCTATTCAGCTAACCAGTGAAGAGGGAAAATTGAGTGTCTGAATACTTACTGTCATTAACGTATGAGTTAATCTGCCTCACTCAGTGGGGAATTTCTAATTGCAGACGACAACTATATCCTACCCAGTATGATTTCAGGTGACGTCATAATTTACCATAGCTCACGGTCATTATTACTTTGAACTCATAATAAGCATGCTATAGACCGTAAACCTTTTGAACACCGCACGCGCACTTATCGTCTGCAAAACCTGCTGTCTGCTCCAACTCTCAAAGAACAAATTACATTTTTTTTATTTAAAAACGGTGTCCGTATGTCATTCGGACAGGACACGTGGTTACTCTGGTTCTCACCCGGGATCCCAACTGTTTACAAGGAGAATCTCAAAATTGTAGAGGGGATAAAAGCTTAACAGGGTTGATGCGGTGAGAACACCAAGTACGAATGCGCCACATCGAACTGGGTGGGCGAGCGAGCTTCGGTCTATAATCGAATAACAAAATAGATACCGTTAGGCAATCAGATACTCTTTCCCTCAATAAACGCATTTTCATGCATTTGCAAACATAGTAGACCTAGATCAGATGGCTCCTATAGGATCCGTCTGATCAGGGTCTGCTCTGTTTGCTTATGACATTCTAATAGACCCGACTGTACAGTTTCTACCAATACCAAGAGCGCCTGTGTACATTATGCCTTTATAAAAAGTCTGCTAATAAGTATTCATGATGTCATTATTTCTTACATGAATATGCTACAGGGAAATGGTTAACACGTTACCCCATGAATAGTCATAACAGAAACAATGACCACGTGAATACTAATTAACTGGAGTTTATAATTGCATCATGAACAAGGACATTTTACCATAGCAGAAACTGTGGAAATATATCTGTTATTGCATAAGCAAACAAGCGACCTGATCAGACGGCTCCTACAGGAGCTATCTGATATGGGTCTACTCTGTTTGCAAAGGTGCTTAACCCTTTCCCTTATATAAACGTGTTTTCACGCATTTGCAAACAGAGTAGACCCAGATCAGACGGCTCCTAGAGGAGCCGTCTGATCAGGGTCTGCTCTGTTTGCTAATAGAATTTGAAAGATCTGTTTCTTTGCTTTCTAAAATGTCTACAATGGTCCACCTTTCATATTTATTTATAACTATTTTGTTAATGAATATCCAGTAGGTATTAAAATTTGGGCTAAATATAGAACAGGGAAAGGGTTAAGGGTGTCCCTGTGGAGTAAAGGGTTCAGCCTATTATTGATGGATTGACTGGCACTTCTAAACAGGCTGGATCCAGAGCAAATGCCGAGTTCAGACCCAAGCCGTCGGACACGAGTGTAGGACGATTGCCACTTATGACGATTTCCCATAGGACGATTGGTCACACGGACGATTGCCCCTTAGGACAATAGCCCCTTGGGACGATTGCCCCTCGATATATAAAATATAGCAGAATTTTGTAGTAAATTTAATATATATAAGTTATATATAATAATCATTATGATGATAATAAATGGGCAGAAGGCTGTGTAGACCAATTGGCACTCTTGTATGTATTGTATTTATTCCAATGTAAACCTATACAAATTGCATTTCCTCCATTAGAAGGTAGACACTAATAAAACCTTTGCACAACTTAAATGAAGCATTATTCATCTTTTAACCCTTTTGCCTGCTAAGTGCAAAGTAACTGGTATTTGCTAACAGTTTGGATCCTGATGAGGCGCTGAATAACATGGCGTCTCATCACAATGCAAGATGTATGATCAGTCAATAGTCTCTCAAAAGCTTAACCCTTTCCCTGTTCTGGGTTTATTCCAAATTTCAAAACCTACTGAATATTCATTAATAATATAGTTATGCCGAAATATGGAAGGTGGAATATTGTAGACATTTTAGAAAGCAAAGAAACAGATCTATCAAATTCTATTAGCAAACAGAGCAGACCCAGATCAGACGGCTCATCTAGGAGCCGTCTGATCTGGGTCTACTCTGTTTGCAAATGCGTTAAAACACGTTTACACGAGGGAAAGGGTTAAACAAACTCAAATTTAAAGCTATATGGTCTGGTTCTATCCTGTGTGCTTAGTGACAGTTAATAAAGATTAATTAGCTAAGGATAATGTAATATTAGCACATATTGTATATAAATTAAACATAAATTGTATGACCACAATTAACTAATACACAAACCGTTACCATTTTTCTAATTCATTTTCTTAACTTCAAAATAGGGTAGACCCAAGTCAAAATTACAGCTATCTGATCTATGTTTTATGTGTTAGACAGTTTAAGGAAGTCATTTTGGATATTGTACAAAATACAAATACAAATATTTTATTCAGCATGATGCAAACTATGTTTTGGAGCATGTATTTGATAGGTTACGTAGGTAAATTTGGATATATAAATACAAATAGTTTACTCATCATAAAGCAAAGTTTATTGCATTCAACCATCAAACACATCTAATTATATTGTAATGATATAACTATGATTAGTAAAAAAATGCACATTAAAACATTTTTTCTATGTTTTTGTTTTGTAATCCAATGGCAGTTACTAGTATCCTAGTTGGCAGTTTTGTTGAGGGGCAGTCGTCCCCCCCCCCCGGGGGGGGGGGGTAGTGGGGGTTAAAATACATAAAATGAAATAATGATAAGCAGAAGATAGTTTGAGCAGGCGACATTCATGCATATTAAGTTAAAGGCTACTTAAAATTGCAGTTTCGATGAATATAACCATTTACTTGATGAATATTTACTCGATGAATATAATGCAGGGTGAAAGTCATGCAGAAAGCTCCTACTTCATTTTATACAGTAAAACCATTCTAAACCGGAATTCTAGTAGAGGAGAATCTAGAAAATATATGCAGGTGGTTGCTTAATGCAGGATGAAAGTCATGCAGAAAACTCCTCTAGGGGCCTTCTGCATGGTTCCGGTCTGCATTAAGCTGCCACCTGTCTCCAAGACGGATATTGATACGTCCGGTTTAAAGAGATTATTGTATGCACAGCGGGATAACAGTGAATGTCAAACAGCCTGGATCCAGGGTCCATGCTTATAAAGCTTTTAGTAGAGTCTGAGTTTCGTTCTCAAGCTTTTGATTGGTCAGATTTGAGTTCTCAAGCTTTTGATTGGTCAGATTTGAGCCAAAGGCTCAAATCTGACCAATCAAAAACTTGAGAACGATCTCAGACACAACTAAACGTTTTATAAGCATGGACCCTGATGAGTCGCCGAGTTACTCGGCGTCTCGACTGGGTCCAAGATGTTTAGCAAATGCCACACAAGTCGCGTATGGTGGATGAAGGGTTAAAAAAGACAAAATGTCCGTGTATGATTTTGTTTCACGAGGATAATATGTGGAATACTATACCTCGTGTAATGCAGGATGAAAGTCATGCTGAAAGCTCTTTTAGGAGCTTTATGCACGACTTTCACTCTGCATGAAGCTGCCACCTATCTTACAGACCGGCAGTGATACTGATCCGAATGTAGGGTTATTTGAGCAGGCCTTATTTTTTTCACTGCGGGATAAGGCTTAACGCTTTCACCGCCGCAGTCGCATAAATGCACCACGACAATAGTATAGTGCAGTCCCAGGGACTTCACTATTTGTCTCAATCTCTATTTCCATATATGTGCTTTATTCCTTTGAAAATTGCATTTATTTATCTCATTTCCTTATTGTACCGAATGATTCAACAAAAATTGGATTGCAGACGACATTTAGAATTTTGGCGCCGAAAGGGTTCAACCTTTTACTCCGTAAATATTCATGTAAGAAATGACGACGTAATGAATATTAATTAGATAAATTGTTGTAATAGCACATTCACAAAGGAATGTCTGGCCATGACAGAAAATGTAGAATCATATCTATACTATATCATAGGCAAACAGAGCAGACCCTGAATTATACGCCGTCTGATTTGGATCTACTCTGTTTGAAAAGGCGAGAAAATGCGTATTTATGGAGTAAAGTTAATATAATTATTCGTACGAAGCTCTGTGATTATGGAGCTTGACTCTGTACTGTTTGCCATGACAACGAAATTCCTGATTTTATATGTTTGATACAAGCATTAAATTAATTAGTATTAATGATAAGGGAATGCGTACATGTTCATGGTTACCGGTCAGCATACAAAGGGAAATTCATGACAGTTTGGGGCCATGTGAAATGCTAAGTGACTTGCTACCTCAATATGCTCCAACCTGTTTGACAATCTGGCCATATGTCTTGGAAATATATTCTAAATATGTGAACAGTTAACCATTTACTCCATAAATACTCGTTTAACCCTTTCCCTCATATTGACGACTTTTGACGATTCTGCAGATGTCACTTTGTGAAACCAGTGTGATAAATAGAGCATTTGCTCCTATAGGAGCAAATGCTCTATTTATCACATTGGTTTCAAACTACAAAATTCTAAAAGTTTCCTTTTCTCTAGCTAATCATCCTTTTGGGTAGATTTATTCAAAGAGGCTGTATCTAAAAATAGCCTATAAGGTAATGGGTTAAAGGCATTTGCAAACAGTGTAGACCCACATCACACAGCTCCCTTAGGAGCTCTTTGCTTGTGGAATTCTACAGTGTCTGCAATGGCCAATATTTCCTGTGTTCACATGTCATTATTGAAAATGTCTAATTAATATTCATTATGTCATTATTTCTTACATGAACATCCATGCAGTAAACGGTTAATTGATTCGGGCAATACTGTTTTGCAGACGACATTTACTTGGAAAAATAGCTAATTGAGATTTTTATTGTTTTAGACTTAGATTGGGTGTGATTGATAACAAACCTCTATGAGCACTTCTAGCTCAAGTGGTATATATTGTACTCAAGGACACGCATTAACTTTAAGGCTTTCTATCGGTGATGTTTTGATAAACTTCCCAAACAGTTTGGATCCAGATGAGACGCCGAGTTCCTCGGCGTCTCATCAGGATCCAAACTGTTTGACATATTGAACATGTTTTAAAGAAATATGGAAGAAAGAAAGGGGTTGAGAATAAAAGCAGACGATAAACGATTTGCAGAAGGCAATTTGCTTAGTGCTCAAGGTTAAGCACCGGGGTTACTGAGACTTTGCGAGTGCTTCTTTGGTGTATTCTACCAAGTCCACCGTATTAAACTCTTTCACTGCCACGTTTTGTCGTCTGCCTTAATTCTAATTTTTGATTGTTCTTCATCTATTAGTTCCAAAAATAAAAGTCACAGTAACAAACCGTTTGGATCTGAATGAGACGCCGAGTTACCCGGCGTCTCATCTGGAGCCAAACTGATTGTAAAGGCGATTATAAAGATTCGCCATTGGCAGCGAGTTAATTATAGCTTCTGTTCTACAATTAACTGCAGTATTATTTAAGTATAGACCAGGGATAAAAGTTCAAAGGTCAAGGTAAATTGTTAAAGATAAACAAATGAAACATGCTGAAAATATAGCATTTTGCTAAAGCTTTGGTGGTTTGCACGAGAATATTTGACAAACAGTATTGATTCAGACCAACCGCTACGTCATTGACGACGCATTTAATCTGGTAATTATTTTCTATTATCTTATTATCAAACAACATTTTATCTGATAGATGCGACTTTTGGCGTACATGTATTTGTAAATAGTAGATCCAGATCACAGTATCTGCAGGAGCCGTCTCATTACCCAGGATATGCTCTGTTAGCTTATGCAATGATATTGATCTGGTTCTTAAGGTTCTGCCTTGATATATTCTCCTGTATTAAATGTCACTATAAAACTTCATCTTATTTATATTCATGATATCATTATTTCTTACATGAATATTCATGAGTGACTTTCGTCTGCAAAAATGACCATCTGCTACAATGTTTTCTTCCATTTCATTTCTAAAAAAAGTAAAAGATAGTCAGTTTGGATCCTATTGAGAAATGTAGTTTCTAGGCGTCTAAACTGTTTGCAGAGGTAATATCAAATAATAGGGGGCAGAGGTAATATCAAATAATAGGGGACAGAGGTAATATCAAATAATAGGGGACAGAGGTAATATCAAATAATAGGGGACAGAGGTAATATCAAATAATAGGGGGCAGAGGTAATATCAAATAATAGGGGGGACAGAGGTAATATCAAATAATAGGGGGCAGAGGTAATATCAAATAATAGGGGGCAGAGGTAATATCAAATAATAGGGGGCAGAGGTAATATCAAATAATAGGGGGCAGAGGTAATATCAAATAATAGGGGACAGAGGTAATATCAAATAATAGGGGGCAGAGGTAATATCAAATAATAGGGGGCAGAGGTAATATCAAATAATAGGGGACAGAGGTAATATCAAATAATAGGGGGCAGAGGTAATATCAAATAATAGGGGACAGAGGTAATATCAAATAATAGGGGGCAGAGGTAATATCAAATAATAGGGGACAGAGGTAATATCAAATAATAGGGGGCAGAGGTAATATCAAATAATAGGGGGCAGAGGTAATATCAAATAATAGGGGACAGAGGTAATATCAAATAATAGGGGACAGAGGTAATATCAAATAATAGGTCCGTTAAGGAGCAATGCAAACCTTGACCAAACACGGTATTTCAGGACAGCGGTTTTTGATCTACACATGATGGTGAGGTTGATAATAATGACCATCATCATGTTGACGATGATTATTATTATTATTATTATTATTATTAAATCATTATTATTATTATAACTACTACTGCTAGATCTAGTATAATTATTATTTTTATCATTATTGATTATTATCATTGTTGTTATTATTATTATCATTATTTAAAACATGTAAATTAATAATTTTTTGGATGCACATGATTGTTATTCTGGTGAGATAGATTGGTTGAAAATATATTTGCGCAAAGTATAAGATTTAAGTACGTATATTAGGAGAAAATCGAGAAAGCAGCACTTATAAATGTCCGCCTGCGTAATATTGGCAAAATAATCGGCAACGGAGAAACATTACACGCATTTGACCTGGCCTATCCTGTCAGTCGAAGCTGCCGTCTGCTTCAGCAATTTCCGTCTGAAGTAAGTGGCTACTTTTACCCATAGCTTGCTGTAAAAAATATGTCTGCTTGAATTCCGGTCTGTTACAATTTTCACGTGTTTTCAATTATTTCAAGCTTTCGAGACACTATTGACGCAGTAACAAACAGCTTGGATCCTGATGAGACGCCGAGTTACTCGGCGTCTAATCTGGATCCAAACTGTTTGCAAATGCTAATTAGGTCGCCCTTAACGGACAGAGGCTCAACTTCACTTGACAAATATGTGGCACTGTCGTCTGCTTACTAGTATATTCTCGTTGCGCAACTTGTCTGTAATAATATGTTTACTATTCACTTAATAAAGACGTGTATTTACTATTTACACATACGCAGAGAACTCAGATCAGAAAGCTTCTTAAGGAACTGTCTGATCAGGACATGTTATTATTATTTATGAAATTCTGTAGAAACATTTATTGTTCACTTGCCATTTCAATCCAGGTAATTCATATTCATGATGTCATATACTTCCACGAGTATTTTAAATTTTATCAAAGGTTTTTAACGGTTTCTGTAATCGAAGTAGGCAAACATTTTAGTTCGTGTTTATTGCTAGCCAGTGTTTTTAACTATTTACCCCATGAATATTCATGTAAGAAACGACATCATTAACCCTTTACTCCATAAAAACGCCCTTCTATGCCTTTGCAAACAGCGTTGACTAAGATCAGCAGAACGCTCCTGTAGGAGCCATCTGATCAGGGTCTGTTGTCTGCTTATGAATGGTGTAGATATGATTCTACAGTGCTTGCCACCACCAAACATTTCTGTGTTCACATAGCAATTATAAAATATAAGTTTATTTATATCCATGACGTCATTATTTCTTACATGTGATTATTCACGGAGTAAAGGGTTAATATTTATTAACTGGACATTTATAATAGCACTATGAACAATTAGTTTTTATTTTGTAAAATCAGTTCTACATTATTTTATAAGCAAACTGGGCAGACCCTGCGGGGCAGTCTAATCTCGGTCTACTATGTTTGTAAAGGCGTTTAACCCATTCCTTCATATTGACGCCTTTCGACGACTCTGCAAAAGTCACCTGTTGAAACCATTGTGATAAATAGAGGATTTGCTCCTATAGGAAGAAATGCTCTATTTATCACAATGGTTTCAAACTACAAAATTAATGCTCCTTTTCAGTAGATTAATTCAAAGAGGTTGGATCTAAGAATAGCCAATGGGGTAAACATGCATCTATGTTATAAAGAGTTGATACACATAGAACGTGACTTGGATATATGAATTTTATCCAAATACAGTTTATTACCATTTACGGTATCGAATTAAACTGGAAACTCGATTCTAAGAAGTATTCGCAGAATTATTTGGCACCAATATCTGTCAGTACCTCTTCCTATGTTATGCCTATGTGTGGTTCACTGTTGCAGTGGCAGAGAACCGAAACATGTTCAGGACCAACACTAAAACAAAAAGTCTATACATCTGCAAAGTACATGTTCTTGCTAAGGAGTTTGCTTTATCACATTAGTTATTACCATAGCTGTTTTGAGTGGAAATGTTTCGTAACAGTTCCTTTAGTCCTTTCCCTCACATAGACATATAGAAAACACCTTTGGACACCTTTGCAAACAGAACAAACCCAGATCAGAAGGCTCCTGTAGGAGCGGTCTAATCAGGATCTGCCTATGGACATATATCGATCTGATTCTACTGCTTCTGCCATAGCCAAAAAACGAGTCCCATGCTCATATACCCTTATATAATACATCTAATTGATATTCATGATTATTATTTTTTGCATGAATATTCATGGAGTAAAGGGTTAATTACGTGTTTAATAACACTCTCAGAGAATTGTGCAGTACGGATGTCTGGCGTCTTTTCTGGTTCCAGTTTATTTTTGCCTTCCTTGTTAGATCAATATATTTTTGATTATCTTATCATTCTCTTCTCTTCTCACTTCTCTTCTGTATTTAATGTATTACAGTATTGTAAATGCTACCGACCTCTCTTTCATGCTTTTCCCCACCCCTGAATTTATGAATATTAATGTAAGAAATAATGAGTTTATGAATATCAATTAACTGACAGCATATGAAATAGGGAATGTTTGGACATAGAAAAAAACTGAAGAATCAGATCTATATGACTTCGTAAGGAGACAGACCAGACCCTAATCTGACAGTTCCTGTATAGAAGCTGTCTGATATGGGTCTACACTGTTTGTAAAGGCGTTAAACGCGCATATGTGGCATAAAGGGTTAAATGAGAGCTACCCAATTGTATACATGTGTGCGGCAAACCTTCTTTAAGTTTCAAATTATGCTGTAAGCCCCTTCTAGACCAGATCTTTTGTAAAGAAGAATTTAGATCTTTATAGGCAAGTGATTGCTTAATACAGATTTAAAGCCTTCGGTGTTCATCCTGCATTAAGCTCTATTGTCAGTTGTAGGACCGACATTAAAAACTAATTTGAAATTCCGGTTTAGAAAGTTGTTTCTTTATTTTTCTGTAAACACATATTTTACTTATAAACCATCTACATGACATGTTCAACCAGGAAAATCTAAATGTTCAACTCACACTACAACTTAACTATAGCACTGAAATAATTTGACAGCGAGCTTTTATCAGCAAACGAAGATGCTAGCAGACGACATGCCTGAAGCACAAGAATCCTTAGAAGTTGGAAGCATGCTTGACTATGTATGGGAATGTCTTTCAGTGCGTTGCCATGATGTCCTTTAGACGACTGTTTTGCAAGTCATCTGCAGAGTGCCGTCTGTTGTTTGCTCCAGGCACCCTAACTTTTGCATACAGTAACAGAAACCATTGTGTTTTACATCCCGAATTAGTCTCTGAAATGAAATTAATAAAAAAGGAACTTGCTTTGTCAATTGGAACAGAGGTCTTATTATGCTCCTATAGGAGCTTTCTGCATTACTTTTGCCCTGCTGTAAGCTACCACCTGCTTTTAACAGTTTCGAAGAAGACAACTACTTAACTATTTACACCATGAATATTTACGTAAGAAATAATGAATATAAATTAGATGATATGTTTTTATATTCGCATATGAACACAGGGATATATGCCCATGGCAGAGACCGAATTATCTGATTTCGATTATCCCATAAGCAAACAGAGTAAACCCTGATGAGACGATACAGCTGGTTTATAATGGTTTACATGAACACAATATAGTTTGGCAATGACAGAAACTGTACAATCAGATCTATCTAATTCCATAAACAAATTGGACAGCTCCTACAGAAACCGTCTGATCTAGGTCTACTCTGTTTTCAAATGCATCAAATGCGTCTGTATGAGTAAAAAGTTAAAGATCAGTTTAAAAACTTTAAATAGTATATGGTGAGGTTAAACTCATCGCCCTGAACTATTTTTCGTCTAATTAGCCCGTTGTTATACTTTCGTTAATTTTCGTAGTTTATTTACACAACTGTTAACTGTAGCACGTAAAAAAAAATTGATGGACTGCACGTCTTCATTGTGTAGCAAACGTCATATTTACAAATGTCGAGCAAAACATCTACCATGCAGTAAGATTTAACCATTTACTCAATAAATTCGCATTACTACGCATATTCTGTTTGCTTCAGATATAATATATACATTGTATATGATTCTACATTTTCAGCCATGGCGCAAAGTTCCTGTGCCACTGGTGTGAAATCTAATTGATATTCATGATGTCCTTATTTCTTATATGAATATTCATTGAGTAAAGGGTTACGTCTTCATCTACAGTGTTACCTGGTCTGGTTCTCTCCAGTTTTCAATGCTGGGACCCGAGTCCAGTTGTTATCCGGGACATTCTGTGCTAGATGTGAATGGAAGTAAAGGCTAACCTGGCTTTTGAACGCACATATTCTGTGTGAAAAGAGCGATATATAAATGTGGTATAATAATAAATGTGGTATAATAATAATTAAGCGATCATTAAAAAGAGGTCTAAATCTGGGTCATTAAGACAGTTGATAGCTTAATCCAGGACGAAAGTAATGCAGAAATCTCCTATTGGAGCTCTCTGTTTTACTTTTGTCCTGCACTGAGCAACCATCTGCCTTTTAACCCATTCCCTTATATTGACGCCTGTTGACGCCTCTGTAAAGGTCACTTTTTGAAACCATTGTGATAAATAGAGCATTTGCTCCATAGGAGCAAATGCTCTATTTATCACAATGGTTTCAGAACTACAAAATTCTAAAATTTTCCTTTCTCAGTTAATGCTCCTTTTCGGTACATTTATTCAAAGAGGTTGAATCTAAAAATAGCATATCAGGGAATGTGTTAAGACTCTTGAGTTCAATAGACGAATATCCGTTTAACACTTTCTTCCATAATATACTTTCTTCCTTTCTATGCCTTTGCAAACAGAGAAGACCTACAGGAGCCATCTGATTAGGGTCTTTCCTGCTTGCTTATGATATATTTACAGATATGATTCTACACGTTCTACCAGACAGGTTCTACTGCACTGGGTATTTTGTGCTTGAATACAGAAAATGTACAGAATTAGAAAGGTACATGTAGTTACTTAAACCGTTCCTTCATACAAACGCTTATTAATGCCTTTGCAAACAGAGTATACTTACACCAGACGGCTCTTGTATGAACCGTCTATTCAATGTCATTATAAAATCAGCTAATAAATATTCATGATGCCATCATGTCTAACACGAATATTCGTCAGGGAAAGGGTTAATCCGTGCACATCAGTCTGATATGGTCAATAGAGTAAAACCCCATTTAACCCTCTCCTTCATATAAACGCATTTTCACGCATTTGCATACAGAGTAGACCTAGATCAGGCGGCTCCTATAGAAGCCGTCTGATCAGGGTCTGCTCTGTTTGCTAATGGAATTTGTTAAACCTGCTTCTTTAGTTTCTAAAACGGCTACAATATTACACCTTCCATGTTTCATTATAACTACATGTATGTTATCTATGAATATTCAGTAGGTATTGAAAATTGGACTAAATAGAAAAATAAATCCACCGCTTTGTGAATAAACATATGACTTGTGTCTTTAACCCTTTCCCTGTTCTACATTTATTCTAAATTTCATTACCTACTGAATATTCATGGTAATTAGTTACAGCGAAAACTTGAAAATGGAGCATTATAGCCAATTTATAAAGTAAAGAACATATCTTTAAAATTCCATTAGCATACAGAGCAGATCCTGATCAGACGCCTCCTATAGGAACCATCTGATATGGGTCTACACTGTTTTAGAGGTTTTAAAAGAGCATCCATGAAGGCGAACCAATTTACCGCAACCCAACTGGAAGGCTTCCTTGCATGAAACATTCGAAATGTCCGGCCGGGATTCGAACCACAATGACTAGGGTATATTTGATTGTAAGTGAATGACTCTAACCACTGGGCCAAGAGAGCACATTGTCGAAACTTTAACCCTTTCCCTGATATTGACGACTTTTGACTACTCTGCAAAAGTCACTTTGTGAAACCATTGTAATAAATAGAGCATTTGCTCCTGTAGGAGCAAATGTTCTATTTATCACAATGGTTTCAAACTACAAAATTCTAAAAAAAATCCTTTTCTCTAGTTAATGCTCCTATTCGGTAGATTTATTCAAAGAGGTTGTATCTAAAAATAGCCTATGAGGGAATGGGTTAATCATTGATCTGTATGAACCGAGTATATAAAACCATTGCAAACAGTGTAAACCCAGATCAAAGGGCTCCTGAGGGAGCCCTTTGATCAGGGTCTGCACAGTTTGTCATAAACATGATTTTATTTCACTTTGTTTACATAATTATATAGATTTTTTTAAAACAAATACATGTATGACAAAAAAGGTCGCCGTTATTCCAAGAAAGCAGAACACAACGTTTTGAATGTTTAGATAGCAATTACTTAGCGAGATCGCGAGCATTTGACTAAGCTTGTAAATATGCAGGTATAAAGAAGAAAAATCTACATCAATAGCATAGTTTTACTTTCAACCTAAACAGAGTGTTTGTGATGTTGAGTCTAGACGAAACCTACTCTCCTGGAATCAAAGACAAGACAGACCAACATAACATGAAATAACCCAAGAGAACGGTGTGAATAAACGACCTTTAACAAAATATATTCTACATAGTTCAATCAATGTCTTGTTGTTGAAAGTTTGCTTCATGGTCACAAGGCGTTCATTTAAACTCCCATCTCTCTCTCGCTCTCTCTCTCTCTCTCTCTCTCTCTCTCTCTCTCTCTCTCGCCTCTCTCTCTCTCTCTCTCTCTCGCATCTCTCTCTCTCTCTCTGTATGTCTCTGTCTCTCTCTGCATGTCTCTGTTCTTCTTTGTCCTTGGCTCTCTATTCTCGATTTCTCTCTGTCTCTCTGTATATCTATCTGTCTGTCTCTATCTTTGTTTTTCTTTGTCATTGTCCGTCTCTCTCTTCCCTATCTCTATCTCTCTTTGTCTCTCTGTTTCTCTGTCTCCGTCTGTGTGTGTGTGTGTGTGTGTGTGTGTGTGTCTCTGTGTGTGTATGTTTCTGTTTATTTTTGTTTCTCTCTCTCTCTCTCTCTCTCTCTCACTCTCTCTCTCTCTCTCTCTTTCTGATCTATGTCCCGCTCTTTCCGTCTTGTACCGAATGATTGAACAACTATTGGACTGCAGGCGACAATTAGAAATTTGGCGCCGAAAGAGTTAATATTTCAAATTGATGTTACGCACGCGCGTAATGTGTATCGCTAGCTATGCCACTGGTAATGGTCAGTGTATGGAAACAGATCAGTAGGTTAACGGATCGAACATGAAGCCACGGCATACCAGTAAGTCAAAGACACGAATTACAATGTAACAGCAAAGGTATCTCAAATAATACTTAACAGGATATCTGTTAATAGATAAATTAACAAGAAGGTTTTCGAGAAAAGCTTCGTATTATTTATATCATGAGTGTGGCAGTTTATGGCACTTACAGGTCATTTTGATAAAATAGTTATCAGGTTTTCATGAAAAGTTCCCCTATCCACGTATTAGATAATTATGAGAGATATTAACCATTTCCCTCATTTAAACGTGTTCTCACGCATCTGCAAACAGAGTAGACCCAGATCAGGGTCTGCTCTGTTTGCTAATGGATTTTGATAGATTTGTTTCTTTGCTTTCTAAAATGTTTGCAATGTTCTACCTTCCATATTTCTTAATAACTAGTGTGTCCATGAATATTCAGTAAGTATTGAAATAGTAGAAACAAGCATATCTTATTCAATAATCAAACATAAATATCCTGATCCTTGGTCTATTCTATTTTCGAGTACGTTAAAAGACATATACGTAGGGCTAATGGTTAAGAATGTTATACAATAGAACCTCTCTATAACGGTCACTAAATTGTATTAATTAGTATCTGAAACAACGGAAAGTACGCAATCTTAACCATTTACCCCTTAAATATTAATTTAAGAATGTGTTTCCTCATGAATATTCATGGACTTAATTTTATTAATTACACATTAACAAGGAACTTGTTGGCTGTGACAGAAACTTCAGAATCAGATCTATATCATTCTATAGATAGGAGCTGTCTGATCTGGGTCTACTCTGTTTGCAAAGGTGCAAATGTCTGCTATATGAGGGAAAGGGTTAACACTTGTGACACAGTCTGGGCGTTCACCTACTGGATCGATACTGTTTGGATTTCATATAGTGACTAACTGATATGAAATGGACATGCTTCGGTGAAACGTGCACAGCTGAAAGCCACAGCATCTGGTACAGTGGAGATCCAACAAAACACTACAGTGGCATTGCATTAACTGTGCAGAAAATTGTCAACAGCGTCTTATCAGCCACACTAATCTCACGAGGGCTCATCTTTCTTTATATCTGTTAACCCTTTCTTCCCTCATATAAACGCATTTTCACACTTTTGCATACAGAGTAGACCCAGATCAGACGGCTCCTGTAGAAGCCGTCTGATCAGGATCTGTTCCGTTTGCTTAAGAAATTATAATAGAGGATCTGACTTTTCAGTTCCTACCAAATACAAACAAATTCTGTATACATATATCATTATAAACATTCAGCTAATATCGAGGGTTTGGTGCAAAACTATACTAACTCCTTCACTTTGTGAAGGAGTTAGAATAGTTTTGCACCAAGCCCTCGATATATGCTCATTACATTATTATTTCCCACATGGATACTGAACAGGGAAACGTGCAGTAGAAATTCCTCTAAAACACACATTTCTATATGAGTAAACATAAGAATTATGTGTCTTTAAAAGCAGGGGGTTGCTTAAATGCAGGACGAAAGCAATATAGAAAGCTCCTATAGGAGTTTTCTTCATACCTTATTCCTGCATAAAGCTTTGATATGTCTTCAACAGTTCCACTGATAGAAACGTCTTTTCATGCCTTTTCAAACAGAGAAGACTCGGACCAGACGGCTCTTGTAGGAACTGTCTGATCAGGGTCTGCTCTGTTTGCTTCTTAGATAATACAGCACTGGTCATCTTCGATTTCTGCCATTGTCAAAAAAGTAGTTATGTTAATATGTTATGGATACAATATTAGTTAATTAATATGCATATAGTCACTATTTTACATTAATATTCATGAGATAAAAGTTAAGACCATGGATTAGGCCGCTCTTTGGTGATCGCTTTAGATCGTCTTTCCTGTACACCATGTCTATTATCCAGGTATACGCCCACCATAGTGAGAAAGATGCGAGTTTGTGAAAAGTTGGAAACAATACAGAAAAACCCCTCTAAACCGGAATTCTAGTTGAAAAGAATTAGATACTTTTAGGCAGGTGGCTGCTTAATGCAGAGTGAAAGTCATAGAGAGAGCTTTCTGCATAACTTTCATCATGCATTAAGCTGCCATCTGTCTACATTACCGATACTTATACTAAATTGAACGTCTGATTTAGAGGTGTTTTACTATACTTGTTGATATATATATGCTCTTTATACAAAGAGTCAGGAGTTCCAATGATGGTCCTAATGCACACCAGAAGTAGGTAAATTTGGAATAGGCGAAATTATTGAGAGAGGAACCTGCTATATGTCATCTACCAAACACCCTCCATCCCTCGGGGACTAGTTAGTAGTTATTGACCAAATATAGTACGTTTTGGAAAACAAAAGGTCATAAATATGGTGTCCCATTTCTTTATCGTACTAAACATTAACACGTAGTTTCAAACCTTTTTTCAACTTTTTTTATTAATCCATAACGCACTAACGCACGCACGGACATCATCACGCCCCCTCTCCAGTCCTCGACGGGGGATAATAGATAGTTTGGTACAAGAAAATGGTGACTAGTTGACAGAGTAAAAGAAATGCGGTGAACAAAATCATTTGCGGAAACGATATAAATTTGTTTTATGGCAGAACCAACTGTGCGATTCTTTTTTTCAAAATGATCTCGTCCAATATGTTCATGGTTGGATAAACTGGACTGGATCAAGGTCACACACTGATCTAATGGTACCTTGGTCATGGGTGGTTAATTTATTAACCATTTCCCCCATTTAATATTAATGTTACAAATTATTATTAGCTGAATTTTATAATTGCATATGTGCACTTCATTTTTTTTTTATATTGGTAGAGACTTTTGTGTCAGATATACGTGTAGATGTATTACATTTTCATTAGCAAGCATGGCAGACTCAGATCATACGGCTCCTACAGTAGCCGTCTGATCTGGGTCTTCTCTGTTTGCAAATGAGTGGAAAAGCATTTGTAGGAAAATGTTAAATAAAAGGATTTTGAAAGAGAGGCACTGTTTTGTGCAAAATAACTAAAAGTATTTGCGAGTTGGAATTGTTTGTTTCTTCTCTTGGCCAATCAATTATGACTTATTAGTCTATGGAGGCTGATTATTTTAGAGTTGACTTCACGGACCAATACAAATACCGACCATCTCCGAGTAATCCAAGTGATTGAAAACCGTTTAATTTAATCCCTTTAAAACTAATAAAATACGTGTGCAAACCATGCCGTTTGTTTCTATTCTAAAAGTACATTTTATTACAATTTCTTTCAAAACAACTTTATCTATGTGTCAAACAGTTTGAACCCTGGTGAGACACAGAGTTATTCGGCGACATATCTGGATCGGAACTATTTACAAGGATACTCAAAAGGTGGACCATCGTGTTGAAAGGGTTAAATTGTCCTCCAGTAATTCAGTCCAATTTCAAAGACGAAAAGAGTTCGTATTTGCAGAACAGCGCTGTGCTTGACAGCGTGTAAATTGACAGTCCTCTAAAGGCTTGTTAATCCTTGCCATGCCGTGAAAAAAACATTGTCCTCTCAAATTTGGATGTGTTGCAATTTTTACCACTTCTGATTTGACCGAGCTTTTGAAAAACTACTGACCGAGTATCAAACAGCTTGGGTCCTGGTGAGACGCCGAGTTACTCGGCGTCTCACCAGGATCCAAGCTGTTTGCACATGCAAGGCAGATACTGTAGAGCGGGATAAGGGTTAAAAAATTTACAGAATAACAAGAACGCGAAATAGTTATTAACGAATACTCATTTAAAACCGGGATGCGAAAATGTTAAGTGCGCTTTTATCTTAAAAGGGGAAATTGAAATATGAGAGAATTGTCAATCCCTTATTTGACATTGGTGTAGTTTGAATTGTGAAAGAGATAGGAAATGTGGAAATGCAGTCATTAAACCCGTCAAGTGTTGCAAGATAACTGACCCAGTCTCATTATAACCGGTGCTCGTGAATACAACTGTTTTGTAAGAAGCAACGGAACCAAGAATGATTGCGTTTTAACATACTGGAAACTTATTCTAGAGCGATCACCATTAGGAAACCTGTTTGGGCGTTGCAAACCAGGGATGAATTAACCTTTGAATGCTGATTTTTCAAAGAGGAATGGTACATCATTGTTTAAACGTTAAAGATTAAAGAATCCTGTTCGTATGGAATGTTATAATTTGCGAGAGGATTTTGAATAGCAAACGTTGTGGACTCTGATCAGAGTTTTTTTTATAGCAACCATCTTATCTGAGTTTACATTGTTTACAAATGTTAGTACATCCGTTTCTCGCACTGAAAGGGTTAATAGCCAATATCCTTGATAATTAAGGCCGACTGGTCTCATAAGCACTAAAGTGCAATTTTATTGTTGAACATATGTTCAACACATATGTTTTCTTTACGAAATACTTCAATCATTATCGGTCAACATTGATTGCTTCTGCTTCACTAGAAGGACACACATCAGCGCTTGAGAAACAAAATATTTTGTTTTACAAATGAAATATAGTAGAACTTGTCTTAACCGATCTTCAATAAAGAGCTCTAATTATAGGTCTGTAGGACGGGTAGTAGCTTAATGCAGGTCAAAATAAGGCAAAAGGCCCCTATCAGAGCCTTTTGTATATATAATTTTGCCCTGCATTAAGCAACCACCTGCTTTTTAAGATTTCTGCGTTCAGTCAATCCAAAGTGGCTTAAAACCGATTCTACTGTACTGTTACTCCACGACATTTTAATTAAAATACACCACTGTTGACGCCTTTGTAAACAGATTAGACCCAGATCAGACGGTCCCTGTAATAGGTGTGTGACCAGGGCCTACTCTGTTTGTTTATGGGGTTATTTGCATATAAATCTTGCCAGATACATGTACATATGTATGTATATGTCTCTGAGCTGACTCTACAGTTTCTGCCATTGCCAAACATTCATGTGTCCATGACATTATAAAAACCCACCCAATAGATTTTCATGATGTCATTATTTCTTACATGGATATTTATCAGGTGACGGGTTTAGTTATGGTGATACCTAATTTTAGTCGTTTCATTCTTTGTCAATATTCTTTTATCATCCGAACCTAAATCAATAATGACGCCTCTGTAAAAGTCAATTTTTGAAATCATTGTGATAAATAGAACATTTGCTATATAAGAGCAAATGCTCTATTTATCAACATAATTTCAAAACTACACAATTCAAAAATGTTCCTTTTCTCTAGTAAATGCTCATTTTCGGTAGATTTATCAAGGAGGCTGGGTCTAAAGATAGCCTGTGAGGGAATGGGTTTAGTAACCTTATGAAAGGTTCAGCAAGAGAAATGCCATTCAGCTAAATCGTAGTTCACTGACTGTCTTCGTGACGGAGTAATGACTTGAAATCCTAACGTGCAAGACTGAATCCATCAAATATGGCGAGTTCGTTTAAAGACTCTAAAAGGACAAGCATGAATACGAATCCTAGAAATGTACATTCCATCCAGTGCAAACTTACTGGTGGTCACAATTGATCGATTTCACCGTTTTCTCCATAAATAGGCCTTTACAAACGGAGTAGACCTAGATCACACGGTTCCTATAGAAGCCGCCGCTCTGTTTGTTTATAGACATATATATATAGAGATATAATAATAAAGCTTCTGCCAGGATTAAAACATTTATGTGTCCATACGTCAGTGTCAAAATCAACTCATTAATATTCATAATGTCATTATTTCTTACATGAATAATTATGGAGTAAAGGGTTAATGAAATATTACGCGAAAAGGCTTCTCTTGTTGCAAATAACGCGTAACCTACTGAACAATGTTCCAGATGATTTCAATAGGCTTCATCTATCACCAATCATTCTTATTATCCCCTTATTTGATAATCCCACCTGTCCATGCCATTTTACACCTTTGCAAACAGAACAGTAACAGACCAGACAGCTCCTGTAGGAACCGTCTGATTAGAGTGTGTTCCGTTTGCTCTATATATTTCAGATCTGACTCAATACTGTTCGCTATTGCAACAACTTTTTTTTTTATACATTTGTACTACAAAAAATTAAATCAATGAATATTCATAATGGGTGGAGTCTTGCATAAATACTCATCTAGCAAACGGTTATATTTTTTAATAGAGATTCTTAATTGTCGCAGTAGCTTCATTTTCAACCAACGCGACAGAAATCCAATTTCGTGTAGAAAAGAACAAGTAACACCGACTACTGAACAGTATTCCTGTTATTTAAATACAATAAAGTCTCGCTAATAAAACCACTCAAAAAGAAGTCTTAATTCTGGATTTTTAAAACAGGTGATAGCTTAATGCAGGACAGAATTGATACAAAAAGCTGCCGTAGGAGCTTTTTGTATAAATTTTGCCCTGTATTAAGCAACCACCTGCTTTTAAAGTTTACTATGTTAATTAATCATGTGGTGGCTTTAGTGAAACACTGCTGTACACATCACCAATCGGATACCTGTTACAGTAAAACCCTTCTAAAGCGACCGTCCCAAAGATGTATACTTTTGGGTCGTAGAGACAGGTTGTAGCTTAATGCAGGACGAAAGTTGTGGAGAAAGCTCCCATAGGAGTATACAACGCTACATGTGTCGTAATCGCATGTTTCATGATGCAACGTAATTGTCGCCCTCTTGGCGATGTTTCAGCTTGCTTTACCAAGTTGTAAATTTTGTACATGTATCAGTTTATAACGTTACAAAATAAAGTTTGCACGAAGGTAAAAGTAAATACTAGTACCTCTTAACCCTTTATTCCATGAATATTCATGTAAGAATTAACGACATTATGAATATTAATTAGATCAATTGTCATATGTAATAATACATGAGCACATAATAGAAACTGTAGAATCATACAGTAAAACCTCGCTATAACGGCCACTAAATTGTGTTTATTAGCTGGTAAATAGGGCAGGTGGCTGCTTCAAGCAAGGTGAAAGTAAAGCAGAACGCTCCTATAGGAGCGTTTTGTTTTACTTTCACCTTGCTTTAAGCAGTCACCTGCCTTTAACACAAAATACTTGATGTAATTTAGTTGCCGTTATAGAGAGGTTTTATTGTATCTACAAATGTATATTATATCATCAGCAAATAGAGTAGACCCAGATCAGACGGTTCCTATAGGAGCCGCCTGATCTGGGTCTACTTAATTTGCAAAGGCGTAGAAATGCGTACTTACAAAGTAAAGGGTTTTGGTACAGTGAAACCTCTAGAAGCCTAACTTCTAGTAAAGGTGAATTTAGATAGCTTTAACAGGCGGTTGCTCAATGCAGAGTGAAACACATGCAGACAGATCCTAAGCAGCAACATACTTTAAGCCTTCTCTTGCTGAATTTTAAAATACATTTCTCCTTCTTTATCCATGTCCTGTTGTATAATTACATAATTATATCTTCACTGTGTACAAGTATTTCGCTGTGCAATCACTGCTGTGGAGTGCACTGGTTGCACAATCAACTTGTAAATAGTGCAGACCCTGGTGAGACAGCTCCTGCAGGAGCTGTCTCGTCTGGGTCTTCACTATTTACAGGTAGGTATATTGACGTGAATAGCAAGCGAAGGGTTAAAGACGCGCCATGTTTATAAAGTCGTTGAATAGTCGGTACTGGGGGTTCTAAAGTAGTTTTATTACAGTCAAAACTCGATACATTTGTACTTAGAAATTTTAGGACAGGTGATTGCTTAATGCGGGGTGAAAGCCATGCAGAAAGTCGCTCTAGGAGTTTTCTGCATGACTTTCACCCTGCATTAAGCTACCACCTGTCCTAAAGACTGATAATACCGGTAATATTTGTCTTAGTGTTCGGACTATCAGGATGTTACTGTACATAACTGACAATGCAAATTGTATATGTCAAAATACAGTAAAAACCCTCTAAAATTAAGTCTAATTTTAGGTCTTAAAGGCAGGTGGTAGCTAAATGCATAACGTTGTACATGTGCCTGGCATTAAGCAATCACCTGGTTTTGATTATAGACACGTATGTTTTTTCGTAAAGCGGTCGTATTAGAGGATTTTAATTTATTCCTAACAGCTGCGATAAGTCAACTATATCAACTCTCTTGCAGAAAACAATAGCAACAACAAACACTTCAAAGTCGAACCACTGAAACCCCTTTCTGTTCATTTCAGTAGATACCATCTATCACCCGGGTCATGCCAAATACTGTAACCCTTACAATGGTGAATACTCAAAGTGGAATGGCCCATCACTGTTTAATGTATATAGTCCATTCAGTTTGAAAGGAGGACAGACAGTGCATGTTCTCCTATAGGAGCCCTCTTATCTGCAGGGTCTCCACTGTTTGCAAATGCCAATACACTTCTTTCGGGCATTAACCATTTCCACCATAAATACGCCTGTCCATGCCTTTGGAAACAGAGTAGATCCATATCAGGGTCTGCTACGTTTGCTTAAGATATAATATAGATATGATTCTACAGTTTCTGTCAGGGTAAAACAATCATGTGCCCATGTGCTATTATTACAAATCAACCTAATTAATATTCAAGGCGTCATTATGCTTGCATATATATTCATGGAGGAAGGTGTTAAAAGATCCTGGTCTGCTCTGTTCGCTTACTGAGTTATATACATGTATGTTTGATTCCACAGTTTCTGCCATGGCCCAGTATTCCTGTGTTCATGTGTCATTGTAAATGTAAAATTCAACTAATAGATAACTATTTTGTCATTATTTGTTTTCCTTCATATAAATGCCTTCTGACGCCTTGGCAAACAGAGTAGATCCAGATCAGACGGCTCTTGTAGGAACCGTCGGATCAGGGTCTGTTCTGTTTGCTTATGGCATAATTTAGATCTGATTATGTCGTTCAGTTTCTGCCTGAGCAAACATTTCCTGTATTTTCATATGCCATTATAAAAAGATCTAATTAATATTCATTATGCCAATTATTTCTTATAGAAGTTTCTTGTCAGAACCCCTCGGCGATTACCGCTAATGCTACACTTTGTCGGAAATAGACGAAAAAATCCGATTGTATCCGAATCCCCCATTCCGATGAGTCCATTAGCTCTAGATAGATAGCAAAACACGAACATTTAACACTTTCGGCGCCAATGTCGCCTGTTGGCACCATTGAAAACAGTGCAGTCCCAGGTCAGATGCCGCCTTTCATTTTTTAGCCCAAGCATACAGGTTTTTAAAAACAAATGTTTTACTAATATACCTTTATTATTTAGTTTAGAATTATATTTAATATGAAATTATTATTGCAGACGACACTTTTAAATTTGGCGCCACAAGAGTTAACCTATAAATGAATGCTGGCCACGCATGCGCTGACATTTGCAAACAGTGTAAACCCTGATCAGATAGCTCCTGGCGGACCCCCTGGTCAGGGTCTACACTTTTTTCTATTCAACATCATCTTTCGCACTGAGTGGACACTATAGTTAAGCAATAATGGACAATTTCACTCAGAAAGTTTAGCGTTGAAAGGGTTTACCTGCTGAAAAAGGTTTTAAAATTCACCACTGAAGAAAATGAGTTTTATGACAAACAGTGCAGATCCTGATTAAAGGATTCTTCGAGGATCACTCTTTTGGTCTACGCTGCTTGCAAAGGTTTTAGATACAGTGAACACTAGATAGTGTTCGAACACTCAAATGCGTTCCATTATTGATCTTTAACACATGTGGTAGCTTAATGCAGGATGAAAGTCATGCAGAAAGCTCCTCTAGGAGCTTTCTGTATGACTTTCATCCTGAATTTAAGCAGCCACCTGTCTACAAAGACATAAATTCTTCATTACTAAATTTAAGTATCGAGTTTTTACTTTAGGCTACTTGGTTCCTGTATTTCAAGTGTTAACCCTTCTCTTGCTGAATTTTAAAATACATTTCTCCTTCTTTACCCATGCCCTGTTGTATAATTACATATATCTTCACTGTGTACAAGAATTGTGTTGTGCAATCACTGCTGTGGAGTGCACTGGTTGCACAATCAACTTGTAAATAGTGCAGACCCTGATGAGACATCTCCTGTCTCATCTGGGTCTTCACTATTTACAGGTAGGTATATTGTCGTGAATAGCAAGTGATGAGTTAATAACCAAGCCTTCTCTCGACATGCACATGTAAATGAATAATCCGTTCCCATACATGTAAAGGTCTAACTAAAGTTTTACATAACGTTTCAAACTTTCGCACGCTACGAGAGAGTCCATGAATACACGTGTGCAAACAGCTTGGATCCAGATCAGACGCAGAGTAATTCGGTGTCTCGTCAAAATCCAAACTGCTCGACTCCCTGTTGTATTTTTTTTCTAGAACTGACAAATGCCTTGATTTTGTTTTACATATACTAAGGATGAATACTCGTTTTTAACATGTCAATTTATAACAACCATTATACAACCATGTTTGACTGTTAAATGTAACCTGGCTTACATTTTGCTAACAGCAAGCATTCATATGAAACAGATAGGCAGACAAACAGAGACTGAGATGTGGAGGAAGCGACAGATGAGTGGACAAAAGGGGAGTTCAGAGAGAAGTTTGTAAATGATATACATGTATGTAGTAGTTCCGTTCGTGCGGACTGAAAACCGGGTGCAACGAAAATTAACTCCTTGGTTCAGAGTCTGCATAAACAGCATAGTCTGCATAATCACCAGTACCACATGAACGACATAGTCCCAGTCTTTGATTTGCTGGTTCATTGACCCTTTACACCATGAATATTTCAGAAATAATGACTGTTTATTAGCTGAAGTTTAATATTCAATTTTGAACAACAGAACTTTTACCATGGAAGAAACTGTAGAATCAGATATATTATTATTTCATAAGCAAACAGATCAGACAGGCATGGTCCGATTCTGGTCGAATTTGTTTTGCAAAGGCATTACAATATGAGTATGTATGGTGTTAATTCCCCACTCTTTCGCTGCTGTTTGAGAATATTTGATCATCTGTGTACATAAACAGTTCATGGTCCAAGGTTATAAAACATGTGAGTCTGAGTCTGAGATCATTCTCAAGTATCTGATTGGTCAGATGCTTGAGAATGATCTCAGACTCAGGCAAAAAGTTTTATAACCTCGAAGCCGGGTCAAGATGACTCGGTGTCTCAGCAGGATCCAAACTGTGTCAGCGAAATTTAAATGGTGCGTCCAATGTAGAGCACTGATACACACAAATTTTAAATGATCTGGGTCTAAACTGTTTGCATATGTTCGCAGTTCCAGTGAAGCTAGATATACATGATTTACGGTGGACTCGTTGTTATGCTGAGAAACTAGGATTTAACTTTTTTGTCCATAGATATATACGCATTTCTACCATGTTTGCAAACAGAGTAGACTCCTATAGGAGTCGTCTGGTCAGGGTCTGCTCTGTTTGCTTTTGAAATTAGATAGATATGATTCTACAGTGTCTGTCATGTCCAAAAATCCAGTGTTCGTGTGCTATTATAACACTTAATCTAATTATATTCATGATGTCATGATTTCTTACATGAATATTCACGGAGTAAAGGATTAAGATACGTACTGTATCACACCTCTACGGAGCTGTAGATAAGGGGCGTATGCTATAAGGCAGAGATATATACATACATGTATGTATATGTCTCTGACAGAGGAAATCTCACCTTTTTTTTGTTTCTGTGCCAAACCCTAGTTTGCCGCTACTCGTTAGAACCGTATCGGAAAGGCGATTCTGATGAGTAGCATCAAGATAGGGTTCGGTGGAGAAATAGGCGAACTTACAGCTCAGTATGGTTCTTATCTGGTACATGATCTCTGTTTCAGAACTCGGACTCCATACCAGCGTAGGGACTTGAAAATAATATGCGGCTGGTCAGATTCAATATATTGATAGGAAATCATTTGCCAAAAGAGATGTCAACACAACTAATGTACAACGAATGTCAAAGCTGACATCATGTTCTTGAGTTTACACATGTAGTACTAAATATGTCGAAAACGAATCAAAGTCATTGCAACATTAGATTTCCCCCAACTTAAGTAGTTTAAACAAAGTTTGCGAAAACACTTCTGCATTTGTGTTTACTTTTTAAAGCATAACCCAGATCACACGACTGTAAATTAACATATCACCAACATCAAAGGGTTTAAAGGGGGATAATTTGACCCAGTTTTAGTCATTACTCATAAAACACAAATCCGCTCGTATCAAACTCCCTTTGCGAAACAGATCCTTAACGGAATCTGAAAAAGTAACATGCTGGCATATAAATTCATTTTGCAACTACACAGATGCTTAATTATAAAGACAGATAATATGTACTGATTTATAATAATGTGTACGCGCCTATTTTCAATGTTGTTTTCTAAGAGTTCAAAGGGAAGGCTCCGGTGGGGGCGTGTAATGTATTAATGTCCGTCGTTCGTGTGTAAATTAGTATATTTTAGTAGCTTCTATGCTGCATAATTGGTCGTATTCTGTGCGATATAATTTTCTCGAGCATATTTAACTTTAACAAACTATTACATATCTATTTCAGACAAAGAATGACTTGAAATCAGACGATATCAGTCGCGTATAACGCGTAAAAAACAAAGTCTTTGATCTACTTTGATGTCTCGAACGTTCTCCCGCCTTAGGCCTCGAACAATTACGTGTGACTTGTAAAACCCTTAGCGATTGGTCAGTTCACCAAGTGCTCGCTGCCAATTGGGCAATTGAATACTGAATGTCTTCACAGAGTATTTTCATGGCGGATTCAAAACGTGTGTGTTGAGGTCTGTGTTTTTGTGCAAAAAATATCAACAAAATCGTTACTTATGACAATGCCGCATGTGAATTCCGGCGGCACCGACGATTTCTATTCTAGTGATGAAGTTAAAGTTTATCAACATGAAGGAGAGGAAGAGAACGAGAAAAGATCGTCGGAAAATCTGTCGGAGGATAAGTATGGACTGGTTACTGAGACAGAGGAGGTGAGATCATCACGGATTTCTTTGATGTTTTTGTTGATAAATTTGAGCATGTTCGCGAGCCTGTGTCTGCTTAAACCGTCTCTGTTTCATTGCTACAGTTGGCATTTTCATTAAAAGTGTGGACATTCTCAAAAACTTCAATTTATGTTTGCAGGATAAAGGCACGTACACAGGAAACAAGTCGGATCGGCGAACCGAGGACGGTAAGTTGTTTGACTTCCAACATCAAAGGATTTCGCTCAAGTTTTAAATTGGGGGGCATAGCAGCATATCTCGAATTGGCTCACCCCCTTGTGTAATCTGATGCCCCTGAGCCCGTGTGTTTTCATTTCGCCATTGGATGTTTGTTTACACGCGGTTTATAGGTTCGCCTAGTGGATGCATATCAAAGTATGTATGTAGACAGCGTTGTGAATGAAGTGAAAGTGTTAACACTACAAAGTAGTGTTTCTCTTTGTCCAAGTCACGGTTGAAATGTGCTATGTATTAAGCAATGCCTAATAGAGGCGACTGTGTACAATATTGTAGGTTCGCTTCCCCATTGTTGGTCATCATGATCAAATATCCTCTTTCAATGGAATGTAACAGTTATCGTTATGAAGTTGACATACGATACCCTTCTTCTCAATACGTTGTCAGATCAACTCATGGTGCGGAACAAGTGATCTGCTCAGAGCATTTGTTTACTCTTATCAACTCATCAAGAGAAGATTAAAAAGAATGTTTTAAAAGACCACGCACAATTAAAGGTCATTTGTAAGCTATTGTTTTAAAGGGTTGCCTCATTACCAGGGTTGTAATATCATCATGTCCTAGACCCCGTGTGATTACATTGATACTTTTCAATAATTTGATCAGATGAAAAAATAGTTGAAAAATGATTTTGAATATGTATATGTTGACGATGTTGCCCTGATATCTTGCTTTCAAATACCTCGTGAGTAGTTTGATGATGAACTACTGCAAGATGACCTGTGTAGTATTATGGTGGGGGTTAGTTTATTGGCTAAGATTTCAAAGTTGCAGCACATTTTACTGAAGCCTTGAAATGTAAACAAACCAGTGTAGACAACACTCATGTACACATTTCTCTCATAGTAACACTTTTGCGTACAGAATAGATCCAGATCAGAAGCTGTAGTAGGAGCTGTCTGATCAGGGTCTGCTCTGTTTAAATGGAAGTATATAGATCTGATCATACAGTTTCTGTCTCCGGCAAAACTTCCCATGCAAATTTTACATTATATAAATTAATTTAATGATTATTCATGGAAGGACAAATTCATACATGAATGTTCATTAGGGAAAGGGTTAAGATCCATGTTTTAATTGCATCTGAAAGATTAGTATTTATATATCTAGTGTAAACAACCAATGATACAAGAAATATAAAATATACATACACAGTTCCTTTAACCCTGACACTCTTAGAGTGAGAAGAGCATTACAAATATTCTCAACTCAATGTGGCAGACTCAGTGGTCATCTGGCTATCTGATCGATAAACATTGTAGCTCATATTAATACAGCCTTGATGGTTATTAGCCTGCACCTGTAGAAAATGCATCTTATAATAAATCCATCAAAGATAAAGCCAGGAATCTGATGTTGGCACTAATAACATGTCTGATCTTTCTCAATGGGGAAATAGATAGAATGGCGATACAGTATGTACATGTGAAACCTTAAACATGCTGAGTAAACTGCTGAGTAAACTGTAACTATCATACAAAAAGCTGCCAAAATTGTAAAAAGGGATTCTTCCTTTGTGTCCATTTGCAAAAACCCCCACAATGTAATCAAGGTATTGAACATATAGTTTCTGCTTAGTTTTATAGCATCTCGGTGGAATCAAATCTTGGGAAATAATTCCAGTAACTGCCAGTAAAAGGTTAACATGTGCAAGGTGATTTATGACGAAGGAGAAGTGGAATGGCAATAGACGGGGGCATATAAGATGTGTAAATTAAACAGTTTTTCAGGAGTAGCTTTTATTTTTCCATGAAATAATTATGTGGCCACACCTTACAAAGAGACACCTAAAGAGTCATTGCATGGAGTTTGGTGGAGACTTGATACACATTTTTATATATGGCAATGGTAGATCATATAAATGGGTAGAATTGGGCAATTGGCAATTTATGAAAACTGCAGAAACCTTGATTTTAATAAGTCAGCTTTTAGTATGCTTAGTTGGCTGCATAATTGTTTTCATAATAGTGGCATAATTATGTAATACATGTACACAGGATGTTTTGGTATTGATGGACTCTGTAGTCAGATGTAATACAAGCAAACTGACACTGATCAGACAGCTTCTGTTAGGAGGTCAGGAGCTGTCTTGATCTGGTTCTACTCTGTCTGGAAACGCATGAAAAAACCTTTATATGACTGATGAGACACTTTTACCACATTAATGTGTATACAACTATTCATGACTTCATGACTGTTAACCCTCTACTCCATGAATATTCATGTAAGAAATAATGACATCATTAATTAATACTAATTAGATTACGTTATAACAGCACATATGAACATAGGATTTTTTGGCCACAACAGAAACTGTAGAATTATATCTATATGATATCATATGCACACAGAGTAGACCCTGATCAGATGGCTGCTGTATTAGGAGCCATCTGATCTGCGTCTTAACTCTGTTTGCAAAGGTAAGGGTTAATAAGTATAATTTGCATGTGAAAAACAAGGACCTATGAAAAAAGGGATTTTTGTAATTTCAGAAACTGTCATCAGATCCTTGTCATTTCACAAGCAGACAGGGTAGGCCCAAATCAGACTACTTTATTTGTTTGATCTTGGTCTACCCAGTTTGCATTGTATTTAAGTATTTATTGAGTTAAGTGTTATAGGAAAATATTATACAGATACTATAATACTAAGGTAGGAATGGATTGCTGAACTATTACCAACACCACAATGAATCAATCAATGATCACTGGATTTGAATTTTCCAACCCAGTCCAATGTCTCTATTTATCACAATGGTTTCAAACTACAAAATTCTAAAATTTTACTTTTCTCTAGTAAATGCTCCTTTTGGGTAGATTCATTCAAAGAGGTTGCGTCTAAAAATAGCCTATGGAGGAATCAGGAATGTGTTAACACCTATGCGAACAAGGTAGATTTAGATTGTAGGAACCGTTCTTGATCTGGGTCGTATGTTCTATTTGCTTTGAAATAATATGATTCTACAGTTTCTGCCAATGGTAAAAAGTCTTGTGTTCATAATGCCGTTATAAAAATTCCATTCATAAATACCCATGATGTCATTATTTTTTACATGAATACTCATGAATATTAAGCTCTGAATCTTTAGTATAGTATCAAAGTTGATCCATACAACTATGCCTTCATTATCAATGAATTGGGTATTTTTGGCTTTTCAAAACTGTTATGTAGGTTCACCACTATTGATATTTAACATTTTGCACACAATCCTGCTACTAATGTACATTGTATATCAGCATAGATTCAATATATGTATATGATACACTTATCTAGGGTTTAACCCTTTACTTCATACATGCACCTTTAAAATAGCACAGTTGCAAACAGAGAAGACACATATCAGAAATCTCCAGACATTAAGTAAGGTTCTGCTGTTTGCTGATCGAATAAAATCTGATTCTACAGATTCTGTCCTGACCCAAAAAGTCCTGTGCCAATATGCCAATTATAAAAGATATGTAATTAGACTACATGGTGTCATGATTTCTTACATGAATATTCATAGAGTAAAGGGATATATTACCCAAAGAATGATCTAAACATATATAAAAGATTGACAAGTGCTAAGTGATAATGTCACAGTTTAACCCTTTTCCTGTTGAATGTTCATGTAAACAATAGAGACACCATGAATATTTATTAGCTGAATTTTTATGATGGCATAATTGTATTACATACTCTTGGTATTGATAGAACTATAGAGTCAGATCTATACTTACAATTCAAAAAGCAAACACAGCAGACCCTGATCAAAAAGCCCCTGCAGGTGCTGTGATCTGGGTCTACTCTTGGTTACAAAAGTAGATCGACTAAACTCATATAACTGATAACATGACTGGAATTTTATCAATTTTGAGTCTCATTATATGAAATTATATTACATCCCTTTACTCAAATATGGGTTTGCCAACAGACTAGACCAAGATCAGACTGCTCCTGAATGGGGCATCTAATCAAGGTCTGCTCTGTTTTCTAATGACATGATTTATCATTTAGATAATTATGTTGCTACAGTTTCTGTCATGACCGAAAATTCCTATTACTATTCCCGATATAATTATTTCTACATGAATATTCGTTTTGATAAAGGGATGTACAAATTAATTAATCTTTTAGACTAACATTTAATGGAATGTAAACAGTATCTGAACAGCATAATTACCATAATTATTTGATCAGACAAATGTATGCAATACTCTCAGAAACAGTTTGATCAGGGTTCCTACACTACTTGCTTCTTCGTTAGTTTCAATTAAAGTTATCAAAACAGTATCAAATTTATTTAAAACCAATTTCCGCATATCAACGACTTTTTACGCTTCTGTCAAAGTTAAACAGAGAAACCATCGTGATAAATAGAGCATTTGCTCCTGAGGAGCAAATGCTCTATTATAATTTATCACAATGGTTTCAAAATTACACAATTCTGAAAATTTCCTTTTCTCTAGTAAGTCAGGTCCTTTTTAGTAGATTTAATCAAAGAGGTTGGAAGATCTAAAAATAGCCTGTACGGGAAAGGGTTAATTCAGCTTAACAAAGATGGGAGATCTGTGTCTGAGTATTTAGACTAATTATGGTAACTTAACTCTTTCCCTTATGCTGAAAAGTCTTTTCATGTCCTTGCAAACAGAGTAGACCGAGATCGGAATTGCTTTGACATATTACATAATCAAATCTTAACCCTTCGCTTGCTATTCGCGTCAATATACCTACCTGTAAATAGTGAGGAGCCAGATGAGACAGCTTTTGTAGGAGCTGTCTCATCAGGGTCTGCACTATTTACAAGTTAATTGTGCAACTAATGCACTCTAAAGCAGTGATTGCACAGCGAAATACTTGTACATGTGGTGAAGATATATGTAATTATACAACAGGGCATGGGTAAAGAAGGAGAAATGTATTTTAAAATTCAGCAAGCGAAGGGTTAAGATATTCTATAAGCAAACAGAGCAGACATTGAACAGACTGCTCCCACAGGAGGCATATGATCTGAGTCTACTCTGTTTGCAAAGGGGTCCAAAGGCATTTCTATCAGGTAAAGAGTTTCCCTGTTCAGTTATCATGTAAGAAATAATGAAAGCATGAATATGAAGTTTATAAATTATGAAATTTTCAAGGGAATTTTTTGCTTTTACAAAAACTAGAATCAGATATATTTCATGTCAAATATTCAAAAGCAAACAGAGCAGACCCTGATCAGATGGCTCCATTAGGTCAGGAGCCATCTGATCAGGGTTCACACTGTTTGCAGATGCATGAAGGGTGTTTATATAAGGGAAAGGGTTTAATTTTCATTGTTTGCAAGCGTTAACACTTGTCAAGATGCCAGTCATTGTTTTTCACATGCAAAGTTTTTGGTGTTACACCAAACAAGACATGTTGTTAGTCATGTTACAAACCATGTCATCGTGTTGACCTGCCAGGTCACAGCATTGGTCTACCGCAGTGGTCGCATCGTCACAAGTCCTCACACTTCGCCTCTCCAGCCTAAAGCACCTACTTATTACAAAGGATCTGTACTACTTGATAATGAAGAAACTTGCCCTCAATTGCCACATAACTTATCATTTTGTTTTGTAATCACTGATAACAGTGACACCATGTTATATAGGATTTTAACCCATTCCCTCATAGGCTATTTTTAGACCCAACCTCTTTGAATAAATTTACTGAAAAGGAGCATTTATGAGAAAAAAGCAACATTTTAAAATTGTGTAGTTTTGAAACCATTGTGATAAATAGAGCATTTCCTCTATTTATCACAATGGTTTCAGAAAGTGAATTTATAGAGCAGTTGAATACTATTCTTAGTATTTTCATAAGCAATTAACTGGACTGACCCAGATCAGACATCTACAGGAGCCGTCTGATCTGAGTCTACTCTGTTTGCAAAAGGATGAGAAAGCGATTATATTAAGGAAAGCCTTTGCAAACACAGTAGACCCAGATCAGATGGCTCCTATTGGAACAGTTGTCTCAGACTGATTCCTGTTTTTGTTTGTTTACATTAACCCTTTCCTCCATGAATACGCCTTTCTACGCCTCTGTAAAAGCCACTTCTTGAAACCATTGTGATAAATAGAGCATTTGCTCCTATAGGAGCAAATGCTCTTTTTATCACAATGGTTTCAAGTTACAAAATTCTAAAATTTTCCTTTTCTCTAGTTCATGCTCCTTTTCGGTAGATTTATTCAAAGAGGTTGGGTCTAAAAATAGCCTATGAGGGAATGGGTTAATTGATATTCATAATGAATGGAAGTTTTGATATATATTTATGAAATTAAGGGTTAACTGGTTAAGATCCCCTCAACTAAATCGAAACTGTTTGCAAACACTCAATTTTTCGCATGAAAGAATGCGTAAAGAAATTTGTTACAAATGGTGGATGTGTACAAACGTTTTGACGCTGTGCTATGTTTTACTGGGTTTTTGATACATGAGCTGTGTCATCGTTTCATTATCCTTTGGGCATCGGTTGACATACACGGCTGTAGATAAGATGTGTACTGATCTATTAACCCTTTCCTCCATGAATATTCATGAAAGAAATAGTGACGTCATGAGTATTAATGAGATTAATTTGTTATAATAACACATTGACACAGCAACTTTTGGCCATTTACAGAAACTTAGTCTATAATCATATCTATAATATATCAAAAGCAAACAGAGCAGACCCTGATCAGATGCCCCCCCCCCCCCCCCCCAAAAAAAAAAAAAAAAACAACAAAAAAACAACACACATACACAAAAAAGCATCATCATTTCATTTTTCAAGGCTTAAATCCTTTGAAGGAAATGAACAGAGTGTGACGAAATGTCTATAAGTTTCAAATTATTCAGCATTTGATTCAACGGTTATGTCCATGATACTTTTATGGAATATGTGAGATAGAGTCCCAGGAAGGACTTGCTACAGTATGACTGCAGGGTCAGAAGTTCTAGTATCATTAACCCTTAAACCTGAGTTTTCAAATAGACCCTTTCATGACATTGGACTCTCAATGTCTGTCTCATGTTGATTCTGCAGGATGGATAGAATTTTGTTTACTGTAAAATATGGCAAACGGTGCAAACCCTGATGAGAGAGCTCTACCAAGAGCCATTTGATCTGGGTCTACGCACTGTTTGAAAAACCCTATTTAACTCGGTTCCGGCATTGTAGGGGTTTACACTTATCCAGCTGTGAAAAACATGTTGCCAAGCAACACGGCTGTTGTTCTTATTGTGTGATATCATCATATCTTCATATATGTTATTAAGGACTTTATTGGTTCCGTTTCAAACAGCTATAATCCTGATCAGTCACCGAGTTAGTCAGCACCTGATTTGGATTCATGCTATTTTCCAGCAAACATCTCTTTGGCAATTAGCATGAAAAGGAAAAGTCAGATGGAGAGGGCTGAAATGTCCTTCATGCATGATGGCTTTTCTGTTTCTCATTAGGGTTTAATTATACACACTCGGCTCGTTAATGATGAAAGTGGCCATTAAAAATATTTGCCCAGATTATCTTATTTTTCCCCTTTGGTTTTTTGTTTAGAAGGCAGGCATAAAGGCTTTGGTTTATTTTTCTCTACATTTTTGTCACAAATAATAAGAGGATGGCATTGAATAAAAAGTTTTTATTTATTGAAACTGGGTATTGATTCACTATTTGAAATTTCAAAAATTTGAATAGGTCACCGGTCAGATCCAGATAAGATTTGTAACTTAAAACTCATTCAAAAGTAGATCCTTTACCTCTCCATCAAACCCTTTGCTCACAGTGACCGCTATTTAGAACTATTGTCTACTCATGAGAGTCTCATCTGGATCCAAAATGTTTGCAAAGGTTGTCCAAAATTGGTTCTATAGTGTTGAAAGAGTTAATCCCAGCACTTGCCTTGACACAATCATGAATGCATACCTGCTTTGAGATTCTGTCTTTAGAACCTTTCATGCTGAAGGTCAGGATGAGCACATAAAATTGGTACAGCATAGTCAGGAAAGATACTTTTACAAATCATTGTTTCAGACTGACATTGTTATGTTTTGAAATTTGTGGCCATGTTCAAAGTACTGATTCAGGGCGTAATCTGACCTGAGGCCAAGTAGGAAAATCGGCATGAATCTGAGGACACGTTCAATACGGGCTGGTGCTAATCCGCAAACTGTTGGGTAGACTCCTAATCTGTAACCCTATGAATGCTGAATAGTCCAAGTGGAATGGCCCATAAGTGTTTAACTATGGAGTCCACTCAGTATTATAGGACAGGATTTGCTAGAGGATTTTGATAGAACAAACAGTGCAGACCCTGATCAGAGGGCTCCTCTAGGAGGGTTAGTGTCCTCTAGGAGCCCTCTGATCTGGGTCTACACTGTTATACAAGTGCCAGTGCATTGGTGTCCCACATTCATGGGGTTAGAGGATTAGAAAGGTAAACACGGTTGGACCAACAATTGTCCATGATTTCCCTTTGTTCTGATTGATATGGTCAGGGTTCAAATCCAGGCAGGTATACTACCAATGGCTGTATAGGCACGTGGATGAATCATACAAATCAAAAGTTTTACTCAATTTTTTTTTTTATCATCAGGCTGTTGGGATATTTCCTTTCATTGGGGATCAAATACTAGGTGAAAGGTTTCACTAATAGTCTCATTCAGTTCAAGAATGGTATTTAACCCTTGGAATGCCGTGTTTTCAAAGTGAACTGGTCCATCATTGTTCATCAATAAGAGTCCATTCTGTATAAAAGGAGATAATTTGTTAGAGGATTTGGAATGACAAACAGTGTTGGCTCTGATCAGAGGGCGCCTCTAAGAGTGCTCTAGTCTGGGTCTACACTGTTTGCAAATGCCGGTACACATGTTTCCAGCATTAAAAGCGTTAATCTTACAATGTGGTCAAAATTTACATAATGACCTAGGAGCCCAATAACACTAATGATTTCAGGAGAATATAGGACTTGCATTGTTTTTTAACTGTTGAGCTTTCTAAGCTGTTGTTGAAAGCTTAGTGTTCATTTGAATGATACGATCAAAAACTCGTGTATGTGAAAGATTATGTTTCTATCGCTTAAGTTTGAACCCTCTCCTCCATAAATACGCCTTTCTATGCTCTATTTATCACAATGGTTTCAAACTACAAAATTCTAAAAAAAATTCCTAAATTCTCTAGTTAATGCTCCTTTTCGGTAGATTTATTCAAAGTGGATGGATCTAAAAATAGCCTATGAGGGAATGGGTTAACCCTTTCCCTCATATAAACATGTTTTCATGCATCTGCTAACAGAGTAGACCCAGATCAGACAGCTCCTAGAGGAGCTGTCTGATCAGGATCTGCTCTGTTTGCTAGTAGAATTCAATCTTCCATATTTCTTTACACCTATTTTGTTAATGAATATTCAGTAGGTATTTAAATTTGAAAAAAATATAGAACAGGGAAAGGGTTAAGGGCTCGGTGAAAAACTCCTGTACCTGCATTCAGTAGGTAAATCCGTAACAACTTTCACTTGGACTTTTGATCAATTTATGAGATTTAACCCAAAATTATTCATATAACTGATAATGACATCATGGATATTGATTTAAATTAGATTAATTGTTATAATACCACATAGGCACAAACAAATTGGCCATGGCAGAAACTGTAGAATCATCTATATTATATCATAAGCAAACAGCAGATCTGATCTGTGTCTACTCTGTTTGCAAAGGGCAGCATTTATGGGTTTAAATAACTCGGTATCTTAACTCTGCCAGTCTGATGGTATTTTTGGAATGTGAAGAAAAATCTATAAAGTAAAGTGTACACCCTTTCTTTAAATTATAAACACCTTTTCACACCTTTTCAAACAGATTAGATACAGATCAGACGGCTGTAGAGCCCTCTGATCAGGGTTTATTCTGTTTACTTATGAAATTATTATAGATCGACAGTTTCTACCAATATAAAAGACCCATTTGAAATATGTCATTATAAAAATTCAGCTAATAAATTCTAAATGACCTCAAAATTTCCTACATGAATATTCAACAAGGAAAGGGTTAGCTATTCAATTCTAGAATTCCAGATTTTAACAGTGTAATTGCAGGAATTTAGTACTGACATTATAAACAGTGTAGACCTAGATAAGAGGGCTCCTAGAGAATCCCTTTGAATTTTCATTGAAAGCTTTTAATCATAAATGATCATTATTTGAATTTCATATACTTGTGTTATCATTGATTGATTATTTTTCTCGAATTTTAGTTATATATATATATATAAAAGTAAAGTACCTAGTTATAGTCTACTTTCAGTCAGAAGGACCGCTCAGCCGAATGTCCATTTACTCCCCTGGACATTGAGCCATTTGCCTACAATATTGAGCACTGCTAATATATGGCGCAATTATGCAGCCGCAGTACTGCCTAGTGACCATCACAGGTACCCATTTTAACCCCTGGGTGGGGAGGAAACAACCTCATGCGTGTGGGAGACACTTAAAAGCATCTCTGAAATTTCAGGGAGGGGGCCGAGATTTGAACCCCGGACCTTCGGATAGGTAGTCGAGCGCGCTACCACTAGACAACCACACCACCACCAATTATATGATCTACCAAAGTCAGTTTTGACTGTAGCTAAGTGTTCAAATACTAAATTTATGTTAGAAGGTTTGATTTGGTGGTTAATGTGGGAAACAAGTGTACTGGCAGTCGGTGGCCCTCTAATCAGGGTCAGCACTGTTTTTAATTCAAAATGTTCTTGTCAAATACACTCTTCCATACATTCAAATAATGATGCACTATTCTATTTTGTTAATTTACTATTCAGAGGGTTTACCCTATCCCTTATACAATTGCCTTTTCACGCCTCAGCATACAGAGTAGACCCAGTACAGATTCAGCTCCTGTAGCAGCCATCTGCTCTGCTTTCTTTTGAAATTAAGATAGATCTGATTCTACAGTTTCAACCAGTCCGGAAATATTATCCATTGTACAGAATGCCTTTGATAATAATTCAGCGAATAAATATTAAAAATGTCATTATTTCTTAAATGAATATTCAGCATTGAAAGGGTTAATAGTTTTAAAGTACTAACTTTTGTGCCTTTAAGCTATTTATTTCACCTATTAATATATACTCTTACTTTATTGACCATTAACATGGTTTGAATCTTTGTCTAAGAAGTTTCTTCTTACATGATATAGTTGACTTTGGACACATTTTATGTTCAGATGGTCATAAACTGACCACTCTACTCGCCTATATAGGTAAATAATTTTCCCATTATTTTCCAGACTTAATTGGTGCTTTATTGTTCGCCCCCAGGACTTAAGGCAGGCGCAATAAATTGTAGCTACTAATTTTGGTGATTTACACAGGTGAAAATGGCTGTAGGGTCACACAAGGACAGGACATTTGTCAGGATCATGCATCTCAATTTGTTTCTTGACTTTCCTACCTAGCAATGATAAATATATGATACCCCCTTTTCTTTACTAAGGCTGTAGGGCAATTTGGCCCTGGGAGGAACATGAATTCTACATACCTTCACCAGGGCTGTAGGCAAGTAGCATATTTAAAAAAAATTCAAATTCTAACCCTATCTTGTTGCAACTCATGAGAATTGCCTCCCTGAGGAGATTCTAATTAGTTGCAACAAGATAAGTTTTGGAGTCTTATGTAATCTCAGAGGTCCAGATAATAAGATGCGTAAATTAAAACATTGTCTAGAATAACTCCTTTGTTTCTCCACCAAACCCTACATTGTGACCACTCTTTAGAATTGTCTCAAAGAGGCAATTCTAAAGAGTGGCCACAACATAGGGTTTGGTGGAGAAATGACAATTTTAGTATCTAAGAACTACTCTTTGGAAGTGTCTCGAAGCGTGGTTATAACTTAGGTTTTGATGAGAGAAAAAAGAGCTACCGGTAATCTTGAGACTGTTTGACTTTACTCATCCTATAATGTGGGCCACTGCTGTCTTTGGTAATATTACTTTTGAAAGAATTTTTTGTCTTGTTTGAAATAATTTCTTTCCAGCTGAAGTTGATATATATTGACATGAGTGCATACATCATTGCATATATTTTTTTCAGTTTAAATCCCAATTTTTATGCAGTTTTGAATGGCTCAGGATATCGGGGGACACAAATTCCACTTTTTCAATTTTTGTCCCCGGTTATGCTTCCAAACTGAAACTATCTGTTACTAAGGACTGATAGGCAGCGAAAATGGAAAAAAAGCATTTCTCTAAAAAATAAAGCCTAATGCTGCATTAAAAATTACGGGCCAGATGTTACACTTAGGCATACATGGCTCATATAAGGAAAGGTTTTATTATTAAAATTGATTGCCCCCAGGCAAGGTAAATTACAAGTACAGTCAAACTTCTCTACCGACCACTTAATGAACGCCTGAGATCAACAAGAGCTGGTGGTTGCTTAAAGCAGGATGAAAGTAATGCAGAAAGCTCCTAAGGGAGCTTTCTGCATAACTTTCATCCTGCATTAAGTTATCACCTGTTTGCAAAATGTTTAATTAGATATCTTTGGATTGGTTGTTAATACGTAGAAGTCTTAACCCTTCGCTTGCTGAATTTTAAAACACATTTCTCCTCCTTCACCCATGTCCTGTTGTATATTTACATATATCTTCACTGTGTACAAGTATTTCGCTGTGCAATCACTGCTGTGGAGTGCACTGGTTGCACAATCAATTTGTAAATAGTGCAGACCCAGATGAGACAGCTCCTGCAGGAGCTGTCTCATCTGGGTCTTCGCTATTTTATTTACAGGTAGGTATATTGACATGAACAGCAAGCGAAGGGTTAATGTATACAGCACTAGTAATGGTTGATGGTAAGGTATACATAGCTAAATCCTTTACCTAATTAATGAATATTCATGTAAGACATTAATTAATTAGCTGAATTATGTACACATGAATTTTGGGTATTGGTTACAGATGCTGAAGAGTCCAGATCTTTTATGATTTCATAAGCAAACAGGACAGACCCTTAAATCAGACGGCTCCTACTGGAGCCGTGTTATATGGGTTTACCCTGTTTGAAGAGGGTCTAAAGAAGCATTTAGGTAAGACATTATTACATGATGAATATTAAAATTAGCTGAATATGCATAAATTAATAACATCTGAACACAGGAAGTCAGGCCATAATGCATTGCAGAAATAGTTACTAAAAACCAAAACATATTGCGTAAATATGCTAATATAAAAAAATCAGCTAATAAATACTCATGGTGTTATTATTTCTCAACAGGGAAAGGGTTGAATTTGAAGATTTTGAACGACAAACTGCAGACTGCAGGTGAACACTGCAAATTGAAGTACACATGTTGCTGACATTCAAGGCCGTGCTAGATAAGCTGAGTTACTAAAAATAGCCGTACTAGAAATCCTTATCTGGAACACCCCATGACTAGTGTATTCATACGCGCGATTGGGTAAAATCAATACATGGGAAGGAATTCTTACATAATTTTACCAACATTTCTATAGGCAACAACCTTATGAATTGAAATAAATATAAGTAATTAGCACAAATATGAAATTCTATTTATCATATAAACACTTTAAAAGCCTATTTAATTAACCGAAGACGTTGTTTTGTAGTCACTCAGTCATTTATATTTACGCCAAAACGTAACATTTGTGGTTGTCATAACAAATGACGTCATTTTGGTGTCACACCTAAAGTTATGCTGCGGTCTGTTGCTATTAGATATTGAAGTCGTATTACGTAATGTAAAGTAGTACTTCACAAAATTCGTTAATTTAATTGGTTTTAGGGCATATTTCAGCGAGAAAAATAATCAAGCATGGGTTTTGTTAAAGCTGGGGGTTCTATACCCTCGGTTGGTCTGTTCATAATCGGAAACTCGCTAAAGGAGACGTCTGATCAGGGTCTGCTTATGATATAATAAAGATATGATTCTACAGTTTTTGCAATGGCCAAACCAGTTGGGGGGGGGGGGGGGGAGGGGGGGGGGGGCATTTCGTAGGTCTAGATGGTCTAAAAAGTCCAAAAAAAATGATTGGGTCGATTTAATGTTATATTATATACAAGGGGTCCAACTACTGATTCGCACATTTCCCGACCGATTCGAAATAACGTCCGGTTTTGGACGCCACTATGGAATAACCACTAATGTTTGGTACGAACGAGAAGACTCAACAACGCTTGCCCCCCTTGTAAAACGGCCATAATTGCGATTCCTCTGGACAAAGCGATTGTGCAATCAATCCATATGACAAAAGGCTATCGTTTGCCTCTCAAGCTCTTTGCAGACACTGATGCAGATCCAAAATGCAGACAAATTTTAATGCAATTAGCAGATTTAAAACTCTTTCAGGCCACTACGAGTCACGTGACCCGCTTCCTTTACAATAACAACATCCGGGTTCCTTTTATCTTGCTTTCTCTATAAGCGTCAACAAGAATGCAGGGCACCATCGCTTGGTCAATCAGGTGCCTTGTTACTGACTGGTAGAAAGTAGGTCATGTTGTTGTGACTTCTCGTTAGAGTTAGAAAAACCAGCGTATCTTGTAGGAATTTCACGTCACCACTGGCTACGGCTTAGTCGGAATGTATAAAAAGTTATATTATTTGAAAAGTACAATGTCCCAGCTTCACGTTCGTACCAAACATCAGTGGTTGTATATAATATAACACTCAATCGACCCGAGCTTTGACCATCTAGACCCACGAATTGGGACAAACATTCCTATGTCAAAGTGCTATTAGAACAAATTAATCTATTTAATATTCATGAGGTTATTATTAATGTTACATGAATATTCCTGGAGGTAAGGGTTGAATACTCTTAGGCAACTAGTGCAGAATCAGATCAGACATGGGCCATTCCACTTTTAGTATTCAGCATTCAGTTTGTTATTTACAGGAATTTGTATGGTAAATAATTGTTGTTAGCAAAAGTCATTCTCTGCTACATTCCTTCCATTTCTTGTTAAAATTATGATCAGAATGTCCTGGTGAGACGTAGACGTAATTGGCATCCAGTCAGGATGCAAACTGTTTGCTCATGATTATGTTGGATTCATACCAAGTCAATAAAGCGTCAATATGTAGATTTTATCATGCACGTCTGTTAACCCATTCCCGCATAGGCAATTTTTAGATCCAACCACTTTGAATAAATTTACCGAAAAGGAGAATTAACTAGAGAAAAGGAAAATGTTTGAATTTTGTAGTTTGAAATCATTGTGATAAATAGAGCATTTGCTCCTATAGGAGCAAATGCTCTATTTATCACATTGGTTTCACAAAGTGATATTTACAGAAGCGTCAAAAGGCGTCAATATGCGGGAGTGGGTTAATAAATGGCGTTTTGGATGTCAAACAGTTTTGATCTTGATGGGATGTCTAGGAAATTATATAACTTGAACCCTCTCCCTCCCTGTTGAACATTCATTGTCAGAAATAATGACATTACACACATTCAGTATTTTTATTAGCTGAATTTTTATATTGGCATTATGCCATAGTTACTACAGGATGTTTTGGTCCTGGTAAAAACTGTAGAGTCATAAGCAAACAGAGCAGACCCTGATCAGATGGCTCCTATAGGAGCCATTTGATCTGGGTCTATTCTATTTGCACAGGTTATCTCTTTCCTCCATAAATACATCTTTCTACGCCTTTGCAAACAAAGTAGACCCAGATCAGGGTCTGCTCTGTTTCTTTATGGAATAATGATATAAATCTGATTCTATAGTTTCTACTTAGATTTCATGTGTTAATAATAAAATTATGCCATTTTAGTAATTAATCTAATTAATTATATATTATGATGTCATCATTTCTTACATGAATATTCATGGAGGAAAGGGTTACATGTATATGAAAAAGCCTTTATATGAAGAAAAGGGTTAAATTATTTTAGACGGTTATGCTATTATTACTGTTAGATTTACTTTCTACTTATCAGTCAATTCCCCCTATTGACAGGTCTTTTTGTGGGTGTGATGGGATTGGACAATCATTCACATACTATTTTTATGATGCATGAATTATTGCCCATAATAATCTCAAGTTTACTATGCCCTGGCTTAGTGAAGCGAGAATTGATCTATACCTTTCCACTCTGAAAGTCCTGTTGACTTTGCTATTGTTATGGTTTCTGAGTCAGGAACTGGGATCAGTGCAAAGCAATAACATAACCAGAGCACTAGATAAAGGTGTGCTATTCAAATACCAAAATCCTCATTTCTCCACCAAACCCTATGTAGCGACCACTCTTTAGAATCGTCTCAAAAGGAGCTGCTTTTGAAAGTGTTTTAATATGAGGGAATGGGTTAATGCAGAAAACATCTAAAGTGGGTGTAATTTTAATTTGTTAGAAATGCAATTTTTAAATTGCCAATTAATTTTTTAGTTGTAATTTTAATTTGTTACAAATGCAGTTTTTAAATTGCTAATTGATTCGTGTTTCTATCAGTCGCCAGTTTCTCCCAAACATTTTAGGAAAGTAAAAAATGTCAGTTTGCAAGGTGTTGGAATCTTTGATCTAATGCATGAAGTCATTATTTGATCTGGAGTGATAATGACCATAGGGACAATGGCATAGGATGGTTGACATCGTCATGTCGTGTTTTACCTTCATTTGTTTCTCGGAGGATATCTAGCTGCAGGCACAAAGATATTATCTCAGTCTGGTATATCCCCAAAGACCAATACATTTTTATCCATGTACTAAGAATGAAGTGAAAAGTAAATTGTGCTGTTGAAACAAAGAATAAAACATTTTTGATTATTTCTCGATAGATTGTATATAGCCCTTTCCCTCATAGAAACGTGTTTTCACGCATTTGCAAACAGAGTAGACCCAGATCAGACGGCTCCTAGAGGAGCCATCTGATCAGGGTCTGCTCTGTTTGCTTATGGAATTTGATAGATCTGTGTCTTTACTTTCTAAAATAGCTACAATGTACCACCTTCCAGATTTGATTATAAGTGTTTTGTTCATGAATATTCAATGGGTATAAATTTGGACTAAACATAGAACAAGGAAAGGGATAGTACATGGCTTTTCTTTTAGACTAAATGTCCTACAAGAGCCATTTGACCTGGGTCTGCCCTGTTTGCAAAGGCATTGATAGGCATGTTTATTCCATAAATACATCTTTCTACGCCTTTGCAAACAGCACTAAGACCCAGATCAGATGACTCCTGTAGGAGTCGTCTGATCAGGGTCTGCTCCGTTTGCTTATGATATAATATAGATCTGATAAATTACAATTTCTGCCATTGCCAGAACTTGTCTGTGTGCTATTATTACAATTAGTCTATGAATATTCATGTCATTATTTTTAACATAAATATTCATTGAGTAAAGGGTTAATATTATAAAAGTGTCTCTGTCAGGAAAAGGGTTAAGTATATAAGAAAATGTATTCGAAAAGCAATTTAACAACTAGATCTATAGCATGTATGCAAGCAGAGCAGACACTGATTAGAAAGCTACAGGAGATGTCTGATCTGGGCAGACTACTCAGTTTACAAAGGAAGGATTAAAATCAGGTAGAGGGTTAACCCTTTCCCTGTTCTATATTTATTCCAAATTTCAATACCTACAGAATATTCATTAACAAAAAATTATAAAGAATATGAAAGGTGGAACATTGTAGACATTTTAGAAAGCAAAGAAACAGATCTATCAAATTATATTTGCAAACAGAGCAGACCCTGATCAGACGGCTCCTCTAAGAGCCGTCTGATCTGGGTCTTCTCTGTTTGCAAATGCGTGAAAACACGTTTATATGAGGGGAAAAGGTTACGGCATTATCTGATAACATGTCAACTCATTATCTGGATCCAAACTGTTAGCAAATTCATATCTAGGTGGAAAACCTAAGAATTTTTCACAAGATTATTTATTACATGTGCATCACTGCTGTATTTTATTGTCTAGACTGATCCTTGACATATTAGTTCAAAATGTATGCTATGCCTCAGTTGATCTGGAGTCTGGGAACATTTGCATATGGTTATATTGTTGTACGGCATTAAGACATTTTTAATAACAGCTCAAAATTTGCATTGTTTGATAGAGAGAAAACATTTATTGTACAGAGGTCTATTAAAATCAATCGGTCTTTCCTGCACTTATCATCGTAATAATATTGATAAACTACGGTAATTTTCCCTTGATGTATGACTCACAGAGAAAAAATTTATTGAGCTTTGGTGAATTATTTTATGGACAGGGTTTTGTTTTTGCCCTTTTCTAGCTGCTATAGCGTTGATAGACTCTTCTAGTCTTGTACACAAGGCAATTCCATTTAATAATCATGGGAAGTTTAAGCAGTTTATGGATTTTAGAAGTAACAATCATCATAAACTCTAATCTGGAAAAGACTTGATTTTTAACCCTTTCCTCCATAAATACGCATTTCTACTTGATGAAACCATTGTGATAAATAGAGCATTTGCTCCTATAGGAACAAATGCTCTATTTATCACAATGGTTTCAAACTACAAAATTCTAAAAAAAAATCTTTTCCTCTAGTTTCCTTTTCGGAAGATTCATTCAAAGAGGTTGGGTCTAAAAATAGCCTATGGAGGAATGGGTTAAACCCAATTTGAGTGGAGTTTCCCTTTGAAATAGGAAACAGGCTAAAATGGATTTGCAAACATTTTAGACCCAAATAAGAGTCGGCAGCTAGAGGTCGACAGCCACCTGAACCTGGTTAATACTCTTTGCCTATCTTTTTCACTCCACAAAGTACTATGGACTCTACCTAGACTATTTTTAGACCCAACCTCTTTGAATGAATCTACTGAAAAGGAGCATTTACTAGAGAAAAATAACAGTTAAGAATGGTGTAGTTTTCAAACCATTGTGATAAATAGAGCATTTGGTCCTATGGGACAAATGCTCTATTTACCACAATGGTTTCAAAATGTGACTTACAGGGGCGCCACAGGGCGTGGGGGTGTTAAAGCCTAAAAAATTACTCTATGAATATTCATGTGAGAAGTAAAATGTATGAATATCAATTAGCTAAATGTTTATAATGCCATGACTGAACAGGATTTTTTAGCCATGGCAGAAGCTGTGAAGTCATATCTATATTATTTCATAAGCAAACATTATAGGCAGGCCAATGTTCATGATGTCATTCTTTCCTACATGAATTATACATGGAGTAAAGGGTTAAACAGTGCTGGAATTTGAAAATTCAGCACTTAAAGGGTTATAACTGAGTAAATACTTTTTTCCATTGCAAGGGTCTGAATGAATGATAGGTCATGACCTGGGAGTATTGAGTTTATCAGTTCAAAGACAGGTAAAATGAAGTTGTGCATATTCATTTTTCCTCTCCCAAAGGCATCTGTCAACATGAGACATAAAGGGTAATCCATTGTTTTGGGAAAATTATATCATGATAGTTACCTGGGAAATTGGATCATGAATTGTGGGGTGGAAATGAAGAAATAAGGAAATTACAACAAATCATTCAGTCTACCTCTTGAAGGTCTGACACAGTGTACTGCTGTTTGAAATATGTGTTAATTTTACACCTTCGCCTGATGAATATTCATATAATTATGAATATAAGTTAGTCATTTGGGTCTTCTTGTTATGCCAAGGTGCCAAAAGGGGCCTCTAGCAGTTAACCCTTTTCCTCATATAAACACCTTTTCATGCATTTGCGAACAGTGTTGACCCAGATCAGACAGCTGCTGTAGGAGCCGTTAGATAAGTTTCTGCTTTGTTTGCTCATAGAATCTGACGTTCCAACTTTCATATTTCAATTTAACTATTTTGTTCATGAATATTCAGTAGATATTGAAATTTGGACTAAATATAAAGGGTTGAATGGGTTAAGATAAATTAAAAAATGCATTAACCCTAATTTACTTCATAGATATGCCTTTGCAAACAAGGAAGACCCAGATCAAACAGCTCTTACAGGACAAAATTTCGCATGTTCACATGCATTTAATTAGAAAAATCCATCAAATTGATATTTATGATGTCATTATTTCTTAAATAAATATTCATGGAGTAAAGGGTTTAGAAGGAATGGGCTAGATAATGCCTGAACACTACTCTGCTTGAGGATATTTTCACCCACAGTAACTGTTGTCTGCACGTTTCTTCTTTCTTCTTTCAAAAAAACTTACCAAATTTCTTCAAACGTAGTTAAAGATTTGCAGGCAATCCTTATATGTATTGTTTGGAATTGAACTCACAAGATCAAGGATTTTCCTTTTCTGTGGCACATCTTCATATTTTAAGTTTTAGCTTGTGCCAATGGCAGTATGATGATTGTCTGAAATAGAATTCTCTGCGAAATGTTTAACCCATTACTTCATAGATATGAATTTTAATGATTTTGCAACTACATGTAGTTAAGACACATATCAGATGGCACTTGTAGGGACAGTAACAATCAGGGCCTGCTTGTCTCGCTTATGGAATAATTTAGATCTGGATCTATAGTTTGTGTTAATATGATAAAAAAATTCCAGTGTTCATAGTACCATTATAAAAATCAGTAAATCAAAATTTATGTTGTCATTATTTCATGGGAGTATAATGGTTGTTTAGAATAATTAATCTTCACAAGTACTTAATGCTAAAATTTGCAAACTCCATACATAAAAGATCACATCAGCCCCTAAGTAAAATCATATGATTAATTGAAATAATCTTTTATTTTGAATTTCCACTTTCTGAGCTCTGTGCTATACAGCAGAGCTACAGATAAAGGTGCATACTTAAATGTATACTCAAGTCGTCATTCTCCACCAAACCCTATACTGTGACCACTCTTTACAATCATCTCTTAGAGACGAGTCAGACTGAAGAGTGGTCACAGTATAGTCTGAGTTTGGTGGAGAAATAAAGCAGATATCTTTGAAAATGTTTGAATTTACGCATATTATCTGAACCTTAAGATCTGATACGGCACTGTAGATTAGGTGCCAATCTTCTGATCAATTAAAATCTCTTATATCTCAAGCCAGACTCGGTCTTGCTGCTACTTGATAGAATCAACCTTGGAGAATCAATTCTATTTAGGTTGAAGCAAGATAATATTTGGTGGTGTAATATGAAAAATGATTTTATTAATTTTCTAAATATGCGTATGTACAGCTCTAGATCTAAATTACTGAGTCTGTGCACACTAAGTACATATCTTCTGCAAAGACTTGGGTCCACTAGGTTTTAAAATTCTAGGTCTGAGTCTGAGATCATTCTCAAGTATCTAATTGGTCAGATTCTGAGCTGAAGCTCAGATTATCTGACCAATCAGATGCTTGAGAATGATCTCAGACACAAGCAAAATATTTTATAACTTTGGAGCCTGATGTTTGTGAAGAGTTTCTATAGTGCTTTTCAAAAACAGTATGGATGCTGATGTGATATTTAGATGATTGGTGTCTCATCGGAATCCATACCCATTGTTGGCATACATGTAGGTCATTACTAATATGCCACTTTTGTCAAAGAGTGAAATCTCTCCCTAAATTGTAGGAGCTGTCTGATCAGGGTTTGCTCTGTTTGCTTATGGAATTCATATATAGATGATCCTATAGTTTTTGTCTCGGCAAAAAATGCCATTGAAAAGTATACATTTAAAAAATTAGTTAATGAATATCCATAAAGTGATCCAATTCATGCATAACCCTTTCCTCCATAAATACGCCTTTCTACGACTCTGTAAAAGTCACTTTATGAAACCATTGTGATAAATAGAGCATTAGCTCCTACAGGAGCAAATGCTCTATTTATCACAATGGTTTAAAATTACAAAATTCTAAAATATTCCTTTTCCTTAGTTTAAATGCTCCTTTTTGGTAGATTTATTCAAAGAGGTTGGATCTAAAAATAGCATATGGAGGAATGGGTTAAATATTCATTAGGTAAAGGGTAAAGGTCATAGAAAGTGCAATACTGGGGTCACATGCTACATAATGAATCTCTTGAGTATGTTAGTATATATAATAAAATGGCTTAGAGCAAATTTCTGAATGTCATTGACTTTTTACTTCATCAAACACATATATGGATGGACTGACATGTTCTCTTTATAGGGTTATAGAGACATTATGTTAATGTCAGAGTTATTGTCATTTGTCAAAATTGTCATCTGCTACATTTTCAGAGTCTATATTTTTTTCTTCCTTGCATCAGAATTATGTCAGACCGTTTTGATAGACACAGAGTTAAGCTCTCGCATCTTATCAGGATCTTTTCCCTAATATACACACATTTTCACACATTTGCAAACAGAGTAGACCCAGATCAGATATCTCCACTGTTTGCTATTGACATGATATAGATCTGATTCTACAATTTTGTCAGGGCAAAAACATTACTTGAAAAGTTAACATTCAACCTCTTTGAATAAATCTACTGAAAAGGAGCATTAACTACAAAAAAAGAACAGTTTTGAATTGTGTGGTTTTGAATGATTCTGATAAATATAGCATGTGCTCCTCAGGAGCAAATGCTCTGTTTATAACAATGGTTTCAAAAAGTGACTTTTACAGAGGCGTCAATATAGGGGAATGGATTAATGAGTGTTCTTCAGGTAAAAAAGTTGCATTATGATTTTAAAATGTTGTACATAAAATTATATGCATGTATTATCTAAGGGGTTGATCTTTGAAAATCTCTTATTTCTCAGCCAAAGCCTAAGCCTATAAGGTCTTGCTGAATTAAATTGAGAAGCACCTTGCAGAGGTGATTCTAATGAGATGCAACAAGATAGGCTTTGGCAGGAAGATATCAAAACTATTTTGATTAGATTATCTCAATAAGCTTCTTATCTACAGCCCAGATTAAGCAGTTTTATCAAACTGAATTGTGAAACACTGCAGTGTCTCCTTGAAAACATGGAATTCTTTGCAATCAGCTGAGCCTTAGACTTTCTCTTGTTGTGCTCAACTTCTTTAATAATTACTCAAACTCTTACTATGTGGGAAACATTAGTCACATTGACAAAATCATCCTTTGCAAACTGTGTAGGCCCAGATGAGAGGGCTCCTAGAGGAGCCCTCTCATCACGGTCTGCACTGCTTGTCATGTTACACTTTTCTTAAGAAAAATCTCTAAATATTCACCGTAGTCCATTCGAAAATTCAGCATTGTAAGGGCTAATTCCCAGGAGACATGCAGACCTCATTCCTTTGAAAAGGTGATTTTATAATCATTTTGTTCCAGGAAATATTGTGTTATGAGATGTAGAAAACATGTGCCAGGCTTTTCTTTGAAGGCAACTGGCTGTAGCAACAGGTGCATTGGTTTTGGTGAGATTGTTTCCATCACAGGGTTATGGAGTTTTTATGTCACCAGACCAGTAAATGAGGTTTATAATATGGACTTCATGAACACCCCACTGTTACTGTAGCCCTTTGAATGATGAAGTTTCAAATAGGACTGACCCGTCATTGTTTGACAAGTGAGTCCACTAAATATAAAAGGATGTAATCTGTGAGATCATTTTGAATGACAAACAGTGCAGACCCTGATTAGATCATTAGAGGGCTCCTCTGACTGATACTTTTTGCCAATGTTGGTTCACTGGTGTCTTACAATTAACCCTTTCCTTCATATAGATAGAATTAGATAATAATGAGGAACCTTTAGATCAGTCTCGTCATAATACACTATTTGGTACAATGTCAAATAGAAATATTCAGCTTTACAAACTGGTGGCTAGGGGAAATTGGGTGTCTGAAAACTTGGGTTATTTTTGTATTTTGTTCATAAACAATAATGGATGGCTTTTACTGGATACTTTATGTTTTAGCACTTTGTGAAAAATCATGCTGTTGTTAGGAAAAAGCACTCATAAATTTAAACCTGTAGTTTGCTGTCCACTATGAAAGATTGTGTAATTTCCCCCCAATTTGTCGTCATTTTTCTGACATTCTGCAGTTTCTCAGACAGTAGGTGCACAAAGTCGTGCACGAGGGTGGGAAAGAAAAAATGATCACACCTGGTGAAGTGACAGAGATTTGACAGGACGATGCCTCACATTGTCCGAAGTTTGAGAAAAGTGCACTGTTATTGACATGGCTGTCATGGCAGTGCTAAGTGTCTATTACTTACTCCTGACTGGCTACTAATTGTATCACTAGTTACCTGTCACTCAGACAGACACATTTTGTTCCAAACTATCAAAGTACTGGGCATACTACATGTTCATAAAAAAACCAATAAAGGGAATTGGATAAATTCTTTATATAATTATTCAGGTCTAAGTTTTATCTACGGGGCATTTTTAACCCAATACTCCATTAATACACCTTTGCAAACAGAATTGACCCAGATCAGATGACTTCCGTTTGAATATAGATGTGATTCTACAGTTTCTGCCATGGCCCAATATTCCTGTGTTCATGTGCCATTTTAGAAATTAATCTAATTAATGTTCATGATGTCATTATTTTTTACTCGAATATTCATGGGGTAAAGCTTTAACCCTTTCCCTGTTCTATGTCATTTCAAATTTCATTACCTGCTGATTATTCATGGCTAAAGTAGCTCTAATGAAAGGTCGACCATTGTAGTCATAAATTAGAAAGTAAAGAAACAGATCTATCTAATACAATTGGCAAACAGAGTTGACCCTGATCAGACGGCTCCTATACATCTGGGTCTATTCTGTTTGAAAATGCGTGAAAATGCGTTTATATGAGGGAAAGGGTTAAAGAATAAAATGGACAAGAATAAGTTTTACACGTACAAAACCACAAACATCTCAACTTGTTGAGATGTTTGTGGTAATGCTTATGTAAAATATAAAGCATTCTTGTCTATTTTATTCTTTTTAAAAAGTCTGCAGTAGTGTCGAAATTGAATACCATACTATATTATGTTGTCAAGCTTGTTTTTATCATTACATTGAAACCCCTCTAAACAGTAATTCTAGTAGAGAAGAATTTAGATACTTTAAGGCAGGTGGCTGCTTAATGCTGACATGGTCGTGTGGCTAACGCGCTCGACTACAATACCAGTGGTCATGGGTTCGATCCCCCGCTGGACCAAGTCCTTCGGACGAGACTATAAACCGATTGGTCCGATGTATCAGTGCTTCACACTGGGCATCTAAAAGAACCAGAGAAACTCAGTCGATAATAAGAGTAGGGCATCGCACCCGGGTTTCTCTGTATCCTCTCCCCTCTCTCTGGGGCTTCCAATTAGCCCATAGTGAGCAGAAACGGACGTTAAACTTAACACAAACAAAAACTTAATGCAGGGTGAAAGTCATGCAGAAAGCTCCTAGAGGAACTTTCTGCATGACTAAATTCACCCTGCATTAAGCTGCCACCAGGTCTCCAAGACAGATATTTATACAAAATTTAACATCCAGTTTAGAGGGGGTTTACTGTCTTTTAATTTACTGGCCCGAGTGCAAACTCTTTCCTTTATATCAACTCCTTTTCAGGCATTTGCAAACAGAGTGGATCCAGACCAGGGTCTGCTTTGTTTGCTTTTGACATGATATCGATTCCCTTTTTCAACCCTTTACCTCATGAATATTCATATATAAGGAATTAATCTCATCAATTTTCATGATGTCATCGTATTTCATACATGGATATTCATGGAGTTAACCCTTTCCTCCAGAAATACACCTCTCTACGCCTCTGTAAAAGTCACCTGCTCTATTTATCACAATGGTTTCAAACTACAAAATTCTAAAATTTTCCTTTTCTCTAGTTAATTCTCCTTTTGGGTAGATTTATTCAAAGTGGTTGGATCTAAAAATAGCCTATGGAGGAATGGGTTAAGGGTTCTGTTTGCATCAAAAGGCATCACCTCTATGAAGGCTTGACCATTTCCAGATATATACATGTGTCACATGTGTCTTTTCTTTGGTTAAATGTTTAATCAACCGCAAAGAAGTCTTGTGGTAACATAATTGATCTAAGAGATTTGCTGAATCATTGAGAGATGGTGAATTATAAATGCATGTGGAAAAAATGTCTCCAACATGTTACAGATGAACAGGTAAGAATCTAATCTTGACAATTCAATAAATAAATAAGTATTCTCAAACAACCTAATAAGATGCTGCGTAAAAAAGAAAGAATGAATGCTGAACAGAATCTAGACTGTTGCACAAGTAACCTCCCCTCTGCACCAGTTTGTATAGCTGAATAATTTCAAGTTGGTACCATTTTGTAAACTTTAACCCTTTACTCCATGAATATTCATGTATGAAATAATGACATCATGAGTATTGAATAGACTGTATTTGATGTTAATGGCATATGAACATACGGACATTTGGCAATGATAAAAGCTGTAGAATCATACTCTATATTATTTCATAAGCAAACAGACCAGACCCAGATCAGACTGTTTGTAAAAGCATAGAAAAGACTATTTATGGAGTAAAGGGTTAAATAAGACCGACATAGTAGCAAACTGTAAACCTTATCAAAGGTCTCCTTCAGGAGTGGTTTGATCTGGGTCTGCACTATTGTCCTATGTTTATATGAATATTTAGGGTACATGTACAGTAAAACCCCTCTAAACCGGAATTCTAGTAGAGAAGAATTTAGATACTTTTAGGCAGGTGGCTGCTTCATGCAGGGTGAAAGTCATGCAGAAAGCTCCTCTAGGAGCTTTCTGCACGACTTTCACCCTGCATGAAGCTGCCAGCTGTCTCCAAGACCGATATTTATACCAAATTTAACATCCAGTTTAGAGGGGTTTTACTGTAATTAGGGAATTATTGTTAACCCTTTACTCCATAAATACGCTACTCTGCAAAAAACACTGTATCTGGTTAAGGGCTACAGTAAGTCATCAAATTTCACAGTTTCTTGACCATTTGGATATGTTTGTGTTTGAAACACAGGGGCCAAAAAAGGTCCATTATAGGGTTATGTGAAAAAAGTTGATGGTAGCATGACGTGACAGTGTCTCGTTTGATCTGCCCTTTCCTTATTCGAACTGAAACCTGATGATCTGCGTTTAGCCACAGGTGAGTGAGCAAAAGGTTACAGCCCCCCATGTTGATCAAATCACCTGTTAGGTATATAATACCCTTGTGTGCCCACTGAAGATCAAATGAAAATTATCGCAATTTGTAAACTGGAAATCAAATTGAAATATCTCCTTTGTTCAAGAGGTGAATAAGTCACTGTTTATGACTTGGGGTAATTGTTTTTATATTTATCAGTAATTGTTTTTGTAACATGTACAAAAAAAGTAAAGTGGTTATTTAGAGAGTAAAATGGGTGGATTCGGTTTTGCCAGGTGTGAATCCTTCTTGTTTAGAAAGTCATGGGGATAAACTCTGATCTATTAGGGCATTGACAATGATTTGTGACTGTTGTGTGTACTGATATGTTGTGAAAGTCAGAGCTAATATCTTACAGTTGATTGCGTTTATAATCTTTATCTTTTCACAGTGACCAAATTTTATTATGGAAATATTGGTGTAAAGATTAAACGCGATACAATGGAGTCTCGCTAATGCGAGCACTTAATTTATTTACATAGGAGTCTGTAAAAGCAGGTGGTTGTTTAATGCGGGACAAAAGTAATGCAGAAAGCTCTTATAGGAGCTTTCTGCACAACTTTTGTCCAGCATTAAGCTACCGCCTGTTTTAAAAATCCAGAATTTTACTTCTTTCGAGTGGTCATATTAGCGAGACTTTACTGTAGTAATTTGTAAAGAAGTATGGCGTATCATTTTGATCAGTAAATTTTACACCACAATGTTTTCATTGCAAATATTGTTGCCTGACTTTTGTACAGTACAAAAATATCGCTCTTTCTGCTAAATTAGTTGAATCATCAGATTATACATAGGTGGGAGTGTGTTACATAAATGAAAATACACTAAAACCTGGCCTCAAATGGACTTTCATTAATATCAATGCTGGGTCCATGCTTATAAAGCTTTTAGTTGAGTCTGAGATCGTTCTCAAGCTTTTGATTGGTCAGATTTGAGACAAAGGCTCAAATCTGACCAATCAAAAGCTTGAGAACTCAAATCTGACCAATCAAAAGCCTGAGAACGAAACTCAGACTCAACTAAATGGACCCTGGTCTTTTATTTGTTAGCGTATGAATATTCACATGAATAGTCTACAGGCATGCTTAACCAATTCCCTCATTGACGCCTTTTGATGCCTATGTGTAAAAGGCACTTTTTGAAACCATTGTGATAAATAGAGCATTATTTTGCTCCATTATAGGAGTAGTAACCAGTAAATGCTCTAAAAGCCTCTATTTATCACAATGGTTTCATATCAACACAATTCTAAAATTTTCCTTTTCTGTAGTAAATGCTCCTTTTTGGTAGATTTATTCAAAAAGACCGTCGGGACTAAAAATATTATAGTATATGAGGTAAAGGGATAATGCAGTATGAAGATCATGCAAAGGAACTTTCTGCATAACCTTTACCATGCATTTATTATTGAATAAAGGAGCCATGCTCCTTACCCCTTCCCTCGTAGGCTGTCTTTAGACCCAACCTCTTTAAATAATCTACTGAAAAGGAGCATAAATAGTAGAGAAAAGGAAAGTTTTTGAATTGTGTAGTTTAAATGAAACCAATGTGATAAATAGGGCATTGCTGTAATAAAGCAAAATTGCTCTATTTATCATAATGGTTTCAAAAAGTGACTTTTACAGAGGCGTCAAAAGGCGTCAATATGAGTGAATGGGTTAATTTGAATACATGTACCTAATTCTTCTTCTCTTAGTGTATGGTTTAGAGTGATTCTACTGTGCTTAGTTTGTCCGTTCACCATAGTCTACTTGCTGTGAGTCGGCATCCATTGGGATTATGATAAATGAGGTTTTCTAGTAACTTGAAAGTACAGTTAAACCTCTCTATAACGACCACAAAATTGTGTTAATTAGTTGGTATTTAGAGCAGGTGGCTGCTTAAAGCAAGGTGAAAGTAAAACAGAACGCTCCCATAGGAGCGTTCTGTTTTACTTTCACCTTGCTTTAAGCAACCACCTGTCTTTAACACAAAATACTTGATGTAATTTAGTGGTCGTTATAGAGAGGGTTTACTGTATGTCATATAGAGAAGTCTTTTGTTAGGTACTAAGTCAGTGTAACCTTTTCCCTGTTCTATGTTTATTCCAAATTTCAATACCTACTGAATATTCATGGACAGAATAGTTATAATGGAATGTGGAAGGTGAAACATTGTAGCCATTTTAGAAACTAAAGAAACATCTGTCAAATTTCATGAGTAAACAGAGCAGACCCTGATGAGATGGCTCCAACAGGAGCCATCTGATCTGGGTCTACTCTGTTTGCAGATGCATGAAAGGTGTCTATATGAGGGACACCATTTCCCTGTTTGATATTAATGTAACGAACAACAGCATCATGAATATTTATTTGCTGATGTTTTATAATGGCACTTGTTCACTGGATATTTTTTTGGTATTTGTAGAAACAGTAGTCAGATCTATTATGATTTAATATGCCCTCATCAGACGACTCCGACAGGAGCCATCTGATCTGGGTCTACTCTGTTTGCATAGATGTGAAAGGAATCTCTCTCCAGCAAAGAGCTAATAGGTCATTTGTTTGTAAAATGCCTGTATTATTTTACACCGGGTTTTGCAAGGCATATGGCAGCATTGGTTCGTTCGGGTGTTACGCACATGCGGCTGGATTTCACAGAAGGAAGATCAAAGGCCCGGCTACAATACCCAATGTAAATAAAGAATTAATCATTGCCTTTTCACTGTCAACAAAGAATACACTGCCTCTCGATGAATTTCAAAATGTCATTTGCTTCAAGAATATAATGATTAGCTTGCCTTTTCTACTTTACCCATTAACACTTTACTGCATATTTCATGTAAGAAATAATTATATAATGAATATCAATTAGTTCAAGACAAACACAGTGTATATTGGCATAAGCTGTAGAATGCGATCTATATTATTCCATTATAAAAAACATTATATGATGATAAATGAGATCTGACTCACATTTGTAAACAGCTTGGATCCAGATGAGAAGCGGTTTGACACTTGGTCTACAGTTTCTCAAACGCTTCTACGATGTCGAAAATATTAGTCAGAAATGTAACAGATCAGAGTTTGGCAGACATAAATTTTTACAGCATGATAAAGATTAAAATCAAAATGATACTTTTGACAAAATTAATAAATTTATGAAGTTGGAAACAGTTTTAACCCATTACCTTATATGCTATTTTAGATACAACCTCTTTGAATAAATCTACCGAAAAGGAGCATTAACTAGAGAAAAGGAAACTTTTAGAATTTTGTAGTTTGAAACCATTGTGATAAAAAGAGCATTTGCTCCTGTAGGAGCAAATGCTCTATTTATCACAATGATTTCTCAAAGTGACTTTTACAGAGGCCTCAAAAGTCGTCAGTATGAGGGAAAAGGTTAACCCTTTCCTCCATAAATACGCCTTTCTACGCCTCTGTAAAAGTCACTTAATGAAACCATTTTGATATCACAATGGTTTCAAACTACAAAATTCTAAAATTTTACTTTTCTCTAGTAAATGCTCCTTTTGGGTAGATTCATTCAAAGAGGTTGGGTCTATAAATAGCCTATAGAGGAAATGGTTAATTTACAGACATAGATTAAGGGGCATACAATTATTAGTACCTGTCTTAACCCTTCTTTCTATCTGCAAACAGATTAGACCCAGATCAATTTGGCTCCTGTAGGAGCAGTCTGATCAGGCTCTGCTCTGTTTGTTTTTGATGATAAATATATCATAGGTAGGATTCCACACTTTCTGCCATGGTCAAACAATTTCCTGTGTCCATTGTACTATTATAATAATTAATTTTTAGCTCACCAGAGCACAAAGTGCTCAGGGTGAGCTTTTGTGATAGCCTGATGTCTGTCGTCCGTCGGCGTGCGTCGTGCGTCATGCGTCGTGCGTCGTCCGTCGTCGGTCGTCAACAATTTGAACCTTTAAAATTCTTCTCCTCTGAATCTACAGGGGTCTCAGCTTTCATCTTTGGCACATAGCATCATCTGTAGGTCCTCTACAAAAGTTATATAAATTATGTCCCTAGGGTCAAAATTGGCCCCACCCCAGGGGTGCATTGTTTTCTATAGAAACATATAGTGAAAACTTTGAATATCATCTCCTCTGTAACTGGAAGGTTCTCAGCCTTCATATTTGGCACATAGCATCATGTTCAGGTTCTCTACAAAAGTTATATAAATTATGCTCCTGTGGTCAAAATTGGCTACACCAGAAGGTGGACAGTTTTCTAGCAAACTTATAGCTGACTGCCATTTTAAGCATCTTCTCTTTGCTCATAAATAGGTCATCCAGTCAAGCAGTGGGATAGATGACCAGTGGCTATTTTTAGGTCACCTGTATCTGGTGCTGGAGCTCTGTGCCTTAACCCTTTGCCTGTTCTATGTTTATTATTAATTTGAATGCCTACTGCATATTCATGAACAAAATAGTTAAAATGAAGTATGGAAGGTGGAACATTGTAGTCATTTTTTCCCAAATTTCACAACCTACTGAATATTCATCTACAAAATAGTTATAATGAAATATAGTAGGTGGAACATATTGTAGCCATTTTAGAAACTTAAGGAACAGATGTATAAAATTCCATTTACAAACACAGCAGGCCCTGATCAGATGGCTCCTATAGGAGGCATCCAATCTGGGTCTACTGTTTTCAAAAATGTGAAAACACGTTTGTATGAGGGAAGGGTTAATTAATAATAGTGATTGGCATTATGATATTATTACATGTATAACCTGCCCTGCAGTTCAGAAGAAGGGTAAATCATGTAAAGACTCCAGAATGCCAAATTAAAGATTTCAAATAAATTATGAAATATTTTTTAACATGAAATTGTATTACTTGAAACTATTAATTTATACTTATGATTATGCAATTATTATGTAATAATTTATAATAATATTCAAATGCAAAAAATCAGTTTGGAATGCAAGGGTACACATACGCGTTCAGAAGAACAGTTGATCGCCTTTAGTCAGAACTTTGTATGGCCTTGTTTAAATTATGCCCCTGGGATTAAAATTGGCCCCACCCGAGGGGTGGTCAGTTTTCAATAAAAATATATAGTAAAAACATTGAAAATCTTCTCTGAAACTGGAAGGTTCATAACTTTCATATTTGGCACATAGCTTCATGTTCAGGTCCTCTACAAATGTTATATATAAATTATACCCCTGTGGTCAAAATTGGCCCTGCCCCAGGAGTAGCCAGCTTTCAATAGAAACATAAAGTGAAAACTTTGAAAATCTTCTCCTCTGATTGTCTGGTGAGCGCTTCAGGGCCATTCTGGCCCTCTTGTTTTATTATTTTTTTTACTTACTTTTCACGATTTCGTTATTTCTTACATGAATATTCATCAGGAGACCATCAAAAATAGGTCTAATTATGGGTCTGTAAGGCAGGTAGTTAAGCCTTAACCATATCCCGGTTCTTTGTTTATTTCAAATTTCAATACCTACTTGAATATTCATGGACAAAATAGGTATAAAGAAATATGGAAGATGGAACAATGTAGACATTTTAGAAAGCAAAGAAACAGATCTATCAAATTCTATTAACTGATCTGGGTCTTCTCTGTTTGTAAATGCGTGAAAACATGTTTATATTAGGGAAAGGGTTAATGGAGCTACCATAGGTCAAATGTGATGCAAAAACCTTCTATAAGATCAGATTTCTATCAACTCTTTCCCTTATGAATATAATTCATGTAAGAAATAATGGCATCATTAATATTTATTAGATTATTTATTATAGTTGCATTATAATGAACACTGGACATTTTGACATAGGCAGAAACTGTAAGTTAGATCTATATTATATCATGAGCAAACAGAGCAGACCCTGATCAGACAAAAGCCTATAGGAGCCGTCGGGTCACTGGGTCTTTTCTGTTTGTAAAAGCGTGAGAAAGCACTTGTATGAGGGGGGAGGGTTAAAGGTAATTTTTACAGACAAACTTTTTGAAGTTATTCTTGTTCAGTGGATTCACTGAGACCAAAAAAAACCCCAACATAATATAATTCATAATAAAAATCAGAGTATTTTGTAAGGCAAGAGGAATTTCCTCAGTGCAGTTGGTACAAATAGTCTATTAGACGTCTCTAGAGTGAAGTTAGTCTGTATTGCTCTGTAGATGAAAAGGTCGTATCAGTGGCAACTTTATGGAAAAGTCCGAATAATCATGCTTTGAATTTATTGGTCTGGCTATAGCCGTTCTAACTGATGGACTGATTGATTTGGCGATAATATTCATTGATCTGCTACAAATCACATTTTCTCTGCAGTTTGTAGACTTTGCTGATAACTCCTGATTAATTTTATACAATATATAATTGAAATTTGAAATGAAATTGTTTTATGGGTGATATATAAAATTGGCACATGGTTTACATTGAATCCAAATGTTTGTTTTATTATTTTCCATCAAAGACAATTACGGTATACTATAAGACTAAATTATCAGTTTTATTATCAGTTTGGTTTGTATTATTGTTTGAAATTTTATTTTTGAAATTTTGAAGAAAAAAATGAAGATAATGATGATTGTATTTACTAATCCTTTACACCATAAGTTCTCCTTTTAATGCCTTTGCAAACAGAGTAGTCCCAGATCAGATGACTCCTGTAGCAGCCGTCTCATGAGGGGCTATTCTGTTTTTGAATAATATAGGTCTGACTGCAATTTCTGCCTTAAACATCCCATGTTCATATGGCATGATAAAAAAACAACTATTTAATATTCATGTTTCTTACATAAATATTCATGAAGGAAAGGGTTACTCTGTTAAATGCTTTGAGGCAGTTTCTAAAAAGTAATCTGTTCTTCGGTTGAAATGGAGGCAGACTTACAACCGGAGGTCTGTCCGGGGCTTCAAACCCTTTCCTTCATACAAAAGTGTTTTCACACATTTGCAATCAGAGTAGACCCAGATCAGACTGCTCCTATAGGGACAGTGCTGTCTTAGAGCAGGGTCTGCTCTGTTTGCTAAAGGAATTTGAAAGATCTGTTTCTTTACTATCTAAAATGATTACAATTATCCACCTTCCATATTTCGTTACAACTAGCTTGTCCATGAATGTTTTTTAGGTATCGGAGTTGGGAATAAATGTAGAACAGGGAAAGGGCTGAAGATAAAATGAATACTGGTCTTATCAAAGTCTCATTTCTCAGCCAAACCCTATCAGAACTCCAGATAAGGTGCATAAATTAAAACATTTTCAAGAATAGCTCCTTTATTGCTCCACCAAACCCTATACGGTATAGGGTTTGGTGGAGAAATAACGATTTTAGTATTTTGGTACTGCCCTATTTTGTACTGAAATGTTTCTAAATAGTATCAGAAAGAATTTTAGGGTTTGGCAAAGAAATGTAAAAACCTATTGTCTTATCAACAGTCCTTTATCATCCTATGGAGTGGCCACATGGCTCAGTGGTAGAGTGTACGCCTGCGGTGCAGAAGGTCGTGGGTTCGATACCCGGCCGCGACAGACCAAAAGTCATTAAAATTTGGTACTAGTTAGCTCCCTTGTCTACGCTTTACATTAAAAGGGTAGTTCTAGGACTGGTCGGCCTGGTGACGGGATAATGTGACTAGGTGGGGTGTCCTTGCCATGTGCCAGCGGCAGGGGCATTCCAGTGAGGCAGCACTATAAGTTGTCTCAATCGGGTGCTGTCTGCAAATAACTGAAATACTGTTGGTCTGACGTAAAAACCCAACTCAATCACTCATCCTATGGAGCAAAATTTAATGCTATATTTATCACAATGGTTTCAAAATATGACTTTTACAGAGGCGTCAAAAGGCGTCAGTAGGAGAGAATTGATTAATACAGGTTCTACTGTTTTCAACAATTGAAATATGTCAAGCTTAACATGAATATTCAGAGATATTTTTTCATAAAGAATATTATTATACTGCAAAGTAAAACCCTCATTTCTGATTGGTTAACTAGCCGTGTACATGAGTCCATGTACCCTGTGAGCTGACAGGGTACATGGAAATTCCCCATGGCAGGCCCCACATATGATGATCCGAAACCAAATGAACGACTTCTCGACTCGGCTAAACAATAGCAAAATTCATAATATATAACTATTGATGCGTAAAGAAAAAAATGCAAAAATGAATTAAAAACACTTTTGGTTTGAAATGACCAATAAAACAGTTTTTAAAGGAGTTATTATATCGTCCATCCATCTATTATAACACGAACGCCGATGAAATACCGCACACCACTTCGGATACCTTCGGGTAGAAATAATGTAATTGAGGCGCTGTTAGGGGAATTATCGCGTTTAGTGATTAATATACCAAAATGAATTTATATAAATTATCCGAACCGTTAAACTTTGCAGTATAATAAATTCGTTATACAGTTCTTTCCCAGGGTACATGACGATTTATTCCCGGCTGGTAAAATCATGTAACCCTCGCCTAACGGCTCGGGCAACATGATTTTCCTCAGCCGGGAATAAATCGTCATGTACCCTGGGAAAGAACTGTATAACTAATATTGTAACATGACAAACAGTGTAGACCCTACTGAGTCATGGCTCCCGTCTAGGACATTAGTCTTTGCAAAGGATATTAGTGACTTGCTTCTTACACTGAAAGGGTTATTAAGGCAAAACATAAAATTAGAGAGAGGAAATTGAAAAATGATACAGTACAAAATAAAATGGAAAAAAGAAATCTGTACACATTTCTATGACTTTTAGTAATAAACCTTTTACCTGATAGAGATAATTTTAATGCCTTGTCAAACAAAGTAGACCCAGACCAGGCATCTTCTGTAGGAGGAGTCTGATCAAGGACTGCTCTGATTGCCTAATGAATATATAAATATAGATGTGATTCTCCAGTTTCTGATGATCGCTAAAAATTTCATTGTTTACATTCAGCAGATAGATATGTATGATGACATTTTTTCAACCCTTTACTGCATAAAGTTTTTTTTTAGGCCATAATGCAAAGAAAGTGAACCTTAGAGGTCAGGTGGCTTCTGTTTGAGCTGTTTGATCAGGGGCTGCGCTGTTTGCCTAAGACATGATATAGAGCTGAGGCTGAGATCTAGCAGTTGCCAAAAAACTCCTATGTTCATATGCCATTTTAAAATTTAATCTTAATTTAATATTCATGGTATCTTTTTTTTTTCATGAATATTCATAAAATAAAGGTTTAATAGATGAATATTCAACAGGTAAAGGATTAAGATTTCAAGGATCATACTTTATTATGTTATTGAATCTATTTGTAATTATTTTGATATTCTTATCTTCATAGTCTTTTGTAGTGCTTTTTGGCTGCTCAGTTCAGAGGCCAGACACTTAAATTGCCGCAAATAATCACCATTATCATTAACTCCAGCACGTAGTTGTACGATGTGTTTGGAATTCCTCAAAGAGCTTGTTCGTTTTGATCATAAGACCATAGCGAGAAATCTCGGTGCAACTGCATTATAAACTTGCGTAGCGCTATGTGCAAATTGGTTATGACCTTTGTATATGACTGGATCCAGATCGAAAGGCAGTGCAACTGACAGCGTCTTAATAGAATCTAAACTGTGAGACACTATGATTGTGTTTAACAATAATAATAGAGGTTATATTTTCATTTCAGAATTGAATTAAACAAGAGAGTTTTTTTTATTATGGTTGCTTTAAGTGTAATGAACATTGACGGCTTAGCACTTCTTGGTGCATTTCCAGTTTCTTTGAATGTCAGCTATTTAAAAATACATGCATTTTTATGGTTAAAGAATTGGACTTAAGTATTAAATGTTACCCCTGTTCCCTAATACAGAAAAGTTTATGGTTTTATCTTTTCTTCTTTTGCAGATTTATAACTACAAAGTGTCTTTTGGCAAATTATTCAATGTAACCTTAATTTAAATTGTAGCTAATATTCTAATTAACTTTTTTTCCCATGAACATTCATTTGACCATTGTTTTCTATAAAATATCACAAGCAAACATAGCAGACCCTGATCAGACAGTTCCTACAAAATTATTCGTTTAGTACGTTCATTGTGGGAAACATATATTCTTTCATTTGCAAACTATGTAAACCCAAATGAGTGTGCTCCTAGAGGAGCAGTCTGATCAGTGTTAGCACTAACAGTATGTCGCAATCCTCTTTGCATGTAAATGATTAACCATTAGTAAATTGTTGTATAAACCCTCAAATTCCCTGTTGTCTAAGTTTTCATGTAAGAAATCATTGCATTGGTGCATACATTAACCGGCATTCCCTCGTAGGCTATTTTTAGACCCAACCGCTTTGAATAAATCTACCGAAAAGGAACATTAACTAGAGAAAAGGAAAATGTTTAGAACTTTGTATTTTGAAACCATTGCGATTAATAGAGCATTTGCTCCTACAGGAGCAAATGCTCTATTTATCACAATGGTTTCTATAGGTGATGTTTTACAGAGGTGTAGTAAGTTGTATTTATGGAGGAAAGGGTTAACTCAATTGTTATATTAATGGCATATCTACACAGGAGGTTTTGGTATTGGTAGAAACATTAAGGTCAGATCTACAATAATTTCATAAAAACCCTGACCAGACAGCTCTTACGGCAGTCATGATTATCGGTATCTACTATGTTTACATTAAGGCATGAAAAATCGTATAGACTGAAAGCGATTATTAACCAATTCCTCCTGACATTTTCTGAATTTCATTTTGTAAATTCATGAGAAATTCATTAAGGAAAAAAAGAGCAAAAATTTAAGCCAGACCAGAAGTGAATTGTCAATTGTTAACTATGGCATTGAGTCACTCAGTCATATTGCAATGAAATGCATCTAAATTATCACCGTCATCCTTTGAGCACTTTCTGACCTGATTTATCATACATTTTTGCCATATGGTTAAACCCTTACAGTGTGGGACACGAGTCACTCATGTCCTTTTCAAACAGTGTAGACCCAGATGAGAGGGCTGTCTCATCAGGGTCTGCACTGTTTGTCATGTGTAACACATTTCTTTAGAAAAATCCCAAAACAGTCACAAGCTTGACCTGTTCGAATTTTGGAATAGTCCATTTTAAAATTCAGCATTGTACATTGTAAGGGTTAGTGTGTGCAGTGGAACAACTGGTATTGCCAGCAGACATCAGGATAGTGCTAATCTGAAATATGAAAGGGCAATATGTCTGTAAATGGCAGAATTCAGACCTTAATAATATTTAATTAGAGTTAATGTGCACCTGCAATATATAGATAGAGTTCTGTCTGCTATTGTATAGCATTATCATCTCCATTATAGGAATGCTATTTTTTTTTTCAAATTGGAATGACCCTTAATTTCCTGTTAAATATTCATGTTCGAGGCAATTGCTGATCAACCTAATACCTCTAGGAGCTTTCTGCATGACTTTCACCCTGCACTAAACGGCCACCTGCCTAAAAGTATCTAAATTCTTCTAATTAGTCTACAGCACTGTTACTCAGAGAGGATTTATGGTTCTTCTTCAGTACTGTGTGGACTAATAGTGCAGAACTATTGTAACTATACATGTACACACATCTGGAACTAATTAGTTTAGCAAATAGTTTGGATCCAGATGGGAGACCATAGAGCTAATCTTATCAGGGTACAAATTGTATGAAACTTTCAATTGATTTTAGAAAGGAAATGGGAAAATGAATAACTTTAAGAGTTTAAGCATTTGACAATTTTGATAATGCTTATACATGTCATATACAGGTTAAAAGTTATTGCTGAAGTTATGTTCTAAGCCCAGGATTTATTATCTTTCCTGTGGTAAGGGTTAGGAGAATCAAGATTCATGTATACTGAAGGGCGAGAAAAAACGTTTGGGGGAAGGTTTCAATCATGGGTTTATGACGGGACAAACACTTTTCATTAATTCTCAAGTGCCCTCTTTCACGCCTACAACTTATGCATTGGGCCAGTAACGCTGGGTAGGACAAGGAATGACTTTTCCATGGTATCCAGAGCAAAAAGTAAAGGTGTGTATTCAAATACTTCAGTCAATCATAACGTCCACCAAACCCTATGTTGTGACCGCATTCTTTAGTTTTGTCTCTTGACTTCGAGATCAGATTCTAATGAGTGGTCACAACATAGGGTTGGGTGGATAAGTAAAGGAGCTATTCTTGAAAATGTATCAATTAACGCGTTTTATCTAAGCACCTGGTATTAACCCATTCCCTCATAGACTATTTTTAGAACCAACTCTTTGACCATTGTGATGAATAGAGCATTTGTTCCTATGAGGGAAGCTTTCTGTATTACTTTTGACCCACATTAAGCTACCACCTGGCTTTAAATACAGACGCATTATTGGACCTGTTGTTGATGGCTGCTTTAGACAGGGTTGACTATTATCTAAAAACTGCAGACCCTAAAGAATCTGTCAGACTAGTTCACTGGTCTCCTTTTCGAAATGCTACTATAAAAATTTAGCTAATTAGGTAATTATTTCTTATATGAATATTTTAGTGAGTGAGTGAGTTGGGACTGAAATGATTCAGACAGCTCTTTAGCTTCTTTCTTTCATGCTGCCTATTCTTTATTCTATAGATGTACACCTTTAACTGCCTTGCAAACAGAGAAGACCTGTAGTAGCCGGGCTCTGATAAGAGTCTGCTTTGTCACGGTAGATCTGATTTTTGTAATGGACGAAAGTTCCTTTGTTTAGGTACCAAATTATAAAACTTCAGTCAATGAGTACAGTAAAACCTCTCTTTAATGACCACTAAATTGCGTTAATTAGTTGGTATTTAGTTAGGGCAGATGGTTGTTTAAAGCAAGGTGAAAGTAAACCAGAAGTTGAGAACGCTATAGGAGCGTTCTGTTTTACTTTCACCTTGCTTTAAGCATCTACCTGCCTTTTACACAAAATACTTGATGTAATTTAGTGGTCGTTATAGAGAGGTTTTACTGTATTCACAAAAAGCTAGATTCTTGCATAATTATTCACAAGGTAAAGGATAAATATGAATATTTCTGTTACAAATTGATAGGTAATAATTATTTGTCATAATAAGTCACTAAAATAATGTAAGAAGCAAGCTTTATCTACATACAGAAGAATAACAAAAATAAGTGACAATAAGTTTTACATTAGGTTAAAAATATAAACTGATTTTTTTGCCCTATATAGTGGGCACTATCACTGTCAGTTTGGCTTATATGGCTAATTTTATTTAGCCCATGGAATTGCCAAATTATCTTGTGATTAGTTTTATCTTTGATCTTTTCTGATCTACCAAAACAAATATGATGTGTTTGCTGCTTTCACCAATCAGATAAATCCTTTTGATTACTGAATTTTCAAAGTGGAATGGTCCTACATGCATTAACCCATTCCCTCATAGGCTATTTTTAGATCCAACCACTTTGAATAAATCTACCGAAAAGGAGAATTAACTAGAGAAGAGGAAATATTTTGAATTTTGTAGTTTGAAACCATTGTGATAAATAGAGCATTTGCTCCTATAGGAGCAAATGCTCTATTTATCACAATGGTTTCACAAAGTTACATTTACAGAAGCATCAAAAGGGGTCAGTATGAGAGAATGGGTTAAAGGGTAGAGTCAATTTAATATGAAAGGTACTGGATTGCAAATTCATTACAGATCCAGCTCAGAGTCCATACATAAATGTATCTTATCTAGATCCAAACTGCTTTTTACAATCAAACTGTTAATTATTTTGGAGAATTGTTAAACTTTGACAATTTTTGCAGACAGCAAAATTTATGCTGTGAATGCAGAGTTAATCAGAGCTACATGTAGATAAGAATGTAATTTAGAAAATCTAATTAAAATATTTGTGATATTTCTCAGCCAAACCCCATCTTGCTTCAACCCATAAGAATGGCCTCTCCGAGGCAATCCTAATGAGTGGCAGCAAGATGGGGTTTGGCTGAGAAATAAGAGATTTTATATATCAGTACCACGTCTTTATGATCTACGGCCTCGAATGCAGCAGTTGAAGCATAATCCTAGTAATTCTAGTACTCTATCTTCTAATTACTCGCTGCAATCTAAAGACTATCATGAAAAGATTATCATCTGTACTTCAGACTTTGGTTTATCAATGATGATATCACTCATAGTCTATGGGAAAACTTCTTTTTCCCTTAATTTGACTTAAACTGTTCTAGAGATTTATGCCTTGGTATAATTGAAGGAATGCATAATGCATATGAATATTTATAAGCAGAATTTTTATAATGGCATAATATTTGTTGAACACAGGACTGTGTTATTGGTAGAAACTGTAGAATCAGATTTATATATTTCATAAGCAAACAGGACAGACCCAGATCAGATGTCAAGGGGCCGTCTGATCTGGGTCTACTTTGTAAAGGCATGAAAAGGGCTTCTATGGGGGGAAAGGGTTAACTATGTCAAAGCACCCCTGTGATGTAATGGAATTTGAACCTTGTCATACTGGGTATTCAGAGCTGTAGATATGAGGAGTATAGTAAAACTCCTCTAACCCTTTCCTCCATAAAAACGCATTTCTACGCATTTGCAAACAGACTCGGTAGACCCAGATCATATGGCTCCTATAGGAACCATCTGATCAGCGGGTCTGCTCTGTTTGCTTATGATGTAATATAGGTGTACGGAAGGTCGTGGGTTCGATCCCCGACCGCAACAGACCAAAAGTCGTTGGTACTAGTAGCTCCCTTGTCTACGCTCGACAATAAAGGTGTAGTTCTAGGACTGGTCGGCCCGGTGTCAGAATAATGTGACTGGGTGGGGTGCCCTTGCCATGTACCTGCGGCAGGAGTATTCCAGTGAGGCAGCACTATAACTTGTCTCATGCGGGTGCCGTCTGCAAATAACTGAAAAACTGTTGGTCGGACGTAAAACCCAACTCACTCACTCACTAATATAGGTGTGATTCTATAGTTTCTGCCATGACCAAAATATCCATGTCCATGTGCCATATGATCTGGTTCAACTCTGTTTGCAAAGGTGTGGAAAAGCATATTTTTGGAGTAAATGGTTAAATGCAGGGTAATATTCCTTTGGAAGCTTTCTGCATAATTCCTACCTGCATTATTTAAGCTACCTGTGACCTGTTTAAAATACCGGCATTGATACTAACTTTAACATCCGGTTTAGAGGAGTTTTACTGTAATTTATCTAAGGATTGGAAGAAAATTATATTACTCGACATCTCATCTGTATCCAAACAATTTGCCAAGGTCATCACAGTTTTGACCCTTAAATTTGTAGTTACAATAGTTTTGCGTTAAGATATCAATACATGTTTAGACTTTACCTGACTATGAGCAACATTACTGGTATTTGCAAACAGCTTGGATCCAGATCAGACATCGGGAGAGTCAGCGTCTTGTCAGGATCCAAGTAGTTTGATATTTGATCAATAATATTTCAAAAGCTTGTTTGAAACAGAACAATATAAATTGCACCAGATCCAGATTTGAGCGGACATTTTTTTCACAGTTTGGTAAGGGCTAACTGCTACAGTAGGTATTGGTAAGTTAATGTGAAGTTTTGTTAATGAGACGTTCACCTGCGAAAGGAATATTTCTAATGGAGAGACGGAAACCAGCAGGGTCTGGCAACCTGTGGATGCAAATTTGTTACCTCTTCGTCTGTTAGGGAATTATTGTCTGCAAAAGTTGCAGTCTGTTTGATTTTTGAAGAAATTGTCCATTTATGTTGAAAAACATTGATCAGTTAATCAAACATATTAAGACACTGAGTAGATGCGGAGTTACTCTGGATCTTTGTGAAGATTGTAATACATTCACATATTCATGGTTAGAGTGAATGTATGATTTTATATGTTTCTTATCCCACTTGCCTGCCTGTTTGTGCTGTAATGTTGTTTTTTCTTTTGGAGGGGATGAGTGGTAATATTGCAGCATGCAGATCAAAAGAAATACGCTTTCCTTTGATATAGTCCTTCCAGCCACGGATAATCGGGGACATGCATATTGCTAGCGGTCAAACTTGCTTCTTATATCTGTCGATGTATACGATCTAGATCCAATTTTGGTGACTTTCATGGTGATATTTCTAGAAAAGTTTTGCCCTCATGCTTTGAGATGGTATTTTATTTTGTGAAAAGAGCTGATGTATCGGCCCACAGGTTTGCATTGTGATAGGAAGAAAAATGGCGACCCGTTGCCAGTGCCAAAACGTTGCAAGAATTTTTTTGTATGATGTACATATCCTTCTTGCATCTGAATGTTTTTATACTGCAGGATGTTTGGGTATTTAACCCTTTACTACATAAATATGTCTTTTACACCTTTACAAACAGAATAGACCCAGATCAGATGGCTCCTGCAGTAGCCATCTGATCAGAGTCTGCTCTGTTTGCTTATGGCATTATATAGAACCAATTCTATAGTTTCTGTCACGAAAATTTTCCTTGTTCATAGTGCCATTATAGAAATACAGTTAATTAATATTCATGATATCATTATTCTTACATGGATAGTAATTTTCGTATGTTGAGTAATTGGACACCTTAGGATTCAAATTGTTTGGTGCTCAGAATACACGCTCAGCAAACTTATTTCCTGCCTTCAAAGTCATTTAACCCTTTCCTCTATAGATAGGCATTTCTGCGCCTTTGCAAACAGAGCACACCCAGATGAGATGGCTCCTGTAGGAGCCGTCTGATGGGAGTCTGCTCTGATTGCTTATATGATACTAAGATATGATTGTACAGTTTCCACCTTGACCAAAACATCCATGTGCTATTATAACAATCTACTTAACCCATTCCCGCATATTGACGCCTTTTGACGCTTCTGTTAAAGTCACTTTTTGAAACCATTGTGATAAATAGAGCATTTGCTCCACAGGAGCAAATGCTCTATTTATCACAATGGTTTTCAATACTACACAATTCTGAAAATTTCCTTTTCTCTAGTTAATGCTCCTTTTTGGTCTAAGATTTAATCAAAGAGGTTGGATCTAAAAATAGCCTATGCGGGAATGGGTTAATATTTGTGATGTCATTATTTCTTACATGAATATTCATTGAGTAAAGGGTGAAACCTTTACTTCATAGCTACTCATGAAAGGAAAACTGACATCATGTACCGTATATTAATTACTGTAAATTGAATTTTCGATATGGCATAAAAACACTGGAATTGTTGGCCATTATGCAGAGGCTGTAAAATCAGATCTACTCAGTTTGCAAAGGCATTTACCCATTCCCTCATAGGCCATTTTAGACCAAGCCTCTTTGAATAAATCTACCGAGCATTTACTAGAGAAAAGGAAAATGTTAGAATTGTGTAGTATTGAAACTATTGCGATAAATAGACAGCTCTGTTTATCACAATGGTGTCAAAAAGTAGCTATTACAGAGGCTTAGAAAGGCGTATTTATGGAGGAAAGGGTTAAATGGCGTATCTATGGAGTAAAGGGTTATAATGTTTAACTGTGTACAAATTATCTCTCTGTATGTCTAGTTTATTTTATAACTTTATTTTGCTATCATTTTCACATCTTTGTTTATTATTAGAGAACTCTGGTTTGCTTTATGTTCATTCAGTTGTGATACTTACAATGTTCTTGGGAAATTGACTCTTTGATAGGGACTGGATCCAGATCATATGCAATAAGTTACAGTGCATGATTTAAACTGTTTAACACATACCTATGTACATTGGATAAGTTTGAATATTAAACCGGTCTGTTCTGTCAAATGTGACTGTACATTTCAAATTTTAATGGCCTAAGAGTCGGGGCTAAGTGAGAAAAGCTTGGTCTTTGCATATGTTTGGCATAACGTGGATTCTGGCACTAGGCAAACTCATAAAAACACTTACAATGTTGACAAATTAATACAAGGGTGAAGAGGATGAGAAATTGGATGTGTTAGCCCTTTACTTGATAAAGCTGAACATTTGAACATCTGCAAACAGAGTAGATCCAGATCAGACGGCTCCTGTAGGAGCTGTCTGATCAGGGTCTGCTCTGTTTGTTTATGAAGTAATATATAGGTATGATTCTGCAATTTCTGACAGATTCCCTTGTGCATATTCATTTACAAAAGTTCTGCTGATTTAAATATTCATCAAGGCATTATATCTTACATGAATATTCATTAAGTAACAAGTGAAATCCCTATTTGAAAAAGCAACTTCAAAAAAGTCACTACTGTCATCCTTAACCCTTTCCCTCATATAAACATGTTTTCACGCATTTGCAAACAGAGTAGACCCAGCTCTGACGGCTCCTAGAGGAGCCATCTGATCTGTTTGCTAATAGAAATAGAAAGATCTCTTTCTTTGCTTTCTAAAATGTCTACAATGTTCAACCTTCCATATTTCTTTATAACTACATGTATGTTGTTAATGAATATTTAGTAGCTATTGAAATTTGAAATAAACGTAAAACAGGGAAAGGGTTAAACTATTAACATGTTAAATATTCATGTAAGAAATAATAATATTAATATTAACCCATTCCCTAATAGGCTATTTTTAGACCCAACCTGAATAAATATACCGAAAAGGAGCATTTACTAGAGAAAAGGAAAATTTTAAAAATTTTAAAGTTTTGAAACAATTGTGATAAATAGAGCATTTGCTCCTATGGAGCAAATGCTCTATTTATCACAATGGTTTCAAGAAGTTTACTATTACAGGAACCATTTGATCTAGGTCTACTTTGTTTGCTAAAGGCGTAGAAATGGGTATTTGTGGAATGATGGGGTTAATCATTTGTTTGTCTCTCTTATGGAAGAGAGAATTCAAATTGAAGAATCAGATGTGTTGAAGCAAATCAAACTGTCGACCCAGATCAGATATTTCTTTACAGAATCTGTCTAATCTGGGTCTACTCAGAGTCAGTTTGCTAGAGCATAAAAAGTTATCTGAGTTAAAGACTGTAGTCAAGTCAAATTTGAAAAAATGCTCAAAGAATACATGTACACAAGACAGAGCAATAGGAACTAGATGTCTCATCAGGTTCCAAGTAGTTTGAAACTTAGTCAGTAGATTCTCAAGAGTTTAACCCTTTCCTTCATATAAATGCCTTATCACGCCTTAACCGTTCGCTTGCTGAATTTTAAAATACATTTCTCCTTCTTTACCCATGCCCTGTTGTATAATTACATATATCTTCACTGTGTACAAGTATATCGCGGTGCAATCACTGCTGTGGAGTGCATTGGTTGCACAATCAATTTGTAAATAGTGCAAACCCTGATGAGACAGCTCCTGCAGGAACTGTCTCATCTGGGTCTTCACTATTTACAGGTACGTATATTGACATGAATAGCAAGCGAAGGGTTAATGCGAACAGAATATACCCAGATCAGCCAGCTCAAGAGCCATCTGATCCGGGTGTGCTGTGTTTGCTTATGAAATTATGATAGATCAGACTCTACAGTTTCTACCAGTACAAAAAACTCCAGTGTACATAATTATGCCAATAAAAGAATTCAGCCAATGTCAGTATTATGATGTCATTATTTCTCAAATGAATATTGAACATGGAAAGGGTTAACAATTATCTTATCTATGCCTCTTGGTGGTGCTTAACCCTTTCCTCCATGAATAATATATATTATAAGAAATAATGACGTCATGAATATTAATTAGATAAAATTGTTATAATAGCACTTAATAGAAACGAGAATCGTGGAATCATATCTATATATAAGCAAACAGGGCAAACCGTGATCAGACGACTCCTATAGGAGTTGTCTGATCTGGGTCTACTCTGTTTGCAAGGGCGTTACTAAGAAAGGCGTATTTATGGTGTAAAGGGTTAAACGTTTATACTCTTGAATCTACTATGGACCACTATAGGCAGTTTTTACCAGCAGATGGACCAGTTTTACAGTTATTGCACAGATTCTGTTAACCCTTTACTCTAAGAAGTACTGATATCATGAATACGAAATAGACAAACCTATGATTTTTGGTCATGGCAGAAACTGTAGAGTAATAACTATACTATTTCATAAGCAAACAAGAGCAGACCCTAATCAGACTGCTCCTACAGGAGCAGTCTGATCAGGGTCTACTCTGTTTGAAAGGCATAGAGAGGTGTTATTATGTAGTAAAGGGTTAATTTCTTTTATGAAATCACATCCTCGCTGTTTTTTTCATAGATGCGACACATGGAGACATGTTGTGAGTCAATCTTGTGGAGTTCTACATATAATTTATGGTAGATTGAGGCTGATAATGGTATTATGAACTCAAATACGAGATCGTAAGTGGCTCTTCGCTGGTAAATTTGCCTTTGCGGAGTTGTCATTTGATAGCCTTGATCTTAGCAGGCCTCTTTCATACACATGCAAACTTATTTTAACCGTAGACATGCTCTGAAAGTGGCTTTTGCTTTTAAAAATTATGCATTAAAATGAACTATATATAATATGAAATCTTTATCATTGGACCTTATTTGATAAATCTTCTGCATGATTATCATTTTAAATTTTTGTTGCATTTCCTAATACATCTGGATCAAAACCATATTCAAAAGTAAAAATGAGTGGTAGTGATAAGGGTACCGTGTAGTGAGAGAATTTAACTCTCCACCCTTTCAACCCTGAAGTTTCAAATAGACTATTCCAAAATTCATACGGGTCAAGCTTACTGCGAACATTCAGGGATTGTTTTTACAGAAAAGTGTAACATGACAAACAGTGCAGACCCTGATGAGAGGGCTCCTCTAGGAGCCCTCTCATCTGTGTCTACACTGTTTGCAAAAGATATGTGACCGGTTTCCCGCACAGTAAGGGTTAACATATGGAACAAATTGTCGTCTGCTTAAATTGTCGTCTGCTTACTGTTTGGAGAACTGGCTAATAATGTACTCTTTGTAGACAAACATTATATGGTTGTCAAACAGTTTGAAACCTTGTAAGATACTGGCTACCTCGCCTTCTCATCTAGATACAAACTGTATGCAAAGGTTATCAGTTTTTGTTTGAATTCATACTAAGGATTAACCCTTATTAAATTCTTAGTGTTTAGAGTGGAATGATCTATCGCCGTTTAACGACAGTTTGTTCTGTTTGAACGGATTCTATTTGTGAAATGAATTTATAATGATCAGCAGTGCAGACCCCGATTTAGAAAATAAGAGAGCTACTCTAGGAGCCTGCTGTCTACGCTGTTTTCAAATTTCAGTACACCAGGGTTTCCGGCGTTCAAAAAGTTAATGTTGATCCATCAAAGTGCACATGTTGGGTTTACTTAAGTGCAGAGCGTAGAAAAAACAACAACAATATGACATTAGGAAATGAATATCGGCACATGCCATTAAAATTCTTCGATTAAATTTCAACATACTTGACCTGGTTAATTATGGAAACCAATTAGGACTAGGAGTGAGTAATGTCTCTCTGATGGACAGTTTAACCCTTCACATGCGAGGAAACAGAATTTTTACTGTATCAGTCACAAGCAAATGGTGTAGAACCAGATCAGAGGGCAGCTGTAGGAGCCCTCTGAATTCAGGGTCTGCACTGTTTATCATAGTAACAATTTATATTCCTCAAGGAAAAATGTTTGTTTCGTTGATTTGCTTCATAAAATATTTATAGATAGTGGAGTAAAATATTATTATTCAATAAACATGGGTTAAAGTAACTTCGTAAATAATGTTTGGATATAATGTATTTTCATGTTCTACTGTTAAATTGATTTTGCCATGAATTTAATTGGCTGACCTTGGTAGGATTTATAAGTTGGAGGTTTCCAGGTTCCAAATAGGAGCTGTGTGATTAGGGTCTGCTCAGTTTGCTTCTATAATAGAGATTTGATTTTACAATTTCTGCCATGGGAAAAAATTCCTGTGCTTAAATATGTCATTTTTTTTTTTCAAAACGAAGTGTTACAATTCAAAGTGTCATTATTCATTACATAAATGTTAATGGAGTAAAGTCTTAACTAAACCTTTAACCCTCTCTCTGTTGAATATTGATGTATATTGACATCATGAATATTAATTATATGATTTTTTGTTATGGAAGCAAACACAGCTGCCCCTGATCAGATGGCTGCTCTGTTTGCAGGTTCATGTAAAGGTATTTATATGAGAGAAAGTGTGGGTAATGAGAATAATTATGAGACCTTTGCAAACAGTGGAGACCCAGATTAAAGGGCTCCTTGGTCTACACTCTTAGTCATAAAATCACTTTTTCAGTGATGAATTTTAATACAATTCGAGGGCTTGGAGCAAAACTGTTGTAACTCCTTCGAGTTGCAATAGTTTTGCTCCAAGCCCTTTTTATACGCCCACCTAATAAAGGTGGTCGTATATTGTCGTGGCCCTGTCCGTCCGTCCGTTCGTTCGTTCGTTCGTTCGTTCGTTCGTCCGTCAACATTTTGTTTGTCCGCTGTTTTCTGGGAAAACTATTTGACAGATATTAATGAAACTTCATACAAATGTTAAATGCATCAAGATCTGAAGCTGAGTTGATTCTGAGGTTCATTTGATTTTTCATTTCAGAGTTATGGCCATTGTCCTTAAAAAATATGCAAATAGTTTGTCCGCTGTTTTCTGGGAAAACTATTTGAGAGATATTAATGAAACTTCACACAAATGTTTAATGCATCAAGATCTGAAGCTGAGTCGATTCTGAGGATCATTTGATTTGTCGTTTCGGAGTTATGGCCCTTTTACTTAAAAAATAATGCAAATATATGCAAATAGTTTGTCCGCTGTTTTCTGGGAAAACTGTTTGACAGATATTAATGAAACTTCACACAAATGTTTAATGCATCAAGATCTGAAGCTGAGTCGATTCTGAGGTTCATTTGATTTGTCGTTTCTGAGTTATGGCCCTTGTCCTTAAAAAATATGCAAATAATTTGTCCGCTGTTTTCTGGGAAAACTATTTGAGAGATATTAATGAAACTCCACACAAATGTTTAATGCATCAAGATCTGAAGCTTAGTCGATTCTGAGGTTCATTTGATTTGTCGTTTTCTGGGAAAACTATTTGAGAGATATTAATGAAACTTCACAAAATGTTTAATGCATCAAGATCTGATGCTGAGTCGATTTTGAGGTTTATTTGATTTTTCGTTTTGGTGTTATTGCCCTTTAACTTAAAAAAAATGCAAATATATGCAAATAGTTTGTCTGCTGTTTTCTGGCAAAACTGTTTGACAGATATTAATGAAACTTCGTACACATGTTTAATGCATCAAGACCTGAAGCCAAGTCGATTCTGAGGATCATTTGATTTGTTGTTTCGGAGTTATGGCCCTTGCACTTAAAAAAATAATGCAAATCTATGCAAATATGAGGATGGCCATAACCTTTTCATTTGAAATGATATTTACTTCAATTTTTTTATATGGTTAAACCTTAATGTATATTTTCACATATATTGCGGGGGTTTTGATATGTGCCATATGTTATGGTCCTTGAACTTCGTGTGTTCGTTGCTTTGTTAGTCTGTCAACTTTTAGTTTGTCTGTTGTTTTCTGGGAAAACTATTAAAATGATATAAATGAAACTTAACACAAATGTTTTAAGCAACAAAATTTGAAGCTGAGTTTATTTTGAGGTTCATTCAGTTTGTCTTTACAGAGTTATGGCCGTTGCACTTTACAAAAATCTGCAAAAATGACGATTAGCTGTAACTTTTTTATTTAATAAGATATTCACTTCATTTTTTTAAAGAATAGTATCACCTTAATATGGAAATCAAGATCTGAAGCACAGATTAGAAAATGTCAACACTTATAAGGCATGTTGAATCAGAGAAAGTTTGCAAGTGGGCGTATTATGTACCGTATGCGGTACTCTTGTTGTTAAGCTTTATTCGGGATCATTCATGATTGACCATAGTCTAATCAGCCTCCATCATGCCTTACCATGGTTAAAATTGTGAAAGTAAGAGATCCTTTCAAATCAAAAACAGCAATTATCCCATTACTTCATGAATATTCATGTACGCTACTATAAAGAGTTTACCCTTTACATGATAGATACGCATTTGCAAACAGAGTAGACCCAGATCAGATGGTTCCTACAGGAGCCATCTGATATGGGTCTCCTCTGTTTGCTTATGAAATGATTTTGATACAGTTTTACAGTTTCTGCTATGGCCAAAACGAGCTTTGTTTATGTACCAGTATGGAAAGAAACATGATAAATGTTCATGATGTTAGGTACTTTGTGAAAGTTCTCAGGTGACCCATTCAGGTACAGACCTTTGGCTCTGGGGGGACCTATTAAAGCACAGACCTTTTGACTCTCAGGTGACCCATTCAGACTCAGACCTTTGGGCTCTCGGGACAAAAGAATGATGTTGCATCATGAGCTGTATTTGTTTTTTTGCAAATTGAGGTCACGAAGTGTCACAGCGTATAAACTCTTTGCCAGCTTCCGCTGATGAAGTGCCATTAATGTGGTAGTGTAATATTTTTATACCCTGTACACTTAGCTCACTGTCCTGTCATCCATTTTCTCCCTACACACAACCCTTGGCCCACATTGTTATGGTATGATTAGTTTAACCCTTTCCTCCATAAATATGCCTTAATCTACGCCTCTGTAATAACCACTTCTTGAAACCATTGTGATAAATAGGAGCTCTTTTTATCACAATGGTTTCAAACTACAAAATTCCAAACTTTTACTTTTCTCTAGTTAATGCTTTTTTTGGGTAGATTTATTCAAAGAGGTTGGGTCTAAAAATGGCCTATGGAGGAAAGGGGTTAAGAGGTGTTGTTTATGTATATATTTCATGGTTACTGAGGCAAATGCATCCAAAATACATACAGTAAAACCTCTCTTAACCGGACGTTAAATTTAGTATAAATATCGGTATTGGGGACAGGTGACAGCTTAATGCAGGGTGAACGTCATGCAGAAAGCTCCTAGAGGAGCTTTCTGCATGACATTCACCCTGCATTAAGCAGTCACCTGCCTAAAATATCTAAATTCTCCTCTACTAGAATTCCGGTTAAGAGAGGTTTTACTGTATCAAGTGGGTATTGCAGCTAGAACATGAAGTTGAGACCTTTAACCCCTTACCTCATGAATACTCATTTAAGAATTTATAATAATATCATGAATATTTATTAGCTGAATTTTTATGTTAACTTTTAAAGGGAATGTTTTGATTCAACAAAATTGTAAATTCAGATCAATATCATGTCAAAAGCAAAGCTTAGAATCAGATGGCTCCTATAGTCCATTCCCTCATAGGCTAATTTTAGATCCAACATCTTTGAATAAATCTACCGAAAAGGAGCATGAACTAGGGAAAAAGAGAATTTTACAGCTTGAAACAATTGCGATAAATAGAGCATTAAAAAATTTTGCTCCTATAGGAGCAAATGCTCTATTTATCACAATGGTTTCAACAGGTGACTTTTGCAGAGGCATCAAAAGGCGTCGGTATGAGAGAATGGGGATAGAAACCATCTGATATGGGTCTACTCTGTGATATTTTAATTTCATACATGAATATTCAATAGGGAACGGGTTAATGAATATTCACGAACTGATCAATTCATGGATAAATGTTCATTAGGGAAAGGGTTAATGGATTTTGATTATGATTTAAATTGCAAGCTTTGTTTTTTTCTGCTCTATACAGAGTGTAAAGAATTTAGTGTAGATTGTTAAAACGTGTCACCTTTTCATCCAGAATTCATGAGCCCATGGAGTTTAAATCTGGCTCGTTCTCTGTGAATTGTTACATACTTTTTGTTATTGAAGGAAGATTTATTTTCATTGTGAAGAGATAGAACAAATATGACTTGGGGAAAATGACAAGATTTAAACAAAGTTGCAAACATCATGTAATTGTCATTGCAATAGTGAATCCTGCATATAAACAGGGAGGTTTGAGGAAGTTTGTAGAAATCTGCATGTTATAAGGCTGGCAGGTCAAAGATTAATAGACTCAGGCCATTGTTGTTTGAAATGGTTTTATGAGGAAGCATTTAGCGATGAAGATCACAATTAATTACGAGGACAGAAATGCTCGTTGATTACGACTGTTACTGTCATAAGGTTTCACTCAACCATTAAATGTACAATCATTGTCACCAGCATTAATGTTCTGAATGCAGGAAATTAGTAAAAAAATAATATTTTAAACCCTTTACTCCATGAATATTCATGTAAGAGATAATGACATCATGAATATTAATTATTAGAATATCCATAATGGCACATTAACACAGGAATGTTTGGTCATGGCTGAAACTGTAGGATCATATCTATATTATATCGTAGAGGAGCTTTCTGCAGGACTTTCACCCTACGTCTCCGAGACTGATATTTATACTGAATTGAATGTCCGGTCTAGCTGGGAGGTTTTGCTGTATTGTAATTCAGAGTTTGTTTTCAGAAATGATGGAAGAGTTTTTATGAACAAATCCATCCTTGAGTTTGATGATGGTCTGTATTGATTTTTTCTGTTTTTATTTTCAGGCAAACCCCCTTCACAAGGAGACAGAGATGTTCCGTTTGGATATCTACCTAACTACCCACCATACCCAAATGGCTCAACACCCACAACCATGGTGAGTTTGAACTGTACTCTAAATGTGTCTGATTATGTAGTAAGTGAATAAATATCAGAATCTGTTAACCCCTTTCTCTCATGAATATTCATGTCAGAAATAATAGCATCATGCATATTCATTAGCTACATGTTTATGGTGGTGTATAAACACTGGACTTTTAGCTCGTCTGTTTTGAAGAAAAGTCGAGCTATTGTGATCACTGGGTCGTAGGCGTTGGCGTTGTTGTCGTCCAAAAACTTTAATGTAGCTCATTATTCGAAAAGTATAAGAGATATTAACTTGAAACTTCATAGGTTAGTAGATCTCATTGAGGGGAAGGTGCCTACAATGATAACTCTTGATTTCAAAATTTTGGAGTTATAGCCCTTTATTGTTTTCATTTTGTTTTATTTAGCTAGACAAGCATCAAGTCAGACAAGCATTGGCGCCGCACACGGCTCTTGTTTACCATAACAACTAGAATAAGAATATGTAATTATACCCCTGCAAACGAGGTTTTAGAGGGGGTATATAGGAGTGAATGTGTTTGTCCTTCGGTTCGTCTCTCTTGTCTGTCCATGGCACAACCTGGCACAAATCTTGTTTGATTTGCGATCCAAGGCAGCTGTGCGGGGTATTCCATCACCTTTAGTGATAGTTCTAGTTTCACAAGCCAGCAGAGCAGACACTGATGAAACAGCTCCTACGGGAGTCATCTGATTTAGGTCTACTATATTTGCAAAGGCATGAACAGGCATATTTATCAGGTAAACCCTTTCCCTTTCATGCCTTGGCAAATAGAGTTGACCCAGATCAGACAACTAGAGGAGCCATCTGATCAGTGTCTGCTCTGTTTGCTTGTGAACTTATAATAGACCTGACACTTCAGTTTTCACCAGTGCCAATATAACTCTACATTTGCCATTGTAAAATTTCAGCTGATTGATACTCACACAGCCGTTTTGTGTTACATGAATATTCATGAGGTAAAGGGTTACACATACCAGTTGCATGCAAGTGGCCATGATGGATCCGTTCTATTATAAGAAAGTCAGGTCAGAATATTTGACAGGGAAATGAATACCAAAATGTTGAGGTCTCATCTTGAGTAACTTGAAAGTCCTGTTATTCCACACATTTAAAACAAAATTAGACAAGTTGTTTACTTTGGTATTTTCTGGCTTTGATGCTTTGCACAACTGTGCCAACTCTACTGAATGGTGTAAAATGAATAATTCAATTTAGGCTTAATTCAAGTTAAATTTGCACCAAAGTGAATCGCTGCTAGTTTTTGAAATTTTCTAGTCACTGGATCCACAGCATAGATAAAGCTAATCTGGCCAATCACTGGCTGCTTCTTTGAAGTTTGTTCTGCATATTGGAGAACATGCAAGGGGCATAACTCCAGTAGTGCTAATCTCTTTAGCAACAATGTACTGTAAATGAAGAAAAGGGAGAAAAGGAATAAATCTGAAAATTGGATTATTGGGTAAATTAATTCTCTTTCTGTACTGATGAGTTTTGAAAGTCTTTTTGGGTTTTTTTTTTCGGATGTGCTAGTCATAACAATCAATTTAGAATGTGAAGCTGATCCATATTTCATCAGATAACATACTTCAAAGGATCCGGAGGTTGTGCCTTTTAGGCTTGTGAGCTGTACTTAGAATGAGCCGCTTGTCTGGGAGGTGATTGGTCGTGGATATTATGTGTTGTAAATTAAGTTGGATGTACCGGGTGACGCGAGTACTCAGGTAGATGTACAAAGCTTGTGACAAGAGGCTAAATGTTTTTTATAGCTACATCACAGATACAGATCAATGGAATGGACATGCAGGACTTGCTTTGATGTTGGAGTTCATCGAGCTGTCATAAATTGGTGTTAATTTCATTCAATTAGACAATTAGAATTGTGTGTATAGATAAGTACCATGGGGCTAAGTGAAAAAGCAGATACATTGCTTGATTACTTTGGTTTAGTAAAAGGTCATTTGCAAACATTAATTTATTCCCATATTATTTAAGAAAAACCCTCCAGATATAATTTTGAAACTCGTCCATGTTTCATATTGTGGGGCCACATCAAATGAAATATTTGCTGGTATAAGCCACCGACATCCATGGGTTCAGCAAATTGCGACAACTCCTTCTGCAAAACTGGATCTACACTGTTTGCCTGTCTTTTTAATCCATTCCTCATACGCTATTTTTAGACCCAACCTCTTTGAATATATCTACTGAAAAGAAGCATTTCCTAGAAAAAAGGGGCATCAAAAGGTGTCAATATGTAAGGGAATGGGTTAACCCTTTCCCTGTTCTATGTTTATTCCAAATTTCAATACCTACTGAATATTCATTAACAAAATAGTTCTAAAGAAATATGGAAGGTGCAACATTGTAGACATTTTAGAAAGCAAAGAAACAGATCTATCCAATTCTATTAGCAAACAGAGCAGACCCTGATCAGACGGCTCCTCTAGGAGCTGTCTGATCTGGGTTTAACTCTGTTTGCAAATGTGTGAAAACACGTTTACATGAGGGAAAGGGTTAAAAGACACTTGGTACCAATAGGTTAAGATATGAGTGGTATGCTATTGAGACTGATATATTCAGAATATTTGAGTATCTGTATTTAGAGTTGACCATTTAATTCATATATTCTCACATTAACATTCGTGCAAACAGAGTAGACCAAGGTTAGATTGCAACTCTCTGATCAGGATCTATTTTGTTTACTTGTGGAATCAGATAGATCTTGATCTGCCATGGAATCATAATAGATCTTGTTCTGCCAGGGTAAAATGTCCTGTGTTCACATACATTTTGTACTATTTTAAAAACTTAAATAATATTCATGATGTCATAATTTCTTACTTGAATATTCTTCAGTTAAAGGGTCACTAATTTTAAAGGTTTCATTCTACTCAGTTTGACATGACAAAAAATTCTTTACAGAGTAGACCTATAGCAGATGGCTCCTATATGAGCAATCTGATCAGGTTCTGTTGTTTGCTTATTTAATAATGTAGAACTGGTTCTACAGTTTTCTGTTGTGGCCAAAATGTCCTACATGTTTATGTAAAAATAATAAATATACTTACTAAAATGGCTACAACCTTCCATATTTCATTATAACTAATTTGTCCATGAATATTCAGTAGGTATGGAATTTTGAAATAAATATAGAACAGGGAAAGGGTTAAGGAAGTTTTCTTAAACATTAAATTTTGTTTGCAACCAAGCCAGTCCAGCATATTTCCTGGCTTCATTCAATGGTTGGTAATTTTATTTAAAATATGACCAAAATTGTAGGGGGAAAAAAAGAGTCCTAAAATAGTACTAAAACAATACTGCAATAATATAATGCTTTAATTTTTCTTTTGCTTAAAAAATGAAAAAAGAAAAGAAACAAAAGTAGGAATTCCGTTCAGTTAGTTGAAACAATATATTTTTTACTGGCATTTATGACATTTAGGTTAATTTGCTTCAAGTACAGAAATGGTCTACAGCCTTGAGATACGTGGATTTTAATTAGTAAAAGATAATATGGTCATCGGTACGGGCAGGGGATTTCCTTTGTTAATAGCTCTCTTTCCCCAATTAAGCTTTATGGGAATAGCTAGGAGAGTATCAGTGACGTGTATTTTTGTATTAAGGAAATCATTATGTTTGAATTATCAGTAAACATGAAACATCACCTCAAAAATACGAGATGAATATTCACTAAGAAATGACGACATCAATATTTATAAGTTTAACCCTTTCCTCCATAAATATGCCTTTGTTAAAGTCACTTTTTGAAACCATTGTGATAAATAGAGAATTTGCTCCATAGGAGCAAATGTTCTATTTTTCCACAATGGTTACAAAACTGCACAATTCTTACTCAGTTAACCCATTACCTCATAGGCTATTTTAAGATCCAACCTTTGAATAAATCTACTGAAAAGGAGTATAAACTAGAGAAAAGGAAAATTTTAGAATTTTGTAGTTTTGAAACCATTGTGAGCAATGCTCTATTTATCACAATGGTTTCAAAAAGTCGCTATTACAGAGGCATAGAAAGGCGTATTTATGGAGGAAAGGGTTAACATTTTCCTTTTCTCTAGTTTATGCTCCTTTTCAGTAGATTTATTCAAAGAGGTTGGATCTAAAACTAGCCTATGAGGTAATGGGTTAATTTTTACAATGGTATATGAATATCTACCTTATTAGTCATGTTCATGATCTTTGAAAGTGAATGATTTACTAAATTAGGCATTTTTAGCTCATCTGTTTTTCGCAGAAAAAAATATGAGCTATTGTTGTAACTCCAGCCTTCTCGGTGTCGTCAATTACTTCTTACTGTTCATGCAAATCTTATGAAACTTATACACTTGTTCACCTTCAAAAGGGCTACAATCAAGCAAGAGCAATGTCACCTGCATGTTTTATTTCACTTCTTAGGATACACATTTATGCTGTAAATTGAATGTTTCTTTGGTAACAATTGCTCACTTGGTTGTACAAATGGAAGACGTCAACTTGGGTTCTTCATTCACATTGTCAAAATTTTATACAAGAAATCTGACTAGATAGAAGTGCATGGTGACTGTTAATACTCCATTGATACATCTTTTTATGCCTTTGCAAACAGAGTAGACCCAGATCAGACAGCTCCTGATGTGGGAATTGTCTGATCAGGGTCTACTTAGTGTTTGCTTATGGGATTGAATAGGTCTGATTCTAAAGTATCTGCTGTGACCAAAATTCATGTGCCATTATATAAATCAGTTTCATGATGTCATTATTTCTTGCATGAATATGCATGGAATAAAGGGTTGGCTTTAGTATAATGTGCATTTGGCTGTCTCCAGAGCCACCAAGAAAGAGCAGATTTCACATACTAAAATTATCCTTTCTCCACCAAACCCTGTTGTGACCACACTCAATCCATTTCCTGATTGAGACTCCCTTTAGTGCCTTTGCAAACACATCAGACCCAGATCAGAAGAATCCTATGGAGCGGTCTTATCTGAGGGTCTGCTCTGTTAGCTTATAAAATGGTATATTGATGATTCTGCAGTTTCTGCCATTGCCAAGAATTCCTGTGTTCATAATGCCAGAAAAAAATAATCTTAATTGCAATATGTAATGAATTAAAAGTATTAAATATTCATGAGACAAATGGTTAAGAATTGTCTCGGAGCTGATTGTAAAGAATGGTCACAACAATGAATGTAGGGTTTTGTGGTGAAATGATGGAGCTTGTCCTGACAAAAGGATCATTATGCATCTTATATATGCCTCCGTGTTATTATTTTTCAGTTCAGTTCATAATTCATTGCAAAATAGCAGTTGTATATGGATTTTAGTTTTAGTTTAGTAGTGTTCAGGGAGAAGTTGTATCTCCCTATATTTTTTAGCTATTTAAACTTCTCCCTCAGTTCAAAACAGGGAGACGTCAGTAGGGTAAGGGAGACTTTTTCTCCCAAATTGCCCTCTAGCTTGAGCCCTGATGGCATCAACATCGTGAACGTCATCACCATCATCATCATCATCATACTTTGACTTAGTGATTGGCTTTAATATATAAATGCTTTTAGCTACCACTAATTTTTTGGCTGCATTATAGCAAAGTGTGAATTTGGAACTATCATCAGAGCAACAGATAAAGGTGCGCACTCTTATACTAAATTTGTTGTGTTTAGAATCGTTTTAAAGAGTGGTCACAACATAGGATATGGTGGAGAATTTAACAAAGGATATATTCTTGAAAATGTTTTAACCCTTATCTCCATAAAAACGCCTTTCTATGTCGCTGTAATAATCACTTCTTGAAACCATTGTGATAAATAGAGCGTTTGCTCCTATATTTATTACAATGGTTTCAAACTACAAAATTCCAAAGTTTTACTTTCCTCTAGTAAATGCTTTTTTTGGGTAGATTTATTCAAAGAGGTTGGGTCTAAAAATAGCCTATGGAGGAAAGGGTTAATTTACGTGTCTTATCTGGACCTCATTATCATCATCATCCATTTTTTGTCATCATAGTTTGCATAAATTACTGCTTACATAGTACATGTATATGAGTATGGCTTATTGTATGGCTGTTTGTGTGCAACACACTTGACCCTTATCCCGTTGTGACCATAAAAAAGGATTGTCTGCTCAGATTTTTGATCTGGTGCAATTTTGACTGTTTCCGATTCAATCAAGCTTTTTAGAACTGTTGATCAAACAGCTTGGATCCTGATGAGACGCAGAGTTATGATCACGGCGTCTCATCAGGATCCAAGCTGTTTGCAAAATGAGTGACAGGTTGGGTATAGCGGGATAGGGTTAAGTATTTGTCAGACGGTATGGAGAGGGGCATTCAGACATTTACAAGTAGCATAAGCAGAACAAATAGATAAATGTGCATGTTCAAATGCTGAAATTATGATTAAAAAAAACTCTTATATTGTCACCTCTCTTTAGAATTGTCTCTTTGAGACAATTCTAAAGAGAGGTCACTACATAAGGTTTGGTGGAGAAATAAAAGAGCTTAACTAGAAAATGTTTTAATTTACGCATCTCACCTTGTTTTCTGATGAAGAGTAGAGGTATATTGATCTATCAAACTCTTCATTTCTCAGCCAACCACTTTCTTGTTGGTATTAAATAGAGTCACCTCAATGAAGCTGTCTGAATGCCTTGTCAGCGGTGATGATGACTATTAACCCTTTCCCTCATAGAAACACCTTTTCATGGCTTTACTGTCAGAGTTGACTCAGATAAGACGGCTCCTGTTGGAGCTTTCTGGTCAGGATCTGCTCTGCATGCTTATGGAATTATGTTGTAAAAATTAATAATATTCATGAAATTATCAATTCATGCATGAATGTTCATCAGGGAAAGGGTTAAACGTTTTGCTCTATAGTACCCCTTGACTTGTTAAGTCCCCTTTTTTAGCCGTTTCAAGTAGAAAACACCCAGATGAGAGGCAGCTCCTGTAGGAGGTCTCTTATCAGGGTCTATTCTGTTTGTGTTTATGACATTGTAACAGATCTGATTTTTATCGTCACGGCAGATCTGATTTTTACTGTCACATATTTTCCTTATTTGCAACTTTTAATACAATTAATACAGGCAATTAGCTCTTTACTTCACAAATACGGTACACCTCTACACTGTTGCAAACAGAGTAGACGAAGATCATCATGACTCCTGTAGACTGAGACGTCTGATAAGTGTCTACTCGGCTTATGGAATAATAGGCTTGTTTGTACAGTCTCTGCCATTTTGTTTTGTATTATAAAAATTAATCTGATTAATATTCATGATGTCATTATTTAATTAATATTAATAGGGCGGAGTCTTGTAGGAATACTTACCTGGTTAAGGGGTATATTATGCTTTGCACGTAGTGTATTATCACATCATTCTGTTATTCTCATCTTTAGCCACCGCCTGCTTTTCCACCATATTTCTTTTTCTTGCAGGTAAGATAAAACATTTCTTGAAAGTTTGGTTCAGTTTGTCTATGTTGGTTTTATGCATGCAATTATTGTTTTGCTTGAGCGGATTGTTTTACAACTAATTCTGCATTTTGCATGTTTGTTTTAACCCATAGCCTGCAGAATTAACCGTCACTACTCTGCTGGCGAATTTGTTAACAGTTTGGATCCAGATGAGACGCAAAGTATCTTTGTGGGGGATAGGGGGTCTAAATATGTCAGGATCCAGGCTGTTTGACAGTCTTTCTGACATAGTTTCTATGGAGCTGTGCTAAGTGCTTATATTTTGTGTCTCGTTGAGTCTTAATCCTTTGAATGTGTGAAACTGGCATTTGCAAACAGTATAGACCCAGATCAGAGGACTCCTAGAGGAACAGGGTCTGCACTGTTTGTCAAAATTTGAGCAAATTCTACTGAGTGGACTCTGTAGTTAAGCACTCATGGGCCATTCCATTTTGTTTGTTCAACAATCAAAGAGTTAGAATAAACGCCATGAAATGACAAAAAAAAACAACCCCAAACCCCAACTGTCTTCAGGATATGGTTTAATATATGGCTAAATAACCCTTTATTCCTTAAGTACATTGTTTAAGGCCTTTGCAAATAGAGTAGACACAGATTCAGTAATGAAACAATAATCTAATACATATTCATGATGTTATTTTTTCTTACATGTCAACAATCATGAAGTAAAGGGATGTTGATGGTATTATTGGAGAAACTTGTGTGCCTAGACATTTGTTGTTACTAAATTCAGTGATTAACAGTTTGAATGTTGAAAATTTTGAGAATCTATTATTGTGTTACAGCAGAAATAATTCCGTATGAAAGGTGTAAAATGTTCAAAATGCGCCCTCTGATCTGTATCTACACTGTTTGCAAATGACATTTGCTTCCCACTTTAACCCTTTCCTCCATAAATACGCCTTTCTGCGCCTCTGTAATAACCACTTCTTGAAACCATTGTGTCACAATGGTTTCAAACTACAAAATTCTTAGATTTTACTTTTCTCTAGTAAATGGTCCTTTTGGGTAGATTCATTCAAAGAGGTTTGGGTCTGAAAATAGCCTATGGAGGAAAGGGTTAAAATGGTCAACTCCTTTACTGCTACTTGTTATCAGCTGCAATATTTGTCATCTGTTTCAATTTTCATCACAAAATTTTCTTTCTGTTTGTTTAACCCTTTCCATCATATAAAACGCCTTTTCGCACATTTGCAAACAGTAGACCCAGATCAGACAGCTCCTGTAGGAGCTGTCTGATCAGGGTCTGCTCTGTTTGCTTATGATATAATGCAGATCTGATTCTACAGTTTCCGCCTGAGCCAAAAGGTACTATGCACATCTGCCTTTATAAAATTTAGGCTAATTAATATTCATGATATCAATATTTCTTTCATGATTATTGAAGAGTTAAAGGGTTACAAAACATGATCTGATTGACCAGCAGGATACTCAGCATCTCATCAGTGTCCAAACTGTTGACAAAGGGACGGCAGATTTAACATACCAGGCAGTGAAAGAGTTGGTTAACCCTTTCCCTGTTCTATGTTTATCCCCCATGCTTGTTTGCTGATGTTCAAATTTTTTAATTAACCTTTTCCCACAAAAAAAAGCTCTTTAATGCCTTTGCAAACGGAGTAGACCCTGATCAGATGGTTCCTAATCTAATTAATATACATGAGATCGTTATGGAGTAAAGGATTAAAACCCTAATTACTCTAAATAGAATTCATTTGATATGAAAGGCTTAGATTTACTAGAGGACTGTGAGTGACTAACATAGTAGACCCTGATCAGTCACAGTATGTACTCTCAGGCCTTTTTCTGGCAATATTTGCAAAAATGCGTTTTAATAATTGATATTTTTTTCGAGCGTAAAACTCAAATGATTTTGAAAGCATTTTTAGTCTCATTATAACTTATTTTTGCATTTTGTTATTATTAGCACGTCTCTATTGGGATTTTTATGCCAAAATTGGGAAAAATGAAAATTATTTTGCATTGGGAATGGGTCCTTTTATTGGACTCCTGTAAGAGGCAAGAAAAAAGCCTGACTCTATTAGTTGACCCTTTATTTTATGAATATCATGCAAGCCTCTGCCCATTATGACTTTTGATTAGTTTAATTCTAAAGTATGAGAAAATTAGAAAGTGGGGAAATACAGTCCTATGTCAAATAGAGGAGATAAAATGGCTCCTACAGGGGCTGTCTGATGTGGGTCTACTCTGTTTGCATAGGTATAAAAAGGCAGTATTTTAATCTATCAAGGAAGGGTTATTTTATGCGTAAAACAAAGTCCAACATGGTCCATTATTTAGCAGGCTTACTTTATTGCATTATTTGGCAAGCTATTACGGAATTTAGCAGACTATTACGGAAATGATCAAAGGACATGTTTACATTTTTGGTTCTCAGCTCATCAACGTCCTTATCTTATCGGCCAATCTTGTTGCAGCTGGAACATGCCTGGCTTATTTTGTAAGCATTCAGTCCTAAATAGCCGCTGTTAAGGATAAGATCCATCCTGAATTGTCTTCAGAAAACGTTTCAATCTTGTACCAGATAAATATTCATGAAAGAAATAATGACTATGAATATTAATTAGCTAAATAACTATAATGGCATTATGAACAAGGGAATTTCTGACCAAGACACAAACTGTAAAACCCATATCCCTATCATTTTATAAGCAAACAGGAGACCTTGATCCTATAGCAGCAGTGTGATCTGGGTCTCCACCATTTGCAAAGGTGTCTAAATATCTGTCAGGTAAAGCATTAACCCTTTCTGCCATATAAATACTTTTTCATGCCTGTGCAAACAGAGTAGACTCGGGACACTACTGCATGCCATTTGCCATTAAATTATCATTAAAAAATGGTTTTTTAAAACCCATTAAATTTTTAGCAGGATTTTCATCTAGTTTTAATGGTACACCATTAAAATGACCCATTAATAGGTAAACCGTTGAATGACTTTTAATGGTCTCTCATTTTAATGGCATCCTTAAAAATCCCTGAAAAACATGTTAACACCATCCTCTTAATAGTGTTAAAATAAAGATGTAATGGGCATTAAAATTATAATTAGAATAACCATAAAAGCTTTTAATGAGTACAAATACCCACTAACACCCCCTGAAATAAATTAATGGCAAATATTTTAATGGTATAGTTAAAATAGTCATTTGAAATCAGCTCAATTCCTGTAAACTGCGTTCTTTTTTATCAAACGCTTGATGGCACTAAAACAGTACACAGCACACTTTTTGAAGCGTTTATTGCTCATAAAAAAATGTATGCCAGACTTCTCCAAACAGAAAGTAGAGCATGGAGCTGGCCTATCAGGAATAATGTTAATAAGCATTATCCAACTGCAGTAAAACCTCTCTAAACCGGAATTTTGGTCAGGAACAATTTAGATCTTTTTAGGCAAGTTGCTGCTTCATACAGGATGAAGCTCTCGTAGGAGCTTTATGCATGACTTTCACCCTGCAATTTGTTACCACCTGTCTTATAGACGGGTATTGGTACTACTTTGGATGTCTGGTTCCGAGGGGTTTCACTGTACTATTTATAGGAGTACACAAAATAACATAGAGAATGGGTTTGAATATGTCCATATTAAACCAACATTTTGAAAAAATAATGATTTACGTTTTCATTGTACTTTAGAATATACATATTTATTTATATATTGGTGATTAATTTGCTTTATTCCTCATTACGAATTTATTTGTACAATTTTACAAATAAATGGAGGTAATTATAACAGTAATATTAAAGAGAGTTTATGCAATTAATGGGCATTAATAAACAGGTTAAAAAAGATTAAAACAGGATTTCATGGTTTTTTCATTGCCATTAACTTTATAATAATATTTTCTTTATTTTTAATGCCTTTCCAGGTTTATTAATGGCCATGAAAATGATGTTTCATGGTGTTTTAAGGGGTTACCCCCCATAAACCTGTTAAAATCATTATTGCAGGAATTAATGGGGGAAATAATGGGGAATTAATGAATTTTACAAGTTTAATGTACATTAATGGTATAGTAACTATATTTTAATGGCCTATGTATGCAGTAGTGGGAGCCATCTGATCAGGGTCTGCTATGTTTGCTTATGGCGTAATATAGATCTGACTCTACAATTTCTACCAATACCAAAGCATCCTGTATACATAATTATGTCATCACAAATTATCAGCTAATAGATATTCATGATGTCATTATTTCTTACATGAATATGCAAACGGTAAAGGCTTAAAAGAGTTTATTGATCTTCAATTATTTCCATCTTTTATTGATAATATAAGTAATGGGAATGTCATCAGTAAGCTTTTTGACACTTTCTGTCATGATGTGAATAGCAGGATAGGATCATTACCATATTTAAAAATGTTTATGTGAGGGAAAGAGATAAGCCAGTTCTGCACAGTTTAAATTAACTCAACCCTTCGCTTGCTATTCACGTCAATATACCTACCTGTAAATAGTGAAGACCCAGATGAGACAGCTCCTGCAGGAGCTGTCTCATCAGGGTCTGCACTATTTACAAGTTGATTGTGCAACCAGTGCACTCCACAGCAGTGATTGCACAGCAAAATACTTGTACACAGTGAAGATATATGTAATTATACAACAGGGCATGGGTAAAGAAGGAGAAATGTATTTTAAAATTCAGCAAGCGAAGGGTTAAATGAAGTCATTTGAGTGGATAATGTAGACACTGATGAATTTGCTGCAGTTTGATTTTGGTCTGTGCTATTTGTCTTGTCGAAGTTTTTTTCTTGATGAATATTTACGGTAATTATAATGAAACAAATATAAGTCACATTATGCACAGTACAGCTATAGAGAAGAAGAAAAATCACTATTATTAAATAAAGACCTGATATCATTTGTTGTTAGGAAAAAAAGTGAGTATATTTTAACATTCTCTCAAGGCATAGAGATTGTTTGTGAACAGCACTCCCCATGTTTGAAATGCCTTTGATTGTGCCAGATTTACGAGCAGCTGTCAGGGCAGATCACCTATTGGAATTCCTCGCCAAAACATGGATTTTCTTTGATGATGTCTGATCCAATGGGAGCCAATGATTTTGGAAGAAACTGGGGAAGACACATCCTCCGAGTATTGGCCTGGGGCGAAACAGGTCATCGGAAGCATTGATTGCATGGGGGGAAATTGGGGTTACTTTTTTACACGTCGCACTAGACTGATCGGAGATCAAACTCCTTAGTGTAGTTCACAGCTTATGCTTAAGACTTACCTCAATTTTTTTTTAGATGAAAAAAAAGAAGAGTTTTGTTGACTGTTAAGTGTGGTTATTGTTTAAAGGATGAAATAATGGTGTTTCAGAATAGGTGGCTACTCTTCCGATGCTATTTCATGATCTGATCATCTTTTAAGAATATTAGATGTCACATTATATTCTAAGCGATTGGATGTCTCATTTGGATTCAAATTGCTTGTAGAAAATTTGTCTTGGATTATTAACCCTGTACTTAATAAAAATGCCTCTGCAAACAGAGTAGACCCAGGTCAGGCAGCTTCTGTAGGAGCCGTCTGATCAGGGTATACTCTGTTTGCCTATGAAATAATATAGGTTGATTCTGCAGTGTTTACCATGGTAACATATTCCATTGGTTATAATTTCAGCTAATTAATATTTATGATGTCAATATTAATGTTCTTACTGAATTTTCCTGAGCTATAGGGTTAAACCATTACTCCATGAATATTCAGACAATAATTAATTACATGAATATTAATTAACTGATTTTTGATAATGACACTTTGAACTAAAATATGTTTTAACATGACATAAACTGTAGACTCATATTCTGTTTTATATCATATGCAAACAGAGCAGACCCTGATCAGACGGCTCCTATGGGAGTCAACTAATCTGGATCCGCTCTGTTTGCCATAGAAAGTCGTATTTATTGAGTAAAGGGTTAAGCACACATCTGTTTTGGGGGGTTACAGGAAAAGGGGGTGGGATGACAATTATTTAATGGGTGAATAGTTAAATGTTTGGGTGAAAATTGATTTAGTTTCTTTTGATATGTTATAATGGTTACAGGTGATTGGCGGTGTTATGGTTTATAGCATTTTGAGCATTTGAAGTCCGGCATGAAGCTTACTACTCTAAAAAATGGATGCACATGATTGGTGTTGTTTAGATATTCACTGATTTCAGTGAGTCGATTATACTACATGCAGTGACTTTTTAACGTGAGACATGGCATACAACTGTTTTCGGCATGTTCTATTTCTAAAGGATCTTTTGATGTTTGAGTTGATCGTCTTTGATGTATGCCAGTTCACTTACATAAAATGACTGATCAAACAATGTGCTTGTAACAATAGCCATTTTGTAATGTTTTTTCGAAAGCACTGAATTTTCACGGGTATCCATGCTGTGGGTTGTGTATCCTAGGTGTTGGGGTTTACACTTGGGTACATAAAATGCATGTATATTTAATCGAAACATAAATAAGACATCAAACATTATTCCTGTTTTTATGTAAGTTCTTCAAGCAATCGTTGCTTTGATCTTGAACATGAAACACAGACACAATGTTTGTTCTCTCTTTGTCGAGTAATGCCTACTGTGGTGTAGCTCGTGATTTTTGTCCAGCCTGGAATTCGCTCGGCAACCAGCCGTGTTTGCAGTTGCACATCTTGTTTTCTAATTAACACTAGTTCTGGAATTAAGTTTAAATTTCTGCAAAATTAACACTTAATTCCCACAGACTTTGATCTGCGTCTGAAAATTATGGTTGGAATTGTCGAACCCCCGGAACAGTTAAATTATTAAATTGTTCGCTTTGATCATTGGGCGACTGAAGATATGTGGTGATACTGAAAGTACTTTGGAGATAAGGAATACAGGCATAGACAAAGTGTTTACGAACAATTGGATTATACGAGCACACAAATGGATATTACCGATTTTGATCCAATGGTTTTTGGTGATTCTTTTGAGGACAATACATACACAGAGGAGGTAAATTATTTATTGAAATTATTAAATTTTATGTTTTATGTAAAAATAGGTATGGTACCATATTTAGCCTATTTGTTTTCAGACACCAATTTCCCCCTGTCCACTGGTTTGCAAAGCTGAACAAGTCAAATGGGCACTGCAGTACTCAAATTCATCACACTTTACTGGCGACTTTCTGATAACCTTTGCAAACAGAGTAAATCTAGATGTCATTAACATCTAAACTGTTGGACTATCTGACACTATTCTTTTGGAAAGAAATTGAAGAAAAAATTATTTTCAGAATTAAAGCAGATGACAATATTTTCAGAAGGGTGTTAACCGTTTCCTCCATAAATACGCCTTTCCCTGCTGAATATTCATGTAAGAAATAATGACATATCATGAATATTTATTAGCTGAAATTTTAAAATGGCATATGTACACAGTATTTTTTTTGGGGGTATTAGAAACTGTAGAGTCAGATTTATATTATAATTTCATAAGCAAAGGGAGAAGACTGATACGAATGCCTCTACAGGAGTTGTCTGTTCTGGGTCTACTCTGTTTGCCAAGATGTAAAAAAGTATTTATATGAAAGAAAAGGTAAATAGTATATTTATCAAGACAGTCATAATGGGTCATGATAATTTATAAGGTGTTACCCATTCACTCATTGGCTAATTTTAGATACAACCTCTTCGAATAAATCTACCAAAAAGATGCATTTACTAGAAGATAGGGAAATATTACAATTGTGTATTTTTCAAACCAAATACTATATTTAACACAATAGTTTCAGAAAGTGACTTTTACAGAGGCGTGAAAAGGCGTCAATTATGAGGGAAAGGGTTATAAGGTGCCTGTAGAATAATAATAGTTTTTCATTGGTCATAATGTCAATAGTTAATCCTTTTCACACCTAAAATTGCAAACATAGTAGATCCAGATCAAATGGCTCCTCCAGGAGCCACCTGATCTGGGTCTACTGTAACAACACTAGGTAAATTAATTATTCAGTAAAAATTTAAAAGATATTTGTATAAAATGAACAATAGGAAATGGTGAGCTTTGTATTTTAGATATAACATAAAATTTAATGTCAGGCTACTTTTGTACAGTAGATCCCCTCTAATGCGATCACTTAATGAATAAACATGGGTGTCTTCATAAGCAGGTGGTTGCTTAATGCAGGGCAAAAGTAATGCAGAAAGCTGCAGAAGCTACCACCTGCATCTGGCACCCAGAATTGTACCTCTTTTAGGTGGTCACATTAGCAGGGTTTTACTGTATTAACCCTTTCCCTCATACAAACGTGTTTTCACGCATTTGCAAACAGAGTAGACCCAGATCAGACGGCTCCTAAAGGAGCCGTCTGATCAGGGTCTGCTCTGTTTGCTAGTAGAATTTGATATATCTGTATCTTTGCTTTCTAAAATGTCTACAATGTTCTACCTTCCATATTTCTTTATAGCTATTTTGTTAATGAATATTCAGTAGGTATTGAAATTTGAAACAAACATAGAACAGGGAAAGGGTTAAGAGATAATGCATTGAACTAATTAATTTAATATTGAAATAGACAAATGGAATAGTGTGTCCAGCTGCAATGCAGCTGAAGCTGAAATTTTGGGCAAAGATTAGGAATTTTTTTAAGCAGGTTTGCAATGTTTGCCATTATACTACTGCCATTTATTTACTGAAGCAAATTTTAAATAAAGTGAGTGATGAGGAGAGAAGTTTTCAATGATTTAGGTTTATTATTTTATGAAAAAATGACACTTAGTTAATAGAATGCCAATTCATACTTTACCTAAATGTAATTAATTTAATTGTTTATTCGATAGAGATGCCTTTGCAAACACAGAGCAGACTCGGATCAGACACGAGCTCATGTAGGTTTGATCTAATCTGGATCTGTTTGGTTTGCTTATAATTATATATTACAGATTCACTCCTGTTGGCTATGGCAGTAACTTTACTTATCTTTTTATTTATAAATTTTTTTTTTAAAACAAGAGTTCAAGTAATTTCAATACTCATAATGGGCGGAGTCTTATATGCATATTGAACATGGAAAAGGTTAAAACTTGTGAACCTTCAGAACTTGTACTGAATCAATCCAATAACTCAATATCAGGAGATACTACTGTAATAATAGTTTATCGGAGCAAGTGCCGTAAGTATAACATAGTACACAGCACTGACATCGGTAAAGGTTTCTTTCATAATCAGGGTACAAATATATTGATTGAAGCGGAAAACCAAAATATTAGCTGATTGTTCAAAGACATCTGACGCAGCTGGTGAAGCTTTATGTTTGTAGCGGACTTGAGGATCCTTTTGATGCATAAGTGCAACGAACATGTGACTCCTGAGGATCAGAGAAAAATAGAAAGAAAATGGACTGATCTGGTCAAAAAAGCCAGGGTGGAGTTTCTTGTCCTTTCAGTCATTTTGCGCATTAAACAAGACTTAGTTGTGTAAGGATGAGATGGGATGTAGTTATTTGAGCTCTGAATTATGATATATTGGGACAGATAGTTAGGCAATGATATTGTATTGATGATTATGACCATGCAACGCTATTTAAAAAGAGGATAGACATAACATAACAACTTGGTCTTGATTCTTATTAACCCGTGACTCTTTAACACCTTTAAATTTTAGAATTTTGTAGTTTGAAACCATTGTGATAAATAGAGCATTTGGTCCTATAGGAGCAAATGCTCTATTTATCACAATGGTTTCAAGAAGTGGTTATTACAGAGGCGTAGAAAGGCGTATTTATGGAGGAAAGGGTTAACACCTTTACAGAGTAGACCAGGATCAGAATGACTCTTGTTGGAGGCTACGAGCTATCGGATCAGGTCTGCTCTGTTTGCTTATGATGAAGTGATACAGATTTGATTCTACACTTTCTGTCATTGCCAAAGTTCCTTTGTTCAATTTTGCTATTTATAATAAAATTGAGATAATGAATATTTATTAAGTAATGAATTTTTATATAAATGTTCTTGTGGTGAATAATATAGAATTTCCCACTATGATGTAAACTGAGTAAACTGACACCCTATTCTATATTTACTTTATTTAGACTAAATTTCTATACCTACTGAATATTTATGGACAAAATAGTTAAAATGAAACATGGAAGGTGGAACATTGTAGCCATTTTAGAAACTATAGAAACAGATCTATTAAATTCCATTAGCAAACAGAGCAGACCCTGATCAGACGGCTCCTAAAAGAGCCGTCTGATCTGGGTCTGCTCTGTTTGCAGATTGGTGAACACGTTAAATTTGGGTTAATTCTTTTCTCACTTATGACAACCTTACAATGTAAACCTTTGTAAACAGTTTGGATCCAGATATGGGAGTCTGAGTGACTGAAGATCTCATCAAGATTCAAAGAAAATGCACATAACAATTGTTTGACTATTTGAAGCACAATATTGTCATGTTTGGAGGGGAATTTGGAGTTTCTATTAAAATTCTATTGTATCAGGATTAGTGTGACATTGATATACATATTTAAAAACTTAACCAACAAAAAGCATCGTGGAAAACATTGTATAAATGCTGTTTGCATCATTTAGACAAATTGAATCGTATAGATATTCTGATAGAGTATAATTGCTGTGAATATGAAATTGATATCCATTATAAATGCCAGTTGAAACACTTTTCCTTCATATAAACACCTTTTCACGTATTTGCTAACAGAGTAGACCCAGATCAGACGGGTCTTATAGGAGCTGTCTGACCAGGGACTCGGCTGAGACTGCCTATGACATAATATAGATCTGATCCTACAGTTTTTGTCAAGGCAAAAATGTCCCTTGAAAAGTTATAACATTATAAAAATTGAGATAATAAATATTCATGATGTCATAAATTATAATTCCGTTCATGTAAATAACGGGGAATAATAGAGATACTTTTAACACATTTGCAAACTGAATAAGCGCAGTTCAGAAATCTTCTGTAAGATATACTCTGTTTATTTCTGTAGTTTCTGCCATGACCAAACGAGCCTATGTTCATATGACATTGTGTTCATACAAAAGTCAACTGATAAATATTCATAATGTTGTTAATACTTACGAGAATATTTATGAAGTAAAGGGTTAAACCAGTATGTTGGGGAGAAAGCATTACTACAATATGTTAGAGTAATGATCAGAAAAGGTTTAATGACAAATTCTGTCCTGAAAATATGATCTATTCATGAAGAATTTTAATGTATACGTGATGTTCTATTTATTTTTGCATTGAGCTTTAGTAACATGAAATGAAATTGGCATGAAATTTTGCTCTTAACCATTTACCAGATGTTTATTCATGTAAGAAATAATGACTGTATGAATATTAATGAGCTGAACTGTTATAATGGCATTTCGAACAGTTACGAAGGAACTTTTTTTTACCATGACTGAAATTTTATCTTATAAGCAAACTGACGTGGCTGTGATATGATGGCCTTTACAGGAGCCATCTGATCTGTGTCTACTCTGTTTGCAAAGGCAGCAAAATGAGTATCTATGATGAAATGAATTTAAAAAATTAGAGCTCTTATTTTTTGAAGCTCAAATAAATTTTAAATTATATATGTTTTCGGACACGATACTGTTCTGTTCTCATCAATAAAATAGTTATTGTATGGTTTTCTACTGTGCTATGCATGAATTGATAAAGTTATCTTTTTAATGGTTGAATACTAAACTCTTTTAACTCCTTTAACTGTTTCATTGCCGTGTATGAAGCTTTGGTCATCTTTGAAAATAGTCTGGATCCAGATGAGGCACTAGATCATCAGATCATCAGGGTTCAAACTGTTTGGTACTCACGGTGACCAGTTTTTGAACTAATTTCCAAAAATGAAAATGTTTGATGCAGATAGAAATTTTTTGCGGATGGGAATTAGGGCATGTAGCAGTGAAAGAGTTTCTCCCCCAACTGACTTAAATCCACTTACACAGTTTCCTTCATATAAAAACCGTTTCACGCATTTGCAAAAGAGTAGACCCTGATCAGACAGCTCCATCTGATCGAGGTCTGCTCTGTTTGCTTTTGACATGATCTGATTCTACAGTTTTTGTCAAAGCAAAACATTCGTTTGAAAAGTTTACATTGTAAAAATTGAGCTAATAAATATTCATGTTGTCATCATTTCTTACATGAATACCAAACAGGGAAAGTGTTACTCAAATGTTCTAAATTTAGAACAGGAAAAATCATTGTTCTATTTCTTGTAGTAAGAACATAATGAAGGTTTTGACTGTTATTTCTTTTCATTAATGAATTTATACTTTATAATACATAGGGGCCGTCTGATCAGGGTCTGTGCTCTGTTTGCTTATGAAATTATATAGATCTTATTCATCAGTTTCTGCCTTGGTCAAACTTGCCTGTGTTCATGACTGTGTCATTATATAAAATAATCTAATCAATATTCATAATGTCTTTATTTCCTAAATATTCATAGAGTAAAACATTAAAGTAACACATTCAACACTTACTTTTATTCTGAAAAAAATTGTCATCTGCTTCAATTCTCAAAGCATTTTTTTTTCTCCCATGCCTTTTCAAAAACAGTCAGGACCCTAATGAAAACTGGGAGTTATTAACCCTTTCCCTCATATAAACGTGTTTTCACGCATCTGCAAACAGAGTAGACCCAGATCAGACGGCTCCTATAGGAGCCGTCTGATCAGGGTCTGCTCTGTTTGCTCTTGGAATTTGATAGATCGGTTTCTTTAGTTTCTTAAATGGCTACAATGCTCCACTTTCTGTTTTTTTTATTATGCCCCCAAAGCTAGGCTTTGGCGGCATATAGTGATCGCACCGTGCGTGTGTGGGTGTGTGTGTGTGTGGGTGTGTGGGTGGGTGGGTGTGTGGGTGGGTGGGTGTGTGGGTGGGTGGGTGGGTGTGTGTACCTTTTGTCCGGAGTATATTTCCTTTGTCACATCAGCTACGGATACCAAATTTGGTGTGTGAGTTCATCTTGGGATGGGGGAGTGTCGCGTACCATTTTCATGTCACTGTGACCTTGACCTTGACCTTTGACCTTGATTTTACAAAAAGCTTGTCCGGAGCATATCTCCTTTACCTTACCAGCTACAGATTCCAAATTTGGTGTGTGAGTTCATCTTAGGATGGCGGAGTGTCGCGTACCATTTCCAGGTCACTGTGACCTTGACCTTGACCTTTGACCTCGATTTTAAAAAAAGCTTGTGCCTTACCAGCTACAAAAAGCTTGTCCGGAGTATATTTCCTATACCTTACCAGCTAAGGATTCCAAATTTGGTGTGTGAGTTCATCTTTGGATGGAGGAGTGTCGCATACCATTTTCAGATCACTGTGACCTTGACCATGACCTTTGACCGATTTTACAAAAAGCTTGTCCGGAGCATATCTCCTTTACCTTACCAGCTACAGATTCCAAATTTGGTGTGTGAGTTCATCTTGGGATGGCGGAATGTCATGTACCATTTCCAGGTCACTATGACCTTAACCTTGACCTTGACCTTGACCGATTTTACAAAAAGCTTGTCCAGAGCATATCTCCTATACCTTACCAGATACGGATTCCAAATTTGGTTTGTGAGATCACCTTCAGATGGCGGAGTGTCGCGTACCATTTTCAGGTCACTGTGACCTTGACCTTGACCTTGACCTTTGACCTCGATTTTACAAAAAAGGTTGTCCAGAGAATATCTCTTATACCTTACCAGCTGCGGATTCCAAATTTAATGTGTGAGTTTATCTTGGGATGGCGGTGTGTCGCGTACCATTTTCAGGTCACTGTGACCTTGACCTTTGACCTAGATTTTACACAAAGCTTGTCTGGAGCATTTCTCCTATACCTTACCAGCTACGGAATCCAAATTTGGTTTGTGAGTTCATCTTGGGATGGGGGAGAGTCATGTACCATTTTCAGATCACTGACCTTGACCTTGACCTTTGACCTCAATTTTACAGTCCGGAGCATATCTCCTATATCTTACCAGATACAAAAAGCTTGTCCAGAGCATATCTCCTATACCTTAAATGTTGACAATCAACCCAGGGTCCTTTTTAACGTTGAGAATGACTTAGGGTCCTTTTTAACTAAGTTTTGACGCTTGGCTCTTTTCTTAGCTATCATAATCGTCAAAGGTTCTGTTTCTAATGTTAAGAACTGACTCCTGTGTCATTTTAACAGCATCAAAATTTCATGTTACACCTGCATTACATTGTATTGTTTTTCCACCAAAATGCATTTCGGTGTCAAACACTTTGGGGGCATTTGTCACCCGTGACGACCCTCTTGTTATAACTATTTTGTCCATGAATATATTAAATTTGTAATAAACATAGAACAGGGAAAGGGGGTTAATTGGCTTTTCATCTTGATCCAGACGGTTTGCAAGGTAACATGGTCAATTCACCCAGTAGTAGAACTTACTTCTCAGGGTCTCCTCTGTCTATAATTGTTACAAATATTCCACTTGATGCAATGGCAGTAAATTCCTTGTAACCCTTTCCCTGTTCGATATTTATGTAATAAAAAATGACATCATGAATATTTATTAGCTGATTTTTAGCTCATCTGTTTTGAAGAAAAATCAAGCTATACATCAATGTGATCACTGGGTCGTACCAGGCATTGTCGTCGGCGTGCAAAAACTTTAATGTAGCTCATTACTTCATAGGTCAGTAGATCTCATTGAAGGGAAGGCCCCCTACATAAGAACCATTATAACTCTTGATTTCAAAATATATGAGTTATGGCCCTTTATTTTTTCATTTTTTTTTTTTTATTTAGCTGGACAAGCACCAAATCAGACAAGTATTGGCGCCGCACCCGGCTCGTGTTTATATTATATATTTTCAAAAAATGTTTTGCTTTGACAAAAACTGTGAAATCAGATCTTTATCATCCCAAAAGCAAACGGCAGTTCCTGATCAGATGGCTCCTATAGGAATATTTATTAGCTAATTTTTTTTAAATGTAAACTTTTCAAAGGATGGTTTACTTTGACAAAAAATGTAGAATCATATGTATATCATGTCAAAAGCAAACAGCAGACACTGATCAGATCGCGCCTACAGGATCTGGGTCTACTTTGTTTGCAAAGGCATAGAAAAACATATTTATGGAGTAAACAGTTATAAAGTGATTGATCAAGGCTGATTTGGAAATTAGAAGTTTACATACTGTATTGATTATAGTAGGAGAACATGTGATAAACTGACGTGATTTAATAAACCCATTACCTGATAGAGATGCCTTCTGACACTGTAAGAAACAGAGAAAACCCAGATCAGACAGCTCTGTAGAAACGGTCTGATCACGGTTTGCTGTTTGATTTTTGAATGATATTGATCTGATTCTTAACCCTTTCCCTCATATAAATGTGTCTTCACGCATTTGCAAACAGAGCAGACCCAGATCAGACAGCTCCTAGAGGAGCTGTCTGATCAGGGTCTGCTTTTTTTGCTAATAGAATTTGATAGATCTGTTTCTTTGCTTTCTTAAATGTATACAATGTTCCACCTTCCATATTTCATTATAACTATTTTGTCCATGAATATTCAGTATGTATTGAAATTTGGAATAAACAGAACAGGGAAAGGGTTAAGCGTTTCTGCTATGGCCAACAATACTTATGTTCATATTCCTTTACAAAATTATAGTTAATTGATATTCATTATGTCATTATTGGTATTCATTATGTCATTATTTCTGATATGAATATTCATGAGGTAAAGGATTAATTCCTCTCAAAATTTACAAAATGATCAATGCAGGCGTAGAAATTAGGAATTAATTTTCGTCTCATATTACATCACTTTTGAAATTATCAAAATTTCTCCGTTGGTGTTCTATGCAAACCATAAATGCATGTCATTAATAGCTATGCACTGTCACTAGTCTGGAAATTCAACTACATATGAAATTTATCCAGATATTATCTTCAAATAAAATTCAATAAAAGCTAACATAATTGTATGTTAAGTACTGTTAATATTTTACAAATTACTCATGCTTGAGATATTAAAGTGAAAACGGAAATCCACATAAAAGGGGGGAGATCTATGATATTTATCATTTTAAAGGTTTAATGTTTAGCTTCTTGTTTTGCGTTTGAAGATTTGAAGATTATCGGATAATACCAATATATAAGATATTTGAAACAAATTCTCATCCACCAGCTTTGAATTGACGAAATAGAAGTTTATAGATTAAGATAAAGGGATGATTTGTCAAATATCAAAGACGTTTTTTTTTTTTTATTGTTACGAGTTTTTCCAAACCTGCATAGGAAAATGAATCTGCAGTAATATCCATATGAAGATAATATGACAGAGACAACACAATAGTTAAGTATTTAACCCTTGGCCTGTACACACCTTTACAAACAGAGAAGACCTAGATCAGGAGGAACTGTCTAACCAGTCTGCTACATGTTCCGCCTTCAATATATCATTATACATGTAACTATTTTGTTAACCCATTACCCCATAGGCTATATTTAGATACAACCACTTTGAATAAATCTACTGAAAAGAATCTACTGAAAAGGAGCATTAACTAGAGCAAAGGAAAATTTGAGAATGTTGTAGTTTTGAAACCATTGTGATAAATAGAGCATTTGTTCCTATAGGAGCAAATGCTCTATTTATCACAATGGTTTCAAGAAGTCAGGTTATTACAGAGGCATAGAAAGGCGTATTTATGGAGGAAAGGGTTAAACTAATTTATATTCATAGTCATTATTTCTTTCACGAATATTCATTAGGTACATCTTAATGTTTTTCTGAGCAGTAACGAACAAGAGTTTGGTTGATAATAGTCTAGATCTACATTAACCCTTTCCCTCATAGCCTTTGTAAACAGAGTAGACCAAGATCAGACAGCTCCTGTAGGAGCCTTCTGATCAGGGTCTGCTCTGTTTGCTTATGAAATTATATATTCGTCTGATCTGACTTAACAGTTTCTACCAATACCAAAAAACACCATTATAAAAATTAAGCTGATAAATATTCATGAAGTCATTATTTCTTACATGAATATTCAACAGAGAAAGGTTTAAAATGCATAAAGCTGTCACAAGTTTGCATCCTTTAGAATTAAAGGTTACAGATTGATCTAGTGCTGATGCGCGTCAGGCGCATTTGTGTCTACGGACTACATGAGAAATCAAATGCTGGGGCATTACTCGATAATCAATTAACACTCACTGAAGATGAAATGTTTTAACCCTTAATGCTGAAAAATATATGATTGGCAAACAGTGTGTCATTCTGTTATAAGATTGACACTGTGGTGCATATATCGAATATGTTTAAATGTAATATTCAAAGAGTTTGGAATCTAAGTAGATGTTGTTATACTCTGCATAATCTGGATCCAAACCATCGGTGAATGATGTTCAGTGCATGACTAGACACTGTAAGGCTTAATGGACACTTTGTTATTTGAAGTTTTCTTCAGTTCTTTGAAGTTCAATTGTAACCGTTTTAGGCCGATATTATACGGTGACAATATTTCAAAGAGATAGATTTGCAAGTAAACAGGGATCAAGCGGGCTTTGCAGTTGGAGGTGCTATTTTTCAAAATTGAAACTTCCAATATGTCTCTGTTCAATTCTCAGCCTAGTTTTCCTTATTTCTTTTCAAGTTTGCATATCCCTTTACTTGATGAATAGTCATGTTAGAAATAATGGTTTGATGAATATTAATTAGCTGAATTTTTATAATGGCATCATAAACAGGGGAATTTTTTACCTTGACAGAAGCACTAGAATCACATTGATTTTAACCCTTTCCTCCATAAATACGCCTTTCTACGCCTCTGTAATAACCACTTCTTGAAACCATTGTGATAAATAGAGCATTTGCTCCCATAGGAGCAAAATGCTCTATTTATCACAATGGTTTCAAACTGCAAAATTCTAAACTTTTACTTTTCTCTAGTTAATGCTCCTTTTGGGTAGATTCATTCAAAGAAGTTGGGTCTGAAAATAGCCAATGGAGGAAAGGGTTAATTCATAAGCAAACATTCGAGAATCTGTAAGAAAACGGCAGATCCTGACAAGACCAATCCTACAGGAGCTGTCTGGTCTGGATCTACTCTGTTTGTAAAGGTATGCTTTATGAGTTTTCATGAATAAAAGGAATAAGGGCTGACCAACACGAAATTGTGTTCCTAATCTACACCCACCAGCTTTCAGTGTATGAAACTCCTGCCGATCAAACTCTCTCGTAGAATAATCTCAACACTGGGCAAATCTAAGATACATTTGCAAAGACCAGAGGTCTAGGTAAGATGCATAAATTAAACCTTTTTCCAGAATAATTTCTTTATTTCTCTGCCAATGGTTACAACATAGGGTTTGGTGGAGAATTGACGATTTTAGTATTTGAGTATGCACACTTATCTTTAGCTCTGGCAAGGACACGGCTCTAAATTTGTACCAACATTTAATGATGCATGATACAGTCAGGCATGCTTAACCCATTCCCTCATATTGACACCTTTTGACGCCTCCGTAAAAGTCACTTTATGAAACCATTGTGATAAATAGAGCATTTGCTCCTTAGGAGCAAATGCTCTATTTATCACAATGGTTTCAAAACCAGACATTTCTAAAAATAATCCTTTTTCCCTAGTTAATGCTCCTTTTCGGTAGATTCACTCAAATAGAATGGGTCTTAAAAATAGCTTATGGAGGAAAGGGTGAACACTTTACTCCATGAATATGTAAAAGATATTGTCATAATATTAATTACTGGGTAGATTAATTTTCAACATGATATGAAGACAGCAAATTTTGGCGTTGACCAGGTGTATATTCATATCTGCATGTACATGTATATCGATATTTTAAGCAAACACAGCAGACCCAGATCACACGGCTTGTTTAGGAGCCATCTGATCTGGATCTACTCTGTTTGCAAAGATGTAGAAAGTCATATTTATGGAGTAAAGGGTTAACATTTTGCATGCTTGTAGTAAGTTTGTGATGACCTAGGCAAAAAGTTAAGATTCTTATGCGACACTGAATGGTTCAACATCTCAGCACAGTCTGAACGATTTGACACTCTGTTTTTGTTTGGAAAGGAGGCACTTTAAAGAAAATGATGATAATTACTAAGCATGCAAAGAGTTAACAATTTTCAAATTGAAACTTTATTGTGAAATAATTCAGGAGCCCGTAATTTAAATTCATCTGGAGACAATTTTCTTGCTCTTTTCATGATGAAATCTTTGCCAGGGTCGCACGCGCTTATGTAATATTCATGACAATGTTGCCATGATTAGCGAGTCCTTTTCAAACGATGCAGCCACAAGAGGAGATTTATGGCTTGATAGAGTAAGGAGATGTTCCGTAATTGTTTTGACACCTGCCCATGTTTATCTTGTGTTTTTCAATGGGCTAAGGGAGGTAACTCCTGATGGCATCTGTAGCTAGTATAGACTGAGTTCTCTTTTTTCAATGACCAAGTCTTGTGAATTTATTTTCATTTTAAAAGTGAATAGTTTAACTGTTAATAGTTTAAGTTGTAATTACAAAATAGAAAAGTAGATTTTTATGAAATATAAAGAATAACCCTTAAACTGCTGAATAATTAAAACTGACTCCTTCTTTTCTGAATATTGAACAAACAAAAATAGTCTATTAACAAGCACTGAAGGAATTTATTTTCATGACAAACAGTGCAGATCCTGATCAAAGTGCTCCCTCCCTCAGGAACCCTTCTGATCTGGGTCTACACTATTTGCAAAGGTCTTGTATACTGGGTTCCTGTACTTTTAACCTTTCCTATCAATTTAATTAAACACCCTTTTTTTACGGATTTGCAAACAGAGTAGACCCAGATCAGTTGGCTCCTGTAGGAGCTGTCTGATCAGGGCCTGCTCTGTTTGCTTGCATGGTATGATATAGATCTCATTGTACATTGTCTGCCTGAATCAAAATGCCTTGTGTTCATATGCCATTATAAAAATAAACTAATTAATATTCATGGTTTCATTATTTCTTACATCTGATTAATATCCATGGTGTCATTATTACTTATATGCAACAGGGAAAGGGTTAAGTATTAAGCAAATATACCGGTAACCCTTTACTCCATGAATATTCATATACGAAATAATGTTATCATTAATATTAATTAAATTAATTGTTTTATTAGCACATGGATACATGAAAATTTGGCCATGCAGAAACTGTAGAATCATATTTATATTATATCATTAACAAACAGAGAAGACCCTGATCAAATGGGTCCTACAGTAGCCATTGGATCTGGGTCTACTCTGTTTGTAGTTACAGGCATAGAGAGGTGTTTTTATGGAGTACAGCCCTGCTTATTCTTCAGAATTTCCTGTTTTTAGATGATGTAAATTAGATGTAGATCAGGCAGTTGTTTTTCTATTACAGCCCCTATACATTCTACAGTGTGTTGTGGTGCCATAAAATCCCATGCACAAAATTTTGTGGAAATGAAGTTAATGTCTCCGGTTGTCTGTGATTGTTTTGTTACTGGGTCTTGTTATTGTCATTACAATCTCCAAAGGGATGTGAGTGTTTGTAGTTTGATATAACTGTAGTGCACCAGTGTTCTATAGATATTAAGCACTGTGGGTATGCACGATTTCCGAAACCCATCTCGTCTTGCTTTGAAGTGTACAGGTTAGTTTTCACTGGCAATGGCGTAATGTGAAAACCAGGCGTGAGCGTGGAGAATTTTGTAATATCATTTTCTCCTCATCGAGAAAGTTGAAAAGGAATTGCAGAAAGTATGTGGTAAACAAATGATTAACTCTGGGCACGTTATGTTATTGTCATGTGCAAAAATCATGGTCTGCTGCAATGATGAAAAATTAATTTTTCCTTCATTTTCTGTAAAATATTGTCAGTGTCAAACATGTTTGGATCTTAATGAGATGTTGAACTATTTGGCATCTCATCTGGATACAAAGTGGTTGCTTTAGTTGTCATGAATTTGCTGCTAGCAGGCAAAAGAATTGCAGAAAAAGGACTTTCTTGTTATCAGACTGTTTTGTTGGCAAAATTGTCTGTGATCATACGTTAAATGTCGGAAAGAACTAGAAAAAATGGATCAACAAGATTTTGTCTCTGATAATAAGAAACAGAAGATTGTAAAGATGAAGAGAATATATATAAATAAATTTGTGCACATAGGTGTAATCTATAAGATGTAGCCCACTGAGCATGTACTAAGTTGACAGTATTCTTGTGACACATTAACCGTAATGACACTAAATTACCCTACGTATTTGGACACCCAATCTCCAAGGGTTTGTAAAGCATGCAAATCAATTTGCCACTGTTTTGATAACTTTAAATAGACTTGCATGGTAACAAATAGTGTATACCCTGATCAAACTGTTCCTTTCAGCAGTTTGATCTGGGTCTGCACTATTTGCCTAAGTATGTCTGTCTAAATACCTAAAATAATTTAAGTGACTCCAGGAGAGTTGTCATTGGCACACACTGCTTAGAAATCTACTACAATGCTAAGCTTTACATTTCTCATCGGAAACACGATGAAATTGTCAAACAGTTTGGATCTTGGTGAGCTGTCGAGTTACTCAAAGTTTCATCTGGATCCAAACACTTTCTGAGGGTTATCAAGAATTCGCCTGTAGAATGCTGAAGGTTAATTCTTTCTCTGTTCAATATTCATGTAAAAAGTAATGACATAATAAATATTTATTAGCTGAAAATTTACAATGTAAACTTTTCAAGGATTTCTTTTGCTTTGACCAATAACAGTAGAATCAGATCTATATCAATAGGAAAAAGCATTTTCCCTATGAGGGAAAAGGGTTAAGGGCTTCAGAGACTTGTTAACCCTTTCCACCATCTGCAGGTTAATTTTAGACTCAACCTCTTTGAATGAATCTATCAAATAGGAGCATTTACTAGAGAAAGGGAAAATGTTAGAATTGTGTAATATTGAAACCATTGTGATAAATAGAGCATTTGCTCCTCTGGAGCAAGTGCTCTATTTATCACAATGGTTTCAAGAAGTGACGATTACAGAGATGTAGAAAGGTGTATCTATGGAGGAAAGGGTTAACTATCAATTGTGACGTGTCAAGGTCAAGGTCATCCTTCAAGGTCAGAGGTCAAATATATGGGTCAAATCGCCGACTTTAACATTGGCCATAACTTTTGGACCAGTAGAGATAGAGACTTGATATTTGGCATGCTTGTGTATCTCATGAGGCTGCACATTTTGAGGGGTGACATGTCAAGGTCAAGGTCAGAGGTCAAGGTCAGAGGTCAAATATATGAGGGGGCATAGTGTTTCACAAACACATCTTGTTTTATATAAGCTGAATTTGTATTCATTATTTTCAACATATAATAATCAAGTTCATACAGTGTACAAATTATTTGTAACAACAAAACATTGCCAGCAAAAATGTTTTTTCCTTCTGTAAAATTTCAATAATATGAGTGACAATATGGTTTTCCACTAGTTGATCGACGTGAGACATTACAAAAATTCAGTAAATGAATATTTTTGAAGTGATGCATCTTTACATAGATATTCATACAGGAAAGGGTTAACCCTTTACCCCATGCCTCTGCAAACAGAATAAACCCAGATCAGACAGCCCCTGTGGGAGCCATCTGATCAAGGTCTGCTCTGTTTGCTTATGGACAAATTGTATAGATCTGATTCTGCAGTTTCTGCCATTGCCAAAAAATCATGTGTTCATAGTTATACTATTATACAAAAACAACTTTTAGATATTATTGATGTAATTACAGTAAAATCTCTCTATAGCGGCCACTAAATTGTGTTAATTAGTTGGTATTTAGGACAGATGTCTGTTTAAAGCAAGATGAGAGTAAAACAGAACGCTCCTATAGGAGCGTTCTGTTTTACTTTAAACCTTGCTTTAAGCAGCCACCTGCCTTTAACACAAAATACTTGATGTAATTTAGTGGCCGTTATAGATAGGTTTTACTGTATATGAATATAGAATATTTTGTTCATCGCAGAAACTAGAATCTGATCTATATAATTTCATTGCAAATGGAGTAGACTAAGCTTGATCAGACTGCTCCTACAGGAGCGATTTGATCCGAGTCTACTGTGTTTGCAAAGGCAAGAAAAGATATGTTGGTCAGGTAAAGGGTTAATATTCCAAGAATATCGGAAGATGTAATGGTATCATTATATGATCTTCTGTTGCCAATTTGTAACAGCAGGGAGATATTATTATATCTTCAAACTTAACTCTTACCACGCTGTGAGAAAATAATGTCCTCCCAAATTTGCATATGGTGCAATTTTGACTACCTTTGATTTAATTAACCCATTCCCACTTAGGCTATTTTTAGACCTAACCTCTTTGATTAAATCTACCAAAAAGGAGCATTCACTAGAGAAAAGGAATTTTTCAGAATTGTGTAGTTTTGAAACCATTGTGATAAATGGAGCATTTGCTCCTGTGGAGCAAATGCTCTATTTATCACAGTGGTTTCACAAAGTGACTTTTACAGAAGTGTCAAAAGGCGTCAATATGCGGGAATGGGTTAAGCTTTGGAGAAACCATTGACTGGGTGTCAAACAGCTTGGTCCTGATGAGATGTCGAGTTACTTGGCGTCTCATCTAGATTTAACCCATTCCCTCATATTGACGACTCTTGACGATTCTGTAAAAGTCATTTTGTGAAACTATTGCGATAAACAGAGCATTTGCTCCTATAGGACATTATTTCTTACATGAATATTCATGGAGTAAAAGGTTAACGAGGAAACCCAAGGAGGGTTCTCCAGTGTCATTAGTCATCATAGTACAGGTGGCCTTGGTGTCACGCGTAGTGTTTTCAAAACTAAATGTTGACATTTAAACCTTTCAGTGCAGGGAATCGAGTCATTATTGTCCTTTGCAAACAGTGTCGACCCAGATGAGAGGGCTTTCATTAGCCTCAGTCGGTCTGCACTGTTTGTAATTTAACAATTTCTTTTTCAAATATCCCTGAATAATTTTACTATATTTAGCTTGACCTGATTGAATTTTAGAATGTTCCATTTGAAACTTCAGCATTGAAAGGGTAAATTGATATTTGGCATGGGAGGATTTATGAATTGGGTCTGAATATAAATGAATTGAATTAATTATTTGAATTCAGGAAATACTTTAAATTCTACCATTTGCAAAAATTGTAAATCTAGATCAGGTTTCCCATGAAAGAAGAGGGATATTGAATCTGGTTAATAATTAAATGGAAGGAAATGATTTCTAATTTATCACAACTTAAAACGTTCAATGAAAATGTATCATGTTATCATGTAAGCTACCACCTCCCACACATATATATTATATAGATTCTCTGAAAACTCATAATATTGAAGACTAAAAGAAATATATTTTGAAATGTAATATCAAAGTATATCTAATATTACAAAGAACTTGGTCAATAAATGTTATGTCCAGAAAAGAGAAAAGTTGTTGTTTGTTTTTTTTAAAAAAAAAAAATCCCTACAAGCTATTAATTTATTCTATTTTAGTGAAACCAGTGGAAATTGAGTAGAGTTAATTGGTATAGTGTATCCATGCCAGATTATTATCAATAGCAGAATGAAATACAACACAATAGCAGGGTAGCTATCCTCTGTTCTCCGCTGTCTATTGTAATGATAATGATTTGGTTTCACCGCCTGGCCTTTTTCAGAAACCTTAAGCATGAAGTAGGCAAACCTATGGCTACCATTGAAAACAGGCTGGATCCAGGTGAGATATGGAGTTTTAGGTAACCCATTCCCTCATATTGACGACCATTGATGCTTCTGTAAATGCCACTTTGTGAAACCATTGTGATAAATAGAGCATTTGCTCCTATATGAGCAAATGCTCTATTTATCACAATGGTTTCAAACTACAGAATTCAAAACTTTTCCTTTTCTCTAGTTAATACTCCTTTTCCGTAGATTTATTCAAAGTGGTTGGATATAAAAATAGCCTATGAGGAAATGGGTTAACTCTATGTTTCATCAGGATCACTGAGATTGTGTCACTGAAAAAGAGTATGTAAAATATTTTTTCCAATTGAATTGAAGCAGGTGACAGTTTTGGTAGATCAATTGTTGAAGTAATAAAAGACAAATGCATCTGTTTATATCCCCTACTGATTTCCTTAGAACATTAATTTTTGTCTGCAAATTGTTTTAAATATCGAAAAGAATCTGCCTTATTTTCACAGAGTAGTTGAATCCTAATGTTACGTTCTAAGGATTCTTATGGAAAGTAGACTTGTGTGGAATCTGGCCTGGATCCACAATCAGTGTAGACATTTGCTACAAAGTTGAGGGTCAGCTAGAGGAAGGATTTTTTGACACTTAGGTGATAAATTAACATAACCACACTAGCTCTAATGATCTGTGTGATGCTGGATTAAATGATCATGTAACGGTTCATGGGCCAAGAGTCCATGTGTTGTCCCAGTGGCAGATAGAATGGAAGGGGTGGTGTTTGGCTGAGGGTCTAAATGTTCTGCCCTATTGTGTGCTAAAATTTCATGTAATAATTTCGCTTAGTGATAAGATTCACTGACAGGTAGTGTGTGTCCGAAAAAGGGGTGCTATTATTAACGGAATACTCCATAGATATGCCTTGTAATGCCTTTGCAAACAAAGCAGACCAAGATCAGATGGGTCCTGTAAGAGTTGTCTGGTCAGGGTCTGCTCTGTTTGCTTATCAAATTAACCCTTGCCTCCATAAATACGCCTTTCTACTGGAAACCAGAACTACAAAATACAAAATTCTAAAATTTTCCTTTTCTCTAGTTAATGCTCCTTTTCGGTAGATTAATTCAAAGTGGTTGGGTCTAAAAATAGCCTATGGAGGAAAGGGTTAAAAAGATCTGATTCTGCAGTTCCTGCAATGGTAAAATATGCCATGTTTATAAAAAATAAAATTCAGGCAATGAATATTCAAGACATCATTATTTTATTGAATATTTATGAGGTAAAAAGATCTATTGGAATATTACGTAGATTTTAGCTATATTTGACATCAAAGAATGTTATTAAAAACACAGGTGTTACTTGTTTGATTCCATTGATAGTTGACTAATAATTGATGTCCATGGAGTAGTAAGATGAACAGGCATTCATATCACTTTATTGTCAATAATTATGTCTTATTATACCCCACACAACGAAGTTGCACAGGGTATGTAATTTTATGGAGTACATGTATATAGTTAGCCTGTCCGTTCGTCCATATGTCAGTCTGACCGTGTATCATGATACATTGTTGCTCATCTAGCACTTTCATTTCTTGATCAATTTTTATCCGAGTTTTCCCTGTTATTGAAATGGTGATGTTGGGCGGGCGGGCGGCTGCCAATCTTGTAAGCGCAACTCCTCTGAAACTGTTCAACATGTAGCAAGGACACAATATGTAGATGTGCATATTGTCAGGATTTTTCCTTCTGTAGTTTTTCTCCGAGTTATACCCCTTTGAACTTAGAAATCACTAGGTCTTTTCAGCCTATCATTGTAAGCACAACTCCTCTTAAACTGTTCTACAGAATATCATAAAACATTGAATGTAGCAAGAACACAATATGTAGATGAGCATATTTTCGGGGTTTTTTCCTTCTGCAAATTTTCTCCAAGTTATGCCCCTTTCAACTTAGAAATCACTAGGTCTTTTGACCCTAACCTTGTAAGCACAACTCCTCTAAAACTGTGCAACAGATTTTCATAAAACCTTGCATGTAGCAAGGACACAATATGTAGATGTGCATATTGTCGGGAATTTTTCCTTCTGCAATTTTTCTTGGAGTTATGCCCCTTTGAACTTAGAAATCACTAGTTAATAGTAAAGAAAAATCCGGTTTGATGTTGTGTCGACATTTCTTGTTCTCAAATTTGCTTTAAGAATTGTCATGAATATAAGCTTGGATTAGTTTGACTTTCAGTGGAATCTGTCATGGGAAACCACTTTTTTCTCTGACAATATGACTGCACGGGGTATGTGAGAATTAAGCAAACAGACCAGACCCTGATCTGGGTTTATTCTGTTTGCAAAGGCTGGAATAGGCTTATCTATATAAGCATCTATAGAGTTAAAGTTATTATATTGTCTTCACCACTGTTCAAGAAATCGAAATTGAACATATTCCATAATTGTGTAGTCTGATATGTATAGGAATATGAATACAAGAACCATAACTCTTTGCACCTTTTCTGGCAAATTAGCATTCAATTTTGCAAACATTTTGTATCCAGGTGAGAGACTGAGTAATTGAAAGTCTCATCAGGATTCAAACTGTTCAACACTATAATTGAAAAAAAAGTTATATTTGTAGCAGATGGAATAGTATATATACAGTTGAACTTCGATATCTCGAAGAACTCGAACTCGAACAAAACGTTCAGTCCTTCCAAAACTTACAATGCAGAACTGCTCTAAAATGAATAGCTACATATATCTAAAAACACATGTGACAGCTTAATACAGGTCTAAAGTCATGCTGAAAGCTCCTACAGGAGCTTTCAGCATCACTTTAGACCTGTATTAAGCTATGGCCTTGAGAAATTGTTCAGATTAGAAATCGGATGACTCGAACTCCTCTTATCTCGAACTAATTGTACGGTCCCCTGAAGTTCGAGTTATCGAAGTTCAACTGTACCTGATTCTATAGACTATGCCATGGTAAAACATAACTTAATTGTTAATTATGCCATTATAAATTTAGCTAATGAATATTCATAAATTCATTGTTTCACCATAAATATTCATGAGTGAAAAGAATAATGATTCATTGAATTTGAAATGTTATCAAGAAAATTGTCATATCCAATGCATCCAGATGAATGAGATGCTACTGTATGATTTGTTTTCAATGCATATTAATTCATGCTTGTTTAACCCTTTCCCTCATGCAAACGTGTTTTCATGCATTTGCAAACAGAGTAGACCCTGATCAGACGGGCTCCTAGAGGAGCCGTCTGATCAGGGTCTACTGTGTTTGCTAATAGAATATGAAAGATCTGTTTCTTTGCTTTCTAAAATGTCTAATGTTCCACCTTGCATATTTCTTTATAACTGTTTTGTTAATGGATATTCAGTAGGTATTGAAATTTGGTATTAACATAGAACAGGGAAAGGGTTAATAATATAAAACTAGGGATTTGACTGCCATGGCATAAAGTAGAGCATCTGTAACAAATAAGCAAACAGATCAAATGCTGTGGGAGCTGTCTGATCTGGGTCTACTCTGTTTGTAAAAGAGTAAAATTTAACTGGAATTTTATGGAGTAAAGAGTTATTCATGTCAGCTTGATAGAGGACGGTAACTTGCATGATGTTGAAAATTATTTCCATAATGATAGGTCTTGTTTCCATGGGAAGAGGAAGTTTGTTCATTATGCTATCTGTGTAATGGCCGGTGTCCTCATAATAACCACTGTCCTCATTGGTGGCCTGGCCTTGGCATCATTAACTACAGTTGTCTAGCTGAAGTCTGGATACCTCTACTATATTCACTTATCTAAAGTCATAGTTAAGTGTAAGAATCCAAGCTTTAGACTGTTCCTTTGAAATCTCCGGTAATTGTTGAAAAATTGTTGTAGAATGTAAGAGGCAAATATTTTCAAGCTGAGAACATTTTGGATGGGTTAAGGGCTAATTACTGTCCACCACATTATCTGCCCAGCTCAAAGGATCCTGCTCATCCTCCAATTTGTTGGCTTATTGTTTAGGTAGCTGCCACTACGCCTGTTGTGTGTGTGGAGCTATCAATCTGTCAGGTGTCACAACGCTAAAACTGACATGATATATTGGTGGAGCAGTCACTGTGGGCCGAGGGTCAGTCACTCCACTGACTGCGATAATACAATCTGAAATACCGACACTCCAAATACTATACCACTTGTGGTTCGCCCTCCTTTTTCCTTTGTAAGCCTGGCTCAACTTGGCCCGCTCGCTTTATTTGAGATAGTTCACATTCCCCACATTAACTTTAAACAGCAAAGGTGTGCGAGGCTTGAGGTACCCCTGTGTCACTCCCGAGCTCCACTATTTATGAATGGATTGTATAGTACTTTCATTTTAAGACTGAGCCGTACAAATCGCCCGCCTGAAAGCTCCCTCATTTGTTGACTGGTACTGTTGCTGATTGGACACTGTGTCCTGTAATATTTATATATCGTAACTTGTTCTGTGACAGACGCTGGTGAGGACACGGGGGATTAGCAAGTCGTTTTGTTTACCTACTTGGAATATTGTTAGTTGCGAAGTCTCATCAGCTAAGTTGTGTACCACACAATGAGTACTTACCTGAGTATTGATTTTTGTCGGTGATACATCTTAAAACGGTTGATTAATGACAGCTATAACCTTTGACAGTGGTCATAATAGGTAATAATTGGAGTAATTTCCTCATTATGCCTCGGGCAGTGTAGCAGCTAATTGGTCAGTCTCCGGAGGGATCGTCTTTGATTGTCGGTGCTTTAAAGAACTTTTGTCGTCAGTGGTCATCATTTATAATTATCAAAGGATTATAAAGCATTAATTTGTTCTGCATTTATAGATTTTATATTTTGTCGGTGTGGTAGGAAGATTTTGTTTGCATAAAATCAAAAGAAAACATTTTCAGCATTAAAAATCTGTTGTTATTGTTATTTACTCATCATTGATGACATCACCATTGAAATAACAAGTATTGGACAATTATGAGCATTGATCCAACAAGTGGAAATAAAAGTCATGTGGGATTCTCTGACCAAGACGTCAGCCGGTGTCGCGGGTTGTAAGGAGTGTGAGGCCGCTGCTTCAGTTTGTAGGGCTGGTTGCTCGGCCCCGGTCACTGTTGAACGAGATAGAGACTGGTTGTGGATCCGAACCAAAATGCCTGTGTGTATTTGGCCGGAAACTTGTCTTCTTGGTTGTGCCGCAATAGACCACCATCATGCTGTAAGTATTTATGGGGAAATTCATTAGCTGGCATGAATATTTAATGCGACAGATTTTGAAACTGTCATACAATGTCAAATTTTGAAATAAATATTTTAGTATTCTGTAGGGGGTAATTTGTAGAGTTAAAAGCATTTGTATTGAAGGAACTTCCAAGGTCAAAATAGTATTCTTATCCTAGAATTGTTTCTGAAAATTCATTTTTAACCCTTTACTCCATAAATATTTATGGAAGAAATAATGACATCAAAAATATTAATTAGTTATTTTTATAATGTCACGATAAACAATTGAATTTTTATCATAACAGAAAACTGCAGAATCTGATCTTTATTAATTTCCATAAGCAAACAGAGCAGACCCTGATGAGACAGCTCCTATAGGAGTCGTCTGATCTGGGTCAACTATGTTTGCAAAGGCGTAAAAAGACATGTTTATGGAGGAATGGGTTATACAGCTTGTGTATGGTCTTGTGTACTGTAATTTATTTTATTGAAATCAGGATTCAAATTATCCATCATTCTTTCTTTTTTAAAAAAAATGGAAGAAATGTTTAGTTTAAGAATTGAAGCCGATGACAATATTTGTAAACGACACTAAATATTGCCGAGAGTGCAGAAATTGAAAATGTGGTTCTTGGAAGGTAATATGAAATCAAATGCAATGTGTAAGAAATTGTTAATTACCCATAGCTAATTAAGATTTGGCAGGTCTTTAAAATGTACTGTTTCAGATACCCTCTTGTTTTAAATCTTCTATTTTCTTTGAAAATTTCTGGCATTATACGTGTGTATTATATATTTTATAAGTTTCTTACTTTGAAAGAAAGATCGATAATTGTAAAAGTTCTTGATTTTGATATCTAAAATTTGAAGTGAAATTAGAACAGTTAAGTAATAGAGTAAAACCTGTGTACTGGAATTTTAGTAAAGAAGAAGTTCGATCTTTATAACTCTTTCTCTGTTGGATATTCAGGTAAGGTCGGTCACTCGTCCTGTAGGAGCCATCGGATTCTATAGTTTCTGCCTGAGCCAAAATGTCATGTGTTCATGCCCTTATAAAAAGATAATCTAATTACTGTAATATTAAAGATGCCATTATATCTTATGTATAATTATATTCAACTGGAAAAGGCTTAATGCAAGTTAAGTTATGCAGAAAGCTCCTATGGGAGCTTACTGCATGACTTTCAATCTGCATTAAGCTACCTTCTGTTTTGAGGACTGGCATATCTAATTTGAATATCTGGCTAAGAGGGGCTTTATTGTAAATAAATCTTAACATGACAATGTGTATAATTTACCGGTAATATTTTTATAGAAACAAGGAAAGGAGATGTGGTTGGGAGTATAAGTGCTAATATTTATTTCCAATATTTGTAATATAAAGCAGTTTACCCTTTATTCCATATATTTGTCCTGTAGGAGCATTCTGATCATGGTCTTGTTCTGTTTACCTTATGAAATAATATAGATCTAATTCTACAGTTTCTGCCATGGCCAAACCTTTCTGTGCTCATATGTCATTTATAACAATGCATAGATCTAATAAATATTCATGATGTCGTTATTTCATGGGATAAAGACTTTAGTGACATCATGAATATTAATTAGATTAATTTCTATAATGACATGAAAATAGGAATTATTAGCCATGGCAGAAACTGTAGACCCTGATCTATGTTGTTTTATAAGCAAATAGAACAAACCCAGGCCAGACAGCTCCTTCAGGTCTCTGTAGGTCTACTCCGTTTGCAAAGGTGCCTTATCTTGAAACAACCCAATTTTTCTCATTCGTATACATTTAGTATTTTATATACAAGGTATTGTATGCAGAAACATATTTGTTTCCGAAATCATATAGATATTTTTTTACTCTAGTCAAATATTTTAGGAAGTATTATCATGTTACCATAGTTACCTGAAATATTTAGCCAGGCAGACATAGACAATTACCTTAACCCATTTCCTCATACTGACGACTTTTGACGACTCTGTAAAAGTCACTTTGTGAAACCATTTTGATCACAATGGTTTCTAACTACAAAATTCTAAAATTTTTCCTTTTCTCTAGTTAATGCTCCTTTTCGGTAGATTTATTCAAAGTGGTTAGATCTAAAAATAGCCTATGAAGCATTCAAACAAACAAACTTATGAAAATAGTGCAGATTTGATCAGTCTACACTATTTGCTACAATGTCAGTCTAATCTAAACAAAGTGTCAAATTGAATTCTTCACAAACAGTAGGGAGGTGAGATTTGGTGTCAGAATACTCAAGTAATTGGCCAAGACCCAAATTAACTGCTCTTAAAGGAGCAGTCTTCTCCAAGATGCTGAGGGGAAGTTTTATATATTCACTGTCTTGTCTTTATTGAAAACTATATGTTATTGACCCCTTTACTCCATAAATATGTCTCTCCACACCTTTGCAAACAGAGAAAACCAAGATCAGACAGCTCCTATTGGAGCCGTCTGATCAGGGTCTGATCTGTTTGCTAATGATATAATATAGATATGATTATACAGTTTCTGCCATGGCCAAAGTTAACATTCTTGTTTCCATGTGCAATTATAATAATTAATCAAATTTTATATTTGTGATGTCGTTATTTCATACATGAATATTTATGGAGTAAAGAGTTGGTATTCATGCCAATTTTTTAGGTTTGAATTGACCCATCACCTCGTGAATATTCATGTAAGAAATAATGACAACAATTTATTAATGTTGAGAATTAATTTCTATTATAGCATATCAAGGGATTGGTGCAAGGAGTTAGAATAGTTTTGCACCAAGCCCTCGATATGGACACATGGATTATTGGCTATGACAGAAGTTATAGAATCATATTATCTTTAGTATAATAAATTTTCCATAAGCAAACAGAGCAGACCCTGATCAGATGGCTCCTACAAGAGCTGAGTGTCTGATCTGGGTCTTCTCTATTTACAAAGATATCAAAAGAGTAAAGGGTTATGGAAACAGGAAACTATGGAGACCCTTATCATTTTGTTTTCTTTCTTTCTAAAGAACCATCATTCTTATCAGGATCTATAATGTTTAGAAATGCCAGCAGCATTATTTTCCCCCATTTCACCCTTTAACTTGTGATGATTTATGTAAGAAATTATGACATCATGAATATGTATTAGCTAAATTTTTGTAACGGCAGTTTTTTTTTTCAATGGCAGAAACTGTATAGAGCCGGATATAAGTTATTTCATGAGCAAACTGCAGACCCAGATTAGGCGTCTGTCTGATCTGGGTCTACTCTGTTTGTTAAGGTTCTCAGGCATCTCTATAATGAGGTAATGGGTAACAGGTAGAAACAACTTAAGTGAAATAATACTCTTTCTTTTAGAACTGGAGACCATCTCAAATTCTGTCATGCAAAGGCATTTGATGGCAGAGAATTCAGAAAAATACGTGACAATTATGGCAAGAGTTATATGTCTATAGCTGTACCATATTTGTCCTAATTGGTAGGCCTCACAGTTGCAATATGTCCATAGCTGTGCTGTATCTGTACCGTATTTGTCTATAGATATGTCTATAGCTGTACCCTATTCGTCCCAATTAGTAGACCTCGCAGTCTCCCATTTCCCCGTATTTGTTCTGCTGAGTAAGTCGCCAAATGAATAATTTCAAATGAACCTGGAGTAGCAAATAGTGTAAACCCTGAATAACCCTTTACTCCATAAGTACACCTTTCTGTGCCTTTACAAACAGAGAAGACCTAGATCAGATGCAGCTCCTGCAGGAACCATCGGATCAGGGTTTGCTCTGTTTGCTTAGTTATAATATAGTCTATAGATATGATTCTAATTTTTGCCATGGCCAGAATGTTCCAGTTACTTCAGTTGCTATTACAGTAAAACCCCGCTAATACGACCACCAAAAAGGGGCATAATTCTGGGTGGCAGAGGCAGGTGGTAGCTTAATGCAGGACGAAAGTTATGCAGAAAGCTCCTATAGGAGCTTTCTGCATATCTTTCGTCCTGCATTAAGCAACCACCTGCTTTAAACGACAGTAGTGGCTGTTTATTAAGTGGTCGCATTAGCGGGGTTTCACTGTATAACAATGAATCTAGTTAATATTGATGATGTGAGAAATATGTATTTCTGAATAGTAATTAGCAATAGCATAATTATGAACAAGACAAGTTTTGGCCGAAGTTAAAATTGTAGAATCAGATCTATAGTATTTCATAAGAAAACAAAGCAGACCCTGATCAGATGGGAAACGTTAATTCTGTGCTTTGGTAGAACAAGGCAGGCCATTGTGATGGCACCATATCTAACCCTTTCCCTGTTCAATATTCATGTAAGAAAATTTATTAGCCAAATTTTGGTAATGTAAAAGTTTGACCTAAAAGTTTCAAAGGAATTGTTTGCTCTGACAAAGACTATAGAATCGGATCTCTATCATGTCATAAGCAAACACAGAGCAGACCCTGATAACATGACTCCTATAGGAGCTGTCTGATATAGGTCTACTCTGTTTGCAAATGTTGGAAAAGGCATTTATATGAAGGAAAGAGTTAATATTTCATAATCAAATTTCTGTGGCAATGAGATCAAGACCAAACAAACCATGGACATATATTTTGCAATGGGGAGACAACACTTATTCTTTACTTGATGAATGTTCATGTAAGAAATAGCCCTTTCCTTCATATTAATGCAGTTTCACACATCTGCAAACAGAGTAGACCCAGATCAGATGGCTCCTATAGGAGCCATCTGATCTGGGTCTGCTCTGTTTGCTAATGGAATTTGATAGATTCTAAAATGGCTACAATGTTCATTTTCCATATTTCATTATAACTATTTTGTCCCTAAATATTCAGTAGGTATATAAACACAGGTTGTTGTTACCATGACAGAAGTTATATAGAATCAGATATACAAAACATGTATAGAACTCAATAGGCAAACATGGTCAGTGCCACATCATCTGGCTCCTACAGCAGCTGTCTGTTGGTCAGTTCCATTTGCATAAGGTGGCAAAAGGGGCAGATAAAGGGTTGATAATTTAAATGCCCTTAATACAAAATGCTTTATTTAACCCTTTCTCTAATATAAACACTGTGGCTTTTTATGCTTTTGTAAACAGTGTAGACCCAGTGATCAGAAGGCTCCTGTAGGAGCTGGCTTATCGGGGTCTGCTCTGTTTGCTAATGGAATATAGATCTGATCATACAGTTATTGTCAAAGGAAAAATACGTTAATGAATATTCATGAAGAGTCGAATACTCGCATAAATGTTTATTGCAGAAAGGTTTAAAACAGCTTATGTTTTTGAAACAAAGTTCTCAGTCCCTTGATCTTCCCTAAAGGCTGATTATCAAATTATTGTTTCTAATCGTTGCATTTTACTCTTTGAAAAAGACTGAAGATTAATCTGTGGAGCTTTATATAGGGTATTTTATCTGGTTGGGTTATTGAATTATCTTGAGGGGCTAATGACCCGTTCTTTTTGAGATACAGAGCTCCAGATAAGATGCGTAAATAGACATGTTTTCAAGAATAACTCTTTCATTTCTCCACCAAACCCTATACTGTGACCACTCTTTAGAATCGTCTCTTCAAGACGATTCTAAAGAGTGGTCACAGTATAGGGTTTGATGGAGAAATGATGATTTTAGTATTTGAGTATGCACCCTTATCTGTAGCTCTGGAGATAGTACAGTTATGCCGTTAGTCTGTCAGATGCGACTGTCATCCTGAAGAGCAGTAAAATCCAATTATGTTTTAATCTATTTGATGGCCCCTTGACAGGGATTGACCTCTGACACATGCATGCCAGAGCATGCCACTGGCAGGAAGCTGATTGATGATGAAGGGGATGCAGAGATTTAGGGTCTGTAAAGAAAAGCCAAGCAGCAGTAGTGGCACTATTTGCACCGTTATAATGTCATGGAAAGAGATATGTTGCACTGGACAGCTGGGCAAGTGCATCATGAACCGTTACCATTTATTAGTCTGACCAGTTATTGGCTTGGCACATTATTTCACCTCTGACCAAATTTTAAGATACAGGGGAGAGACAATTACCCTTTAAGAAAACTGCTAAAATTAACAATTATTTCTTTAACCCATTTCTTCATAAATGTAAGATATAATGACACCATGAGTATTAATTAGATACATACCGTAATTATTACTACTTTAATGGCATATCTATGGAGTAAAAGGAATAAGGGGAAATAATTGAAATATACTGGATCAAAATCAGTTTTAGAAGTCTGCACTTATTCATCAGATTAATTATGCAAAATTTCAAATATTTTTGAATTTTTACGATGGCATAATATGAACACTGAGGATTAGATGTTTTTAATTCAATAAGGAAATAGAGAAGGGTTCTACATTATCTGGTGTGCAGTGTTTGCAACGATGTCAAAGAGGCACCTTTATCAGGTATTAAAGGATGAAAAAACTTCCTGACAGCTCGAAACTTTCTGTACAATTTTTATGCCTCCACTTTGTATTTCATTTTGTATCGCATAGATCTAAAATCGTACTTGACATAGAGTCATGAAAAATCATATGTGAACTGTCGCACCTTGGGTATGACATAGTGTATGAGGGACACTAGAGTTATTGCCCTTGCTATAGGCTGTACCATACATAGTCTCATAGTGTTGTAATTGCATGTGACTACTTGTTTATTGGTTTTTATGCACTTTGATGTGGAAAAATGAATTGGTTGGTGGGTATGTTTGAAAGAAGATATTGCATTTTTTTTGGTTGCCATGGTAAAGAAAAGGTGGGTTCTGATTTGTTGAAATTTACATATTGTACGATCTTGCTGAAAATTGGTATGCAGGAGTATTTGGGTACTACAAACTCAATAAAAGGTGTTTAAAAAAATTGGTTGCCATGGTAAAGGAGTGGCAGTTTCTGATTTGTCTCAATTAAGATATTATTAAATTTTGCTGAAAATTGTTATGTAGAAGTATTTGTTTACCCTGAACTTGATTGCAGGTGTTTCGAAAGTGTTAGTTGCCATGGTAACGTGATGGTGGCCAGTGAATGCAAAATATATGTGTTACAAAGTTGATAGTTCATATTATATTTTGCTCATCTATAGCCCTTGTCTGTTTTGTTTGGTGGACATCCTGTAACAGAACCCATTACAATTATATCTTATTATAATTATCGTGAAAAAATATAAGAAATTTTTGCAAAGACCTCTCTTAAATTTTGGTTAGGTTGGTGCTTGAGAAAGTTTAATGAATTCTCCTAAGCTTTGAATCATTTGCTTGGCATGGTTATTCTGTCCTTGTCTTGGAGTTCGAAAACTGAAATTTATTTTGTGCAAAGAAGTTGGAAATGCTTGATAGAACATGTTTTTTATGAACTTTTGTTATGAACATGACCAGGTCTTCCCCTCAGCCACCTGAGAAAGACAAAGGTTTTGAGTTCAGCAGGTAAAAAAGAAGAAAAAAAGTTTCGTATATTAGGTTTACAAATTAAAGTTTCGCCCATATATCAATTCACAGTTGTTTTTGTAGTACTGTTTTGACATTTGACTAGACAAAAATAGCACACAGACATCTGTTGATGTTATCCTGTTGTATGAATTTTGTCACATTTGACTTGAAGCACCATGTGACACTTTTACTAGTGCTCCACGATCTTCATAAAAGTCTTTCGAGGGTTGATACCCGCATAAAAACTAGCTACCTCATCGTAACAACTAGTGGATATTGCGACTGATTATATCAGAGTCAACACTTTTGGTTGTTAAGATTGAGAGTGGTCATAATCTTATGTTTGTTTTCCTGTTAATTTCTTGACCAGAAGGGTCCCTTTTTTGCTTGGCATTTGTGAAATATGACTTAGTGTTGCTGTAAATTACCTTAATTATTCTATGTATTTGGGCCATTTGTTCAGCAAAAAAAGTCACTTTGGGACCATATTTGCAATTGTATACCAAACTGACACAGTAGCAAATGGTGAAGACCCAGATCAAACGGCTCCTTCAGGAGCTATTTGATCTGGGTCTGCTATTTGCCTAAGTTTTGCCTCTCTGAATACTAGGGTAGAAAAAACAGGCTATTTTCAAATTGTCTTGGTTTAAGATATTTTTTATTGCTTCATTTGGACTTTGTAAATCGGATTTCTCAAAGATTTGGATCTACACTGAACATTGGTCACTTACAATTAAATCTTGGTGTGAAGTATTCGGCTTTTCGTCTGGTGGCAATAAAAAGGTGCCCCAAAAAGAGTACCATTGTTATATGTGGCAAGGGACTCAGAGAATTGCTACTTAAATAGTATTCTTTTGTTGATCCAGCTTTTCAGTGTTGTGTGATTTATGATGCTGTGAAAATATTTTCGTGCACGCTGACATCTCAGTATGAAAATTCATCTTATTGTTGCTCTCTGTATGACTTGGTCATCATGTCTGTGTGAAATAAAAAACAGTGTGTTGTGGTGTAATGGAGCCAAAGCTCAGGGGACAAACAGACAGACGATATAGATCATCCTTGCCCATCGCAAGCTGTCACAAAATCTGAATTTATATTAATCATTACAATTTTTAATGGTGAGTTTTGAAAGGCCATTGATTAGTAAGCACATCCTCGCACATTTCGCCCAATCTCATTAACGGCTGACAACACAATAAAGTAATGTCATTAGGCATAATTGCCTATAAAAACATGTCAGTTTTTGGTTTCATAGACTATATTTCTAGATGTCATTTGATGAAATTGTAGAAGCGTGTAGATAGTGAAAGAATTTCGGAAATCTTTTTTTTCTCTCTGTATAATGAGTCAGAGGCTTTAGGTTTGAAATGATATGTGGCAACACTTCATCAACCAAGTGTCATGACACGTTTATTTACCATTCTGACCCCCCATCTTTTAATAGCTTTTACTCCCTCTGCATCTCAGTGTGCATAGACAAAAGCTTATTAATTTCTTGCTCAAGTCTCCTGGAGCCAAGTTTTGCCGTCCAATGTGTGAGGGCTGTCCGGATCTTGATTATACAGACAGGTTGTACTAAGGCAATATAGATTCTGAGATGGTAGTTAAGATTATAATACAAAATACATTCATTTCTATCTTGGCATGCCAGTGATAAAACTTACTTTAATTCACAATAAATTTTTTCTCTTCTCCACAAAATTTACAAGCTAATATACCTTGTCGTTAACTGTTCTCTTGAGCCTATTTTCAAGCATAAAATCGTGCTTGAAGCTATAGTGTGTACCTAAGCAAATGTATACCCCTTGTGCCGAGCCGTCTTGATAGACGTGTGTCACAGTGGCCTAGTCCATACTGGCGGGTGAGTCAGGTAGTGCAGGGGCTAATCGCCTTATCTTGTTGTACTCTACAGCAGATAATTGTAGAACTAAAATCACTTAATTTAGGTGAGACCCGAGTAATTAGTAACATATAACTAATGCCCAGGTTAGTCAATGTTAGCACACAGGAAAGTTGACGATTATCTCCCATCCTTCCCACCTTCTGTCAGTCGGGACCAAGTGCCACGCAAGTTTCATTTTTGTCATGCACCGTGAACCTGACACCAAACATCAATATCTTAAGCCCTTAGCACGCTCAGCAAATTTTCATCAGTGAAAAATCTCACCTTCTTCATATTTCATATTCAATGTATATTCTATTTATCTGCAAAAATACATTGTGAGCATCAAATAGCTTTGATCTTGATGAGACAACAGGCTTGATAAGGGTCTCATCTGGATGTGAACTGTCTCCAAAGGTCGACTCAAATTCTTCTTCAGCGTACTAAAGGTTAAGCCTTTCATGATTAATGATTATGTAGCTAGCAAAAAACGGAATATTTAGTGAAGGAGGGATTTTTTTTCTTAAATTCTCCCTAAATCAACATTACATTCATTTCTCAAAGCCAATTCAGTGCAATCTCTTTCTTCCAATGTATTTAGCTGCAAGTGTTGAAATGACCGAATTGATGTGGGGGAATTTCACACTGATTCGCTTTCTAGTTCTCCAGCGGGATTTTGGCACGAGTTTTATCCTAAGTCTCCCTCTTATAACGTAAGAGCGCCCCTGCCAGAACTTTATCGCATGTTTGCAACATTTTATCCCATCATTAAACTGTCAAAAACTGATTTCAATTTCCCCATGCATGTATTTGTAATCTAATAAGTCGGGTTTGACCTCTTTTTATTGGTGAATTTAACTCATGTTTGGTGCAAAATTATACTGTTCTTTCAGGTGAAAGAACAGAAAATTACAGTCTTGCATATTTGATTGTGTCAGTTGTTGTAATTGAATAAATACGATGATGGTCTTTTGGGTCCTAAACCAGTCATTTTCTTGTGGCATGTTAAATATTTGGAACTTAGACATAAAGACCATCATCAGAGTCAAACTGTACCTAATGTTCAGTTATGTTCAAATTGTGCCGTAAATAATTACATGTGCGGCATAGAAATTTTTTTGATATGATATTTGACTTTGAGAAAACATTCTAAAAGTTATTTTGTGTTAACCCTTTCCCTCATATAAACATGTTTTCACACATTTGCAAACAGAGTAGACCCAGATCAGATGGCTCCTATAGGAGCCGTCTGATCAGGGTCTACTCTGTTTGCTAATGATAAATTATAGATATGATTCTACAGTTTCTGCCAAGGCCAAAAATTATTGTGTCCTTGTGATATTAAAGAAATTATCTAATTAATTGTAGAAATAGGTCTATTATAATTTTATAAGCATACAGAGTAGACCAAGATCAGACAGCTGATCAGACGGCTCCTGTTGGAGCCGATGTGCTGTGCTCATAATTATGCTATTATAAAAATAATCAAAATAATGTTCATGCTGTCATTATTTCTTACATGAATATGTAACTGTCACACATTTATGGCCAGCATGCAAAGAGTTGTTTCATGTTTAACCTGGGTCAGCTCACCCTCTTGAAGAGTGGTACAGGTCCTCTAGGTATTGAATTAAATACTTATTATTACAAAGAACAATGCGATGATTTTAGAATTGTTAACCTTTTGTCATTATTGTCTCGGCCTGGTTATCGCAGCAATCTTCAGGGGTAGTTGCTAATTCTACTCTAATCTAGGTAGCATCAGCTTGCAGTAACTTTTGACCCATTCTCGAGATTTAAAAGATTTGTTAAGTCAGTTTACAGATAAAATTCTCGTACATTGGAAAACCGTGCTTTTCATATTAGGCCTTCAAAGTGTTTTACACTATTATTGCGGTGCTTCGGAACAGAACTAAATTGGTGGATCTGACAGTTGTCGTTTTTGTCAAACTGTTTGAATGTTGAATCGCGTGCACAGAGTGATCAGTTTGGGGTGATATTTGAGAGACAATGTCGATAATGACGGTTTAATTATGTGCGTATATTACTGATGGTATCGGGGCACTAATGTTACCTGATATTTCTTGATCTACCGCCGCGGCGTGCCACCCTGTAATGTTTATTGCTCATTACGATAGATAGTTTTAAATTAAAGAATTGAAAATGCACACACTATCATTTAATGTATTTTTTTCATCCAGCATCATTGGTTAACTCTTTGCTAGATAAGTGATTGTCAGCAAAAACTGTCATCTTCATTTCTTGAAATATTTCTTTTAGTGCTTTCAAAACATTGTCTAAATGTAAAACAGTTTGGATCCTCATGAGATGTAGTATTCTTATTCAGACAGACAAACTTGGGCAAATAGTGCAGACCCAGCTCTGAAGGAACAGTTTAATCAGTGTCTATACTATTTGCTACTATGTCAGTCTAATTTAGAATTTAAAAATGGTGCGAAATTGACTTATTCGGCTTTACAAACCATGGAGAGAGGAGTTTCTAAATACTTAATCAGAGGCCCAAATAGGATGCTCAAAATTAAACATTTTCAAGAATAGCTCCTTTATTTCTCCACCAAACCCTATACTGTGACCACTCTTTAGAATCATCTCTTCGAGGTAATTCTTAAGAGTGGTCACAGTATAGGGTTTGATGAAGAAATGACGATTTTAGTAATTGGGTATGTTTTATCTGTAGCTCTGCTTACGGTAATTTGGTATAACGGTTCCTACAGTAGTAAGGTTAGAGGTAAACTTGATGAGGGGACAATATTCATTTTTATGACTGCTAGTTTCTTGATATCACAGAGATAACTTTTGATGTCTGCTTGGGCGAATTATCACGAAAGTTGATATTAACATGCACATCCGCCTTTCTCACAGAAACATGTTTGCACTGATGATAGCGAATTAATGTCATTTGAAAAAAACTAATGCAATTCTTCAGGTGATTTTGTTGGAAGTGACAATTTGACTAAGAATTTGTCCATGTAAACCTTTGGAATGCTCAATGATAACTTTTAATGCTGAAGAATCTAAAGATCAATGGCCTATTCATGTTTTACCATAGGCTTTTGAGTGAGAAACAATGCAGACCCTGATCAGAGGGGTCCTCTGATCTGATTCTATACTGTAAATGCCAACAAACTCATTTCTTGCATTCAAAGGCCAATTCTGCGAAATGTGTTGAAGAGATTGCATTTTAGAGGTCTTCACTGTTTTCAATGACAGTAGGAAACAACCCTAGGTCTACTGTGTTTGCAAAGGCTTGAAAAAGCATTTATATGTTGGAAAGGGTTAAGGGAGATGACTTGAGAAAAACTTGACCAGGAAACCCAGTCCTACTTATTCAGAAAATACTTAAAATTGCTTTGTCAGATGTGGGTTTTTATCAGGTGTCAGACATTATGATAAACACTTTATCAATATTTATTTGGCAGCTCAAGTGACTTGTGATACTGATTTTATTGTACATAGTTTAGAAATTAAACCTTCGCTTGCTATTCACGTCAATATACCTACCTGTAAATAGTGAAGACCCGGATGAGACAGCTCCTGCAGGAGCTGTCTCATCAGGGTCTGCACTATTTACAAGTTGATTGTGCAACCAATGCACTCCACAGCAGTGATTGCACATCGATATACTTGTACACAGTGAAGATGTATGTAATTATACAACAGGGTATGGGTAAAGGAGGAGAAATGTATTTTAAAATTCAGCAAGAGAAGGGTTAAACCCTTTCAATGCAGAATTTTCAAAATGGAATGATCCATCATTGTTTAACTTTTACTCTATCAATACATCTTTTTACGCCTTTGCAAACAGAGTAGATCCATATCAGATAGCTCCTATAGGAACCATTTGAGTAGGGTCTGCTCTGTTTTCGTATGGAATTATGTAGATCTTATACAGTTATACAGTTTTTGTCCTGACCAATCAAACAAAAAATGCTGTTGTAAAAATAGATAACTGCTGTTCTTTATATTATTATTTCTTACATGAATATTCATGGAGTGAATTATTAATTATATTGTCCATTCAGTATGAAAGGATATATTTGTGAGGGGATTTTGAATGACAAACAGTGCAGACCCTGATAAGAGGGGTGCTGTAGGAACCCTTTGATATGGGTCTGCACTGTTTGCAAATGCCAGTACATTTGATTCCAGTATTCAAAGTGTTTTAACCCTTTCCCTCATATAAACGTGTTTTCACGTGTCTGCAAACAAGAGTAGACCCAGATCAGATGGCTCCTATAGGAGCCGTCTGATCAGGGTCTGCTCTGTTTGCTAATGGATTGTGATAAATCTGTTTCTACACTTTCTAAAATGGCTTCAATGTTCCACTTTCCAAATTACATTAACCCATTCCCACTTAGGCTATTTTTAGACCTAACCTCTTTGATTAAATCTACCAAAAAGGAGCATTAACTAGAGAAAAGGAAATTTTCAGAATTGTGCAGTTTTGAAACCATTGTGATAAAAAGAGCATTTGCTCCTGTGGAGCAAATGCTCTATTTATCACAATGGTTTCACAAAGTGACTTTTACAGAAGCGTCAAAAGGCGTCAATATGCGGGAATGGGTTAATATAAATATTTTGTCAATAAATATTCAGCAGGTATTTAAATTTGTAACAAACATAGAACAGGGAAAGGGTTAATTACGGAGAGAGACTTTAGTTCAATTGAATATAGAAAGTGGATTCTTCTGTCATGATTACAGTCCAGTCCAACAATTGAATGGGTAAATTTGGTTTAAAAGACTTTTGCAATAGCAAAGAATGCAGACCCTTGGCATATGACTTTAACAGAATTGGTGATTAAATCATTGTCAGATTTAATTTGTTTTAATACAAAAAAAGGTTTTGTTTGTTTCCTGTGTTTACAGTGTCTATTCAATATGTTAATTGTTGCAGATGATTTTGTTTTTAACCCTGTGGTTGTGGGCATCGAAATAAATGGATTTACAAACTATGCAGACCAAGATCAGAAGTCAATCTTGGGAGGAACTGTTTGACCAGGGTTGTATTTGACATGTTAACCCTTTCCATCATATAATTAAATGACTTTTCATGCATCTACAAACAGAGAAGACCCAGATCAGATGGCTCCTATAGGAGCCATCTGATCAGGATCTACTCTGTTTGCTTATGGAATCTGTTTACAGTTTCTACCAATACCAATACAATCATCCTGTGTACATATTGCCATTATAAAAACTTCAGCTAATAAATATTCATGAAGTCGTTATTTCTTACATGAATATTCAACAAGGAAAGGGTTAAATCTTTCATACTGAAGGAGTATACTGTAGCACAATGGATGGTCCTGAATCATATAAGCATGATATTGGGAAATATATATCCAAATAGGGAAAATTGAACAGTAAATTTGTTTTGAAAAATTACATGGAGCCAAAAATATGACCGCTCAACACCCTGACCCACACCAGACATACATCAGATCATGAGCAGATCATGGTTTAACCTTTTACTCCATAAATACACCTTTCTATGCCTTTGCATACAGAGTAGACCCTGATCAGATAGCTCCTATAGAAGCCATCTGATCAGGGTCTGCTCTGTTTGCTAATGGAATAATATAGATCTGATTCTCCAGTTTCTGCTTTGGAAAAAAATTCTTATGCTTATATGTAAAAATTAATCTTACTAATATTCATGACATTTCTTTCATGAATATTCATAGTGGAAAGGGTTAAAGATTATCGAATGTTAAACCCAATGTGTTGACCTTTTTGCAAACCAGTGGCAAATTTTGTGATACCCTGTACAAACAGTTTTGATCCAGATTAGAAGTGTAGCAATTTGGTGTCTCATCAGGATCCAAACTGTTTGACACTCAAATCATATTCTTGAAGACCAAGAAAACAGAATTGTAGCAGATGATGTTTTGTCTTGCAGACTTCAATATTACATTACATGCAAAGAGCTAAGTCTTTCAGCTGTTGATATGCCTTTGTTTGTTTAGGCTTGTCAACTTTGCCTTGTTCAACTGCGAGATAGCTTAGTAAACCTTCAGCCAACTGGAAAGCCAACTACTTAACCCTTTCCCTGTTCAATATTCATAACAATTAATAACATCACGAATGTTAATTAGATTATATTTTATAATGACATATGAGCACAGGCAGAAACTAGTATCAGATCTATATTATGCCATAGGCAAACATAGCAGACTCTGATTCGAGGGCTCCTATAGGAGCTGTCTCATCTAGGTCTACTTTGTTTGCAAATGCATGAAAATGTGTTATTATGAAGGAAGTTGTTAACCCATTACTTGATAATGAGGTATATTTATGCCTTTTGCAAACAGAGTAGCCCTAGAGCACAGCTCCTGTAGAATCTGTCTGATCAGGGTCTGCTCTGTTTGCTTATTGACTAATATAGATCTGATTTTGCAGTTGCTGATCCGACTGCTGCTATAGAAGTCATCTGATCTGGGTTTACTCAGTTTGCAAATACCTAAAAAAAAGCATTTATATGAGGGAAAGGGTCAAAGAACCAACTTTTAACTTTTCCTGAATCACCAGATCTTATTTCATTATTGTGGCAGATCCCTGACCAGTCATTTAATGATTAGATAATTTACAAAACCCATTTAAACTTGAGTTGACACCTGGCTGGCTGAACACCTGTAGTTTTAGCGGTATCGGTATCCCTATCAGCCTATCTGGGGTACATTGGTCAAGTGGCTTCTGCTTTTTATGATGCTGGGGTTAGCTTTTAACCGATTCAATGCGGAAAAATTAGTGCAGACCAAGATCAAAGGACTCCTCCTCCTCGAGGAGTCCTATAATGGATAATGGTCCTCTGGGTCCATGCTTATAAAAGTTTTAGTTGACACTGACTTCGTTCTCAAGTTTGATTGGTCAGATTTGAGCCTTTGGCTCAAATCTGACCAATCAAAAGCTTGAGAACGAATGAACGAATGCTTTATAAGCATTAACCCATCATGCCAGGTTCTGCACTCAAAATACTCAAATTGATGGGTCTACTAAGAAAAACAGGTTCAAATGTGTTAAATGTAGTTTTGTTTTCATGTTTTTCAGGGTGGCAAGGTGCCCATGTTACAGTCACCCCTCGGGGTCATGATGGGCTACAACAATGACACCCCCTTCACATCACCCCCACCTGCTCACATGGGCATACCGCCAGTCACAATAGACCCCAAAACAGGTAAGAACAGTACCATGTATTAATATCCATTGCATTCCACAGTTTGAGAATCAAATCATAAGCAATTTCCTTTACCTTATGATTATTCATCGACGTGCCGTTGTTAACAAAACTTTAACATTGCTTATAACTTCTGAATTACTCAAGCTAGACAATTCATATTTGGTATACAGATAACTTGGGTGAAGAAGGCCTTTCAATTGATACAAGGATACATGAAATCAGGTCACGGTCAAGGTCACTATTTCGAAAACTTTGCTGTTTTTAAGAAACTTTAACATTGCTATAACTTCTGAACTACAAATGCAATTCATCATTAGTATACAGATGGCTTTGGTAAAGGCCTTTCATTTGATATAAAGATATTTGAAATTAGGTCAAGGTCAAGGTCACTATTTGGACAAGTTGGCCATCATTGAAAAACTTCAAAATGTTGTCTTAACTTCTGAACCACATAATATTATGCTAGACAACTCATATATGGTATGGAGATAGCTTTGGTGAGGCCTTTCAGTTGATACAAGTATACATGAAATCGGGTCACTGTCAAAACTTGGCTGTTTTTAACAAACTTTAACATTTTGCTATAACTTCTGATCCACAAATGCTTGGCAATTCACCTTTGGTATTCAGATAGCTATGGTAAGGACCTTACAGATGACATAAAGATACCTGAAATCAGGCCTAGGTCAAGGTCGCTATTTTGAAAACTTGGCTGTCATTAAAATTTTGTTATAACTTCTGAACTACATATGTTAGGCAATTTATATTTGGTATGCAGATAGCTTCCCCAACCTGTAATTAGTTTGATATCATGAATTAACTGAAACTGTGTTGAAGCGACGTAAAAACCCGTTTCAATAAAATATCATTAGGTAAATTGTTAACTAAAAAAATCCGGCTTTAATGTGGTTTCTGCATTTTTTGCTTGTTTTCTTTTATCCAATTTGTTTTTAAAAAATTCAGGAATAAATAGAATGTAAGCTATTATAGTTTTGTGTGGAAGATTATTTTTTCAATACTGATAGTTCATGGGTGATTTGAAATAATTCGGCCAATCTTTGTGTCAGGTTCAAGTGTATGTGCTTTCAATTTATCTGTGTGATAGTTTATGAGTTACGAGGTTTTTCTCTTTCACTTGATTGCTGCATTTAATCATTTCCTTGCCCAAGCTGGCAGGATCTGTTCCGAAGCATTATGGCGTATTGACGTTTGTGATAAACGTAATCTTAAATTGTCCGAAAAGATTGAAATAATCCATTTGAGTGCACTTTTTGCACTGCAATCTGTATCAGGTAAAGCCTCCTCATTCATTTAAAAGCACTGGAGTCGACTTACATAAGAGGAACAATTTCAGTGTTGTGATTTACTCTTTAAGTACAGAGCAAATGGTATTTGCAAGAAACAATTATTTACCACAATGTTAAAAAATAATTTTCCTCCCCTGTTTTACAAAAAACTCGGAATGGTAGACCCAGATCAAAAGGCTCCTATAGGAGTCTTCTGATCAAGGTCTGTCCTGTTTGCTAATGAAATAACAGAAACTGTAGAATCAGTTTATGCTAGGTGAAGAAAACCCTATGTTCATGTACTTTGTAAACATAATAAATACAGTAAAACCCCTCTAATACGACCACTTAATGACAAAACATTGCTGTCATCATAAGCAGGTGGTTGCTTTATACAGGAAGAAAGTTATACAGAAAGCTCCTATAGGAGCTTTCTGCATAACTTTTGTCCTGCATTAAGCTACCACTTGCCTTTGTCCCTGTGAATTATGCCCATTGTTTGGTTGTCACATTAAAGGGGTATTACTGTATTTATGATGTATGTCTTTCTTACATGAATATGTAACAGGGAAAGGGTTAATAAATTTGATTTTTATCGTGCCCAGGCTTTTCGTCTGCAGACCAGAAATGAAAAGGCAATATGGCCGTATCAAAAGTTTATTCTTCATGCCATCCTCGTGGCAACATTGTCACGGCAGATATTTATTACGATTTAAATCCTTTAAGTGCTACTGAATAGCTAACCTCTTAAAAGGTTGTACTTGCAATTTTTCATGAACGAACAAAAAAAGTTTGGACAAATGTTTTGATTAGTGTATGGATAAGTCGGAATCAGGTTAAACCCCAAAACTTGTACAGTTGCATGAGTTTGATCCAAACTGATAAACATGTCTGCTGTCTTGTTTCATTGACAAGTAAGGGAATAATAGCTGCCAATACATTCATACCCGAAATATAGACTGTATGAAAGTTTCATGGAGCTTTGTCGTAGTTTTGTTGCGGTACAATAGTGTTTGATTTCGATGAAATACCACATGCATACATACTGGTCTAGCCCTTACAATGCTAAATTTTCAAATAGACTATTCCAAAATTCAAACAGGCCAAGCTTATGGTGAATATTTAGGGATTTTTTTTTTTAAAGAAAACTGTAACCTGACCAACAGTGCATACCCTGATGAGAGAGTTCCTCTAGGAGTTCTCTCATCTGTGGATCTACACTGTTTGCAAGGGACATTAGTGACTCAATGTGCCCGCACTGTGAGGGCTAGAGTGGTATTTTGTATGAATTGATATTCTTTAGCATGCATTATATTGCTTCTTTGTGTGAGAATTGAAATATAATTTGATAAATCAATTCTAACTGGTATTTTTATAAAAAAAATGGAACTGAACTTAAAAGTTGCATTCTGTTTTATTGGAATGCTTGGAAAACTGGCTCAGAGTATGATCAATATTGAGACAGTGTAAGTTTTAGCATTTCATATTGGCCAATTCACAGTAAGGGTATGGCTAGAATTTCCTTTTTAGTGCCTTCATAATTGATAGAAGTGTTGCAACCCTCTTCTATAATTAATTGAAACTGGAGAGTTGTGCCTTTGTGCCATTCAGTATGTAAACAGATTGTCATTCTCAAACATGGCATGTCTAATTTCATGTAACTAAGCATTTGGTCAGGATCCAAAGTATTTGTTATTCATATTTTGATAAGTTAAATAAATCAAAAAAAATCAACGAGTGTGCAATAATTTGGTACCTCTCACAAGGATATTAAATTATAGGCCTTTGTGTGTGAACTTGAATACTAATGGCCATTTGCTTATGAAAGACTATGAAAAACTATGGCTCTCACACACATAGGGCTACTTTATGATAAAGCTTGACTCCTGGTGCTAGAAGCATTATTGTCATCTGAATACATGTTTTGTGCTTCAGTCGACAGAGTAGATTCTCTATGACTTTATCTCTACCCTTTCCCTGTTGAATATTCATGTAAGAAATAATGACGCCATGAATATTTATTTGCTGAATGTTTATAATGGCATAATGATGTATACAGGAGATTTTTGGTATTGGTAGAAACTGTAGAATCGCATTGAATTTTATTATAAGTCCATAAGCAAACAGAGCAGACCTTGTGTCTACTCTGTTTGCAAAGGGGTGAAACGGCATTAATATGAAGGAAAGGGTTAAAGGCAGACATTAAAATTTGATGTTCCAAAATTATTCAATAAATTATATTCATGAAACGCATAAGCAGTGATAGTTCTGTTTCTTTACTTTCTAAAACGATTATAATGTTCCACCTTCCATATTTCATCATAACTTTTTTGTCCATGAATATTCAGTAGGTATTGATATTTGAATACAGAACAGGGAAAGGGTTAAACTTGAATGTAAAACTATCATCTACATATTAATATTTGACTTGTTAATTTTGGACCGAAACATTCAAGGATGGGGAAAGTCTGGCTGGAAACCAGCTTGTGGCCTTTATTACAAGTTAACTAGGTGTTTCCAGTCAAATTTTCCTGCGATTGAAATTATGGCCGAGATACAATGAAACAGCCAGGCATTAATATGTATATTATTATAAAACTTTTAAATGTTATGATAGCAATTATTGTGGTAAAAGTATTCCGCCATGACCAAAATGTCCTGTTTTCATGTGTTATTATAAAATTAATATTCATGATGTCAATACGTCTGATATGAATATTCAATGAAGTAAATGGTTAACCCTTTCCCTGTTCTGTGTTCATTCCAAATTTCAATACCTACTGAATATTCATAGATAAAATGAATATAACAAAATATGGAAGATGGAAAATTGTAGCCAATTTAGAAAGTAAAGACACAGATCTTTGAAATTCTATTAGCAAACAGAGTAGACCCTGATCAGACGGCTCCTTTAGGAGCCGTCTGATCTGGGTCTGCTCTGTTTGCAAATGTGTGAAAACACGTTTATATGAGGGAAAGGGTTAAATCACTAATGGAAGAGCATGTTTTGAAATGGGTTTCGCTCTTTTGTCATGTCCTGTGATAAAATTTTAATTTAGTTGAAAAAAAACCAACCTCAAGCAATTAAGTGTATAATAATTTGATATTGGCACATTGTTGGTTTGTTTTTACACCATTTACATGAAATGATTCGGTTGATACACTATCAGACTGGCATCTCGCATTAAAAATAGGATTTAGTGGTTGTCTGTGGTTGAAAATTGAAGAGCTGCGTGTGTTGAGTTATGTATTATATTAATATAATGTCAGATATTGTGAATTTGCAAATTGTTTCTAAAAAAAATATGCTAATTGAAAAACTAGTTGAATGCTTGAAAGAGTAGCTAGTATAGGTGGAAACAAATAAAATACCTTTGTTATCAGTTAAAAACTGCAGTACTCTGTAATGGTTTTTTTGCAATTCAAAGTTATGTTGCATAAAACAGACTATCTGCCATTGGTGTTTCTTGTGAATTTGTGCAAAGTTGATTCTTCAACCAGAAATTTAATAGGGCTTCAAGGTAATTTCTGTGTCACCTGCTGCAATCAGTATGATATATTAGGATTACTTCTCGGCGGACTTTCGGCATACTTTTTTTTGGTCACACTTTTTGTGACTCCGACAGGTGGCACATGTTTTCCTTCTACTACTTTTTTTTACTATTTGATAAATGTATAAACAAGGGTGAGAATTGCACTGGAAAAGGTGTTTTATTGTACCCCTTTGTTTTGAAAACAAGGGGTAAATGTGTTCTTAGTTTTGAAAACATGGGGGTAAATACCTTTTTCATTTTAAAAACAAGAGGTCTAAATGTATTCTTATTAAATACATTCTTAGTTTTGAAAACAAGGGGCAAATACATTCTTATAGTTTGAAAACAAGGGGCAAATACATTCTTATAGTATGAAAACATGGGGTAAATACATATTTTGTTTTGTAAACAAGGGCAAGTATACCATTAGTTTTGAAAACAAGCGGCAAAATTTATAGTCTTAGTTTGAAAGCATTAGGGGCTAACACATTGTTAGTTTGAAAACAAAGGGAAAATGCATTGTTAGTTTGAAAACAAAGGGAAAATGCATACTTAATTTTAAAAACAAGGAGATTAATGCATTCTAGGTTTTTAACCCTTCATTTCATAGAAACACCATTTTATGCCTTTGCAAACAGAATAAACCCAGATCAGACAGCTCCTGTAGGAACAGTCTGATCAAGGTCTGCTCTGTTTGCTTATGGAATGGTATATTTCTGCCAAGGTAAAACATCGTGTGTTCATGTACCATCATAAAAATTCGACCAAAAAATTCAGCTAATAGATATTCAAGATGTCATTATTTCTTACATGAATATTGACCAGATAAGGGGTAAATCAAGGAGTTAATTAACACATTATCCCCTAGTGACGTATTTTTGCGCCTCTATAAATTTCACATTGTGAAACCATTGTGATAAATAGAGCATTTGCTCCTATAGGAGCAAATGCTCTATTTATCACAATGGTTTCAAAATACGAAATTCTAAAAACAAATTCCTTTTCTCTAGTTAATGCTCCTTTTCGGTAGATTAATACAAAAAGGTTGGGTCTAAAAATAGCCTAGGAGAGAATGAGTTAATAAACAACAACTAAATGTATCCTCTAATGTGAAACCATGTACAATGTGACAGAAGTAGGTGTACCGAATATGTCCTCAACCCAGGGTATCAAGCTGAATTATCAAAGTGAAATTCAGTAGAACCCCTCTAATGCGACCACTTAAAGAATACGTATAGCTGCCTTTATAAGCAGGTGGTTGCTTAATGCAGGACAAAAGTAATGCAGAAAGCTCCTCTAGGAGCTTTCTGCATTACTTTTGTCCTGCATTAAGCTACCACCTGCAACTAGCACACAGAATTGTACCTATTTAAGGTGGTCGCATTAGCGGGGTTTAACTGTACATGTAATCAGTTGATATTTTACCACTCATTATATGAAAGGCTTAAACTTGCTCATCGATTTTGAGTGACAATCTGTGCAGACCTTGATCCGAGGGCTACTTTAGGAGCCCTATGATTTGGGTCTACACTGTTTGCTAATTACAATGAGTACATGTCCTGGGCTGAACGTGTTAATATTCTGAAATCCAGGCTGCTGCCCTCTCCAGCTGTGTTCAGCCGTTAACCTGATGAATATTCAATGTAATAAATAATTACATCATGAATATTTTATAATTGCAAATTAACATGTGAAGTTTTGTCCTTGACAGACACTGTAGAATCTATATAGATCTAGAATAATATAGATCTATATTATTCCATAAGCAAATAGAGCACACCTTGATCAGACAGCTGCTGTAGGAGCTGTCTTGTCTGTGTCTACTCTGTTTGCATAGATATGAAAAGATTTTTGTCTATTCGGCACTGTAATTATAACTGTATATAGGAAACTAAGGGGATAGCAGATATTGGAGACCGTGATTATTCTGCTCCTTCATCTGTATAACTAGGATAATTTGTGATGTTACACATAGCAGAGGAGCAGATAAGATGTGTGCATTAAACCATTTTTAAATATCTCCTTTATTTCTTCAACAAACCCCATGTTTTAACCACTTGTTAAGAGTCGTCTTTCCAAGACGATTCTAAAGGGTGGTCACAAGTTAGCGTTTGGTAGGGGAATGACCATTTTAGTATATGAATTCTGTGTCTTTATCTATAATTGCATACTATGATATCCAGTTGTTACAAACCATCAATGAGTTTAATTAGCGATAAGGAAACCCAATAAAGCAGTATGATTATGGTTGCAACATGTGTTCCATTTGCCAAACATTTGATAAGATTCAGTGATTTCAAACTACAGAAGAATATCTTTAAAGCAATTTCAGAGTGGTTTAACCCTGTTCCTCTATAAATACGCCATTCTGCACCTTTGCAAACAGGGCAGACCAAGATCACATCGCTCCTGTAACAACAGTATGATCAGGGTCTCCTGTGTTTGCATATGAAATGATATAGATTTAATTCTATAGCTTCTACTATGGCCAAAAATTCCTTTGTCCATGTGCCATTACAATTGGTAATCTAATTATGTGATTTCTTACAATTATTTAGAGTAAAGAGTTAAAATGGAGGTCTTTTAAAGGAAGATGACTGTTATACGGGATGAAAGTAATGGAAGCTTTCAGTGTTTATTTGATTTACTCTCCTCCTACATAAAGCCACTACCTGCCTTACAAACCAGCAATCAGACATTTCTTGAGTGGCAAATGATACCTGGCCATACATTTGCATATGGTTTGCTTAACCCTATACTTGATGAATAATCATGTAAGAAATGATGACATCATGAATATTCACAGAATTTTGATAATGGGATAATGAACAAGTAACAGGAATGACACCCAGCAACAATTATAATGATGCTCATTGAGTTCTGCTATCGACTTGGATTTCATTGAAAATACAAAATGTAAAGCATTACCGGTACCCTGGGTTCTCCCCGGCAAGGACCTTCTCGCTTTATCACTCCATGTACCGTCAACTTGTTACAGTAAAGTCTCTAAAATTTGGCCAAGTAATTTATTAACATAGGAGTCTTCACAAGCAGGTGGTTGCTTAACGCAAGGCAAAACTAATGCAGAAAGCCACTATAAGAGTTTTCTGCATGACTTTTGTCCAGCATTAAGCTATCACCAATTTTACTTAAAACTCCAGAATTAGATTTCTTTTGAGTGGTTGTATTAGTGAGGCTTTACTGTATAAAGTCGGCAGAAATTGCAACACATTGCTGTTACAATAAATACATAGTCACATGTGCAACTCGGTTATAAAATAGACATCACCCCATCACTTGAGCATTGCTCAGAACTTCAGTCTTTAGCCTGCTGCAAAAAATAGATTATTCTTAGTACCTGGAATATTTTAACAGACAAACTTAGACAAATTGTGCAGACCCAGAACAAACGGCTCCTGAAGGAGCAGTTTGATCAGGGTCTACACTATTTGCTACTATGCCATCCTTACTTTAAGTTGTATAATGAATTTCACTCCAGCATGGCTCAGACTTTCATTCTTTAGCCTGCAGATGAAAAACAGATTAGATCATGGAAACGGTGAAGATTGATGTGGAATAAGCATTGGTCAGCATTCTAAGCATGCATTGGTCAACATTCTAATCATTGGTCAGCCTTTGATCAAGTCATAGTTTGTGAACTTAGTAATTTGCATTTTTTTTATATAATAATGCACAATTTTGTTGTAGCAAATTGCCAGATTAACCCTTTTTGTGGTGGAAGCAAGTCAGTAAATAAATGTCTTTTGCAAACGGTAAAGACCCTTGTGAATGGGCTCCTAGAGGAGCCCGCTCATCAGGTACTGCACAGTTTTTCATGTTACTTTTCTTTTAAAAAAGCCCTCAATATTTATGGTAAGCTTAATTTTTTTGTATTTTGGAATAGTCCATTTAAAATATCAAGCATTGAAAGGGTTAAATAATGTAATAGTTGTGTGCTATATAGGAATGGGAATCAATTACGAGAAATCATAATCATTATGCAGGCTGTCTACCTCTACCATTACAAAATACTCAGCAAAGATTTGCAAGCTGTTAGCGGCATAACCTGAAGATGATTCAACCATTCTTGTTTTTTTGGCTATTCTATGATACAAGATAAATATTTCATAAGTGTCTGAAATTTTGATGTAGACACTGTAAAAGTCTTCTTTTTCTCTTCATGAGAATTTAATTGTTTTAAGTTTAACCTTTACCTCATGAATATTCATGTAAGAAATAAATTACATTACAAATTTTAACCCATTCCCGCATATTGACGCCTTTTGACGCTTCTGTAATTGTCACTTTGTGAAACCATTGTGATAAATAGAGCATTTGCTCCTACAGGAGCAAATGCTCTATTTATCACAATTGTTTCAAACGACAAATTTCAAAATTTTTCCTTTTCTCTAGTTAATGCTCCTTTTCGGTAGATTTATTCAAAGTGGTTGGATCTAAAAATGGCCTATGCGGGAATGGGTTAAATTAGCTTGATTTTATTGTGGTATGTGAGCACAGGATGTTTTGGCCATGGCAGAAACTGTATAGTCATCTATACTATGACATTAGCGAACAAAGCAGTCCCTGATCAGACGGCTCCTACAGGAGCCGTCTGATCTGGGTCTGCTCTCGTTTGCAAATGTTTTGGTGGCATATCTCTGGAGTTAAGGATTAACTCCCCATGGCCCCCTTATGAATCTTTCAATACATTTAGAATTTGCAAAACATTGGGTTAAAGCTTTCCCTATGACATCATGAATATTTATGAGCTGAATTTTTATAATGGCATATATACATATCTATTGTAATTCATGATGTCATTATTTCTTCCATGAGATTTGAACAGTAAAAGGATTAAAGGCAACAAGTTTATAGTTAAGGTCAATGAATTTCTTATTTCAGGTTTGCCCAGACATGTATATCCATACCCAACATCACCCGGCCAGTTTCCACCCTCTCTCTACCCAGATGTGCAATGGTAAGTCCCTCTTACATGTATTCAGTGTGTCAGTCTGATAAGTCTTTGTAAACAGAGTAAACTCGGATCATATGGCTCCTGTTGGGGCTGTCTGATCAGTCAGCTCTGTTTGCTTATGAAATAATATAGGTGTGATTTTACAGTTGCTGCCTTGGATAAACCTTCAGCTGCTAATTATCCACATATTCATTATATCTTTCAGAGCAACAGATAATGATGCGTACCCAAATACTAAAATCGTCATTTCTCCACCAAACCCTATACTGTGACCACTCTTTAGAATCGTCTCTTCGAGACGATTCTAAAGAGTGGTCACAGTATAGGATTTGGTGGAGAAATAAAGGAGCTATGCTTGAAATTATTTAAATTTATGCATCTTATCTGGGACTCTGTTCTTTACTTCCAAGATACACTATGCAAACAGTGTGGATCCATTGGAGACTGAGTAATTATGTGTCTTATCAAGACCTACACTGTTGACACTCCTCACTGTATTTGTTAACCATTTCCCTGTTGAATACTCGTGTCCGGTATAATGACATCATGAATATTTATTATCTGAATTTTAATAAAGGCATAATTATGTACACAGGATATTTTGGTATTGGTAGATACTGTAGAGTTAGATCTATATTATACCTTAAGCAAACAGAGCAGACCCTGATCAGACAGCACCTATAGGAGCTACTCTGAATAGGTGCTACTCTGTTCGCAAAGGTGTAGAAAGGAGTATTTATGGAGTAATGGGTTAATAGTTATAAAAAATAAGCTTTCATATATACATTGTATCTTAACAAAGAATATAGGAACAGTTGCAGGCCTTTTCTTTCTCTTTTCTTTCTCTTTTCTCTCTCTCATTCCTTGTCATATATATTTTTTATCCGAAAGTGATTTATTGTTAAACACTAAATTCTGATACAATCAGTCGAGTTTTATTTCTCCAACCACAGGCCCCATAAAAGTGTCACCCTTCGCCGTCATTCCATATGTAATGAAGCACTTGTGTGCTAGAGATATGCCGTACTTGAATTTGCATTTTATAACATTATTTTACCCAGGCAAGGGATGTAGCTGATTTGCGTATCAGCAAAGTATTTGCAGGAGACACGCAAAACAATGTAGCTATCAATGTTGGGCTTGTGAGAATTGGGGGGAAACAAGCTAAGAATTAGTAATAAATATTTAGGGTGGGGTAAGTATTTTTACATAAAATTGTGTAAATGAATTATGATCTAAAAAAAAAGAAAGAAAAGAAGTTTTCTATTTTGTCAAAAGGCTGATTATGGTATCATTTGGTGCATGGTACAAAATCCATGTTCTGACAGATTTTATTATTTTGTAGAAAAAACTATTACAAGTTATAGAGAAAAAACTGTTTTGGACCACTGAGTCATTGAAACACATTTTAACCCTTTCATATAAACACCTTTACATACCAGATCAGATGGTTCCTACAGGAGCCGTCTGATCAGGCTCTGCTCTATTTGCTCATGGAATATTATAGATCTGATTCTGAGAATTCTGTTAAACATTGTGATTTAATATTCATACGGTTATATCATTTACATAAATATTACAATAGGGGAAGGGTAATAATGCATTTGCAAACATATACAATATATGTCATTGTAAAATTTCAGCTGATAAATATTCATACAGTCATTATTTCTTACATGAATATTCATCCGGTAAAGGGTGAAGAGGTTTTGAACTTTAAACATGACACTTTGATTAATGGCCCTACAGCATATGTTGCACCATAGTGCTTTATTGTTAAGCGACGATAACTCAAGATCTGGCATAAATGCTAATCAATACTTATTTTCAAGCGAGCAAGATGAATGATTTTAATATACCATTAAGCAGAACTGTAGATAAATGGTATATTCAGGAAATCAAAGTAATGCATATATTTTTATATGTCTATGCCAAACCATATCCTGCTGTCGCTCGTTATAATTGATTTGGAGAGAGGATACTAATGAGTAGCTGCAAGATAGGACAGAGGGCCAGATAATATACCGCTTGGTAAATTAGCCCTTTCCCTCATAAATACGCCTTTCTACGCCTCTGTAATAACCACTTATTGAAACCATTGTGATAAATAGAGCATTTGCTCCTAAATAGAGCATTTGCTCCCACAATGGTTTCAAACTAAAAAATTCTAAAATTTTACTTTTCTCTAGTAATACTCCTTTTCAGTAGATTTATTCAAAGAATATAAATTCCAATCTATAAACTCCATAAGCAAACAGAACAGACACTGATCAGATGGCTTCTACTGGAGCCGTCTGATCTATTTATTTAAGGGTTAAAACATTTTCAAGACTAGTTCCTTTATTTCTCCATCAAGCTTTATATTGAGACCCCACTCTTCTGAAGAATGACAATTTTAGAATTTATTTACACATACTTATTTTTAGCTGGATAGGGGTTGGCTGAGAAATAAGAGATTTTGATAGATCAGGATGCATCTCGTATTCAGGTCTGATAAAAACCGTTCAAGGCTAAATTTATTTCCTACTCTATTGATATTTCTTTGTGCTGCATTAATCATAAAATAATAGTTGAGCATGTTGTTGGATGAAATAATAAAACAAGAAATACCAATAGTACTTAAACCCTTTCATTCATATAAACACCTTTTTACGCATTTGCAAACACATTAGACCCAGATCCGACTACTCCTATAGGAGCCATCTGGTCAGCCTGTCTGCTCTGTTTGTTTTGACATGATGAAGATTTGATTCTACAGTTTTTGTCAAAGTAAAAAGTTTCCTTGAAAAGTTCATATTATAACAATTCGGCTTATAAATATTCATGTTGCCATTATTTTTACATGAATATAGCATAAATATAGAACAGGGAAAGGGTCAATCAGTAGAAAGTAGATCTATGTATAGGTTAGAGCTTATAAACTGCAGTCTTCGAAAATAAGACGGCCGATAACGCGAGCGAAGCGAAGCGTTTTAGGCCGTCTTATTTTCGAAGACTGCTGTTTATAAGCTCTAACCGATTTAGTGATTGCCCTACTTTTTAACAGGCTGAGTTTATAAGCACCGCCCACTGAGCAATGACAAACTTGTATATAGTCACGTGATTATGGTACATCTAAAATCCACATCCGTTTATGCAAAATACTCAGAAAACCCACCAATCAAACAAACGTCGTCTTTGTTAATATTCTCACGTGTTTATGTTTTGAAAATCCTACACAGTGAAACTGATTTCGCACCTTTTTCTTGTAAACATTGCCATATTTGGCTTTGTCACGTAATCAAATATTCCCCGTCTATGTGTAAAACAGTTTGACGCAATTTTCTGGTGGCAAAATAATAATGCTCTCTGGCACCGAGCTTGCAGACTTATTTAACGAAGATTTGTAAGCCGAGAAGACCCAGATCAGACAACTCCTATGCTGTCTGATCAGGGTCTACTCGGTTTACACAGATTTAAATCTTCACTGCTACCGAAACCCCATATATAAAAAATAAAGTTTATTAATATTAAACATTCATTATATTATTATCAGAATATTGAAATAAGAATAATTACAAAAGATTACAGGTTCGATTGTTTATGTTTTGTTTAACGGATTACGGTTTCAAATACAGGTTTGCTCTTATTTCCTAATGTATTTGCTTATTTACATGAGTCCTTTTTCAATATAATCCTGCTTTAATTGGTGGGATGTTTCGTGATGTATTTGTCCATTTTCTATTAGGTCTATAATTCTGCCTCTCAGTTTATTTGCCCAATTCTGCCTCTCAGTTGTTTGCAATTGCATAGTCTTCCTCTCCACGTTTTACACACGTGTACTTGTGTTTACTCGTTCACGTGTCGATAGCGTCATAACAGCAACTCGTTCGATTTGTCTAGTAGTGGGCGGAGTTTTGTTGCGCATGTGCACTGGAAGGTTTGTCTTCGAAAGTTAGAGTCGATTTTATAAAATTTATGAGGATTAGAGTCTGAAAAAATTCAAAAATGCGGCTCGTTGATTGGATGGAAAAGTAGGGCAATCACTAACAAGCCTTGAATGCAGTAAAACAAAACTGACTCGCAGTTGCAAACAGCTTGGATCCAGATGATATGCCAATTTGGCATCTCGCCAGGATCCGTATTGTTTGACACTTGGTCAAAAGTTTTTGAAATGTTTTAACCCGTTCCCTCATTGGCTATTTTTAGATCCGACCTCTTTGAATAAATCTACTGAAAAGTAGTATATACTAGAGAAATGGAAAATGCTAGAATGTTATAGTTTGAAACCATTATGATAAATAGAGCATTTGCTCCTAGTGAGCAAGTGCTCTATTTATCACAATGGTTTCAAGAGGTGACTTTTATTATCACTAAGAGGCCTCAAATGGCGTCAATATTAGTAAATGGGAGAAAGAATCTGAAGTAAGAAACATATCAGTCTTAATTAACAGACATGTTTTGTTTCAGCACAATAAGGGTTTTCTTATTCCATGTTGAGTAAAGTTTTCATCAGAGACACCGAGTGCTACTTGGCATCTCAACCGTTTATCTCATGAATATTCATGTAAGAAATAATGACATCATGAATATCAATTTATGGATTTTATAATGCATTATGAACATTTACAAGGGAATATTTTTTATGATGACAGGAACTAGAATATTATCTACATTATTTTGTAAGCAAACAGAGGAGACCCTAGTTAGATACATTCCCAATGTTTTTATCAAGAGATCACTAAGTGGCCTTTGCAAAAAAGTTTCCGTTGTTCTTATTTCTTTAAAAACGACTGACAAGCAGCTATGTAAACTGTTTGCCAAGATATTGCGTAGAGAGGTAGTTTACTGGGGTTCGTAACACAAGTGTTAAGTACAAACAAGGACAAAACCTGCCAAATACTTCTGTTTTTATTTCTGTCGTTTTGTATAAGAATGCTCTCTTTTTATTGTAATTAGTGATTTTAAAATAAAATGTTTGAAGGTACAGATACGTAATAATCATTTATGGCATAAAAAAGGGTAGAAAAATGTATCAAAACTTAGTTCAATCTTTGCTCTGAGGTTCATTATGTCAATCTTGTTAAGGCGTACCTTTTTTTATCTCAAGTCACATATTTTACTTATGGCTCACTAGTTGATGTAGTCTTTTGTCAGTTGTCAATTGTTTTAGGACTTCAAGTTAATTTGTCTATGGTCTTTTATTCCAGAATTATGTAGGCCTTTTTGTGCCTTTGCAAACAGAGTAGTGCCAGGTCAGTGAGCTCCTGTAGGAGTTGTTTGATCAGGTCCTACTCTGTTTGCTGCTTATTGAATAATACATATCTGATTTTACAGTTTCTTCCTTGGCACAAATGGGTTGACTCCTCCTGAGACATTGAGTAACTTCAAGTTATTTCATCTCATTTGAAAATGTTTGCAAATTGTCAAGAATTCACCACCAGTGCATCTTTTCTTAACCTTTTACCTAATGAATATTCAGAAATATGTTATACAACTGTAGAGAGCTGTCTGGTCAGGGTCTGCTCTGTTTGCTTATTAACCCTTTCCACCGTAAACACGCCTTTCTACGCCTCTGTAAAAGTCACTTTATGAAATCATTGTGATCAGGCAGGTTAGAATAGCCTGTGGAGGAATGGGTTAAATAATATATATCCGATTTGACGGTGTTTGCCATAGCCAAAATGTCCGGTGTCTGCATGTTTTTATAAAAATTCAGCTTATTAGTATCCATGATGTTATTATTTATCAAATGAATATTCATGGAGTAAAGGGTTAATTTAATCTTAAAACAATGAAACCATCAGTAATATCTCATTCTTCCACAGTAATTTGTTTTGTGATGACACTGGCAGGTTGCAAGGGCCTGAGTGACACTGGCATGACGTAAAGTAAGCATCTGAGTGACACAGATGTGACGAGGGCCACGTCCATGCCACATAACTTTGGCTTGGCACTGCTTTATGGCCACCCCATGTTTACATACATTTGGTGGCATTTATTGGCCATGACAGTGGTCGCTCTTCTGTTACACTGATTTAACTAAAACAAAATGTATTGATTAGAATCTGATGAGATTGCAAATTAAATTGAGAAACAAATCAAAAACACAAAATACAATTAATAAAAAAAACCATGATCCAAACATATAGAATATTAAAAATTTCTTTAATTGGCAATTAATGTTTGAAAGAAATACTTATTATTGTAATATTTTGTTGCTAAACCTGTTGTTGTATTTTTTAAAAAATAAAAATAAAAAATAAAAATGTAAATCTGTTTAATGAAAAGTATTTATACAGTAGTAAACTGGAAAATGCAAAATTACGTACAGGTTAGAAATATATTTATTGAAGATTATTAATGATTTATTAACAAAGGCCTGGGTTTTTGTCACTCTAGCAGGATTTTTCGTCACACATTTCTGGAGGTGACACACATATTCCTTCGAGCAGTCTTCTCATTTTTAATAACGTTTTCGGTGTGGGAAATGAGTCAATTTTGTTCTTTGCAAACAGGGTAGACTCGTATGAGAGGGCTGCTAGAGGTACACATTTAAAAAATCCCTGAATAGTGTTTGAATTTTAGAATAGTCCATTTGACAATTCAGCATTAAAAGAGTTAATGTTCAGAAAAAAGATAGCAACTCATTAATTTGAAAAAAAATAAAATAATTAAAAATTAAGTGAAGAAAGGAAATCCCATATTTTACAATGCTAGCATCTTGTTTCTTTTGCTCAAGTTTTTAATTAATTTTAGATAAAACTGACAACCAGTTTCTTATAAATCAGATTAGCTTTATACTATAATCAGGGTTAAAAATATAATTGCAGACCATTATAAAAATATAAAAAATCTTACATATATTCATGCGTTAAAGGGTTAAACAATTATTATTTGAGGAAGCCTTCCAGCTGTCTTACAGTAGGTCTATGGTTGTACCCCAGATCTTCTTCGCACGGAACAATGCAATTTGTTCTGTGCACAGAAAAAACTTCTGGGGTCTTCCTCCATCTGTAATTAGCTGGACATCGCGATAGGACTGAAATACAGTTAAAGAGACATAAAACCCAAATGTCAAATTTTTAATGGTTTATATTTTCTGGTGTATTATTCTTGATAATTTATATGAATATCAGACCGTGGCCCAAAGTAGATCTTGCCTAACCATTTGAATGTTGAAATTTCAAATTTGAATGGTCCATCATTGTTACAATAGAGTCCATGCAGTATGAAAGGCTTATATTTTTCTAGGGGATTTGAAAAATGAACAGTGCAGACCCTGATCAGAGGGCTCCTTTAGTAGCTCTGATTTGGATCTACACTATATGCATTTGCCAATACTCAAGCCTTTCTTGCATATGAAAGGCTAAGAGGTACCTGATTTGGGTGGACGTTGTCCATGATTCCTACAACAGGACTTGGCATGAAATTAAAATATTTTCTGATCTCTTGTCTTTCAGGCAGCGACCACCAGGTTATCCAATCTCCTCAGGTGCCTTGGGTGGGCACTACCCACCCAATTTTGTAAACACTACCGCCCGGTATCCTCATGGGGTTTTCCCTCCAGGTTTTCATCCGGGTATGTCACACCCGATGGTGGCGGGACCAAAGCAGGAAGTCTCAGACAATCAAAGGTAGGTAACTCAACACAAACAAAAAAGTTTCAGAGTAACCCTTTACTTCTGCATCTTTGCAAGGGGCTGTCTGATCAAATATGTTTGTGGTTTCCAGTATTATTATTGTCATTTCTCCACCAAACCCTGTGCTGTGACCCCACTTTTTGGTCACAGCATAGGGTTTGGTGGGGAAATAAGGGAACTATTTCTTGATTTACACAAATCATCTTGGCCTATGAAAAGTGCATGTACTGAATACTATCAAGGGCCATAACCCTGTCATGTATATCAATAGATGTCCATATGGAAGCTTGTTTCAAGCAAATGAAGGTCGACATTTGCCGATACTTTGTGCTTTGATGAAAAAATTATATATATAACTGTATGGAGCCGTCACTCTGATCTGGGTCTACTGTAGTTGCAAAGGAGGGAAAAAACCTTTATATGAGGGGAACGGATAAACCATGTCATTGAAGTACAAAAAAAATGAACAGAAAAAGGAAAGAAATTGAAAGTATGAAATACTATGTCTACAGTCTAGATAATTAATTTTGTTTTGAGAGAAAAAATAATGTTTATAATGATGAAAAAATGATGGACAATTTTTTTTTTTTTTTGAAAAACGGTTTTGTGACTTACTGGAATAAAAGACATCATTGGTAATGACTGTAAATATTAGACATGTCACTCTTGGCAGCTGACTTTTCCAGTTTATTTTTGTGACGATTCTGTCATTGGAGAAGTTTAACAAGATACGGCAATTCATTATTTATGATTTGTTGCAAATATTTTGTGTCATTATTTGCAAGAGGATCCCAGATGCTATCAACGTGCTGAAACTATTAAACAAAGTGGTCCACAGGGACAGAAAATGAACAGCAATTCATTTGTAAGGCTTTACAAATTTGCATATCTAACGGGATCGGATATTTTTTTGTCGCAGTAGCTACAAAATGTCATTTTGTAATTTCAAATTTGTGCTAGCTGACATTTTGCTGAAGTGTTAAGTTTATAACGCAGTAGCTAATTAGCTAAAATGAAATACATATATACATTTCATGTAAAAAAGGGACCATTCTTTTTATTAACACTTTATCTCATGAATATTCATGTAAGAAATAATGATGTCATAATTATTAGCTGAGTTTTAATAGCAATAATATGTACGCAATATTTTTTCCCTTTGCCAGAAACTGAGTCAGATCTACATTATTCCAAAAACTAACAAAGCACACCCATATCAGACAGGGCTCCTACAGGAGCAGTCTGATCTGGGTCTACTCCCTTTGCAAAAGTGCCAAAAGGCGTCTCTGAGGTTAAGGGTTAACCCTTTACTCCATAAATACACCCTTCTAGGCCATTGCATATAGAGTAGACCCAGATCAGATGATGCTCCTATAGGAGCTGTTTGCTTATCATTCTACAATTCCTTGTGCTATTATAACATTTAGTCTTACTAATATATAAATGTATCATTATTTCTTGCATGAATATTCATGGAGTAAAGGGTTAATAATCTCACACTCATGAAAATATGTGACCATGAACATCTATTTAATCAGAAGAATTAAAAAAAAGTTTGCTCAAATGTGATTATGAATTGAGTGATGCTGGCTGAAGTGTGATATAATTTAATTGCTTGTATCTAATTGATCCATTGAAGTCCGGCTTGAACTGTGTTTAAATAGAAATTTAGTTGTTGTTTTCTTTTGATGCCTGTCATTAGAGAGGGTTGGCTTGTTACAGTTCTAACAGAAATGGACTAATTTGACGACTACAAGGATGGGGTTTGGTGTGGTATTTGTTTTTGAAATTTGCAACAAATTCCTTTTGAAGTTCTCTTTGAAGTGTGAATGCTGTAAAAATCCCAATGCAATGACTTGTTATTGATCTAGATTGACATTGCTTCCTTAGTCTATTGTTTATTTTAAGCGTCTGTAATCAATGGACATTTATTTTTTTCATGTAGAATTAAGTGCTATTCTTTCAGTATTGAGGCAGTTATTGACGGAGGTTTATGATTAATTAGGCCGAGATAATGATTGTATGTCCTGAAACTGCCGATATGTCATGTTATTTGAGAGGGGATGGGAAATTAGCACTATCACAAGTCACTGCTTCTGGTTCATCACCACTCGTAAATCGTTACCACCGGAACTGCTATTATACAGTGTAGCAATTTGACACCACAGGTTCATTGTAAACCCGTGGACTACATAAGTGATTTGGCACTGGACACAAGTTTTGCATGAAATGTATATAGAGACAAGGCATAGATATGTTCCAATTTAATTACTCATCTAATAATTTATCTGACGTGGTTTTGAAGAGAAGAGCAAAGAGGAAACCAAGTTAGAAACAATAGTGTATAAACATGGAACTTTGTTTGCCAGCAGATTAATGTAAAACTGACTCATAGTGATATGTGATAAATGGATGCAAGTTCTCAGGATTTAAGATTTAGACTGTCCTTTACTATAAAGTAAACAACTTCATCTAATTGTCATAATAGTGTCATTGTCTACAGACTTAACCCTTTCCCTCATATAAACGTGTTTTCACGCATTTGCAAACAGAGTAGACCCAGATCAGACAGCTCCTAGAGGAGCCGTCTGATCAGGGTCTGCTCTGTTTGCTAATAGTATTTGATAGATTTGTTTGTTTACTTTCTAAAATGACTACAATGATCCACCTTCCATATTTCATTATAACTTTTTTGTCCATGAATATTCAGTAGGTATTGAAATTTGTAATAACCATAGAACAGGGAAAGGGTTAACCCATTCCCTGTTAAATATTCATGTAAGAAATAATGTCATCATGCATATTTATAAGCTTATTTTTATATAATGGCTTATGTACACCTGAATGTTTGTTATTGGTGCAAACTAGAGTTTGGTCTATTATAATTTCACAAGCAAACAGAGCAGACCCTAATCAGACGGGTCCTAAAGGAGTTGTCTGATCTGGGTCTACTCTTTGCAAAGGTGTGAAAAAGCGATGATATGAAGTTAGTCACAACTTCAGCATCTGCAGAACAGTGCACTTGTTCACCATGACAAGGACTTCATGTTTTCAGGGGCCATAACCTTATCTTCAATCACAATAGTTAAATTCCTTTGCAATCCTAGAGATTAGGCACACAAGACTAACTGAGACATAGTTTGGGGGCTTGTACTACTATACTTTTGTCAATTCTGCTTGAGCCAATCTTTGTTAATTTTGATTTAGTTGATTATTTTTGTTAATTATGACTATATTAATTATGTTCTTGTCAATTTCAGACATGGTTTTAGCGATGGAGGCAGCCAGAGTCCGCAGCCAGAGAAAAAGAAACCCCATATAAAAAAACCCTTAAATGCTTTTATGTTATTTATGAAAGAACAAAGAGCGAAAGTAGTAGCAGAGTGCACGTTAAAAGAATCGGCAGCAATTAACCAAATATTAGGTAGACGGGTAAGTACGCAAAACATTCTTCTGTAGGAATGTTGACTTATTTCCTCATATTGACACCCTTTGCAATATTAACCCATTCACCCATTTTGACATATTTTATGCCTCTGTAAGAGTAAGTTGTGAAACCATTGTGATAAATAGAGCATTTGCTCCTATGGAGAAAATGCTCTAATTTATCACAATGGTTTCAAAACTACAGTTCTTTAATTTTCCTTTTTCCTAGTACATAAATGCTCCTTTTCAGTAGATTTATTCAGAGAGATTTGATCTTAATACAGCCTATGAGGGAATGGGTTATATTGTCAGAAAATAGTTGAGTTGTATGTCTTAATGATTATGTCCATGAGAAGAAAAATCTGAAAGTATGAACCTTAATTATCCTATGTATTCAGACATACAAACTTGGACAAATTGTGCAGGTCCAGATCAAACTTTCCCTAAAGAAAAACTAGTGAAGACCTAGATCAAACTGCTCCTTTTAGAAGTATTTTGATCAGGTACTATGCTATTTGCTACTTTGTCCATCTAATTAAAGTTAGAAAATACAGCACAATATTGACTTGTACAGCTTCAAAATTCCACAGAGAAGAGAGATTGAATGATGTCAGAATATTTAGGGTAATTAACCCTTAGTGTGTAGGGTCTTTGCAAACAGTGTAGATCCAGTCAAAGGGCACCTGAGGGAGTTTTTGAAGACATTTTACTTTACAGCATGATAAGGGTTAAAGGTTTGTTTTACTATGGGAATTCTAGTTCAGAAGTATTCAAAGAGCTACCTATTGCATATAGTATTCTTCTTTAAAGCTTTCTACTTGTAAAATAAGTAACAGGGTTTTAAAAAAGTCTTAATGCAGGTGACAGTAATGCAAAAAGCTCCAATGAGAGCATTCTGCATTACTTTTGTTCTGTATTGATCTCCCATTGGAACTTTCTGCATAACTTTGATTCTGCATTACAGTAATATCTAGTTTTAAAACTCCAAAAGTCAGAATTCTTTGGTAATGGTCTTCATAGAGAGAGTTCACAGTATGTACAACAAAAACCCCTCTAAATTGGAATCGAGAATTAGTACCAATGTTGGTCTTTATAACAGATGGTAGCTTAATGCAAGGTGAAAGACATGCAGAAAGCTCCCAAAGGAGCTTTCTGCATGACTTTCACCTTGCATGAAGCAGCCATCTGCCTGAAAAGATCTCTTTTTTTTCACCATATGTCCTATTTAGAGGGGTATTAATGTCATTGGTATTTTGATGATTGTTCCTGATCCTTTGGTGCCATGCTATTCGTTTGATTATTCTTCTGGTATCTTACCACACAATTTGTAACGTTCAAAGATGAAAGACAATTAAACAGTGAACAACGGGAGGTCCAACTGGTAAAGAAACTATCTTAGTTGATGCCCTTGTGAAAACAGTAGGAAACTTGGCATTTCTATATTTCAAAAGTATGTGCATTTAGTGCAAGTTGGGAGGAAAACAGTTTTAGGACACACAGGAAATGCTTTCACACTGTGTATAGCCTTTGAGGAATCTCTGAAAAATCATTAAGTACACCTTATATGTTTATAACCCTTTACTTCATAGAGACACATTTATGCAGATGCAAACATAATTGGAACTGTCTGATCAGGGTCTGCTCTGTTTGCTTAAGAAATAACATAAATCTCATTATACAGTCATATTATGAAAAGCAGCTGATAAATATTATAATTATATACTTCAAAATTCATCAGGAAATCAGTTAAAATTCTACACACTGTTTTTAATGAAAAAGCAAAAAGAAAAAAACAGCAAAAAGACTACTAAAACACACTTTTGTTATTTGATATGTAAAAGTAATTGTAAAAATAAGCATTGCTGTTATAACTTTTTAGCTCATAGATATGCTTTTGCAAAGAGGGTTTCAGTTAACCCTTCGCTTGCTATTCGCGTCAATATACTTACCTGTAAATAGTGAAGACCGGGATGAGACAGCTCCTGCAGGAGCTGTCTCATCAGGGTCTGCACTATTTACAAGTTGATTGTGCAACCAGTGCACTCTAAAGCAGTGATTGCACAGCGAAATACTTGTACACAGTGAATCTATATGTAATTATACAACAGGGCATATGTAAAGAAGGAGAAATGTATTTTAAAATTCAGCAAGCGAAGGGTTAATGAATATCCATGAAGACATGAATTTGTGTATATTCTTGAGCTAAAAAGAAAAAATCAGTGCATCTGCAATATTTTAAATAAGTATTTATTTCATAAAAAAAAAGTGTTTTTTACGTCATAAAATTGAAACTTGTATGCATTCACAAATATTATCTATTAGGCGATTTATGTCTTAGAAATTGTTCATATAGAATTTTAATGTAAACTCTATAAATTGTTCATATAGAATTTTAATGTAAACTCTATAAATGTTGAGCCATTGATATGAATCTCTAGAATATACGTTTCTCCACCAAATCATATGTTGTGACATTCTTTAGATTTGACTCAAAGAGAGATTCTAAAGAGTGGTACCAACATATGGTTTGATGGATAAATAAAGGAACTATTCGTGTAAATTGTTTAACCCATCATTCCTTCATACAATTTTTTTTTTCACATCTGAGTAGATCCAGATAAGAAGGCTACTGTAGGAGCCGTCTTATTAGGGTCTGCTCAGTTTATGTAATTGACTCGACAGTTTTTACATCTACCTTTATAAAAAAAAAATCAGTTAATAAATATTCATGACCTCATTATTTCTCACATGAATATTCAACAGGGAAAGTGTTAATATAGGCAAGATGCCTCCATACCTCTGTAATTATGTAGTAAGATGTGTAGAGCACAAACCTCAGGCTTTCTTTGCGGTCTTTTCAGTGGCATGGTTTAGATAGATCCGAGCAGGCTAAGTATTATGAAATGGCTCGAAAAGAAAAAGAATTACATCAGCAATTATATCCGGGTTGGAGTGCACGTGACAATTATGCTGCTCAGGCAAAAAAGAAAAAACGAAAGAAGGAACTCCATCTACCACCAGACCAAGGTACTTGTCCCCCACCTACCAATGAAATTTTAGTGATACACCTTGGACTATAGGATGTTTTATGTCGCAAAATTTGCATGTTTTATCTCACTGTTGGCCTCTATGTTGGTTTGTGTTGTTTTTTGGGTGAAAGGACATTTTAGATTTGGGAGTAGGTGTAGCAGATAATTGCGTCTTTTGCACTCTAACCAGGTATTAATAAATAGTTGTGACACCAACACAGTACTTGTTTCAACTAGTAGAATTTAATGATAAGATACAAGTAATCCAGAAGGCTACCTAAGGAGCTTTTATTTAACCCTTTCCTCCATAAATACGCCTTTCTACGCCTCTGCAATAGTCACTTTATAAAACCATAGTGATAAATAAGGCAATGGTTTCAAACTACAATTCTAAAATTTTCCTTTTTTCTACTTAATGCTCCTTTTCGGTAGATTTATTCAAAGAGGTTGGGTCTAAAAATAGCCTATGGAGGAATGGGTTAATTAATTACCTTTGCCCTGCATTAAGCAACCACCAGCCTTTTTGGCTTATCAGTTAGTGGTCACTAAACCCGTTACCTAATAAAAAATATGGACATTTTTAAAAAAAATTTAAACAGAGTAGACCCAGATCAGATTGTATTTCATGTCATTTACTGTACTACTCAGATGGAAGTAAAAGAATATTTATAGCTATAAAATAGAAATGGAAAAAAATATAATGCAATACAAGAGAGTCAAAACAATTAATATAAAAACAACCCTGGAGAACAAAGGTCTTTCATGGTTTTCCATGTAATATGGAATAGACAAGGTATTAACCAAAATTGATCCGTTAATTGTCAACTGTTTTTCAGTGGCATTCTTTAGATAGGTCTGAACAAGCTAAGTATTATGAAATGGCTAGAAAAGAGAAAGATTTACATCTGCAAATGTACCCTGGCTGGAGTGCACGGGATAATTATGGCAGTCACACAAAAAAGAAAAAGCGGCAACGTGAGCGGCAGCCGGAAAGCACAGGTATGCGATACAATGATCGCCTATTTTGATCTTGTCAGCTGTGCATATATTCAGGCATGTCTGATATAAGCAGAATTGTATGTAAATTCTCAGCTTCCTGTTAATCTGCCTGTCTTGTCTTCTGGCTGTAACAGTTGGGGAATGATTGTACAATGTGCCTGTTTATTCTACAATTGTTGAAGGCAGAATCAACCGATATTAAACATATCATTGACAAAAAACTTTTTAAAATGTAAATTAACCCTTGACTCCATAAATACACCTTTCTATGCCTTTGCAAACAGAGTAAACCCAGATCAGACTGCTCCTGTAGGAGCTGTCTGATCAGGGTCTGCTCTGTTTGCTTATGATATAACATAGATATGATTCTACAATATCTGCAATGGCCAAAAATTCCTGTGTGCATGGGCTATTATAACAAATTAATCTGATTAATATTCATGACATCATTATTTCTTACATGAATATTCATGGAGGAAAGGGTTAATGAAAGGCTATGCAGCATTAGTGTCCCTTGCACTCTTAGTTTATGTCTGTTTATGGGTATACTTAACAGAACTTGTCAGTCAAATGCTTTCAATCATTGCTAATCTGCGAGGACTCCCGACATTACTGGAGATGGTATCAAGCTTGTATAGGATCTACTTTGAAACATCAAGTATCAGAAACGATCTGGATAACTAAACCAGAGTACATTAAGCAATTTGAGCTGGAGGAAATGTGAATAGAAAATTATCACCTCCAGTAAATGTGTGCTTAAAATTAGTTGGATACTCGCATGTGTATCTCAAATATCAGTGCAGCAGGTAGATAAAACAACAGATGCTATTCCCAAAGAATAAATGAATTCTGTCATGAAAAGATGAATAAACTACACCAAAAAACAATCCTCAGAAAGTAATGATTGCGATTCTGTTAGAATTGTTTTGCCCTCAATAAATTACATGAATAAATCTAAAGAGACAAAACAAAAGGAAGATAATGTTGTTGAAAAGGAAAACATTTCCAACATGACATACTGAATATAAATAAAACTCGGTCTAGGAAGCCATAAAAACAAACGACAGAAATGTCAATGTGTATCAACCCTTTCCCTCATACAAACACTTCCCACACCTTTGGGAATAGAGTACACCCAGATCAGACAGCTCCTTTAGGAGCCATCTGATCCGGCTCTACTCTGTTGCTTATGAAATTGTAATAGATTTGACTACAATTTTGACCAATACCAAAAACCCTTGTGTACATAAGCCATTATAAAAATTCAGCTATTAAGTATTCATGATGTTATTATTTTTTACATGAATATTCTTCAACAGCGAAAGGGTTAATTGCAGAAAGTTCTAAATGGTAGGAATTGGCTAAATGAAATGGAAAATCTAACAAAAATATGTTAAAAAAATACTGTATTTACCCAAATTATTCGGGGACCCTTGCGTCCCCTCCCCCGTCCTCTACCTTCCCCTACCCTTTAGGGCAATTGGGGAAAGCTGAAATATCTATGGGATCAGATGCTGATTAATGGTGCCTCTTATCTGGATCCATAATGACTCAAATTTCTTTTATTCTTCAAGGGTTTTTTAGTGATTTTTACAGTTGTGTGGTAAGTACAGAGAAAGTCAGAAAAGCAAGGGCACACTGTATAAAAGCTTAATACTAGAGTGGTAACGAGTCAGTGACATTGTTTGTTTCAGTGGCATTCTTTAGATAAATCGGATCAAGCTAAGTATTATGATAAGGCTAGAAAAGAAAAAGAATTACATTTACAATTGTACCCTGGTTGGAGTGCAAGAGACAATTATGCTACTCACAGCAAAAAGAAAAAACGGAAACCAGAGAGGCTTACAGGAGATAAAGGTATGCGATGTACTGATCGCACATACGACAACCCTGCTTTTGGTAAATATAGATAAATGAAGAAAGAGATAATGTACTTGTATTTGTGACCCAGTATGTCGAAGTTGGTGCTATGCTTTTGAAAATTGGCTCACAGAGTTTTGTCAGTTAACAGGACATTTTGTCAGAGTTCATTTCAAATGTTGTCTGTAACTATGTGTTTATGTGTTTATCCTTTACCTGATGAATATTCATGAATAACTCGACCCATTACGAAAATTAATTAATATAATTCTTGTGCAGTGGAAAGCTGTAGAGAACCTGTAACAAAAGCAAACAAAGCAGACCCCGATCAGATGGCTCCTACAGGAGCTGTCTGATCTGGATCTACTTTGTTTGCAAGATGTTAAAAGGTGTAACCATCAGATAAAAGGTTAATACACAGGCACATGTTTTCAAAATGTTTCGAAATACATGAAAAATGTTTGGTTCTGAACTATGAGGACAGTGTTGACTCAGATCAGACAATGCTTTATATCTGACACTATAAAGAAATCATCTTCTGCAAAAAAATATCATCTGTTATAATTCTCAGTGTTGATTTTTCTTCCATTTCTCCTTAACCCTTTCCCTCATATAAATGCCTTTTCACGCATTTGCAAACAGTAGACCCATATAAGACGGCTCCTATAGGAGCCGTCTGGTCAGGGTCTATGTTTACTTTTGATTTGATATAGATTTGATTCTACAGTTTTATTCAAAGCAAAACGTACCCTTAAAAAAGTTACAGTATAAAAAGGTAGGTCAATAAATATTCATGAAGCCATTATTTCTTACATGAATCTTGGAACAGCGAAAGGGTTAAAAATATCAGTGACCGTGTCAAATAGGTTTAGAACCGGATAAGATGCCAAGTTACTCAGCGTCTTGTTTGGATCCAGTCTGTTTGCTAAGGTAATCAGGAATTGACTGCTAGTGTGCAAATCTAGTAACATCAGATCATGGTCTACACTATTTTGCCAAGTTTTTAAATCAATACACAGATTCTGTTGATTAAACTGGTGTAGACCCAGATCAGCTCTGTTGTTCATGTCTTATCTAGGTCTTTTTGTAAATTTTGAATCCATATAGGCCTGTTTTAATTTGATGCACCACATAATTATGTGATAACCTTTGTTATCCTAAGATTTTTAGACAGACAGACTTAGGCAAATAGTGCAGAATTGGATCAAATGGCTCCTAAGGGAGGGTCTTCACTATTTGCTACCTTGCCAGTCTTATCTAAAATGGTGCCAAATTGAATGATTTAACTTTACAAACTTATGGAGAGTTAAGACTGGGTGTAATACAGTGGGTTATTAGAGTATTTGAAATTTTCAGTTCAGCTTTTGATGTCTCATTTCGAAATAGTAGCACCGACATTGATATATATTTGCATGGTGCATGCTGTAATAGTAAATTTAATCAGAGTGTTTTCACATGTTCTTTAGACATGTTTCTCAGATTTCAATTTCCTCCAGTTGATTCTAATAATAGATAAGTGATACTTCTTGTTTGAACTGCAATCAAGGCTTGTCAGTTCAATAAGAATTGGCCTTGTCAATTAGTGTTGTATAAGTGAATGGTGGAAGGGAGATCACTCCAGGACTTTCCTGGATAATTGTTTAACCTTTTGAATGCTGTGTTTTAACCTTTAGCCTGCTGAGCAAATTATTGTTGGCAGAAAATGCCATCTACATCACATTTTTTCTTAATTTCCAACAGGAGAAAAAGGTATGCGATGTACCGATCGCACGTACGACAACCCCGCTTTTGGTAAATATAGATAAAATTGAACCTTTAGCCTGCTGAGCAAGTTCTCGCTGGCATGTCACCCTTTTTTCTCCATTTATTTTCAAAACTATGATCAGTGTTTCAAACATGTTTGATTCTGATGAGATGCCCCGTTAATCGGCGACTCGTTGGGACCTAATGATTTGCAACTTTTTCACAAATTGCCCACAGCAGGCTAAAAGTTGATATGCAAAGGTCTGCCATTGTTTTGTTTTGAGTTGATGAAAATTTTGAATGGCATTTAATTCAGATCCTTAACCATTTCCCCAATGAATATTTATGCATGTATTGGTCATTTCATGAATATTCATTAACTTAATTTTTCTAAGGGATACTTTTCAAAGGACTTTGTTGCTTTGACAAAAACTGTTGGATCCAAAAAGCAATCGCAGCAGACCATGGTCAGACAACTTCTATAACAACTGTCTGGTCTGGGTCTACTCTCTTTGCAAAGGGGTTAATAGGGGGCTGTATGGTGGAAAGGGTTAACCCGGGGGAGGGGGTATACAGATATGTCTAAATATAGTATATATATATACCATATTCTTTGCTTCTTGGGAGAAACTAGCTATCAATAGAATAACTTTACCACAATATAATTACCATTAAAAAAGAATTATATTTTTTTCAAAATATAGATGGTAGCTTAATACAGACTTAAAGCTCCTAGGAACTGTCTGCATTGTTGTCATTCTACATTAAACAACCACCTTTGTACAAAATGTAAGAAGCTCCTTTAAAAAGATGTAACATCTCTGAGATTGTTCACCCTTTCAATACCCATTACCCTAAGTATTCAAGTGGACAAACTGACACAAAAATGCAGACCCAAATCAAACGACTCTTGAAGGAGCCATTTGATCAGGGTCTATGCTATTTGCTACTACAGTATGTCAGCCTAAGTTACAAGTTATCAAAATGGTGCCAAATTGAATTGTCCAACTTCCCAAACCTGTGGATCGGGAGTTTGGATGTCTGAAAACTCGGGGTAAATTAGTTTATTAGCCCAGAAATGCTGGTCTCAATCTAAGACATCACTTTTATCTTGCTCTATATAGTAATATAATATAATTCTTTCGATGTTCACTTCTTTGCTCACAGTACAATTTTCTTCCATGTCTATTTTGGGTGAAAGCAACAATAAAACAGTGTCAATGTGTGAAACAGTCTAGATTCAGATGAGATGATGAGTTACTATGTGTCTCATTAGGATCTAAACCATTTGATACTGATGATAATTTTTAACCCTTTCTCTCACATAAACACTTTTTATGCATTTCCAAACAGAGTAGACCTATATCAGGGTCAGGGTGTGCTCTATTTGCTTATGGTATAATATAGATCTGGTTCTACAGTTTCTGCCTGAGCCAAAACATCGTGTGTACATAATTATGACATCATAAAAAAAATCAGCTAATTAATATTCATTAGTCATTAATTATTCCTTACTTGAATACTAAACAGGGAAATGGTTAAAAGGAAGAGAACAACATGTACAATGAGAAGTGAGACAGCTGAGAGTTATGAAGTTTTTACTTCATGATTAATTTAAGAAATAATGACTTCATGAACATAATTAGATTATTTTTTATAATGGTGCATGGACTCAGGAAGTTTTGGCCTAAGCAGAATGTGTAGAATCAGCTCCATGTAATTTCATAAGCAAACATGGCTAACTATCCCTTTCCCTTATATAAACGTGTTTTCACGCATTTGCAAACAGAGTAGACCCAGATCAGACGGCTTCTAGAGGAGCCGTCTGATCAGGGTCTGCTCTGTTTGCTAATAGAATTTGATAGATCTGTTTCTTTACTTTCTAAAATGGCTACAATGTACCACCTCCGACATTTCATTATAACTATTTTGTCCAGGAATATTCACTAGGTATTGAAATTTGGAATAAACACGGAACAGGGAAAGGGCTATGATTGGACGGCTCCTACATGAACCGTCTGATCCGGTTCTACTGTGTTTGCAAAGGTGTGTTTATTGAGTAAAGGGTAAATGTTCAACAGTTTACATCAAGTCGTATTAGTATCTTGAAATTAATGCCAGTCTATGGGAAAAGAAAACATTGGCTTCATTCTACAGATTTTGTTTGTAATCACTTTGCCTGTTTAATCAACCATTTTGCTGAAGGCAGTTAGTTCCATGTCCCTTTAGATTTCTTCAGAATACTTCAAGAGATATTAAATCTTCACTCAAAGCAAACAGTTGTTATGGAAAAGAGTATCAAAGACTGCAGTAGTCGTCCCCGCTAAAAGAAATCAGGAAAATCTGTTTGAAGTAATTCTCTTGTGTCTGCTTTGATATTTTTAGGTGTTAGTTCTGATGCAGTAAAAAGTAGGAGGTTTATGATCTGTCAGAAAAGCTTTGAAATCTCGATTCTGTCAAAATTGTGGATGAATTCATAATAAACTTGGCACACCTTGTGTATCTAGATGAGACACGGGTTATTATTCCAGTGTCTCATAGGGCTCCAAAGTGATGGACAATGTAATTTTATATTTGAAAATAAGGGAAAATAAACTTTGAGAATTGAAGATGATTGGATGAGACTTGGTTACTCAGCATCTCATTAGGATTAATACAAAGATTATTTATTTACAAAGGTCATTACAAAAGGGGCCATTATTTTGAATTTAAAATGGCAGTGAACTTCTATAAAGTAGATAAATAACTCTTTACTTGATAATTCTACCCTTTTTATGCTTTTGTAAAAAGAGTAGACCAAGATGAGACATCTGTAGTTGTTGTCTGATGAGGGTCTTCTCTGTTCACTTATATGGTACAGATTCTCTACTGTTTGTCATGGCAATAAATTTCTTTATTTAAAATAATTGATATTCCTGATGGATGAAATCTTGCATGAATATTGATCAAATAAAGGGTACCTGTTATAGATGTTTGTGACACCTTGGTAAACCGAGTAAACCCAGATGAGATAGCTCCTGTAGGAGCCATCTGATCATGGTCTGCTCGGTTTTTCTTATAAAATTTTGATAGATGAGGGTCCATGCTTATAAAACTTTTTAGTTGAGTCTGAATTCGTTCTCAAGCTTTTGATTGGTCAGATTTGAGTTCTCAAGCTTTTGATTGGTCAGATCTGACCAATCAAAAACTTGAGAACGAACTCGGACTCAACTAAAAGCTTTATAATATGATAATGAATAATCTTTGTGTCATTATTTATTTCTTGAATGTTCGTTAGATAATCTAAAGGACTTGAGAGTAGGACCACAGTACAATTGTATTTCTGTCTAAGTAGCCACTCTGGAAACACTCTTGTGGGTCTAAGCATTTTAATTGTTTGCCAGTTTTCTGGAAATTTCCTGGAATGTCATAAATCTATTTTACAAGCAGGGTGCTAAGATATGTTTTTATGTTTTCTTTGCAGGTGATTGTACAAATTCAAAAAAGTGTCGAGCACGGTATGGAATGGATCAACAGAAAAATTGGTGCAAACCATGTCGGTAGGTATCAGTGAGATATCTGGGTATGATAAACCCTTGTCATAATGGAAAACTTATGTCTACAGAAGCTGTGATCTGTTGCATTTTTTATTTATTTCTGATTTGTACAAGGGTCTGAGAAACTGTTGACCGAGTGTCAAACAGCTTGGATCCAGATGAGATGCCTATTTACTCAGCGTCTCATCTGGATCCACGCTGTTTGCAAATGCTTGTCAGATCACACTTAGCATAATAAGGGTTAATAATGTTAGTTATAAATTGAATTTTAAATGAAGAAAATATCCCCTTCTGTCGTTTCTATGCTTTTGTAAAAAGAGTAGACCCAGATCAGACAGCTCTTGTAGGAAACGTTTAATGAGGGTCTGCTCTATTAATATATACGTTGGACTGATTTCATGATTGTATAAGTTTAAAATGGAGAATATGACATTTTTACCGTCTTTGATGTGCTAAGTACTTGATAACTACAAATACCATATTTGTCCTAGATATTACAATTTCAAATTTTGTCCTCACCACTGGTGTGTTAGGTTACATAAATTAATTTGGCCTTTAGTTTGATAACTTTAGCCCTTTTGCGCATTTGTAAACAGACCCAGATCAGATGGCTCCTATAGGAGTGTTCTGATCAAGGTCTGCTCTGTTTGCTTATGGTATAATATAGATATTTTTCTACAGTTTCTGCCTGAGCCAAAATGTCCTGTGTGCATTACGCCGTCATAAAAATTCAGCTAATAAATATTCATGATGTCATCATTCCTTGCAGAGATATTAAATAGTGAAATGGTTAAAGATAGTATCATGTAGTGTAGGCCCTGATCAAAGTGCTCATTCAGGAACATTTGATCTTGGTTTGCACTATTTGCCTTAGTTCTTGGGGAAATTAGAGTATATTGCGTGTCATTGTACAATATGCCAGAGTGAATGACATGTAAATTTGTTATCTAATGCATTATAAGACAGTTCACTCAACCACTGCATACAAAAATGGCCGTTATGTAAATTTAGAAATGATTTGTTATCAAGGAAATAAGTGTATTGAGGCATTATTTAACCCTTTACTCCATGAATATTCATATAAGAAATAACGGTGTCATGGATGGCATATGGACACAGGAAATTTTGGCCGTGACAGAAACTGTAGAGGCATATCTTTATTATTTCAGAAGCAAACAGAGCAGATCCTGTTCAGGAGCTATCTGATCTGGGTCTACTCTGTTTACAAAGGCGTGAAAAAGCGTCTGTATTAATGCAAGCTCATCAAAATTAGTTTTGCATAAATTTGAATATGCAATGAGCAAGCATCTGCATTTAAAAAAGCTTTATCACTTTACTCCATAGATGTACCTTTTTATGCCTTTGTCTGCAGAGTAGACCCAGATCAGATAGCTCTTGTAGGAGCCATCTGATCTGGGTCAGCTCTTTATGCTTATAGAATTATATAAAAAAAGTTCTAGATTCTGCCATCTACATATTCATACATTGTTCTTTAAAATTCCTCTAATTAATATTCATGCAGTCATTGTTTCTTACATGACTATTCAAGGAGTAAAGGGTTAAAGTTTGTTCATAATGAGGTTCTGCTGTACTGTACAATATTAATTGTAGAAGGAATTTGTTAGGAAGATCTTGTAAAAACAAGAAGTGTTAATGTTGGCAGACTTTGTGATAATCCTTGGATCTAGATGAGAGGCCAATTAACCCTTTCCCTCATATAGACGTGTTTTCACGCATTTGCAAACAGAGTAGACCCAGATCAGACGGCTCCTAGAGGAGCCGTCTGATCAGGGTCTACTCTGTTTGCTATTAGAATTTGATAGATCTGTTTCTTTACTTTCTAAAATGTCTACAATGTTCCACCTTCAAGAATTCTTTATAACTATTTTGTTAATGAATATTCAGTAGGTACTGAAAATTGGCCTAAATTTTGAACAGGGAAAGGGTTAACTGGGTGTTTCATCAGGATTTACTCTCTTTTGACACTGACTCAGTTTTTGAAGATGTTTCGTAGAATAGGAATGAGTGTTATAGAAGAGAAATGGGTATTATAGAAGAGAAATGGGGAAAAATAAATTTGAGCATTGCAGCAGATGACAGTTTTTGCATATGGCATTTATTTTAGTGTACAAGTAGTTAAAAAACAATGAGTTAAGATTATTGTCATATATAATTATTTATTGTGTGACTGGATGGTTAGATTCTTGGAATATACTTGAATACATCTGTTCAGACAGAGTTTCGAAGATGATAATTTACCTGTTTTTGTATTGTAATCGCAATAAAATCTTTATTTTTATAAAAGGTTTTGTCTGACGTACATAAATTCTTGTGTGACAAAGATAATTTTCAACACCATATTAGACACTGGTGAGCAACAGTGGAAGTACAAGCCTTTACTCAATATATTTGTCTTTTAATGTGGATGCAAAACAAAGCAGACCCTGATTAGATGGCTCCTACAGGAGCCATCTGATCAGGATCTGCTCTGTTTGCTTATGAAACAATATAGATTTGATTATACTGTTTCAGCCATGGCCAAAATTTCCTATATTTATATACCAATATGAATAATTATGTACATGTAATAAATATTCATGATACCATTATTTATTACATGAATTTTCATGAGGTAAAGGTTCAGTGCTTAGTAACTGTCGTCTGCAAAATTTGTCATTTGCTAAAATTCTCAAAGATGTTTCTCTATTTCTCTTAGCCCATTACCTCAGGCAATTTTTAGATACAACCTCTTTGAATAAAAATACAGAAAAGTGGCATAAACTAGAGAAAAGGAACATTTTAGAATTTTGTAGTTTGAAATCATTGTGATAAATAGAGCATTTGCTCCTATAAGTGCAAATGCTATATTTATCACAATGGTTTCACAAAGTGACTTTTACCGAGTCGTCAGAAGTCGTCAATATGAGGGAATGGGTTAAAAATATAGACATAAAAGTCATGCAGAAAGCTCCCAAAGAAACTTTCGGCATGACTTTATCCTGCATTAACCAGCTAAATTTTCCGTAGTTTAAAGTCTGGTTTAGGCGGGGTTTACTGTAAACTTGCTGTGATGGATTGAACCGGTCCAGTGTTGAGGGTGTGGTTATTAAACATAGAGGGAGCTGTGGTTGTTCTGGAAAAATAATTATGCTGGTTAATTAGATTTTCAGGAAGTGATCACAGATGAAGGCGTTGATGTATGACTTACTTTGACTGTTTTCTTTTATTTTTAGGTGGCAGATTTGTTGGTCAGTTTGTTAATTGTTTCTAAATCTAATTTTCACCAATTTTGCGCAAAGTGATTTAGATCCAAATCAGTAACAGAAAAACCTTGTGTCTGTTCTGTATCAACTTTCTTTGTTTCATGGACATATTGAAAATGAAATGCAGTAAAATCTCGAATATTAGAACTTTTTGTATTGGATATTACATTTAGACCCTCTTAGGCAGATGGCTGCTTTAATTCATGGTGAAAGTCATGCAGAAAGCTCCTGGAGGAACTTTCTGCATGACTTTCACCATGCATTAAGCTGCCACTTGTCTTAAAGATCGATAATGATACATATTCAAATTGAGATTTTACTGTATGTATAGGTTTTGCTCAAATGCTTTTGATGTCGCGGTAATACCTCTTGAAATTTAACGTGTAATGTACAAATATAGGGGGCCATAACTCTGTGTCTGATGAATATTCATGTAAGTGACATAGTGAATATTAACTGAAGTGCTATACTGGCATTATAAACAGGGGAAACTTTGGCCATAAAAGACACTGTAGAATCCAATCTATATTATTTCAAAGGAGCCATTCCGATCAGGGTCTGCGCAGTGTTCTCATGGGATTACAGTAAAACCTCTCTATAACGACCACTAAATTACATCAAGTAGTTTGTTTAAAATTCAGGTGGCCGCTTAAAGCAAGGTGAAAGTAAAACAGAACGCTCCTGTAGGAGCGTTCTGTTTTACTTTCACCTTGCTTTAAGCGGCCACCTGCAATAAATACCAAATAATTAACACAATTTAGTGGTTGTTATAGAGAGGTTTTACTGTATACAGATGCTGTGTTATAGTTTTCGCCATGGCCAAATTATCCTTGGGTCATGTACCATTACAAAAGTTCAACTTATAAATAGTCATGATGTCATTATTCTTTCATGAGTATTCATCATGTAGAGAGTTAATGACAAACCATGAAGACATCTTGAATAATCACCTCAGAGAGGTTTGACTGCACATTGTATGAAGTAAAATGATTAGCTTTTTAGTTGATATACTACACTTGGTCTAATTGACATGAATCTTGGTTTTCAGGACAGAACAGTCTGGTGATCAAAATGTAGATATAAAAGTATGTAAATCTGAGATGGAGGTAGGCTTGAATGCCGCATGCGTGTGCGGCCTGTAACCTAGTGCTTTGTCTAGCGCCGCATTTTACCTGCTGTGTCGCTTTGCATGTTGGTCATTCTCATGCCCTAACTCTGGGGCAGGGGCTTATAGATTTACCCTTGCATTATTATTTATTATTATTATTATTCATGGGAAACCAGCTTTAGTTTATATAACCCACCGATTTGATTAAGTTTTCTTTTGAAATCTTTCCCATACAAAGCATTGTTTGGTGTATTGTTCTGTGGAATTGAAATATTTAACCCTTTCCCTCATATAAACGTGTTTTCACGCATTTGCAAACAGAGTAGACCCAGATCAGATGGCTCCTAGAGGAGCCATCTGATCAGGGTCTGCTCCGTTTGCTAATAGAATTTGATAGATCTGTTTCTTTACTTTCTAAAATGTCTACAATTTTCCACCTTCCATATTTCTATTAACTATTTCGTTAATGAATATTCAGTAGGTATTGAAATTTGGCCTAAATACAGAACAGGGAAAGGGTTAATAGAGTAGGGAACATGATTTTGGCAGCTAAGGTGCATACTGTAGATAATACAATGTACGATTCTATTGAGTATCAACGAGATACAGTTTTGCAGAGATGTATAGAGAGTACTTTACCTAGATGTGCTGAATACTGTGCTTATCTAGAGTTAGGTTGATCATCACTGTAACAAGGACCTTCAATTAGACCTAGGGCCAATGTTAACCATTTACCTCATGATTATTTTTGGAAGGAATATAATTGATATCATGAATATTAATTAGATGAAAAATTTAAAATGAAATATAAACACAGGAAATATTTGCTAAAGGAGAAACTTTAGAATAAGATCTATATTAATTCATGAGCAGAATAGACCCAGATCTGATGGCTACTATCGGAACTGTCTGATATGGGTCTACTCTGTTTGCAAAGAGGTTGAAATGCTAATATGTGGAGTAAAGGGTTAACAGTATCATGCATATTGTTGGAGTAATGCTAGTATTCAAGTATTGGCATTGGCTTGCTTAGAAACAAACCTCTAAATCCCTGAATGCTGAATGTTTTATTTATGCGCAATGGTCCTCTCACATTCCTAACAATGGAGTTCATTCATTATGACAAAAATAATCCAGAGTTAGACTCGCAAAAGTGTAGAACCTGGTTCCACCAGGCAAGTTTTTATTTAGACGATTTCTTGTAATTAAAAAGGTTAAGTAATGAGTATACTTTAAATCAAAGGGATCTAGATTCATTCACCCAAGAAATGCTGTCCATTGCTTATGTAATGCTTTGCTTTATGTATAGTGTAACCATAGCACGATGTATGTACATGTATATATGTGTAACCTAAGCATCAGAAGCGCTAATTCTTTATTTCATATATTACCTATATTATCCTGAGTATTCGGACATCCAATTTTCCCTCTTTGTGGATTTTGTAAAGCTGCATAGTTGAATTTGGCGCCATTTTGATAAATTAGACTGACTTAGTAGCAAATAGTATAGACCTAGATCAATAGCTTCTTCTACACTATTTGTCTAAGTTTGTCTGTTTGAATAAAAACCCTTACCCTGTTCAATATTTGCATAACAAATGTCATGAATATTTATTAGCTGAAGTTTTTAAGGAGATATTTTGCTTTGACAAAAGCTGTAGAATCTGATGAGTGTCATGTCAAAAGCAAACAGAGCAGACACTGATCAGACAGCTCCTATAGGAGTTTGCAATATGTTTGCAAGTGCATGAAAAGTCTGTATGGATACTTAGATAATGAGAAAACCATTGTAGTTGGCTAAACAGTCCTGTAGTCATAAAAAATATGTGTGGTGTGGCAAGCTGATCAGTATTAATTGGATCAGTATTGGATGTACAAAATGTATATGAACCTGAAGCAGTTCTTATCATCATCATCATCTCAGTGGATCTCTATCAAACATGTCTGCAAATTTGACAGTCATCATAGAAAGCGTTTTACCCCATATCCAATGAATATTCATGACAGACTAAGCCAATTATGAACATTAACTAATTTTCTTAAATTGTTGTATGGGACGATCGAATAAGACAAAAAACAACTGTCTGATCAGACAACTCCTCTAGGAACTGTGATCTTGGTATATTCTGTTTGCAAAGACATAAATATGCATCAATTTGTAGTAACAGGTTAACCCCTTTCCTTTATAGAGTTGACTTTTGGTGCTTTTGCAAACAGAGTAGACCCAGATCAAATGACTCCTAGAGCTGTAGAAGCCATCTGATCAGTGTCTTTTCTGTTGCAATGAAATGACGTAGGTCTACGGTATTGCTACAATTACATATACAGTTAATACAATTACAAAAGTATGTTTGTTTGATCATAAATGAAAGATAAAGCCTACAGCATCTTCTTTAGTTCAAAGAACAAGTGTTTTTGCTTTGTATTTTCTGTAACTGCTTTGCACATGGAGACTATGAATTGTTTGTATTTTATAAATATTCAGATGAAGCTTCTTTTTTCTTTTCTTTTTTATCTGTTAGTGTGCCTGAGGAAATATTTATATTTGTTTGTTTCTTTTCCTTTTGATGTACATTAAATTGTTGGCAAATATTAATTCCAATTATTCACTGAATTTGCTCATTTCTTTGACTGACTATTGACTGTTTGTTTAATAATTTGGAATTGTTAACTCATTCCCTCAAAAGCTAATTTTAGATTCAACCTCTTTGAATGAATCTACTGAAAAGGAGCATTTACTAGAAAAAAGAAAATTTTAGAAACCATTGCAATAAATAGAGCATTAATTTTTGCTCCTATGGTGTAAATGCTCTATTTATGACAATGGTTTCAAAAAGTGACTTTTACAGAGCGTCAACAAGTGTTAATATGAAGGAATTGGTTAATATTGTGAGTTACAAAATCTGCAATTTCTAATTGGATAGTCGTGTCGTGATACTAAAAATAGGTAAAAAGATGACACATAGGAATGGAAATAACACGTTCGCAGAGTTTTTTTTTTCCATGTTTTTGTAGTATTCAGTACTGGTCTGTCTATTCATTGATGCAGTGTAGAAAATAGATGATAATTTATTTATTGTGTATACAAGAGTTGGATCATTTTTGTGTAGATTGCTTATATAGTGTAAAAATTTGTTTCTCGTGATTAATGTTAATAAATGACAGTTCGCATTAACATAAGAAAGACTGAAGAAAGTTTTCTATATCTTGGTAAATTGTTAGTAGTTTTATTTCCTTTTGGGTAGTTTTCTTTTTCATTATTTTGGCTTATTTGGCTCCTATTATTATTAGACTGGCACCTAACAATTACTTGGAATATCAACACATAGACTGACCTAACAATACTATTTTTTGCTTTCAGCCATTGAGACAGTCTGCTGTCACTGTATCTCCTTATTGCTAGTCATTTTGCACTTGTATGTCTAATGTAATACAGTTGAACTTCCATATCTCAAACTCAGATAACTCGAAATAACTCGAAATAAAATTTTGGTCTTTCCAAAGTTTACAATATAGAATTTCTCTAAAATGTATTACTAGGCATATCTAGAAGCACATGTGACGGCTTAAATAATGCTCCTGTAGGTCAGGAGCTTTCAGCATTAAATTAAATCTGCCTTAAGCTGTGAACTTGAGAGAAATTGTTCAGATAAATCGGATAACTCAAACATTGGTTATCTCAGGGTCCCTGCTTATAAAGCTTTTAGTTGAGTCTGAGTTTCGTTCTCAGGCTTTTGATTGGTCAGATTTGAGTTCCCAAGCTTTTGATTGGTCAGGTTTGAGCCAAAGGCTCAAATCTGACCAATCAAATGCTTGAGAACGTTCTCAGACTCAACTAAAAGTTTTATAAGCAGGGACCCAGATCAAATATTGTCCCCTAAAGTTCCAGATCTCGAAGTTCAGTTGTATGTAGAAACTGCTTCAAGCATGTACACAGGGAAATCTGCTGGATGAATTCAATGTACTGAATTTATATAATGACATGACGTGTGAACACAGGAAATTTTGGCAATAATACAAACTAGTAGAATCAGATCTGTAATATGCCATAAGCAAACAGAGCAGATCCTGATCAGATGGCTCCTATAGTAGCCATCTGATCTGGGTCTACTCAGTTTGCAAAGGTCTAGAAACATAGGACTATCTGATCAAGGGTTAAAACCACTATCGGAGTATCAATTTGATTTGATACTTGTGAGATAGAAACAAGCTGCTCAATATCTCATCTAGATCTAGATTGTTTTGAAATAAAATTTTGTGGGTACAGTAACTAAGATATAAATATGTCACATTTAGCCCACAATATTCTGATAAATTTTACTGTCTCGGAAGAGACGTCCAATTAACCTTTTCCTTCACATAAACGCTTTTTCATGCCTTTACAAACAGGACAGACCAAGATCAGATGATTCTTGTAAGAGCCATCTGATCAGTTCTGTTTGCTTAACCCTTTCCTCTATAGGCTATTTTTAGATCCATCCACTTTGTATAAATCTACCGGAAAGGAACATTAGCTAGAGAAAAGGATTTTTTTTTAGAATTTTGTAGTTTGAAACCAATGTGATAAATAGAGCATTTGCTCCTATAGGAGCAAATGCTCTATTTATGACAATGGTTTCATAAAGTGACTTTAACAGAGGCGTAGAAAGGCGTATTAATGGAGGAAAAGGTTATGATATTATGTACATGTATATCTGATCCTGCAGCTTTTGTCTGAAAAAGTTCCTTGAAAAATGTACCGTATAAAAATCATGAAGTGATCAGTTCAGGGTTACTTGGTAACAAAGAAATTTTATTTGTTTAAACCTGTTTGAGAGTGAAATCATTTCTTTCCATATGTTCACTGAGGCACAAGAAGTTTGTTATGATTGCAGTTCTATTGCATGATGTAGCATATTTCCCCGTGTCTATGTGCATAATTTTAGTGTCATTAACCCTTTACCTTATAGATACACCGTTGAATGCCATTGCAAACTGAGTAGATCCAGATGAGAACAACTCCTGTAGGTACCATCTGGTTTGCTCTGATTGCTTATGAAAATAATTAGATCTGTTTCTATAGTTTTTGCCATGGTAAATACATTCTGTGTTCATATACTACTATAAAAGTTCATCTACCAGTAATTAATATTCATGAAATCCTTATTTCTTACATAAATATTCATGAAGTAAAGGGTTAAAACACCATAATCAATTAATTATTTATCTTTGCATTAGATCGTATTCAAAGTGAAAGTATAGTAAATAAACATGGTTGTCTTTAACCCATTCCCTCATATTGACGCCTTTTGACGCCTCTGCAAAAGCCACCTGTTGAAACCATTGTGATAAATAGAGCATTTGCTCCCATAGAAGCAAATGCTCTATTTATCACAATGGTTTCAAGGCTACATAAATAAAAAAAAGTTGCTTTTCTCTAGTTAATGCTAGGTGCCAATATGAGGGAATGGGTTAAGAGGTTTTACGACACCCTTTACTCCATAAATAAATCTTTGCAAACAGAGTAAACACAGTTCAGACGGCTCCTCTAGGAGCCATCTGATCAGGGTCTGCTCTGTTTATGATATAATATACATATGATTCTACAGCTTCTGCCACAGGCCAAAAATACCTGTGTACATGTGGAATTATACAAAAAAAAATATCATTAATATTCGTGACATAGATTATTATTTTTTACATGAATATTCATGGAAAAAAGGGTTAATTTTACTTGAGAGCTGCAGTTGGTTTTGTATTTACAATGTAATCAGAGTCTTTGTATTGTAGAATGCTCGATATAACCTGCTTTGCTTGGTACTTTTATGTTGCTGACATTTTCGTGCGCCAATAACTCTTTGTAATAGATGTGAACTCACAATAACATTGTTTATCTCAGAATCACGCCTGTCTGTCTATTGTATGCTTGTTCAATACATTTGTGTAAGTGCATTGATTCCAGCAATGGCTAAAAGTGTTGAGCCAGATCAGCGGCTGTGTTGGAAATATGGCAGTTGATCTAAGTTAACCCTATACTCGATAGTCCCACCTTGTTATGTCTTGACATACTGAATAGACACAGATCAGAGAGCTCATGTAGGAGCTGTCTGATCAGCGTCTGCTTTGTTTGCTTATGGAATGATATAGATTTGATTCTACAATTTGTCATGGCCAAACTTCCCTTGTTCATATCTTTGCTGTATGTTTGTCTTTGTCCAAAAACTGTTGTACATATATGTTAATACTTACATATGGAAAATAACTTGTTCCACATATGCACAGTTAAACATGAATATCTCCGTAACTTACTGTCAGAAATTTTTTCATCAGTTCAATTTTTGAAATATTTAATGCTTTTATGTGTACAGTAAAACCTCGATTATTCGAATTTTCGGTATAGAAGAATTTAGACCCTTTTAGGCAGGTGGCTGCTTAATGCATGGTGAAAGTCGTGCAGAAAGCTCCTAGAGGAGCTTTCTGCATGACTTTCACCATGCATTAAGCTGCCACCTGTCTTAAAGATCGATAATATGTATTTTAGTGTTCGGATAATCGAAGTTTTACTGTATTTAATTATTTACAGCCATAGTAATAATGCCTCTTGTTCATAATGCCATTATAAAACATTCAGCTAATTATGTACATGATGTCATAATGCCTTGCATGAATATTCATTAGGTAAAGGGTTGATTTGAATCAAAATGGTTTGACATTAGCTTTTGTTCTCTTTAACTCATTCCTTCCTAGACTATTTTTAGAACCAACCTCTTTGAATAAATCTACCAAAAAGGAGCATTTACTAGAGAAAATGGTATTTTTTTAGAATTGTTTAGTTTGAAACCATTGTGATAAAAAGAGCATTTGCTCCATTTATCACAATGGTTTCAAAATGTGACTTTTACAGAGGTGCCAAAATGCGTCACTAGGCGGGAATGTGTTGATTTAGCCACGATGATAAATTTTGATGGAAATACTTAGTGATTGAATTTCATTAACCCTTTACTTCATGAATATTCATGTAAGAAATGATGAAATACAACATCATGAATATTAATTAGTTGAGTTTTTATAATGGATTTATGATCTTGAATGTTTGACCATTGCAGAAATTTAGAATCAGTATCCATGCTTATAAAATGCTTTATATTATAAGCATGGACCCAGATTTATGTAATTTCATAAGCATCAGTGTTAATAATGCATCCAAAAAGGATTGTAAGTTTATGTCCAATAAATGTTGTCCTTTTCTTTTTACAGGAGGAAGAAAAAATGCATTAGGGTATATGGGAATGACCAAGACACAGATGGGGAGGACGATGGAGACAGCGACAGCAATAGTGTTCATGATAGTGACTCCGTGATGGGCAGCCCTGCGTGCTCCTCGGCCAGCGAAGATGTATTCATGACTCCGCAGAAATCTTTGTCTAGAAATCTCAACTCACCATTAATCGGTCACTCATCTCCGCTACACTCCTCCGATATGGATTGCACACTGAAAGCGCAGGACGTTCTACCAGGGCATAGGTCTCCGTTTTCTGTTATGAAGCCAGATAGAGGTTTCTCTGATAACAGGTTCACACCTGAGCGCTATCTGTCTCCTGGCATTCACATTCCGAGTATGTCATCACCCGCATCTGTCAAATCGGACTCGAGTCATTCCTATTCTATTGATGCTCTTGCCAAGTCGTCGGTGAAAAGCTCAGATAAAAATGACTTGAATTCGTCATTTGAGTGTGTGCTCTCGCCTTTGTCAAGTCCCGGTGACTTCGGTCAAACACATTCGCCAAAGTTCAGCCTTTCTACTTTTGCAGAAGACATTAATAAGAACCTGAGTCCGAAGAAGAAGCCGAGTGGCTTGAGCTCATCGTTTAGTATTTCAACGCTATCCGTCTCAGCTGTCACTCCGTCTCAAGTACACTGCTCATGATTTTGATTTGTGCAAATCAAATGGGAAATTTCTACAAAAAAAAGCGCAAGAAGTCTACAAAATCAAACAGCCCAGTCTGCGAGACAGTCCTCCGCTTTGTGCATGTTCCTTCATTCCTCATTGCATAATACAGGGATCTCAAACATTGGAGACATTTGTCTCGTGTACATGCCTGATATGTAACTTCGACACTGTGCCATAACGTCATGAATGAAACAATGGGGCAGTGTCTATTTCACCAAAGTAAAGATTGAAAACAAAAACAGCTGAAGAATGGAGCTACTGGTACTGGACCATATTAATATTCCAAAATGGGAGGAAGACTTTGTTCAAAGAAAACCTCTCACTGGATATACAATATAAAGGGAGATAATTCCTTTAACTATAAAGTACCAAGAAGAGTAAAGTGCAAACGGGGTATAAACAAATTGTTGGTCCCGTAGCTTTGAAGTGTGGATTGAGACAATAGTTAACCCTTTCCCTATTCAAGATTTTGTCACCTCATTTATATTCATGGACAGAATCTATCAAATGGATCATGGAGAGGGGACTTTTTCCACTATGTTGAAAACTAATATCAGATCTGTGAAATTCCATAAGCAAACAGAGCAGACCCTGATCAGACAGCTTCTTCAGGTGTCTGATCTGGGTCTGCCCCGTTTGCAAAAGGCGTGAAAAGACGTTTCTGTGAGGGAAAGGGTTAAGTGATCGGCTATATGACAGAGGGAAGCATTTGTGGTGTATTTTGTTTTTGGGGGTAGGATGTCCTGCCACTGGAAAAAAAAAATTGTGTTCAAAATAAACAAACAATCAAACATACATCACCATTCAGCTTTGGTTCACATGTTTCCTGGAGTTTGATTTGTGTGTTGTTCCGCTGCTTGTACACAATAACTTGTATTCATACATTCTGACAAAAACTGTCAGGATGTAATACTTATGAAAATGTATGTGTGTTGGTCAATCTGTGTTACTGGTTTCATATCGTGGTTTATTCACCCCTGTTTTGTTGCCTTAAGTCATATCTAAATTTTTGCCTTGGAAACTTTGCCATCTACTGCTATTATCCTGCTGAAATATCAGGAAGTGAAATTTAGAGATAAGGTTTGCTAATACTGTTGTCTCGGTTACGGTTTTCAAATACCACTTAATCCTTTACTTAATGAATATTCATGATGAATATTCATTAGATGATAATAAAGGTATATGTACACAGGACTTTTTTGCCACGGCAGAAACTAGAAATGGATTTATATCATTCAAGAAGTAAACAGAGCAGACCGTGACCAGACGGCTCCTACAGGAGACATCTGATCTGGATCTACTCTGTTGGCAAAAACATTGTACAGACATCTGTATCAGGAATAGGGTTAAAGGCAGGCAAACAAAGCAGATCCTGATCAGATGCCTCCTACAGGAGCTATCTGATCTGGGTCTACTCTGTTTGCATGTGCGTGAAAAGCAGTTTGTATGAAGGAAAGTGTTAAAAACACCATTGACTATTAGGTGGCTGCTTTATAGAGTTCTTCTGTATATTTCCACATTCTTTGTAGTTTTATTTGCCCCTTCAGTTTGAAAAAAATTGCTATCATTGCTATGCAAAAACATGATCTGGGTCCAAGGTTATAAAACTTCCGAGTCTGAGTTTGATTTCATTCTCAAGAAATTGATTGGTCTGATTTTAAGCAAGCTCAAAATCAGATCAATAGAATCTAATATGCTTGAGAATGATCTCAGACTTATGCAAAATGTTTTATAACCTTGGTGCCTTATCATCATGATCAGTTTAGATTCTGAAGTGATGTGAAGTTAACCCTTTCCCTGTTCTATACTTTTTCCAAATTTCAATACTGAATATTCATGGACAAAGTAATTATAATGGAAGGTGGAACACTTTCGCCATTTTAGAAACTAAAGAAACAGAGCTATCAAATTGCATTAGCAAACAGAGCAGACCCTAATCAGATGGCTCCTATAGGAGCCATCTGATCTGGGTCTACTCTGTTTGCATATGCATGTAAAAAGCGTTTATACGACGGAAAGGGTTAATGGGTCTTTCATGTGGATGTAAACTATTTGCAACGGTTATCACAGAACAAAGATTTACCCATCAGAGTGTAGATACAAAAGATTTGCACTAATCCTTCAATATTAACCCTTTACCTGATACATATTCATAGAAACAATAACATCGTGAATATTTATTACCTCATTTGTTTTTAATGGTACGTAAACTTTTTTGGCCATTGTAGAAACTGTAGTATGAAGTCTATATCATTTCATAGGCAAACAGAACAGGACCTGATCAGATAGCTCCTACAGGAGCCTTCTCATCTGAATCTGCTCTGTTTGCAGAGGCATAAAAATGTGTACATGTATATAGGAAGTAAAGTGTTGACTGTATTAGCCCGCCTGTCAGGTCATTATATAGAACTCAAACCATTACAAAGTGCTTTAATTTGTGACATTATATGTCTGAAGATATTGTTATTCCATCCAATGGCATCTATTATAGCCATTATTTAGATGTCCATATGAATGCACTTCATGTAGTAGGCTGGTACCATGTTTGCCCAAATTATTCAGATGCCCAATCTCTCCTCTCCATTGGGTAAATGTATTCAATTTAAGAAGATTGAATTAGACTTACAGAGTTGCAACTGGTGTAGACGCTAATCAAAGTAACCTGTGTCTGCATTATTTGCCTGAGTTTTCCTGTCTGAATAATTTGGGCCATTAGGGTATATTCATTGTCATTATCATTATACTATTTACATTTTCTTTCATCATATTAGATTTAAGAAGAAGAAAATGAATCTGCAGTATAGACTTTGTCTGTTTATATTACATATGTTCAAGATGAGGTGATCTATGCTGCGATTTCATTACCATGGTTACAAGGAGTTATGACAACATTGATTGGTGCATATAGATTATTTTTGTAATCTGAATAGATCCAAGATCTCTTGCTTAAGAAGTAAAACGGAGCATGCTGTTTTCTTGCTGCTACGACTGAACAGTCCCTTTCCATTCTGTACAATTGGACAATCTTATAACAGCTTGGCTTGAGACTTTATCTAGTGACTTTAACCCTTTCCCTCATATTGACGACTCTTTAGAAGTCATTTTATGAAACCATTGTGATAAATAGAGCAATGGTTTCAAACTACAAAATTCTAAAAAAATCCTTTTCTTTAGTTAATGCTCCTTTTCGGTAGATTTATTCAAAGAGGTTGCATCTAAAAATAGCATATGAGGGAATGGGTTAAAACTGGGTCGAAATCACACAGGATTTCTGAACCCTTTACTAGAGTTTTTATTCTTGTTGGAAATCATGACTGTATGAATATTCGGTAATCCTTTCCTCCATAAATATGCCTTCCTACTCCTTTGCAAACAGAGTAGACCCAGATCAGACAGCTCCTATAGGAGCCGTCTGATCAGGGTTGGCTTTGTTTGCTTATTATATAATATAGATATGAGTCTACAGTTTCGGTCATGGTCGAAACAACCTGTGTGCATGTGCTATTATAACAAATGAATCTTGTATTCATGATGTCATTATCTCTTAAATGAATATTCATTTAAACACATGAAATTTGGCCATGACAGAAACTGTAGTCATATCTATATTATTTCATAAGCAAACAAAGCATACTCTTATCGGACAACTGCAGGAGCTGTCTGAGCTGGATCTACTCTGTTTGCAAAGCCATAGAAAGATATGTTTATGGAGTAAAGGGTTATATAGAGAAGCAGGTAGGTTGTGTTAGAATATCAAGACATTATACAAAGCTTCACTTAATCCATTACCTCATAGGCTATTTTTAGATACAACCACTTTGAATAAATCTACCGAAAAGGAGCATTAACTAGAGAAAAGGAAAATTTTAGAATTTTGTAGTTTGAAACCATTGTGATAAATAGAGCATTTGCTCCTATAGGAGCAAATGCTCTATTTATCACAATGGTTTCACAAAGTGACTTCCACAGAGTCGTCAAAAGTCTTCAATATGAGGGAAAGGGTTAAAACGAACTATTATACATTTACCACATGAATATTCATGTAACATAAAATAACATCATGAATATTTTGCAGCTGAATTTTGATAATAGTGTATGACCACAGGAATTTTAGACCTGGCAGAAACTGTTGGTATTCCATAAGCAAACAGAACAGACCCTCATCGGATGGTTTATACAGGAGCTGTCTGATGTGTATCTACTCTGTTTTCAAAGACGTGAAAAGGCATTTATATGAGGGAAAGAGTTCATAATAGTGCAGTAAGATCAAGTTATTCAATATCTTTTTCGTCAAGCACATCAAGTTGAATTCACCTGTATGTGTGTATATATAGATATATATATATATATATGTAAAATTCTCAGAAATATATATATGTATATATATAAGTTTGGTTGTCATTCTTGATGGTTTTATTTTTAATCACTTGGTGATTTTTCATACCAGTGCCTATGTTACAGTGATACTTCGTTTTCATTGGTCCATCTGTACATAATTGTGGCATATGATTGGTTAGCCATAGAGAAAGGTGCGTGTTCAATATTCAAATACTAAAATCATTTCACCTCCGAACCCTGTTTTGTGACCACTCTAGAATCGTCTCTTCAAAACAATATTAACCCTTTCCCTCATATAAACGCATTTTCATCCATATGCAAACAGAGTAGACCCAGATCTGATGGCTCATGCAGGAGCTGTCTGATCAGGGTCTACTCTGTTTGCTTATGATATAATATTGATATGATTCTGCAGCTTCTGCCATGGTGGAAACTTCCTGTGTCCATGTGCTACCTAACAATCTAATCAACTTTTATGATGTCATTATTTCTGACATGAATGCTCATGGAGTAAAGGGTTAACCCTTTCCCTGTTCTGTGTTTATTACAAATTTCAATACATACTGAATATTCATGTATAATGAAATATGGAAGGTGGAGTATTGTAGCCATTTTAGAAAGTAAAGACACAGATCTTTGAAATTATATTAGCAAACAGAGTAGACCCTGATCAGACGGCTCCTCTAGGAGCCGTCTGATCTGGGTCTACTCTGTTTGCAGATGCATGAAAACACGTTTATATGAGGGAAAGGGTTAAACAGTGGTCACAGGACAGGATTGGGTGGAGTAATAAAGGAGCAGTTCCTATGTATGGCTCTGTTAATTGGTCAGTTGTAGTTGTGTTGCTGTACTTGATATAGAATTGTTGTAAGAGGTTTTGTTGTATAAGATTGATTACGTTAAAAAAAAACCCAGCATATTTCTTTTTTTGTTTTAACCCTTTCCTTTATGAACAGTTATGCACAAATTGGTCATTTCATGAATATTCATTAACTTAATTTTTATAAAATAAATTATTGAATTTTTGGCTTTGACAAAAACTGTAGGATCAGATCTAGATTATTCTGTAAGCCAACTCTGCAAACCCTGATGGTGCAGCTCCTGCAGTGCAGACCTTGAACAGACAGCTAACCCTGCAAAGGTTAATTCATTCTCTCCTAGGCTGTTTTTAGACCCAACCTCTTTGAATGTATCTACCGAAAAGGAGCATTAACTAGAGGAAAGGAATTTTTTTAGAATTTTGTAGTTTGAAACCATTGTGATAAATAGAGCATTTGCTCCTATAGGAGCAAATTCTCTATTTATCACAATGGTGTCATAAAGTGACTTTTACAGAGTCGTCAATATGAGGGAATGGAATAAAAATACAGACATAAAAGTAATGCAGAAAGCTCCCAAAGAAACTTTCGGCATGACTTTATTCTGACTTTTATAGATGCGCAAAAATGTGTCACTAGGGGATAATGTGTTAATTTATAGTGAAAAATGACTTGGCAGAGGTAACGTATAGAAAAGATGCATAAATAAAACTTTTTTAAAGAGCAACGTTAAAATGGTCTCTTCAAAACGATTCATAAGGCTTCCGTAGAAGCTGCCAGATCTGGGTCTACTTTTGTTTGCTAAGGGTTAAAGTGAAGTACAGGAGTAATGCTTAGTTTTCATTTGAACATTGAATGCTGTTATGTGAATCAATTTCAAGATCATGTGGTTTGTGTGTACCCATACATTTTGTTTGTGATATCTTGTATTCATGAAGGTTGGTTTATGCGGTCATCATACAAACTTATGAGATCTCGTAGTTTGAAAGCGTGTGTCACAAACCAAGCATACTGATGGCTTAGCACAAAAACATTGTTAAGAATAATTCATGACAACTGTTTGCCCTCAAATGGATCTAAGTGAGGCACCGAGTGACTTCGGGATCTCATCAGGATCCACACTGTTTGATGCTCTGAAAAGAATTAGAGCTTTTAATGTCGGGAACCAGTGTACCTGCATTTGCAAACAGACCCAGATCAGAGGGCTCCCAAATGAGCCTTCTGATCAGTATCTGCACTGTTTGACATTTAAAATCCTCTAGTAAATGTAAGCCTTTCATACAGAATGGATTGCTAGATACTGATGGGCCATTCTACTTTGAATATTGAGCATTCCTATAGTTAGAGGATGAAGACATGCAATAGTTTGTGCTAAGCCCTCTATATAGTACAGAGCTCCAGATAAGATGTGTAAATTAAATAATTTTCAAGAATAATTTCTTTATTTCTCCACCAAATCCTTTGTTACGACCACTCTTTTGAATGGTCTTGAAGAGCCGATGTCACAACATACACAACATAGGGCTTGTTGGAGTAATGCTGATTTTAGTATTTGAGTACGCACCTTTATCTTTTGCTCTGTAGTATCTCTACCTCTTCTTCAAGACTTGTCATAAATATTGTACTCTTTTTTGTGTTGGCACACAGCCCTAGTAGCTGGCGACATGGTCATGCAGATTTTTTTTACTTCTTAGAAGCACTAGTGTCCAATAGACATATGAAATCCTTGGAGCTGAATTTATGAATATTTATGAAAAAACACATTATTTTCAATTTACAGCAGAAACTGTCTTAAGGGACCATAAAAAAGAGGTATAATTGTTGGTCTGTAAGGCAGGTGGTAGCTTAATGCTGGTCAACAGTAATGCAAAAAAGCTCCTATAGGAGCTTTCTGTATTAATTTTGCCCTGCCTTAAGCAGTCTGACCTGCTTTTTAACACTAATATCTTCAATAAATGAATGGCCACTTAAGACAGGTAGATTTTATTGTAGTTGATACTTTTGGAATTACCAACATTTTTTGCATAACACTATCCTGACATTGTTTACATATTGACAGAAAAAGCAATGGTTTTGAAAATGTTTTGAGAATTTCTTTTTTAAAATTTAAAAAGAAGTTATATTATATTACGTACAAATTAAAAATGTTTAAATATCACATGGATAGAAATTTGATAAAGGCTTGCTATTTGGAAATACAATAGAACCTTTATGAAGTAATCATACACCTTTGAAAACAGAGTTTATCCAGATCAGATGCCCCCGTAGGAGCTGTCTGATCAGGGTCTGCTCTGTTTGCTTATGAAATGGTGTAGATGTTTCTACAGTTTGTGCCATGGTAAAATGTATAAAAAAAGCATTTCTATGAGGAAAGGGTTAAACCATTTTATAGTTGTTTTTGATTGGATAATTCAGAATGGAAATGGGCTGACTGAATTATTGTTCTCTCATAGAATTTACCCATAGAAAGCATCACGAGTCCGGTACTATAGGTCTTAGTGTGTGGAAGATCTGCACAAGTTCTCCTGTCTGAATATGATCAAACAGTAAAGTTTGTCATTTATTGTTAATTTATTGTGATGTTGACCATTCCCTCCTGGACTATTTTCATGAATGGGTTAATACAATGTTTGACATGGTGATATCTTTGGATTTTTATCACTCATTATGCGAGACTGGTTCTTTTTCGATAGCAAATACTACTTTATTCTAATGTTCTGGGGAAATAGTCCCTCATCTTGTCAGCTTGAAGGTTCTACACAAGAAACTCTATCATTTGAAGATATTCAGACGTGTAGTTATATCTAGTCATAGTCATTTCTACTGCCAGTTAACCCGTTTCTTTGTTTCTCCTATCTTGTATTTCATGTGACAGTAGAGTTATTTCCCATTGTAGAACTACCAGAATTACCTCCCTTTCACACATTTTTTTTCCATTGAGTGAATGGTTACTTTTAAGTATAATTCATAGGAAAGTTCATAAAATCGACTGACTTTTTTTTTCAAACAGAAACACCGTAGAACCTGTCTTAAGTGACCTTATATTTACACAGAAATCTTAAACAGCAGGTGGTTGCTTAATGCAGGGCAAAAGTAATGCAGAAAGTATCTATAGAGCTTTCTACATTACTTTTGACCTGCATTAAGCTACCACCTGCCTAACAGACCCTTAATATGATATCTTTTTAATGATTACTTAAGACAGGTTCTACTGTATTGACAAATGATTCAACTCTTCACTGCCAATAGCGTTTGCAAACAGTTCGACTCCACAAGAGTTGAGAGCAACTTATCAGGATCCAAACTGTTTGATATAATGATTATGTTTGTTCCTTCAAACAAAAAGGGAAATTCAAAAAATAAAATTGAAGCAGACACATTTTGCAGACTATAAACTTGGCAGGGAAAGTTAAATTATTACTGTGCTACAATTAAGTACAAATTTAATCTTTGGTTTCTGTATAATGGAGGCCATCGTACTAGCACAAAATTAATTTATATTCAGCTTAACCCTTTACTTCATGAATATTCATTTAAGAATAAAAAAAAACCCACATCAAGAATATTAAACAAGTTGATCCAGATCAGATGGCTCTGCTGGAGGCATCATATTTGGATCTACTGATCTTAGTGGTGTTAAAGAGCTTATCTATGGGGTAAAGGGTTAATAAATCAAAATAGAGTTAAAGCCCATTGTATATATTTGAGCTGCATCAAATGAAAAGTTGCATGGATTTTGTATACACCAGGAGCCAGACCAGGTGCAACCCAACAGACTGGATGACTGATCAGGGTCTGTAACCATTTGTCACAGAGTAATGAGATGATACAGTACAACCTCTCTATAACGGCCGCTAAATTACATAAAGTATTTTGTGTTAAAGGCAGGTGGCTGCTTAAAGCAAGGTGAAAGTAAAACAGAACACTCCTATAGGAGTGTTCTGTTTTACTTTCAACTTGCTTTAAGCAGCCACCTGCCATGAATACCAATTAAATAACACGAATTAGTGTCCATTATAGAGAGGTTTTACTGTAACAGAGTACAGATAAGTGTCGAATGTTGCAGACCCTGATCTAAAACTGCTTCTGGTCTTGATCAACAGTTAAAACCTGTATGCAAAATATTGGAACATGTTTTTTTTGACACGACTAATTTTTAAACAGCGATGAAACTTGCACTGCTCTATGCTATTGAAGTTTTGAATAATTCTGTGTAAAACCATAGGTTCACTTTAAGATGTTTGGTTGTGAAAGTAGTGCTGTTTTAAAATGCTTGTCTATTTATAAGGTATTGTTGTTATGGTAACAGAAGTATAAGAATTGTTTCAACCCAAAAAGCTTACAAAATCATGATTTTGGAGAATCCTGAAAGATGTAGTTTGGGATTTCCCTGGTAATTTTCAGATTGTAGAATTCTCTTTAGCCTATGTAGTTATAAATAAACCTTGTTGGTTAATGTTGATAAAATTATATTTATGTTGAACAGTGTTACTTGTCATGAATTTCAGTTCTGCAGTTTTGTTTGAATACAATGTTCAAAGTAGGGCAGTTATGATTTTGTCCTCTTTAGTTTTAATACAGATTTGTGACAATTTTTAAAAGAAATATGTTGTGAGTTGATGGGAAAATTTTATACCACCATTTCTGTATATGATGTTATTTTTAAACACATGTCATTGCACATATTTGAGCATTGCATTGCAATAAATAGTAGCTTCATAGGATGTACAAACAGTGTAGACCTAAAGGCCATTTCTTTTCCTAATCATGATCAACATGTCCAACAGTTTGGGTTTTGATGAGATGCAGTATTACATGACGTCTCATCTGGGTCCAAGCTGATTGCAAAGGGCTTAATGGAGTTAAGGGCTTAATTGAGTTGTCCATAGCGTTCAGAAGGTTGATATTTAACCAATTCCCTCTTAGGCTGTTCCTTTGAATAAATCTACTGAAAAGGAGTATTAACTTGAGAAAAGGAAATGTTTCAAGATTTTTTTAGTTTCAAAACCATTGTGATAAATAGAGCAAAATTTATGCTCGATTTACCATAATCGTTTCAAAATGAGACTTGTACAGAGGCAGCAAAAGGTGTCAATATGAGGGAATGAGTAACTTTATAGGCCCAGATCGAATTAAGTACAGTAAAACCTGTTTTAAGTGACCATTAAAAGAAGTCCATTTCTTTGTCATCAGATCAGATTGGTAGCTTAATGTGGTACAAAGTATTGCTGAAAGCTCCTAGCTTTCTGTATTTCTTTTGCCCAGCATTAAGCAGCAACCTGTTTTAATGATACATTTGTCTTCACTTAATGGTCACTTAATACAGGTTTTACTGTAGTTGTTTTTATCCACAGTTTGTTATTGCTATGGCAACCATCTCTTGCAATGACGCTCATTTATGGATGAGAGCTTTAAAAGCTTTCTTTCACCATCATCTCTCATGTTAGCTGCTTCTATTCATTTCAGTGTATCACAACCTCTCCATTATCAACATCTTGAAAAGTGTTTGAAGATTTTCAAAATCATGTTCATTTTCTACTCATGATGAAATCTGTATTTTTATGTTAATGCATTGTTTAAGTAATAAAATGACATTGATTTATTTAATATACAGTGTTTCTGGTATCTTATTCCTGTATGTGCTGTTAGGAAATGCATGATGCAGCTTTATCCCATTACCTCATAGGCTATTTTTAGATCCTACCTCTTTGAATAAATCTACCGAAAAGGAGCATTAACTGGAGAAAATGAAATTTTCAGAATTGTGTAATTTTGAAACCATTGTGATAAATAGAGCATTTGCTCTTATGGAGCAAATGCTCTATTTATCACAATGGTTTCAGAAAGTGACTTTTACAGAGGCGTCAAAATGAGTGAATGGATTAAATTAGCTTTTATTTTGTCATGTGAACAGGGGAATATTTGGCCAGGGCAGAAAGTGTTGAATCGGATCCATACTCAATAAGCAAATGGAGCCGACTCTAATCAGACAGCTCCTGAGAGAGTTGTTTGGTCTTGGTTTACTGTGTTTGCAAATGCATAACTACATGATTGTATTATCTTTTTCAGTGAAAGGGGTATAATTTGAAAATATAATCAACACACCTTAACCCATTCCCTCATATAAACGTGTTTTCACGCATTTGCAAACAGAGTAGACCCAGATCAGATGGCTCCTAGAGGAGCCGTATGATCAGGGTCTGCTATGTTTGCTAATAAAATTTGATAGATCTATTTCTTTACTTTATAAAAAGTCTACAATGTTCCACCTTCCATATTTCTTTATAACCATTTTGTTAATGAATATTCAGTAGGTATTGAAATTTGGTGTAAATATAGAACAAGGAAAGGGTAAGTCTTTACTCCATAACTTCATTGTTTTACGTTTTTGCAAGGACTGCCTGATCAGGATTTGCTCTGGTTGCATATTGAATGATATAGAATTTATTCTACAGTTTCTGTTATGGTAAGAATTCCCTTGTTCACAATGCCACATAAAAATAAATTCAGCAGATTAATATTAATATTGGGTAAAACCCTCTGAAGCAACCACCACAAATAGGTCTCATTTGAGGTTTGAAAGGCTGGTGCTGGCTTAATGCAAAATAATGGCACATCGACATGGGCATTTTGGGGTCTTGTTTACTCATCCAGTTTATTTATGCCCCCCCCCCCCCCCCCCAAACGGCAAGCATATAGTAATCCATTGTCTGTCAAACGGCAAGCATATAGTAATCCATTGTCTGTCCTTCCATCCGCCTGTCCCAAATAGGAGCCATCTGATCTGGGTCTGCTCTGTTTGCAAATGCATGAAAACACATTCATATGAGGGAAAGGGATACATGTAAATAGATCATTTGCTCCTATAGGAGCAAATGATCAATTTATCACAATGGTTTCAAAAAGTGACTTTTACAGAGGTGTAGAAAGGCATATTTATGGAAGGTAGGGTTAAGTTGCCTAAGACTCTTCTAACCTTTGACGTGATAGAGATGCTTTTGCAGAGTAGACCCAGATCAGATGACTTTTAAAGCATCTGCTCTGTTTGCTCCGATTCTACAGCTCTGCCATGGCCAAAAGTTCCTGTGTTCATAGGTCAAATCATCAAAATGATAATCACGAGACCATGATTTCTTTAATGAATATTCATGAAGTAAAGGGTTCGGCTACAACCTGCTTAACCCATTACCTCATAGGCTTTTTTTTAGATCCAACCACTTTGAATAAATCTGCCGAAAAGGAGCATTAACTAGAGAAAAAATTTTTTCTAAGAATTGTGTAGTTTGAAACCATTGCGATAAAAAGAGCATTTGCTCCTATAGGAGCAAATGCTCTATTTATCATAATGGTTTCAGAAAGTGACTTTTACAGAGGTGTAGAAAGGCGTATTTATGGAGGAAAGGGTTAAAAGACCAATACAGAAAAGGAACATTTACTAGGAAAAAGGAAATTTTTTAGAATGGTTTAGTTTTGAAATCATCGTATGGAGCAACTGCTCTAGTTATAAAAATGGTTTCAAAAAGTGACTTTTTACTTAGGCGTCAATATGAGGGAATTGGTCTGTATTCTCGCTTGACCTAAACTTCTGCAAGTAACCACTGAATGATTTATCTGATCAGGGATTTCAACTGCTCTCAAAACTAATTGAATAAAATAAAATTCCAAGTACTGTATTCTCCCTAATAAACACCCCCTACTTTGGGGTCCTGTGTACAGAATGCAAGAAAGTTCTTTAACACATTACCCCCTAGTGACGCATTTTTGCGCCTCTATAAAATTCACATTTTGAAACCATTGTGATAAATAGAGCATTTGCTCCACAGGAACAAATGCTCTATTTCTCACAATGGTTTCAAGACTACATGATTTTAAAACTCTCTTTTTCTATAGTTAATGCTCCTTTTCGGTACATTTATTCAAAGAAGTTTGGTCTAAAAATAGCCCGGGCGAGACCGATTTTAAAAAAAAAAGTAATACCCCTTGGGGCATTTATTAGAGATAATACAGAAGTCCCTCGTCCAATGAATATTCAGGAAATAAATACTTGTAATGACATTGTGAATATTTATAAGCTGACTTTTTATAATTTTATTTGAATTGGGGACTAGAGTCAATTCCATAGGCAAATAGAGCATACCCTGATCCAACGGCTCCTACAGAATAGCCTTCTAACACCTTTGCAAATTGAGGTATCTGATCAGTGTCTATTCTCATTACATAGGCATGTCTATGAGCTAAAGGAATCAGCATTGAAAGAGTTAATTTCACACATTTATCCTGATCAAATACCGACAATAATGGCCGTTGAGAACAAACATCCTGTGTCAACATATATCATGGGCCCAATGTACATTTAATACCAAACTGATTCAATCTCTGACCTCTTGCTTGCTATTATAATATCCAAATTAATCCAGGGATATTTATGTAAGAAATAATGACATCATAAATACCAATTAAATCAATTGCTATGATAGCACATGGACACAGAAGTATTTCGAGGGTTTGGGGCAATACTATTCTAACTCCTGTGAAGGAGTTAGAATAGTTTTGCACCAAGCCCTCGATTTGGTCATGGCAGAAACTGTAGAATCATATCTATTTCATCAGCAAACCGAGCAGACCCTGATTAGACGACTCCTATAGGAGCCATTTGTTCTGGGTCTTCTCTGTTTGCAAATGCATGAAAAAGTGTATTTATGGAGTAAGGGGTTTTAAGAATCTTCTCAAATGTGTCTCAGGCTTAACCCATTCCCTCACAGGCTATTTTTAGATCCAACCACTGAATAAATCTACCGAAAAGGAGCATTAACTAGAGAAAATGAAAATTGTAGAATTTTGTAGTTTGAAACAATTGTGATAAATAGAGCATTTGATCCTATAGGAGCAAATGCTGTTTATCACAATGGTTTCAACAGGTGATTTTTACAGAGGCGTAGAAAGGTGTATTTATGGAGGAAAGGCTTAAACGTTATGCCATTTGCTTTCACCCCTTACCTGATATACATGTACATGCCTATTCATGCATTTGCAAACAGAATAGACTGAGATCAGATGGCTCCTGTAGAAGCCATCTCACCAGGGTCTGCTCCGTTTGCTTATGGAATAATATATTTAGATGATACTACAGGTTTTTGCCTTGGTCAAAAATCCCTGTAGTTTTCATTTGCTATGATGAACATTCATCTAAATAACATTCATTATAACGTTATTTCTTATTTGAATATTCAATACATAATAGATTAACCCTTTACTGCAAACAGTAGATCCAGATCAGACAGCTTCTGTAGGAGCCATCTGATCAGGGTTTGCTCTGTTTGGTAATCATATAATATAGATATCGTTGTACAGTTTCTGCTATGGCCAAAAATTCCCATGTCCTTGTCATATAAGAATTAATTTACCTAAAACATTTATTCATGCTGTCTTAATATTCATGCTGTCATTTATTTCTTACACGAATGTTCATGGGGTAAAAGGTTAACACTTTTAACACTTTAACCCATTCCCTCATAGGCTATTTTTAGATACAACCTCTTTGAATAAATCTACCGAAAAGGAGCATTATCCAGAGAAAAGGAAAACTTTAGAATTTTGTAGTTTGAAACCATTGTGATAAATAGAGCATTTGCTCCTATTTATCACAATGGTTTCACAAAGTGACTTACAGAGTCTATTTTTTTATCACAATGGTTTCAAACTACAATATCCTAAAAATTTTCCTTTTCTCTAGTTAATGCTCCTTTTCGGTAGATTTATTTAAAGAGGTAGGGTCTTAAAATAGCCTAAGTGGGAATGGGTTAAGTAATTGAATTATTACAGTGATCATTAAACAAGGAATGTTTATCCATGGCAGAATTTGTAGAATCAATCTATTAAACATGCATATTAATTTAAACAGAGCAGACCTTGATCAGACAACTCCTACGGGTGCCAAATGATCTATGTCTGCTGTGTTTTCAAAGGCCTGAAAAAAAACTATCAGGTAAAGGCTTAACCCTTCCTCCATTAATATGCCTTTCTACACCTCTGTTATAGTCACTTCTTGAAACCATTGTGATAAATAGAGCATTTGCTCCTATAGGAGTAAATGCTCTATATACCACAATGGTTTCAATACTATACAATTCTAACATTTCTCTAGTAAATGCTCCTTTTTGGGATCCATTCAAAGGGGTTGGGTCTAAAAACAGCATATGAAGGAAAGGGTTAAAATAAGGTGTCTAATCCAGTTCTACACTGTTGGTCACCCATCAGAGTTGTGCTGACTTGTGACAGTATAGAACCTGATAAAAGGTTAAAATGTGTCAGCTGATCTGGTTCTACACTATTTTCAAATCAACTAGAAAATTGTGTCTGTAAGACACAGTGATGGCCCTGTGGTGTTGCTTGCCTAGCTGCATGTAAGTTTCTAAGTCATTTGACCTTGACATTGGGCTTGCGAGCAGCATGGGCTGGGTGCGCAATGAAAGTATGGATGGTGGTTTATGTGTATATGCAATTCCATGCCAATAGCTATAGTGGTTAGTGAGATATAAGACAATGAAAAAACTGTGACAACCAACTGCACATACCAACTGCACGTAAAAGCGTGACGCACGGACAGGTGCAAAACATAATGCCCCCCTGACAATTGTCAACGGGGGCATAAAAAGGTTGGTTTTCATATAGCAGGGCTTAAATAAACAAGATTTGATTGAAAGTACATGTATTCTGTTTAAACCTTTGAATGGTGGAAATAAATCAACTTGAACTTGCAAACAGTAGGACTCTACTTAGGGTCTACAGTGGTTTGTATATAAATATACCTCTAAGACGACCATCAAAAGGTCTACTTGTGGATCTTACAGGAAGTTCCTATTGGAGCGTTCTTCATAGCTATTGACCTGCATTATGTTGCCATCTGCCTCTAAGATCCAAAAGTAGACCTTTAGGTCTTTACATTTGTCCTGCATTAAGAAACAACTGGTGTTGAAACACATCCGTATCAATTTATTAAGTGTTTACTTTTGAGAGGTTCTACTATATTTTAAAATACTTTTTGTCAGTCACTTCAATATCGCACAGAATAAGCTCAAAATGTATACAAGATAGCAGACACTAAACCTGAACAAAGCATTAACCCATTACCTCATAGGCTATTTTAAGATACAACCTCTTTGAATAAATCTACCGAAAAATCTACCGAAAAGAAGCATTAACTAGGGAAAGGGAACATTATAGAATTTTGTAGTTTGAAACCATTGTCATAAATAGAGCATTTGCTCCTATAGCATTTATTACAATGTCTTCACAAAGTGACTTTTAGAGTCGTCAAAAGTCGTCACTATGAGGGAATGGGTTAATCACGACAAGCACAACCTGGCTTATCAATTACAAACAGTTTGGATCCAGATGAAACTATTGGTAACAACTGACCAGGTCTCATCAGGATCAAAGCTGTTTGGCACTTGCTCTGCAGTTTCTAAACAGCTTGAACAAATCAAAATAAAGAAACTAACAAAAACTAGCAACAGATCCGAGTATGAGCAGACATTTTTGTTCTCAGCAGGACAAGGGTTTATGAACTATAGTAAAGACAGATGACAAAACACCATGGTAAGCTGTCATTAAGTTTATTTTCCCTGCATAAGACATTTTCCTTTAATTACTGTTACATGTAACACTACTCGGTATGATATATAACTCAAATGACACATGAGGTATTAGATTTTTGTCACCAATAACCATTTACTCCATAGAAATGCCATTGCAAACACAGTAGACCCAGATCAGATGGCTCCTGAAGGAGTCGTCTGACCAGGGTCTGGTCTGTTTGCTCACACAATAATATAGACTGATTCTACAGTTTCTGCCATTGCCAAACATTCCTGTATTCATGTCATTTCAAACAATAGCTAACTAATATTCATGATGTCATTATTTCTTACATGAATATTCATTGAGTAAACTTGGGGATGAGTTCATAGCGCTTGTTACACAATAGTATAGCAATAGAGAAAACCTCTAAATCATGAAACTCTTCCAAGTAAGAAGATCTTATTGCAATGCAAACAGTGCAGATTTCCAATAATGTGGTAAAAATTATGACAACAATTTTTCTTTTATTATTGTTCTTTAATTGTGTCAATTGCAATGCAATAACCAAAGGATACATAACATATTAATGCTATAATGGCTGGGTTTATCTTCATCTGCTTTAACCCTTTACTTCAAGAATATTCAAGTAAGAAATGCACATCATGAAACTAAATTCGCTGACATTTTATAACAATACTAATGTACATGAAAGCTGGAAATTTTTCACCTCGGCAGAAACTGCAGAATCAGATCTATATCATTTCATTCACAAACAGAGCAGACCCTGATCAGACGGTTGCTCTCTGATCTGGGTCTACTTTCTTTGCAAAGGTGTTAAAAGGTCTGTCTATGGAGTAAAGGGTTACAATATTTTAACTCTTTCAAAAAAGGCATAACCTGACTGGCTTTTGCAAATAGCTTCTATACAGACCAGATCAATAGGATTTCTTATAAACTTGGAACACAATGACGTAACTAAACCTTGTAGATCAGAATTTGAGCAGACATAATTAAGGGTTGGCCCATACTCTCAAACAGTTGTCTATTCACAGTGCAACAAAAAATTCACTTCCTTTTTCAAAGAACAGAAAACTGCTACCACTGATAAATATTATAACCATATTGATACAAAAACTCACCTTTATACAGAAATATTAATAATTTTGAAAAATACCCACAAAATCACAATATGTAAATATGTATAAAACAGCTCCCAGAGATTTTTTAAAAAGCAGCAAACAGTGAAACAAAGAGAAATAGACCACAGTTTGCTCTTTACCTCATGAATATCCATGTCAGACATAATTAAATGAATATTTATTAGCTGAAACTGTAGTCCGATCTATATAATACTATATGCAAACACTGATCAAACAGCTCCTACAGAAGCTATCTTATCTAGGTCTACTGTTTACAAAAGTGTGAAAAAGCCATTACAAAATTGATAAGAGGCCATTCTATGAAATCATTGATTGATGTTGAGTATTTCCTTGTGAAACCCTTGCATCTTGGAGCCGTCTGATCTGGGTCTACTCTGTTTGCAAATGCTAGGAAACATGTTTATATAAAGGAAAGGGTTAAACCAGACACAACTCACATTTGCGAACAGCTTGGATCCAAGCTGCCTGACACTATGTCAGTAGACTAACTTACAAGTCGGATGTTTAATCACTTACATGACAGAGACGGGTTTTCAAGCAGAATAGACCCTGATCAGACGGCTCCTCCTGGATCAGTCTAATCAGGGTCTGCTCTATTTACTTATGAAATAGTATAGATGTCATTCTACAGTTTCTGTCATAGCCAAAAGGTCCAGTGTACATAAGCTGATATAAAACTTTAGCCAATTAATATATATGATGTCATTATTTCTAACATGAATATTCATGGAGTAACGGGTAAATGAATACCATAGTAACATGTCCCCTAACTGTAGCTCAGTACACAAAGAACATAGAGCATAATGTCAAGCTATCATGGAAAAGGCTCATTATACAGTTGAACTTCCATATCTCAAACTTCAAGGGACCATGCAAATTAGTTCGAGATAACAGAGGTTCGAGTCTTCCGATTTACTATCTGACCAATATCTAAAGTTCACAGCTTAATGCAGGTCTAAAGTAATAATAAAAGCTCATGTAGGAGCTTTCAGCATTACTTTCGACCTGCATTAAGCTGTCACAGGTGTTGCTAGACATGTGTTGTTATACATTTAAGAACAATTCTGTATTGTAAATTTTGGAAGGACCGAACATTTAGTTCCAGTTATCCCAAAGTTTGATTTATCAGAGTTCGAGATATCGATTTCAACTATTTTGAGAAGCGTTCCTGAAAAATAGTCCTCAGTTCCCATCAAATATTGGATTTTTCAAATGATTGAATATCATCACACTATACTTTGTAAGTATTGATCCCTGTTTAAGCTCTATGACATGAACAAACAGTCACTAACAAGCTCTTCAGTAACAATATATCCCATCTTATCCACAAAATCAAGTTTACAAACATTATATACAAACAAATTAAAGCCAGATTTCCTAATAAAAAAAAGCACTTTACAAAAACCCAAACTGGCAAAATTTGTAATAAATCAGACCAACCATACATCTTATACACTCCATAAACAAAGGCAGGAGTTAGGTTTAACCCTTTCCCTCATATAAATGTGTTTTCACGCATTTGCAAACAGAGTAGACCCAGATCAGGCGGGAGCCGTCTGATCAAGGTCTACTCTGTTTGCTAACAGAATTTGATAGATCTGTTACTTTGCTTTCTAAAATGTCTACAATGTTCCACCTTGCATATTTCTTTATAACTATTTTGTTAATGAATATTCATTAGGTTTTGAAATTTGAAAAAAACATAGAACGGGGAAAGGGTTAAGATTAGAGCCTGGTAAAACCTACATCTCATTGGGACCCACAATATTCAACACTTTGACCTTTCATAAATAGAATGTAGATAAAAGTCTTACATGATGATTCTGAAAGTTTAAAACTTTGCATGCTAAATAATTTTGTCATCTGCTCAATTGTCCTCTGCTTATTTTTCAAAATTATTAATTTTTTCTCATTTTGTTTGCAGAAGTTGAGTCTGAGAAACAGTTTGAATCTTGCATGTTTGCAAAGGTCATAAATGGCAGGCAATTCCGCCACTAGCATGCAGTTAACTCTTTACTCCATAAATACACCTTTGCAAACAGAGTAGACCTAGATCAGATGGCTCCTATAGGAGCCATGTGATCAGGGTCTGCTCTGTTTGCTTAAGAAATAATACAGAGCTGATTTTACAGTTTATCATAAAACTGTATCTAATTAGCACTGATGACATCATCAATTTCTACATAAACATTCATAGAGTAAAGGGTTAAGCAATCGTTAATAACACCAATTGCTTACAGTTAACTCTTTATCTCATAGAGATGACTCTTTTACGCTTTAGCACACAAAGTAGACTCAGATCAGACAAATCCAGTAGGGGTCATCCGCTCAGAGTCTGCTACAGTTTTTGCAATGACAAAACAAACTAGCGTTCAGAAACCTTCATATCCATGATGTCTTTATTGCTGATATGAATATTCATTAGGTAAAGGGTTTATCACAAGAACAACACAAAAAATATTCAGATTGTTTTAGCACTATTAAAGATACATTAATTACAAATGTTATATTATACAGCTGGGATCTTTCTTACTGATGATCCTTCGATCAAATTAAAGTACATGTAGCTCCTATTGCTATTCCAATCATTACCACTGGCAGTGCCATAGTTATCACACAATCTACTATTCAGCAATTACGGCTAACCTTGTATGACAAACCATTGCAAGCTCCAACATATGATGATCATAACTTTCAGTTGCAATCATTGTATGTTTAACCTTTAATAATGCAATGATTTCAATCGTACAACCATTAAAACGGGCCCCAGGATATGTGATTTGATGATTTAAATCGTAAGATCATTAGTAAGATGGTCCAAAGGATATAACAGTGTCTAAATCTTATACATAGTTCAGAGTAGGCTATATAATTGTTGAGAGTATCTGTAGCTATACAGTGACACCTCTACAAACAGACCTCTTAATGAATACATATGGATATCTTTAACCCTTCACCTGTTGTATGTTTATTACAAATTTCAATACCTACTTAACATTCATGGACAAAATAGTTATGCATGTAATAAAATATGGAAACAGATCACTATCAGATTCCATTAGCAAACAGAGTAGATTCAGATGAGATGGCTCCTATAGGACCCAACTGATCTGGATATACTGTTTGCAAATGTGCAAAAAGGCTTTTTCATGAAGGAAAGGGTTAACCCTTCACCTGATGAATATTCTCATAATGATGACATAAATATTTATTAGCAGAAGTTTTCACAGGATGTTTTTGCCATGGTAGAAGCAGTTCTATATAAACCCATAAGCAAATACAGCTAACCCTGATCAGAATACTCCTACAGAAGCTGTCTGATTTGGATCCACTGTGTGTCAGGGCAACGGTTAACAGTACCTGGTTGCTAAACCCATTCCCTTCTGACGTCTTGACGCCTTTGTAAATGTCATTTTTTGAAATAATTGTGATACTTAGAGCATTTGCTTCATAGGAGCAAATGCTCTATTTATCACATTGGTTTCAAAACTATATAATTCTATTTCTAGGGAATGGATTAATGCAGGATGAAAGTTATGAAGGAAGCTTGTTTGAGAGATGTCAGAATTTTGCTATCACCTAAACTAAAGACTCATAATGAAACTTATAGCGGTGATCACTTTACAGAGATTTCATTGTACATCAGTTCATGACATATGCTGTAAGGTAGGCGCTGGCAGGAAACACAAGTGGACGGAATTCCGGTCTTCTTACAAGGCTGAGCTGGGGGTAATGGTGTTAACGTAGTACCACTTATCCACTGCAAGGAAGATATGTTACTTATGTTAACCCTTCACTCAAATATGCCTTTTAACACCATCGCAAACAGAGTAGACCCAAATGTGACATGCCCTGTACGAGCTGTCTGATCAGGGTTTGCTGTTTGCTTATAGAACAATAGAGCCATCTAATATGGATCTACTCTGTTCGCGAAATGTGTCAAAAGGTGTCTCTATCAAGTAAAGGGTAACCGGTTAACCCTTTCCTCCATAGGCTATTTTTAGACCCAAACTCTTTTAAATGAATCTGCCCAAAAGCAGCATTAACTAGAGGAAAGGAAAGAAATGAGAAATTGTAGTTTGAAACCATTGCAATAAATAGAGCATTTGCTCCTATAAGTAACATAGTCATTTAATGAAACCATTGTGATAAATAGAGCATTTGCTCCTATAGGAGCAAATGCTCTATTTATCACAATGGTTTCATTAAATGACTTTTACAGAGGCGTAAAGGTGTATTCATGGAGGAAAGGGTTAAACATTTAAAAAAAACCACTACACACAAGTAAATACATCAACTAGTCAATATAAACTTAGATCTGACTGAAGAGACATGAATTGACTTAAGAAAAGGGTCATAACTCTAGTGTTACTGAGTGTAGATCTTATTCATACTCAAAGTTTGCATGTTCACATGATGATCAACCATCCTACAAAGTTTCAGGATCTGGTTTCATGAAAGAATGTAAGTCCTAATTTACAAGTTATTACTATACACAAAGCCAAATTAATAACCAATTCTAGCATGTGACATGTCAGGTTAACCCTTGCCTGTTCCATGTTTATTCCAAATTTCAATACCTACTGAATACCCAATTCTATTGGTGGTATCCCTTAGTTGGACTGTCTCCCCCCCCCCCCCCCCCCCCCCCGCCCCCCCCCCCGGGGGTGATTTTCCTGGAATAGCCCTTACATAAATATTCAACAGGGAACAAGTTAATAATAATAATATACACTAAAACTGTATATCTTAAGTTTCTTACCATCATCTGGAAGAGCTGCTGCTGGTCCAACATGAGAAGACTGAAACAATACAAAATTTATCATTGAAGTATAATCTATCTAGCCCCAAATATTGTAGCAGAAATTCAAATTTTCACATTCAAGGTGTCAAAGGGATTAGAAGCTCATTAGAGATTCATAAATGCCCGTTGAGACCTTGTTCAACATAAATTGAGGTTAACATAAACGCAAATGCTAAACACAAATTCTACGTCCAACTGTACAGCTTTGAACATTCCATTTTTTTTCAAATGGGTGTATAAAAAGTAGTTTTGAATTCAGAGGGCTGTAATTCTAAATGAAATAATGTGATGGGTATTATTCATTTAGAGTTAAAAGTTATTCATGATATACTCATTTTCGCGAACCACAACACATGTGATGTCACCACAAGGCACGAAATGTGATGTCATGCATATGATGTAATCACTACCTATGTTTATCCATATTATACAACAAGAGTGTTCGAAGGAACACATGTGTCACCTGCTGGGTGAAGAAAGTCTAACGAACAGACATACAGACAGACGACGGAAAAGTGGTCCCTAAGTGACACACTGCCTCTCGGCAGGTGACACAAAAAGTAGTAGAATTCATATCGCTTTAGTTCTAAAATGAAATAATGTGATAGGTATTATCTGTTTAGAGTTGAATGTTATTGGTGTTAAACTCATTTTCGGAAATCCGAATGATTATCTTTCTGGAATGAGGAGTCTGAATCCTTACTGGCTTAGGAGAGGACCAATCTCTTGGCAAATGTACCATGCCACGGGAAGTATAAAAACTTAACCTTGCGCAGAAGGCGAGAGCTTCCCTCTTTCGAATTTCGACCAGACAAACGCTCAAAATTCATTCATCAAAAGTCTTAATTTTACCTAGCCCTACTAAAGAAATACTAAAAACTAAAGAAAACTATAAACTCAAGGAGACTTCAGAACTTACAAAAACATTCATAATAAGAAAGCAAACCGAAATAGAACAACAATAGACTGAGACATTTTATAAAGTTATTAAAATTACTAGTCTCTATTTCATCATTGATAATAAATTTTATTCCTATAATTTGATTTGTTGTTTTCAAATGGTCACGTCGTATTGTCCCAGTAAGTTGTCCGCCCATTAAAGCCTGTTTTTGCCGTCCTGTTAGTTACACATGGTTCATACAAAATTCTCACACCAAAATTCAAGGACTTTTCAAGGATTTTTCAAGGTTGAATTTGTATTTCAAGGCATTTTTTCTGAACAATTTTACAGTTGACAGGTGACGTCGTACACAAAAAATCCTCAACTGCTCTCAAACGCAATACGCACCCGCAGCAATCGCCAAACAAATCGTTTATGTACTTTTGATACGCTAGAAATTGAAGGTTTGTGTTTCATTTTTTTTCACAGATAATTTTTTTTAAAACTTATTTTGACAACTTACATTATATTTTAGTGATATTTAAGGTTGTTTTCCAAAATTAAAAGATTTCAATTAAATCCAAGTACCATTTTGGCACTTTTTCATGGTAACACTTAATTCAAGTACTTTTCAAGTTTGAAACCAAATTCAAGGACTTTTCAAGGCCTGTGGGATCCCTGTTACAATATCAAATTTATAATAGCTGGATTTTTATAATCCTATTAGAATATAAGAACTTTTTGCCATGGCAGAAATTGTAAAATCAGATGTAAATTATTTCATAAGCAAACAGAGCAGACCCAGATCAGAAAACTCCCAACAGGAGTTGTCTGATTTCGGTCTGCTCTGTTCCAAATAAACGATTCATGAAACCAATCGATACAAGTGGTGCCATCATTCTATTCACATGTCCCAAACGCTACAAGTGGTGCCATCATTCTAATCACATGTCCCATTCTGTGCAGACTGATCAGTAGCTCACAAATCAACGCTAAAAGTAATATCTACAGTAAAATCTCATTCAAACACTCAAATACATACCAACATTGATGGCAGGTGCCACACAGCTGGCAGCTTAATGCAGAGTGAAAGTCATGCAGAAAGCTCCTCTAGGAGCCTTCTGCATGACTTTCACCCTGCATTAAGCAGATACCTGCCTATGAAGACATAAATTCATTTCTAAAATTTCGTATTATCTAATTTTTACTGTGGTTAAACACAGTGTTTCATCTAACAACATACCTGTTCTACAATTTGCTTGGAATCGCCGCTTTGAAGTTTAAATGGACTGCCTGCAACATTCATATTTTCACTGCGAATAGAAATAACAATAGGTTACACAATTCAAACAATTTAACCCTTTACCTCATAGAGACATATATGCAACCAGTGTAGACCTAGATCAAATGACTCCTGTAAGAGCTGCCTGATCAGGGTCTGCTGTTTGCATACGAAATAATATACATTAAAATCTGTATTATTCGGCCATCAAAAAGAGTTCTAATTATGGTTCTGTAAGGCATAGGAGTTCTGCATTGTTTTTGCCCTGCATTAAGCAACCATTTACTTATTCTATGTTCAACTCCTATGTTCAATAAATGAATGGCCGCTTAGGACAGATTCTACTGTAGATCCGATTCTACAGTTTCTGCCATGGCCAAAAACATCCACTATTCATACACTGTTATATACAAACTAAGCTGACAAATAATTATACATTCATCATTTCTCACATGAATATTAACGAGGTAATGGGTAAACATCAACTATAATACAAATAAATGACATATTGCTAACAATACAAATACAACATATCCATTACATCAATAAAGTTCCCACTGGTGTGAAAGGGGCATATCCAAACACTAAATAATCATTTCTCCAAACAACCCTATAATGTGACCACTATTTAGAATAGTCTTAACCCCTTGCTTCATACAGACGACTTTTTGACTCCACGAAGACTGCAGGTGCTGCCTGATCAGGGTCTGCTACTGTTTGTTGATGGCCATAATTTATATACCTTTTGTAGAGGCCCTGAACATGATGCTCTGTGCCAAATATGAAAGCTGAGAGCCTTCCAGTTTCAGAGAAGAAGATTTTCAAAGACTTCACTATTTGTTTCTATTGAAAACTGCCCACTCCTGGGGTGCGGCCAATTTTGACCCCGGGGCCATAATTTATATAACTTTTGTAGAGGACCTAAAGATGATACTATGTGCCAAAGATGAGAGCTGAGAACCCTGTAGATTCAGAGGAGAAGATTTTTAAAGGTTGAATTTGTTGACGACTGACGATGGACGATGCACGCCGACGGACGACGGACATCAGGCAATCACAAAAGCTCACCCTGAACACTTTGTGCTCTGGTGAGCTAAAACCAGTCCATGAAAATTCATGCAGTAATGAATTCTAAATCAATATTTATGGAAGAAAGGGTCAAAGAGACAATTCTCAACTCTTCACTCCATGAATGTTTTTGTAAAACATAATGACATCATGAATATTCATTAGATCAATGTGGCCATGGAAGAAACTGTAGAATCATATCTATATTATTTCAAAAGCAAACAGAGTATACCCTGTTCCAATTGCTCCCAAGGGAGGCTTTTGATGTGGGTCTACTCTGTTTGAAAAGGAGTAGAAAGGCATATTTATGGAGTAACTAAAGGGTTTAAATTGGTCAGGGTTTCATGAAGAAATAAGGTAGCTATTCTTGAAAATATCATATCTATGACTGTGGTTGTCACAAGATTTGCTTCAAACAATAAAACCGATAATACTATATTCTTGTTTACCCTTTTGCAAAAGTCAAGTTCTCAAAAGTTCAGCTTGAATAGTTTTTGAGATATTGCAGATGTATGGAGAAACAAGGCAATCCTTTTGTAAGCATTAATATACATGGAGTAAAGGGTTAACACTTTTCCAGGTATAAACATCTTTCCATGCCTTTGCAAACAGAGTATACCCAGATCAGAACCGTCTGATCAGGGTTAGCGCCGTTTGCTTTTAAAATCAGATCTATACTATTCAATAAGCAAACAAAGCAGACCATGATCAGAGAGCTCTAACAGAAGCCATCCAGTGTGGGTCTACTCAGTTTGCAAGGACGTTCAAAGGCGTCTCTATGAGGTAAAAGGTCAAACAGTTAACCTTTGACCTCATAGAGATGTACTGTTACACATTTGCAAACAGAGTACACCTAGATGTGTACAAGTTACAACTACAGTAAAATCCCTCTTATGTGACCACCAAAAAATATGTATAATTTTGGGTTTTAAATGCAAGTGGTAGCTTAATGCAGGTTGAAAGTTATGCAGAAAGCTCCTCCATGAGCTTTCTGCATAACTTTCGACCTGCATTAAGCATCCATCTGCTTTTAAAGACATTTATTTCCATTCATAAAGCCGTCGCATTAGAGAGGTTTTACTGTATACACCTGAATTGGAAGAAGAAGGGAATTTAAAAGAAGTAAGAAACTTGGGAGTCGGGCTAAATCCTAGATGAGGTCTGCATGGACTTACTTACCAGCACACCTGCCCTCTACTGCACTCTGGGTCTTCTCCTACAAGTTTCTGCCATTGCTGGTGACATCCTTCTATCACTTCAAGAGCAAACGCCTGAAGCAAAAAATAATGCTCAGTCTCTAATTAGACTACATTAGTCATTATGATTAGATTGGAATGTTAACTTTTTACTCCATGAACTACATGTACATAAATATTAATGAGCTAAGTTCTTATAATGGTATCATAAACAAGGGCTAATTTTAACATGGCAGAAACCGTTGAAATAGACCTGTTATTTCATAAGCATACAAATGAATTCACTGAATCGATATCCCCTGCTAAACAAAAGCTTGCCCACATTAGAAAGAAAAGTTTAAACTTTTTTTTCTGGTGTTTACATCACATCTGCAAACAGAGTAGACCCAGATCAGACGGCTCCTAGAGGAGCTGTCTGATCAGGGTCTACTCTGTTTGCTAACAGAATTTCAAAGATCTGTGTCTTTACTTTCTAAAATGGCTACAATGCTCCACCTTCCATATTTCATAATAACCTTTTTGTCCATGAATATTCAGTAGGTATTGAAATTTGTAATAAACATAGAACAGGGAAAGGGTTAATCATGATCAATTTGCAGACCATAATTATACCTGTTGCATGTATTGATTTAAGAAATGAATGACGTGCTTCCAGTGTTCATGAGGTTATGCAACGCATAGCTTTACGAGCAAAGTTAGTGAAGCCCAAAGGGCTTCACGTGAATCTTTGCTCGAAAAGCTATGCGTTGCATAACCCATGAACACCGGGAGCACGTCATTTATTTCTTATATTTATATTCCATTGTATTTCTTATATTTAAGAAATGAATGACGTGCTTCCGGTGTTCATGAGGTTATGCAACTTTCTTTTTAGAATAAGGTTATATAAGGACGTTGCAGGGCGAATGTAAATATTAATCAATAACCAGTTTACCTTCAATGTGTTCTAGACATTTCATTTCATTCCTTTATTTCATAGTATGGACCCAGATGAATAACCATGAATATTCATGTAAGGCATCATGAATATCTATGGAGATTAAAATGTAGGGTATCATGAATATTTATTAAAATTAAAATGTTAAAATAGCACATGGTCACAGACATTTCTGGTCATGGCAGAAACTGTAAAATCATATCTATAGTCTGTTTGCAAAGGCGTATTTATGGCGTAAAGTCATTTGCTCTGTTAATTATATCGAGAGGTGCTAAACTTATACCTCATGAATACTCTTTTTATTCATTTTTTTTTACATTGACAGAAACTGTAGAATCACATCTTTATAATTCTTTAACCCTTTCCCTGATCTATATTTAGTCCAATTTTCAATACCTACTAAATATTCATGGACAAAATAGTTATAATGGAATATGGAAGGTGGAACATTGTAGCCATTTTAGAAACTAAAGAAACCTAATCTGGGTCTACTGTGTTCACAAAATCGTGAAAAGACATCTATATCCGGTAAAGGAATAACCCATTCCCTCATATTGACGACTTCTGACTACTCTGTAGAAGTCACTTTATGAAACCATTGTGATAAATAGAGCATTTGCTCCTATAGGAGCAAATGCTCTATTTATCACAATGGTTTCAAACTACAAAATTCTAAAAAAAATTCCTTTTCTCTAGTGAATGCTCCTTCCCGATAGATTTATTCAAAGAGGTTGTATCTAAAAATAGCGTATGAGGTAATGGGTTAAACCAATGCCCTGATCAGATGATCCGACTAGATAGTGTCTTAACCGATCAATACCTGTACATGTTTCTAGATAATGTTCAAGCTGTCACTGAAAATCTATCAATATCATCCCTGATTGTTCTGTCACACTACAGGAGAGGAACATATGAACTGCGTAAAAAAGTTATCAAAATAAAGCAAACGTGTCCATGGGACGCGGATGCTCCGTCAGTTTTTTTTCTAAATTGAATTGAAATTGATTGACTTAAGGTTTGTCATTAAACAATCATCAAAATTCAATCAAAGTGTAGGCAAACAGGAGGTAGATGAGAAATAATGACTATGATTCTTTTTCAGGAATATTTGGCTATGGCATAAACTGTAGAACTAGATCTATATTATTCCATAAGAAAGCAGAGCAAATCCTAATTAGAAAGCAAATATAGAAGTGGTCAGATCAGGGTCTACTTTGAAGAAGCTGTCTGACCTGGTTCTGTTCTATTAGTCTATGGAATTATAAAGATCTGATTCTTCAGTTTCTGCCAAGGCTAAAAGATCCAGTGTTAATATGCCATTATAAAAGCATTCAATAAGTATTCATGATTCTTTCTTTCTTACATGATTATTCATCAGATCAAGGGTTATATATCCATCTGACTTTACAATGCAGTTACAACACACTGACATTTCTTGTACTAGGACTTACTCGGTTTTTCGCTTCTCCTTCGAAGGCAAATTTATTTTCCGGTTTTCCATCTGGGATTTTGTAGATTTTAAACCATTCATATGTGGCCTGGAATGGACGACAGGATAATTATAGCACAAGTATAAAGCACAGGATAATTATAGCACAAGTATAAAGCACAGGATAATTATAGCACAAGTATAAAACACAGGATAATTATAGCTACAGATAAAGGTGCATACCCAAATACTAAAATCGTCATTTCTCCACCCAACACTATAATGTGACCACTTTAGAATCGTCTCGAAGAGACAATTCTTAAGAGTGGTCACACTATAGGGTTGGTGGAGAAATAAAGGTGCTATTCTTAAAAATGTTGAAATTTACACATCTTATCTGGGCCTCTGTATAATGACCAACTTAATGATTTTCTCCAATATTACTGTTTCAAATTAAGAACAAGTAACAATTCAGTTGACATGGTTGGGGAGTTTAGTACAGCTTTCAATAATACTTCAGCTGTATAACAGTCTTCTGTTAACTGTTTGCATGCTATTAAACCCATTACTCTATGAATATTTATAAAATAATTAATGTATGTATGAATATTAATTAGCTTAATATTTATTATAGCATACAAACTAAACAAGTTTAATATTAATCTAATTAATATTCATGATCTCATCATTTCTTACATGAATATTCATGAAGTAAAGGGTTAAATATTAATGAAGCGTTCAAACAATGCATAAATGTTCATTTAGGGCAAGAGCTAAATGGCCATGATTGTTTAACCCTTTCCACCATAAATACGCCTTTCTACGTCTCTGTAAGCGTCATGTTTTGAAACCATTGTGATAAATAGAGCATTTGCTCTATAGGAGCAAATGCTCTATTTACCACAATGGTTTCAATACTACACAATTCTAAATTTTTCCTTTTCTCTAGTAAATGCTCCTTTTTGGTAGATTTATTCAAAGAGGTTGGGTTTAAAATAGCTTATGGGGGAATGGGTTAAATATAAATAAAAGGGCAATAGCCAAATACTAGATTGTAGCCCTTGAAAGAGTGATAACAGTATGATGATTAAACGGGATAGCTAAACAGTAAAATCTCTCTAAACTGGACTTTTAATATAAATATCAGTCTTGAGAGTGCAGGTTTAAGTGAAACTGCCCCCTGTTCCTTCATCTCTCTACTGATCTCTATGTGGTGATCATTCTTCTAAATCATCTGAGAGAGACAATTCTATTCAGTGATCAAAACATACAGTTTGGCTGAAAAATGACAAAGTTAGTATCTGAAATATGCCTGATTATCTACGGAAAACTCTTAAAAGAGACAATACCAACCTTGATGAATCCTGGCATAAGTCGGTCGATATCATCCACATCTGCAATAAATAAAGATGTACTCATATAGATGTGCTTCTTACTGAGCTGTAGGCAATATACAAGATTGTTTAGAAGAACATATGTCACTTGCTGGCAGAAGTGTGACGAAAAAAGAGCGACGAAAAAGGGTCAGCAAACAGACGGATGGAAAAATGAACACTATTAAATCAAGTGAACCCGACTATTAAAAGCAAAAGTTGGCAAAATTGACTTTTCCCCTATAAACCCTTTCCCTTATAGTGATGCCTTTGCAAACGGAGTAAAAACATTTTTTTTCTTTCTTTTTTTTACTTGTTGACAAGAGTGTTTGAAGGAACACATGTGCCGCTAGAAGAGTGGCGATAAAAGCGTAAGCAAGAAATGATGGAGATGCCGAGTAACTAGGAGTTTCATCAGGATCCAAGCTTGATTGACACTATATCAATAATTTCTTGAAAACTCGAATGAATGAGAAGTAGTCAAAATTGAACTAAAATCAACATTTTTGCAGACAGTAGTATTTTCTCACAGCAGAGTAAGGGTTAATATTCACAAAGGCATTTAATTCGAATATTCATGATGTCAAGGTTAATTCTTTCCTCCATAAATACGCCTTTCTACGCCACTGTAAAAGTCACTTTTTGAGTGAGTGAGTTGGGTTTAACGTCCGACAAACAGTATTTCAGTTATTTGCAGATGGCACCCGCATGAGACAAGTTATAGTGCTGCCTCACTGGAATGCCCCTTGCAGCGGGCACATGGCAAGGGCATCCCACCCAGTCACATTATCCTCACAATCGGCCGACCAGTCCTAGAACTACCCCTTTAATGTCGAGCGTAGACAAGGGAGCTACTATTACCTTACTGCAGGCAGACGCTCTACCACTGAGCCACGCGGCCGTTAAGTCACTTTTGAAACCATTGTGATAAATAGAGCATTTGCTCCTTAGGAGCAAATGCTCTATTTATCACAATGGTTCAAAACTAAAACAAAAATCTCAAATTGTCCTTTTCTCTAGTTAATGCTCTTTTTTGGTAGATTTATTCAAAGAGGCTGGATAAAAAAATAGCTTATGAGGGAATGGGTTAAACAGTGTGAGAAAGTGGATACACAGAAGATCTATAAAGAATTCTTTACTCACCATTCATTTCTTCAGCTAGAGGATCATTCACATCTATACATAACAGTTTCCAGTCAGTTTCACCTTAAAGAGATAAAACAAATATTTAAAACAATATGTCAAATGACGTTCAACCAACAAATTACATACGTTATAAAATAATGTTTATCTTTCAACCCTTTATTCCATGAATATTTATGTTAGAAAAATGACATCATGAATTTATTAGCTATTTTTTTTAATAAAAAAAAAATGGCATACAAAAACATGAATTTCTGTCCATGACAGAAACTGTAGTATTAGATCTGTATTATTTTATAAGCTAACAGAGCAGACCAAAAAGTCTGATCTGAGTCTACACTGTTTGCAAAGGCTTTAACCCTTTCCCTCATATAAACGTGTTTTCACGCATTTGTAAACAGAGTAGACCCAGATCAGACAGCTCCTAGAGGAGCCATCTGATCAGGGTCTGCGCTGTTTGCTAATATAATTTGATAGATCTGTTTCTTTACTTTCTAAAATGTCTACAATGTTCCACCTTTCATATTTCTTTTTGTATATGTTAATGAATTTACAGTATATATTGAAATTTGCCCTAAATACAGAACAGGGAAAGGGTTAAATGACATCTCTATCAGGTAAAAGGTTGGAGTAAAGTTCACAGACAAGTAGCATACATTCTGCAACATCCATACAGTGAGACAAGGGAGTGAATACAATTTCAGATGTTATTAATAGATTCTGCTTAACTCTCTTTACATTACCAACTTCTTATATATCTGTTTTGTTTGCAAAACCTTAATCAAGTTGAGATATATAAAATTAATTCAATATGTGCTTTATTTGTAAAGGAGTCAAAAAAAACATCTCTATCAAGTAAGTATTCCTGAGGGAGCAAATGCTCTATTTATCACAATGGTTTCAAATTACAAAATTCTAAAAAAAATTCCTTTTCTCTAGTAAATACTCCTGTTAGGTATATTCATTCAAAGAGGTTGCATCTAAAAATAGCCTATAGAGGAAAGGGTTAATAGTATATGAACACATCAAATTATGGCCATGACAGAAACTGTAGAATAAGATCTACATTATTTCATAAAAGCAAACAGAGCCATCTTGTCTGGGTCCACTCTCTGCAAAGGCATATTGATGAAGTATAATTAACCCTTCGCTTGCTGAATTTTGATAATACATTTCTCCTTCTTTACCCATGCCCTGTTGTATAATTACATATATCTTCACTGTGTACAAGGATTTCGCTGTGTGCAATCACTGCTGTGGAGTGCACTGGTTGCACAATCAACTTGTAAATAGTGCAGACCCTGATGAGACAGCTCCTGCAGGAGCTGTCTCATCTGGGTCTTCACTATTTACAGGTAGGTATATCGACGTGAATAGCAAGCGAAGGTCTAACATAACACCCATTTGGCATTGATTCTGTCGTTGCCATAATTGGATGTGAATACATAAACAAACAGCTTGAATCCAACTGAGACCCTGAGTAACTAAGCAGCTTATAACTAAACTGTTTAATACCATGATTATGTATTCTTGACGAAATTAAAAAATGAAAATTGAAGTAAGCAGACAACAAATATTGCAGAAAACAATGAATGGCAGTACTACAGTTAAACCTTACCCTCATATCAACGCATTTGCAAACAGAGTAGACCCTGATCAAATGGCTCTTATAAAAGCTGTCTGATCAGGATCTGTTCTGTTTGCTTTCCACATGATATAGATCTGACTCTACAGTTTTTATCAAACAAAAAATTCCCTTGAAAAAATAACATTACCAAAATTGAGCTAATAAATATTCATGTTGATATTATTCCTTACATGAATACTGAAGAGGTAAGGGGTTATGCTGAATGTAGGACATATATTTCACACAATAAACTTTTTTGTGCACAGTAAGAGCCATACTTTACTATTCAAACAAAAGGGACATGAGGGCCTCATAACATACCCGAGTCAATAGCCTATGACGTAATCTTTTGTGTAAAGGAGAACATTTGTCCAATTGTTTAAAAACAATGCCAGAAGATTTAGTTCCCGTTGGCCACATTTATTTTAAAAATTACAAAGCTTTGGACAAGTTTGCAATTATGTACAAATTGATCTGCTTTTTAGGTGACAGTTTGCCAATGGACTTGCATATACCGGTATATAGATTGAGCCTACAAAATGCATTTGAATATCATTACAATACCTTGTCTGTTTTATAAACCAGTTTTTACCTTTAACTTGACAGAAATGCCTTTTGGCTGTTTTGCAAACAGAGCAGACCCAGATCAGAAGGCTCCAATAGGGGTCCTATGATCAGGGTCTGCATTAGTTGTTAATATATTATAGATTCTCTACTGTTTGTCATAACAATAAATTTCCTTAAATCTTAATACATTAATTGAAATACAGATGAAATTTGATATCTTGAACTAGTGGTGTAACAATACATCAAACTATCGAACTATCGTAGTAGTTCTCTATCCCAGTTACACTATCGATAGTTATTTCCATTTGACGATAAGACTATTGCGATAGTTGCTCTGACTATCGATAGTTTCGATAGTTCTTTCATATAATTGGCATTGTGTTTTCAAGATGGCGTTGACCATCGCAGAGATCGAGTTTGTTAAAAACAAAAGCAGTAAAACACAAGTGGCAAAGCCCAATCTATTTTAAATCATTTCCACAAACATTTTTTAGTAAGTATTTACAGCAAAGTTATATCTTACACTGTGCAAATTTGCATTTACAAGTTTTCAAATCTTGGCAATAACTATTGCAATAGTATTGCAAAAGTTTCAAGCAATAGTAATAGTATCGCAATAGTACTTTCAGCAATAACAATAGTATTGCAATAGTCAAAACTGGTCCCAATAGTCAGCCCTATCTCGAAATGCAAGGGAACAAACATACTTCAAGATAACAGAAGTTTGAGTCATCTGATTTCTGATATGGGCAATTATTTTATCACAGGAGCTTTCAACATTACTTTCGATCTGCATTAAGCTGTCATGTGTTTTTCTAGATATGCGTAGAGATACATTTTAGAACAATTCTGTATTGTAAAGGATTTTATTGTATTTTGAAAGGACCAAATTCTTAGTTCAAATTATTCCGAAGTTCAAGTTATCCGAGTTCAAGATATTGAGGTTCAACTATACAACGTAGGATAATTCTTGATGTTACACATAGCAAAGGAGTAGATAAGGTGTACATTAACCCATTCCTGCAAAGGCTATTTTTAGATTCTACCTCTTTGAATATGTGTATCGAAAAGGAGCATTAAATAGAGAAAAATATTTCTTTTTTTAGAATTTTGTAGTTCTGAAACCATTGTGATAAAAAGAGCATTTGCTCCTAATTTAATACAATGGTTTCAAAAAGATACTTTTACAGAGGCGTAGAAGGGCGTATTTATGAAGGAAAGGTTTAATAGTTCTTGTTTACTTACCCTCATCAATAAGGCACATAATTCCTAAAACTTTGACTTGAATAACCGACCCTCTTTGTTGTACCTGTTAAAACCAAAAAGGTATTCTTTCAACACTATGGGTTAATTTATGATTATGAGACACTGCATGTGTACCTTGGAAACTCATCAGGGTCAATAATAACTGACTCACACTTTGGATAGACAAGAGCCGCGTGCGGCGCCAAGGCTCATCTGATTTGGTACTTGACCAGTTAAATTAGAAAAATAATAAAGGGCCATAATTATGATAACTCCAAAATTTTGAAATCAAGAGTTATGATTCTTATGCAAAGGCCTTCTCCTAAATGAGATCTACCTAACTATGAAGTTTCATGTTGATACCTCTTATACCTCTTATGATTCTGCATGCCACCACCGCCAACAACTACGACCCAGTGATCACAATTATCAATAGCTCGACGAGATAAAAATTAAGTGAAGTTAGTCTTTAACACAATAAAGCAGACTAAATTTTTTTGAGGATGAAAGTTACGTAGTATTAAATGGGTCGGAGAGCTATAGATAAGATCAGGGTTCATACAGACTTTTGACACTCAAATTCCATGATATTTCCATGATTTTTCCATGACAAAAACATATTTTCAATGATATATGATATACGACTCTGGCAATGATTTTAAGCTAACAAACTGAATTCTGTGTTAGAAATCAATGCTAAACACCAAGAACAAGTATTTATTTGTGTTTATGTAGGTATAGCGAGTATCCCAGTTTAATTTTTTGTTTATCTCTTGCCTCTTTTCCTTAACTGTTCTTCAGTCTTTGTACAGTTTGTTGTACAAATTGTGGATTATACCGACACATTGCTTTGCCGGGCCACAACATTTTCATGCTTTGTTGACCTCGACGAATCAGCGGTGCGTTCATTAGTGGCGATCGTATGCAACCAGTGTTTAGCTACTAGGCCGAGAGGTAATCACATAATCTTTCAATGTGTTACACACTCTTTGTGTGTATAAAACAAAGCATACAGACTAGTGGACTATGGTAAGGCCCTTGTTGCAACGGGTTTCTCACGTAAGCCATCACCGAACGCAGGGCAGATTTTTTACCATGCAATAAACAATGAACTAACAAAAAGAGCAGAGGACTTCCGAAAATTGAACCTTCGCACCGGAAATCCATTTTCGGACCAATGACTGTTCGCTACCGGTGTCATAGTAGAAAATTCACGTTACTCATAACGCTAACCAGATTTACTTTCAGTTATACACTCTCCTTTTTTTAATTTCATGCCAAGAAAATTTATGTGTGGGTAAATCTACAAATAAAGGAATTATTCAAGGGTGTATTTGGTAATTTCCATGATTTTTTTCTGAATTCCCTGATTTTTCAATGATAAAATTTGAAATTTCCATTTTCCATGATTTTTCCAGGCAGACCTCGTTTTCCATGACTTTTCCAGGTCTGTGCGAACCCTGTAAGATACATACTGGTCTATCAAAATCATGTATTTCTCCATCAAATCCTATATTGCTGCTACTCATTAGAATTGCCTCTCTATGGTGAATCAGGAGCCGTCTGATCTGGATCTACTCTGTTTGCAAAGGTGTAAAAAGACTGGTTACTTGTGCAAGAAATAATGACTGTGTGAAGATGAAATAGCTTATATTTCGTATATATATGAACAAGAATGATGGGTCATAGGTTCAGATCATAAGCAAACAGATCAGACCCTAATCAGACGGCCCCTACAGAAGCAGTCTGATCTGTGTCTATTCTGTTTGCAAAGCATCTTTATGAAGTAAATTGGTAGATTTAAATTATGCAGGGGAGGAAACTCACCTTGGATCCAATTTCGCAGACATCTAGTGGATCATTATCGCCCTTTGTTCCCGTTTGTGGATCTGTGTGGTCAACATCTTCCCATGTCTAAGATAGATATTAATAAATATACCTTAAGTTTACTCCTTGATTACTCATGTAACAAATAATGACATCATGAATCGTGATTAAACGGTTTTAAAGTTTATAAAATGGCATATAAACACAGGAAAAGTCATAGCAGAAACTCTTAATCATATTTATATAATATTAATCATTAATTCATAAGCAAATAGAGCAGACACTGATCAGACAAACCTTTACAGGAAACACCTGACCTGTGTCTACTATGTTTGCAAAGGCGTTAAACGGCATATTTATGGAGCAAAGCTTTAAATCATCCAACATTCATTATTGGCACTTCAGAGTACATGTATATCTAAATGAGGTGAATGTTTTTGCACACATCTTGGCAAACTAGATTTTTTATCAAAGAATTTACAGTGTTTCATATATAAAAACTATATTAATAAATTCATCACTCCTATAATTAGTAGGAGTGTAACGATGGATCGACTTATTCAGATGGTGGCTGTATGTCAATGCATTGATCCAACAAGCAAAAAATGCGGAAACCGCATTAAAGCCGGATTTTTTTATGTTGACCTTGACCCAATTTCATGTATCCTTGTATCAACTGAAAGGCCTTCACCCAAGCTATTTGCATACCAAATATAAATTGTCTAGCCCATGTAGTTCAGAAGTTACAACAACATTTTAATGACAGCCAATGTTTCAAAATAGTGACCTTGACCTGATTGTCATCTATAAGGTCCTTACCAGCAAAGCTATATCAATACCAAAGGTGAATTACCTAGCACTCATGGATCAGAATTTATAGCAACATGTTTGTAAAAAGTTTGTTAAAAACAGTCAAGTTTTCAAAAAGTGACCTTGACCATGACCCAATTTCATGTATCCTTGTATCAACTGAAAGGCCTTCACCAATTTTTTCTCCATACCATATATGAAATGTCTATCATATGAGGTTCAGCAGTTAAGAAAAAATATTGAAGTTTTTCGATGATGGCCAACTTGTCAAAATAGTGACCTTGACCTTGACCTAATTTCAAATATCTTTAAATCAACTGAAAGGCCTTTTCCAATGACATTTGTGTACCAAAGATGAATTGCCTAGCATTTGTATTCAGAAGTTATAGCAATGTTAAAGTTTGTTTAACGGCAAACTTTTGAAAATAATGACCTTGACCTTAACCTAATTTCACATATCCTTGCATCAAGTGAAAGGCCTTCACCCAAGCTATCTACATACCAAATATAAATGCTCTAACTTAAGTAATTAAGAAGTTATAAGCAATGTCATATTGATGCCTTTTGACACATCTGTAAAAGTCACTTTTTGAAACCATTGTGATAAATAGAGCATTTGCTCCATAGGAGCAAAACAAAACTGTCACAGTCACATGTCAAACGTCCCAAAAAATTGTTCCCTGTGACCTTGACCTTTGAACCATGGACCAGGGAGTTGAACGTGACACATCGTCTTTGTGTGGTCAACATTTTTTATCCATTCACAGATAAAAAAGTTACAGAAGGGACACAGAATTTGAGATGGAAGGACAGACAGATGGATGGACAGACGGAAGGACGGACACAGTGATTACTATATGCCCGCCATTTGGGGCATAAAAATACCCTATGCGGTAATGGGTTAAAAAGACAATTTAAAAGATTGAAAGTAAATTGCTCCTAAAATATAAATTAATATTTCCCTGATTCGTCCTTCTGTGTACGAAACTAACGATATGGCTTCTGTTTTCTTCTGGTAGGTTGAGATTTTATAGGAATTAGTGAATTACTACCATTTACTACAGTTTAGTTCAGTTTTGTATGAGATAGCAAGTTATTTTTTAGGGATTAGTTTGGGAAGTTTTTGTAGAAAGTTCGCTATACTGACATGAGTTTCATTGCATTTCTAAGTAAATTAGAATTCGAGTCAGTGATGCTAGGACGATAACTGTTGTTTAACTGCTTCACAAGAAAAACATGTTGTTTTGATTGAATCGTCATTTGTAGCACAGGGGTCTGTACCACTTCATAGGAGTTTATATGTATTATATAATAATGTTTATTATATAGTATATATAGACTCCCATGAAGTCGGTGTCTGATCAGTGTCCTAGCTGTCTGCCACTAAACCAAACTACTTTCCAACTGCCATATTGTTCCTCATAAACTTTAGCTAATCAAATGTTTAACTCTTTCCCTGTTTATTCCAAATTTCAATTCCTACTTAAAATTCATTGACAAATTAGTTATAATGAAATAAGGAAAGTGGGATATCATAGCAATTTTAGAAACTGATGCACCAGATCTATCAAATTCTATCAGCAACCAGCATCCTATACTATAGTATAGGAGCCATCTGATCTGAGTCTACTGTGTTTGCAAATGTGTGAAAAAGCAATTTTATGAAGGAAAGGTTTAAGTTGATCCTTACCTGTGGAAGAGCTCCGTAGTTCCAAATGTAACCGTGATGTGGAAAACAGTTCTTGACAAAGCGAACTTTGCCTTTTTTTACATCCTGCTTGATTGGGTTCAACTTCTCTTCTTTACAAATCTAGAGATAAATTAAAATATTTATCATGATACTTAGATCATTTATGTAAAGTCTGGTTACATGCTGTCTCGTGGTTTCTGGAGATGTCGTTTAAAGAAATTGTTGACAGACAGACGGATGACAGACAATCGCAAAAGCTCACTTGAGCATACTCCGATGAGCTAAAAAGTTATGAGAACTGTAAAACTATCCTAAAGCACTCTTTACGAATGATATGGATCAAGGTGACATGTTGAATAGCTATGCAACTCATCCTGATCCATACTTTGTCACCCTGATTTTAATTTTGACAAGTAACCCATTCCCTCATATTGATGCGCTTTGACGCCTCTGTAAATGTCACTTGTTGAAATCATTGTGATAAATAGAGTATTTGCTCCTATAGGAGAAAATGCTCTATTTATCACAATGGTCTCAAACTACAGAATTCTAAAATTGTCCTTTTCTCTAGTTAATGCTCCTTTTCGGTAGATTTATTCAAAGTGATTGGATCTAAAAATAGCCTATGAGGTAATGGGGTAACAGAGGAACATTATTTTCATACTACAATATTGTCACTGGCAATTTGGCAATTGTGATAAAATAATTCTGTCAGACTAAAGATATCTACTGAAATCGAAGTCCCAGCGAGATTTTTCTGATACCACACACACACACACACACACACATTATTTACTATACCGTACATTGTATTAAGTCTTAAGTATTTATGCTGTTCGTAATCCTATTTTCCCTCTCACCACCAGTGCGTAAAGCTGAATGGGTAAATTCATCACTGTTATAAATCATTTAAATGAAACTAAATAATGGACACAACCCTTTACTTCATAAATACACCTTCCTAACCCTTTGCAAAAATGAGTAGACCCAGATCAGACAGCTCCTGTAGAATTCTTATTAGGGTCTGCTCTGTTTAGTTATGAAATAATATAGGTCTGCTTCTACATGGTTTCTGCCATTGCCAAAACATATAGGAAGATACAAACTCAGGACCGAGCTTCTCCCTCAATATCACTAAACTTCTCCCAAATGGAGGGCTCCAGCTTGAGCCCTGAATTATGCATCTTATTTGGACCTTGGTATGTTTAGAATGAAGTATGTTTTACCTCCATTTTACTATTGGTCCATCTTGGGATTTCTACGACCATATTGAATATCTTTTTTTCCTCATTGGAGACCAGTGGGATATCATGGAATGGTGAGATGGCATGACCTTCAGAATCGGCTGAAATAAAAATAGAAATTGTAGCATCATAACATTTGTGATCTGGATCTAACTTAACCCTTTACCTGTTCAATATTCATGCAAGGAATAATGCCATTATGAATATTTATTGCTGAATTTTTATAATGTAAATTTTTTCAGTGGATATTTTTTGCTTTGAGAAAAACTAGAATCAGATAGACCTATATTATATCATAAGCAAACAGGGCAGAGTCTGATCAGATGATCTGATCAGACTGCTGAGATGGCTCCTATAGGAGCCATCTGATCTGGATTTACTCTGTTTGCAAATGCGTAGAAAGGTGCCTTTATCAGGTACAGTGTTATAACTACCAGCTAGCTTTCCATTGAGTAATCACTTTAGATAATGAAAAATAAACAAAAAACTGCGGACTGTTAGATCTTACATGTATGCTGACAATGACCTTAGGGCTATCTACAATCTTATCATACAGAAATAGTTTTGATAATTGACCGTTTACTACATGCATATTTATGTGAGAAATAATGACGGAATTACCTAAAGTTTGTATAAAGGCTCATGAAAAAGGACCTATATCAGACCTATATGATTTTCATAAGCAAACACAGTAGATCGTGATTGTTGGATCCTATAGGAGCTATCTGATCTGGATCTACTCTGTTTGCAAAGACATTAAAAGGTGTATCTATGGAGTAAAAGGTTAGAGTGATATTGACCTTAGTGATATCTACTATCTATCATAAAGAAATAATTGCTTTTAAATAAAAAATTATTCATGACTTAATATTGATTCATCAAAGTCAAAGAGCTACAATCTTGATTTGATTATGATGATAATTATGCAATATGCTTATAGCAAAATATGCCACGACACTGGAAGGGTAGCCAGCCCTTAGCATGCTAAGGAATTGTTGTATATGTCTAAATATGCCTGTGGTCTGCTTCAATCCTCAGAATACAGTAACTGTATTCTTCCATTTCTAAACATGATCACAGTGTCAGAGCATTTGGATACTGATGAGAAACAGTTTTTCAAAATGATAAGAGGATACAACCTGTTTACATCAGTTGTCACAAACTCGCACCTTGAACAGACAGAGACTCATTTTTGACACATTTGCAAATAGTGCTGCAAAGGCCTTGTTCAAACAGCTCCTAATTTAAAGGACTTGTCTTGATCAGCACATTAAATATATATATGCTGTTTGCTTATGTGATTTAACAATTTCTGCTAAAGTCAAAACATCTTGTGTTCATTTTCAACTATTACATTTTATTAAGATGTCATTATTTCTCACATGAATATTTATCAGGTTAAGGGTTACACCTTTATTTCATAAATATTCAAGCAAGAAACAGTGACATCATGAATATTAATTAGGTTAATTGTTATAATAGCACATGGATACAGAAAGTTTTGGCCATAGCAGGTAGAATATTATCCATATCATATCATAGTGCAGGGTTCATACAGAGATTTGGTGGGACAATTCAAGCACATTTCAGGGCTTTTTCAAGGACTTTATTTCAAAGTTCAAGCACAATAAGTGACACAACCTGTCTTGCCCAAGCACTGAAAAAGCCCATTCAAAGGCAATCACAAGCAGGAAATAGTTCAAGTGCAAGAGTAATGCATAAGGTCTTTCTGCATTGCTTTTACACCTCAATAAAAGTAGTCACATATCTGCAAATTCTACTATAGTATACTTGAATGATGAGCCATAGGAAAACTACAGTAGCCAATAGTTCTGCCTGGACAGTTTTCAAGGACATTTTTAAAGATTTTCAAGCACTTTTTAAGCACTTTTCAGGATCGGCCAAAATTTAAGCACCTTTCAAGCACTTATTTATATTTTCAAGCAACCCCTGAAAATTCAAAGAGTTTTCAAGGCTGTGCGAACCCTGCATACCCAAACAGAGCTGACCCTAAATCAGGCCGCTCCTACACAGACAGTGGGACTGGTGTAGAAATGTGTATATATGAGTACAGGGTTCAGGTCAATATATCTAAAAATAATATCTGGCTAATTCCATTAGCAAACAGAGCAGACCATGATCAGACAGCTCCTACAGGAGCTGTCTGATCTGGGTCTACTCAGTTTGCAAAGGTGTATTTACAGAGTAAACCGTTAACTGCAAGAGTACAAAAAGTTTTAGTGTAAAAAGTATTAATCTGCTGTTTACACTAAGACTCACCTTGGTCTAAACTCGGTCAGCGTAGAAATTGTGACCATTCCTTAACTATTAACATGCTAAAAAATTGTAGTCTGCTGCAATTCTAAAAAAATATTATTCCTTCATTTCTCTTCAAAAAATGCAGTCAAGAGTTTCAAACAGTTTGAATTCTGATGACATGCCAGGTTACTCTTCTCATCGAAACTATTAAATTTAAGAAATCATAATTTTTTTTGCCCCTAACATGCAAAGAGTTGACAAGTCTCACCAAACCTATACACATTAATCCGAACCAATCTCTAAAACATTTACACTTAGTATTCATAGGAGCCACTAGATCAAAGTTTACTCTGTTAAAACAGTTTGCAAAGGTATCTCTATGAGGTAAATGGTTAACCCATTCTTTCATATATATGCCTTTCACACCTTTGCAGAGTAGACCTAGATCAGACAGCACACGTAAAAGCCATCTGATCAGGATCTGATATTTCCTTATGAAATTATAATAGATCTGACTCTTTAGTTTCAACCAATACAAAAATTCCTACATGTAAATAAGTCATTGTAAATAAAAAACAGCTAATAAATATTCATGATGATCATGAATATTTATTAGCAGCTAAGCTGCTGATTTTTTATAACACCGATGTCATTATTTCTTACTTGATTTGAATATTCAACTGCGAAAGGGTAATCCCTTTTCCTATTCAATGCCAGTATTCATGTAAGAAATAATGACATCATGAATATTTCAGAGGTCCAGATAAGATGCGTAAACTTAAACATTTTCAAGAATAACTTCTTTATTTCTCCACCAAACCCTATGTTGGGACCACTCTATAGAATTGTCTCGAAGAGCCGATTCTATTCTAAAGAGTGGTCACAGAATATATTTTGGTGGGGAAATGACGATTTTAGAATTTGAGTACCCACCTTTATTTGTTGCTCTGATATTTATTAACCCTTTACCGCCGATGTTGCATAAATGCACCAACGACAAATAGTGCAGTCCCAGATCAGACGCCGCCTTGAAAAGGCGGCGTCTGATCAGGGACTTCACTTTTTGTCTCAGTCTGTAGTTCTATATCTGTGCTTTATTCCTTTGAAATGTGTATTTATTTATCTCATTTCCTTATTGTACCGAATGATTTAACAAAAATTGGATTGCAGATGACAATTAGAAATTTGGCGCCGAAAGGGTTAATTTAGAGCTCTCAATTTATATAATGGCATATCATATGTTTTATGGTATTGGTAGACACTGTAGAGTCAGATCTATAATTTCATAAACAAACAAAGCAGACCCTGATCAGACAGCTCTTCTAGGAGCTGTCTGATGAGGGTCTACTCTGTCTGCAAGGACGTGAAAAGGTGTTTATATAAAGGAAAGGCTTAAGGAATTAATAAAACTTGTTCTCAAAAAGACTAGATAAAAAAAAAAAAAACCCAGGTTATACAGCATTAATAATTAGGATATAAAATGTTTGACATTCTGTAATGAAACAATAAAAGATGAAACTTGAAGCTAACAACATTTTTTTGCAGACTGTCATCAATATATAGGCTAGCCAATTAAAATTTTGGAAGTGGTCCCATTTTTGAAAATGGAAATAATTGTGCATATAGAAAGTACTTGAAACAATGAGCGTTTCAGGGCTGGAAAAATCCTAAAACTTTTACTCATCCTGCCAGCTGCTTTTGTCTTATTTTACTTAACCCTTTCCCTGTTCTATGTTTATTCCAAATTTTGATACATACTGAATATTCATGGACTAAATAGCTATAATGAAATAAGGAAGGTGGGGCATTGTATCCATTTTAGAAACTGAAGAAACAATGCCTTTCAAATTCCATTAGCAAACAGAGCAGACCCTGAGCAGACGGCTCCTCGGAGCCGTCTGATCTGGGTCTACTCTGTTTGCAAATGCGTGAAAACACGTTTATATGAGGGAAAGGGTTAATTCGTTGTTAAAATTTCTGAAATTCTATTTATCCTGCAAGAAAGTTACTCGTCATGGCAAGCAGACAAGTAGAATTTTCCAGGCCTGCATTTGCAATGATGTGTTGGTGCTATAAATAGAACATTTCACAGCAACAGTAAAACCTGCCTCAACAGTGAATATTCAAAATAATTCATGGACTTTTATAATTGACAAACATTCCAACAGGTCATGCTTACAATGAACATTTGGTGATTTGCTTTAAAGTGAAACAAGACAAACAGTGCAGACCCTGATGAGAGGAATCCTCTAGGAGCATTCTCATCTAGGTCCTCACTGTTTACAAAGGAAATTAGTGACTCGAAAAAGATTTCATATTTAGAAAGTCATAAAATTTTACTCATCAGAATATTAAAAATATAGGGATACTTGGAAGCTTGTTAAGCTAGGGTATGATGAATGTCCCAGTATTTGCCAGTCAGGAAATGTAGCTAAACTGTTTCAATCTATCTCTCAGTACTGACAATCCCTCGTTTTCAAAGCGCTATAGGCAAGACAGTGCACATCTTCAACTGTTGTGACTTCAACACCCCCCCCCCCCCCCCCCCAACTTGAACATTCCAACCTCACCCCACCCTCATCGTTTGTTAAACTATAAATCATTTGTTTGCAAAAGTCGAACACACCCACTTTCATTTTCGACCAGTTAGTAGTTACACACCTCAATATTCAGTGGCATCAAAAACTCCCTAAAAGGCATAGGCAAATGCATTCGCATGACAACCACGTAATCAATGAACACGAAAATGACAATTATAATATAACACAGGTGTCAAACTTACTGATAAACATCCGATAATCCTGGGTGTACAGTACCCCCCTTTCGATGCTCCCGTACGACATGACCTTGTGTGTAAATGATACGTGTCTCTGGAGAAGAGTTCGGGTAAAACAAAAAGTTTGAAGTGGTGGTGGACGGAATAATGTTCTAACCGCTGACAGTGTCCCAATGACTCTTCCCACACGTTGCATTGACAGGCTTTTTGAGCACCGGTAAAACATGCGCGCGCACGAAATGGAGCGTATTTCCGCGTTGCCCAGTGTTCACTGTAATAGGGCAGATAATAAGTTTGATCAAAAGTTACTTCCCTTGATGCAAATCTTTGAGAAGTTTCGCAAGTCGACAATACATCAAATGTAGATATACAGTAGATATCTAGAACCCATCGAATGCGACCACTTAATGAATAAACATGGGTGTCGTTATAAGCAGGTAGTTGCTTAATGCAGGGCAAAAGTAATGCAGAAAGCTCCTCTAGGAGCTTTCTGCATTACTTTTGTCCTGCATTAAGCTACCACCTGCATCTACCACGCAGAATTATACATATTTTAGGTGGTCGCATTAGCGGGATTTTACTGTATATGGAAGAATGATGTGACACATTTTTAAAACATTTTGTCCGTCGTTGTAATGTTAAGACAGGGTTTACTGTTGCGAAATATTCTATTTATAGCACCAACACATGATTGCAACAGCTCTAGTTCACATCTGTGTAGGCTACTCTAAATGGTGATATCGAGCTACTTTCGGTTTTAACGATATCCCGGCAGAGACAGTAAGACGGCGACTGTCACAAAATTAGCATGCTGTCTTACAGGTCATTAATGAGACTACAAAAGCTCATGTTTCAAGAAAAAGATGCGCCAAAACTATTGTGATAAACGCCTTTAAAACAAATCCCCTAATATTCATTGTAAGCGTGACCTGTTTGAATATTGGTCAATGGTCAATTTGAAAATTCAGCTTTGAAGGGTCAATGCAGATTTTAGCCTACTGTTGCTGCGAAATGTTCTATTTATAACACCAACAAAAGCGCATTGTTTCAAAAAAATAAAAAAAATAAATATGCGCCCAAACTATTGTGATAAACGCTTAAAACAAATACCCTTATGCTCATTGTAAGTGTGACCTGTTTGATTGGTCACTACAGAGACACTTGTCTCTGGTCAATAGTCCATTTGAAAATTCAGCGTTCTCAAAGGGTTAACCCATTACCTCATACGCTATTTTTAGATACAACCGCTTTGAATAAATCTACCGAAATGGAGCATTAACTAGAGAAAAGGAAACTTTTAGATTTTTTTAGTCTGAAACCGTTGTGATAAATAGAGCATTTGCTCCTTTAGGAGCAATTGCTCTATTTATCACAATGGTTTCACAAAGTGACTTTTTCAGAGTCGTCAAAAGTCGTCAATATGAGGGAATGGGTTAAGGCAGGTTTTACGTAGTAGGGCCTACGTGTTGCTGTGAAATGTTCTATTTATAGCGCCAACACATGATTGCAACAACCACGAAGTTCGTGCAACAACTCATGGTTTCAAGTAGATCTAGACAACAATTATAGTACTTTCCCTCAAAGGCTATGTTACACAGCGTCGTCAAACGGCTTCAATATGAGGGCATTTGTTCATATGTGGCAGGAATGGGTTTTATTTACTGCTCCTTTAAGTTTCACATCTACCTGTATGTATCTCTTTAATTAAGATATTAACAGTGTACATGTTTCTCATATTGGTTTTCTATTGTATATGGTAAGCACAGCTAGAACACAGGTGTACTTTTCAGGTAGCTATTATTGTTAAATGATTTTCATGTGCGAAGCATGCTTTTTACCCAGATGAGGGCATATAAGCTCGGCTATTTTGTACTTTCTTCAGTTTGGTTCAAGACACTTAAAGGTAACTTATACCTTCCGTCAGAACTGGCTCAACCCTGTCTCCCTCTCTCTTTCTATATATCTCTATGTTTGTTATTTAATGTACAATAAAATAACTATCCCCTTTGACAGTTTTATTGAAAACGTGTAGTCCCTATAATAAGAAATAATCTGGGAAAAGTAACCACCCAACTCACAAACCATGTAGACAAGGCAAGCCGGTTACACATAGCCAGTAACTTCAGACAGAGACATATACATACATGTATGTACATGTATTAATGTCTCTGCTTCATATCTGTTAAAATATAAATGAACTGCAAATCAGGGATCACAGAAGCCGTCTGATCAGTTTGTAGATACTTTAACAAACTGGTCTCTTGGGAACATGACTGGGCAACGGAATTTAACCATGACAAGTGTGAGGTATTGGGCATTCATGAAAAGAGAAAATCAATTATTTACCCCTACAGACTACATGGCAAAGGACTCATAACTTCAGACCAGTCAAAATATCCAGGAGTCACCATAAGCAGGGATCTGGCCTGGAATTCACCAACACGTACTTGTACTTGAAACCCAATCATTCAAGTCCAAGTACGTGTTGGTGAATTCCAGGCCAGGCCTGGGCCTCTCATATCCAAAATATCGCCGCCAAAGCAAATAGCATCCTTCGCTTCATAAAAAGAAATGTTAAGACCTAAAATCAATCAAAGCGTTGTAGACGCTACATGCATGGTCTTACCGTCTATCGAACCTCTTAACCTTTGAACAGGAACAAAAAATTTTTTACTGTGAATATTGAAGAAAAAAATAAATCAGCAGTTCAAAATAATCTTTTATACATACCCTGAAACAATTAAATAGTTTTATCCTCATCTATCAATCCCCAAACAATCCAGTGTTCCCACCACCCGCATGACAAAAACAAAAATGGCTGCCAGAAAAACCTCACATGCTTATCGAACCTTTATTTTAGAAACCGTTTACTGTAACATAATACTCATAGTCACGTTATTTCATCATGGGCACGCGACCTTTGCATAAGCTGAAGGGGTCAGAGCTGTCAAACATTTTAATGTGGTACAATTTTTAATTCATGTTGATATTCTATAACGTAGTAAGAGTTTTCTCATGTTTAGCATAGTTGAACGGAAAATAAACTGTATTGACCTGTTTATGACGTATATTTCTTTTTTAAAGCTACGAGGCGTTGTTTACAGACAAAGCAACGGTACTCATGATTTTATGACGTAGTGTGCACTTGTACATGCGTAAAAACACAAACAAATGAAAGGTTCGATAAACAGGTGAGGTTCGATAGAAGGTGAGTGTACGATAGAATGCGTTCGCTTTGACATGAAATTGCGTATCTAGATCCATAGAGGAAAGGGTTAACACTCTTTCCAGGTGATGATTAAATTGCAGCTGACGTTTCAGCCGTTTCCCGCTATGCTTATAATCAAACTGACCACTCGCAGTTTATGGGCGTGATTACCTAATCACTTACATACGGGTATTCGACGCGCGCTTCTTTATTCATTGAGTAACTGTCAGGGATAAGACTTCCATTAACCCTTCGCTTGCTAATCGCGTCAATATACCTACCTGTAAATAGTGAAGATCCAGATGAGACAGCTCCTGCAGGAGCTGTCTCATCAGGGTCTGCACTATTTACAAGTTGATTGTGCAACCAGTGCACTCCACAGCAGTGATTGCACAGCGAAATACTTGTACACAGTGAAGATATATGTAATTATACAACAGGGCATGAGTAAAGAAGGAGAAATGTATTTTAAAAATTCAGCAAGAGAAGGGTTAATATACAGCATTGTTTCCCTTTATCTATTAACTTGTTAATCCCTAAAAATGTGATCCCTTAACATACAGGCATGAATAGTTTTAAAGACAATATTGTCTTACTGTCCATTTCAATTTACTTTGTCACTCAATTTGAATCGATTTGTTTTCATTTCTTACCGGATTGGGATCAAATTTAAGCCACTTGTGTCATCGTTTTTCAGGAACTCTGTGCCCGAGTTTCCCTTGAATCCATCTTTAAATAAATATTCAATGCATAAAAAACAATGTTTTCCCATTGTCAGAGGCGTGCCTGGGCATACACACATACGCACGTCTAAAGACAATTAGCTATACCTCTGGCATCCATATTAATTTGTAAATGAACCCTAACAGCTTAAACATTTCGGTAGAGGCTAACATAAGCACCATTTACTCTATAGCTCTTTTTTGAGAGAGAGAGGTTCACCTAAGGATAATTTTGGCAGACTTATACTTAAACTTGCTTTGTGATTTCAAAGGAGAAAACTTTTGAAACTTCTGCTATAGTAATATAAAGAAAATTAGCACCACCTTTCGTGGCCATGTCTTAACGAATCCAAACGGTTTGAACAAATCTGATAGGGGTCACCGAAGGATTATTCCTGCAAAAGTATAGTGAACCCTTCCCAGTGGTTTCACAGAAATACGATTTTTAAAATTTCTACAATTACGTTTTAAGGAAAGTTAGCCCCACATCTGACAGCCATGCTTTTCACCCCTTTCCATGTACCATATTCATGTAAGAAACAATGACAGTATAACTATTTATTTGCTGAAATTTTATAGTGTAAGCTTTTCGAGGAAATGTTTTGCTTTGACAAAACAGTAGAATCATATCTATATGATGTCATAAGCTAACGGAGCAGACCCTGGTCAGATGGCTCCTATATGCGTAAAAATGATAAAGGAATGGGTTCAACCCAGCAAAATGGTTTGGCACACCTAATAATCATTTCTGCCGAATTACAGTGAAATTGGCAAATCGGATATATTTTCTTCTTGCCATGTCATCAATATAGATCAATTGAGAACTTCGTTCTCAATCGAACTAAAGCATATGCAAATATGAGACGAAACAAGTGTGACTCTTACGGCATTTTTTGGTAATTTACATTTAGACTAAACGTTTGTAGAAAAACAATCTGGCTTACGATGACTAAGTTTTGAGTAGGTGAAACTGTAATCAAAGGCTAAATATTGAAACAAAATGTGCGCGTTAAAGCCCTCATATTATATAATCATACCAATACTGGTGACACTTCGATACACGTGTCCTATATCTCAGTCTTATGCTACATGTACAGGACCTTACTAAAAGTCGTAGGGATACACACCCGATTAGGATCTATTACAAATTAGTGCTAGAACGGAGATATGCAATCTATTTAATTAAAATGCTAATGCATATATGTTTGATTCTTTTTCATTCAATCATTTTCACGTCTAATTAGCGTGTTCTGATGATGTTGGATTAGTTGTAATTAAAGCATTGTCCGTCTGGCGATAGTGGATATTCCTCGATTTCCATCTATTAGTGTACAAGTAAAATGGATAGTGGGGCATGAAGAACATCGTGCAACATATTCGAGTTATACTTACCAGTCTCTATCATCCTTATTTCTGAAAATGCAAACGTGTGGCCTCTTTACATTTTAAAATGTGTTCCAGTAATAATTTATAAGTCTAAATGGAAAAATATGGTTTGCCTAAAAATATTAAACATGATTTGAATTGTAACAAAACAAACACTTTTGCAAAATTATAACAAGAGTGTGTTTGTAAAACACTTATGCCCCGACCTTTGACCCTGAAGGATGACCTTGACCTTTGACCCATGGACCAGGGAGTTGGACGCGACACATTGTCTTTGTGTGGTGAACATTTGTACCAGGTTATTTTGAAATCCATTCACAGATTTAAAAAAAAAGGTTACAGAAGGGACACGGAATTTGGGACGGACGGAAGGACGGACAATGCGATTACTATATGTCCACCGCTGGGGGTGGGGGTGGGGGTGGGGGTGGGGGTGGGGGCATAAAATAGCCGTATTTGTTATTTTATTGTTAGCAAACGCATCTCAGGAAATAATTCTAAGGAGCGGAAATGGCACCAGTATGCATCTTTGTGCATCTCAGAATAACGACTATTTTTGAGATTTTTCATAACCAGTGCCTTCTTATAATTCTGGCATTCCTTGTCACGCTTTTTTGATTAAATGAAGTATTCCAAAATAAAACTAAATCACATTTACGGTGAATATTTAGGGATATAAAAACCTGCAACTTGACAAACAGTGCAGACCCTGGTGATATCTGGATCTACACTGTTTGTCTGAATGCCTTCTTCCCATGCACTTAAGACACATAGTCTTCCCTAGCATTGGTGCGTATTCAATAATTATGACCAGGAACGCCACTGATTGTAAACATGTTCTTTTCAAATTGCAAATGGCGGACGATTTACGTCGAATGGAACACATACTAAGTCGAAGCTTATGTTGCGAAACATTTTCCTGTCAGAAATAGTATACCATGATTGGTTCCGGATGCCATGTTATTAAACACATTTTGTATCCATCGAGAATGCAGGTCAATGAATTGCACTAGACTGCTGTGCGGAATGGCAGTTGTCAGGTTGGCGAGTGTACCATGGGTTCGAGTGTGGATCGCCACCTTTGTATTATATTGCTACACAAAGATAATTATGCCCGCCCTCAGCTTGAGGACTGTCCCACTGTCTGGTGTCCATGGCAAAATTGAAATCGATCAGAATTCAGCAGTACGTTACAACCTGAATGATTAGTTACAACTACACTAGCAGTGCCTCACGTATGATCAGAACTCTAAACTGGAAAACCTTAGAAGTAAGAAGAAACCACGCACCCCTCCACATGCTCTATAAAATAAAAAATAATCTGGTGCTTGTTGGCCATCACCACTTTATCCCAACTAGAAATTTTCAATTCCTAATTACATACTCAAAAACAAATTACCGCCACAATTTCTCCCCCCCCCTCCCATGGACCATCAAGCTTTGGAACACTCTACCATTGCACATTCAGTCTTAGTCGAGTCCGAGCATACACATATTTGCTAGCAGGCTTGACTCGTACTATCCGTAAACCAATTACTATCATGTTTTTTATTTTTATTATTAGCACTGTTCAAATTTCTCCTTTAACTCTTTTAACAATGCATATAACATCTTGCAAACTAACAATTTAACGTGTCTCCAGAAAAGCGCCTACTTCAAGTAATCGGAAAGTTGAAGACTAGGCTCTTGTCGGAGACGTCTGATCAGGGTCTTCTCTGTTTAGAGATGGGCTTATATAGATATGATTCTACAATTTCTGTCCTGTGTTTATATACCATTATAAAATCAGTTAATACATGCAAATATTCGTAATGCCATTATTTCTTGCATAAGGACTTGTGAAATACCCCGTATTACTCATAAGCATTCGGACAGATACATTTAGGCAAAATAGTGCAGACCCAGATCAAACTGCTCGTGAAACATTAAAAAGAAGTCTGGATATGGATTTCTAAAACGGGTGGTAGCCTAATGCAGGACGACAAAAGTGATACAGAAAGCTCATAGACGAGCTTTCTGTATCACCTTTACACTGCATTAAGAAACCACCTGCTTTTCACGATTTCTATGTTCAATACATAAATGACCGCTTCAGACAGGTTCTACTGTATTCAGCTTTACAAACCAATGTGTGGTGTGTGTGGGGGGGGGGAGGGTGTGTGTGTGTGTGTGTGTGTGTGTGGGGGGGGGGGGGTTGACGGTGTTCGAATACATAGGATAAAGCGTTAAGATATTCAATATTCATGGAAGAAATAATGCCACCATGATAATTAAGATTATTTATGATAATGGCATATGAACACAAGACATTCTGGCTCAGGCAGACCCAGGTTTATAATGACATAATCAAACAGAGCAGACCCTGGTCTGAGATGGGTCCTCTCTGTTTGCAAGTGCATGAACAGGTGCTTATATTAAGGAAAAGGTTAAAACCTTTAAATGTGGGAAACGACTTTAATCATAATTGAAACGCGCGAAGACCCATTTCTTAGATGACTGCTCTGCTCAGGTTCTGCACTGCTAGTCACCCAAACACCTGTCGCAAAGTATTCTTTTTCAAACTTAACCCATTCCCCCATAGTCTATTTTTAGGTCCAACCTCTTTGGATACATATAGCGAAACGAAGCATTAACTAGAGAAAATGATTTTTTTAAGGATTTTTGTAGTTCTGAAACCATTGTGATAAATATAGCATTTGCTCCTTAGGAGCAAATGCTCTATTTATCACAATGGTTTCAAAAAGGCGTATTTACGGAGCAAAGTGTAATGTAACCTGTTGTTAAATAATGATGGACAAATCCACTTTCGATCTAAGACAGTCACCTTACCATCCATATGACTTTATAGAGAAAGTAAGTATGGAGAGATGGGTCTCAATACACGACAACAATGTAGACAGGAAAAATCTGCTTATATTTACACATACAACATGGGGTGAACGTGAGACCTAAACGTATTATTAGGGCTTAACCCTTTACTTCATGAATATTGATGTAAGGAATCATGGCATCATGAATATTTATTCACATATTTTGTATAACACAATCTATCTTTTATCATGACAGAAACTTTAGAATCAGATCTAGAGAGAGAGGGAGAGAGAGAGAGGGATGGGGGAGAGAGAGAGACAGAGAGAGAGACAGAGACAATGAGACAGAGAGAGACAGACAGACAGACAGATAGACAGACAGATAGAGAGAGATAGAGAGACAGATAGAGAGACATAGACAGAGAGACAGAGAGAGACAGAGAGAGAGAGGGAGAGACAGACAGACAGAGACAGACCAGACAGATATACAGAGACAACACAGAGAGAAAAACACAGAGGGAAACACAGAGAGAAATAGAGATACAGTTAGACAAACAAACATACAGGGAGAGACAGAGAGATAAAGACGGACATAGAGGCAGGGCATATTTGTTAAAGGGAAGTAGTTCAAATATACTGTTTATGCAAGACCCATGATTATTCTCCCTTTATAGCAAAATGTTCCCAGTCAACGACCATCTCAAAGAAGCTTCCATCAATAGCTATTTAAGCTCAAGACATGTGCTAATTTACAACATAACATTTATTTCGAACACTTGTATAATTACTCTACGTATGACACGCTAAGAGTAGGTTCTGATGTCTGTCTTGCTCAGACTGACTATGAAGTGATCAGTTTTTTAACATTCAATCTATTTATGATACTTTTTTTTCCTCCACGAATATTCAGGCAAGAAATAATGACATCATAAATATTAATTAACAGATTTTTTTATAATGACACTGTGAACAAAATGATTTTTCTCATGTTAGAAACTGTAGAATTCTATCTATATTATATCATAAACAAATACACCAGACTCCTTTAGGACCGTCTGATCTAGGTCTACTCTGTTTACAAAATCGTAAAAAGGACGTATCTACGGGATAAAGGGTTAATCTTTTATCTGGTGCATATGTACGTATAGTAGAACCTGTCTTAAGCGACCAATCATATATTGAACATGTGAGGTATATAAACAGGTGGATGCTTAATGCAGGACAAAAGTGATACAGAAAGCTCCTACAGGAGCTTTCTGTATCACTTTTGTCATGCATTAAGCTACCACCTGTTTCAAAACTCCGGATCTAGACCTCCATTTAATGGTCGCTTAAAACAGTATCTACTGTAATAGCAGTTAAATATTTTTTGGCTATTATAACGCTGTACTGAAACAAGGAAATGTTTTATCAGATTTATATAATGCCATATACAAACAGAATAGACCCTGATCGAGCTGTCTGATCTGGGTCTTCTCTGTTTTCAAATGTATAACAAGTCGTCCCTATCAGGTAACGGGTTAACATATATCGTGCTTTCAGACTCAGCTATGATACATATACTAGACTGGTTCAATCACTCAGCTATGATACATATATACTAGACTTGTCCAATCACTCAGCTATGATACATATATACTAGACTCGTTCAATCACTCGGCTATGATACATATACTAGACTCGTCCAATCACTCAGCTATGATACATATACTAGACTCGTTCAATCACTCAGCTATGATACATATACTAGACTCGTCCAGTCACTCAGCTATGAAACATATACTAGACTCGTCCAGTCACTCAGTTATGATGCATATACTAGACTCGCCCAGTCACTCAGCTATGATACATATACTAGACTCGTCCTATCACTCAGCCAGCTATGATACATATATACTAGACTCGTCCAATCACTCGCCTATGATACATAAACCAGACTCGTCCTGTCACTCAGCTATGATACATATACTAGACTCGTCCAATCACTCGTCCAATCACTCAGCTATGATACATATACTAGACTCGTCCAATCACTCAGCTGTGATACATATATTGGACTCGTCAAATCACAGCATCGCATCTGTGTCATTGTGCAATAGAATTCAGTATATTACCCAATAATGCATGTTATAACCTCATGGTGATACTTCTAGAAAAATAACAGAGTGAAAACAAAGCAGAGCAAAACAAAACAAAAAACAACAACAGCCAGATAGTTTTAAACATTATCCCTTTCGCTGTAATATATTTTCGTTTGCAAAATGTTGTGGCTTGTTTCAATTTCCATCTTCAAATTTCTTTACAGTACCCGCCCCACTCTAAACCGGACGTTAAATTTTAGTATCAAAACCGGTATTTCAGATAAGTGACTGCTTAATGCAGATTGAAAGTCATACAGAAAGCTATCACGTTCACCTTGAATAAAGCATGCAGCCACTTGCTTAAAAAGACCTAAATTGTTCTATAATAAACTTATGGTTTAGACGAGTTCTACTATATTTTTTATTCCAAGCGAACAGTTTGGATCCACAATTCCAACAGAAAAAAATCAGCTATTGACTGGCACGCAGTTGTAGCCAAATAATAGTATACAAAAACAAATGTTGCACTTAACAATTTGAGTAAAAAAAGAAAAGAAAGAAATATAGCCAGCAAACCCGCTAGTCAGTCAGGCAGGCAGACAGGCAGACAGACAGGAGGCAGACAGGCAGACAGGCCGACAGACAGATATATAGACAGACAGACATGCAAGTCACACACACAAACACACAGGCATACAGACATATATACATGAAGCAGGCAGACAGACAAGACAAATACACTTGTAAACAGAAAGATAGACCGGCAGGCAGACAGACATTCAGATAGACAAACAGACAGACAAACAAACAGACAAACAGCACAGACGAACATAGACACACACAGAGACAGGCGCTGACACACAGACAGACAGGCTCACACCCAGACATCAAGACACGCACGCACGCACGCACACACACACACACACAATCACGCACGCACGCACGTATACACACATACACGCACGCACGTATGCCCAAAATATATGCAACATGTAAAACAACACACGTTTTAGGTATATTCTCATCGCAGAACGTGAAGAACTCTTTATTACTCTAATTTACTCGACAATACCCGTAAGCATCATAGAAATTTACGAGGTGTTCCGAGTGGATTTAAAAACAGTTCTCAAGCTCCGGTATCTTGGTTCGTTTAAACATCCGAGTTTGTATATCCTGTTTGCTCTTTGAAGCCTGGTACTATGTCATAGTTTTGACAGACAGGTCTCCGTCTTGTCAATTTCAATCCGTTTTCAAACACCCCTCTTGTGGCTAAGTGATTTATAAGCCTGCAAATTACCACAACCCCGTTTGATCTTACCAACCGTAGACTTATAAACTTACTTAGATGTATAAACGAAAGCCAAGACTTCCAAGAAAATTTAATTACGCAGAATCAACGTGTCTCTTCGTATTTACAAAACAATACGTCAAAAGATTGCATAGCAACAGACTCGTAGTTGATGAACACAAACTTCTGTTACGGAGGCATTCCACCGCATCCATTTAACTCTTTCCTTCATATAACACCTTTTCATGCATATGCGAACAGAGTAGACCAATATCAGACGGCTTCTAGAGGAGCCGTCTGATAAGCGTCTGTTCTGTTTGCTAATGGATTTAGATACAATCTGTTTCTTCAGTTTCTAAAATGACTACAATGTTCCGCCCTCCATATTGCATTATAACTATTTTGTCCATGATTATTCGTTAGGAATTGAAATTTGGACTGAATACAGAACAGGGAGAGGGTCAACTCTTTAAACATTTTTAATCCTTTACTTCATATACAGTAAAGCCTGTCTTAAGCGGTCGTTCAATTATTGAACGCAGGAGTCTTAAAAAGCATGTACTTTCTCAATGCAGGGTAAAAGTAATACAGAAAGCTGCTAAAAGAGCTTTCTACATTACTTTTGATCTACATTAAGCTACCATATGCCTTACAGACCCATAATTAGACCTCTTTTTGACGGCCGCTTAAGACAGGCTGTATTGTATACCCATATCTACACCCTTGCAAACAGAGTAGATCCAGATCAGACGTCTCCTGTAGTGCCCTGTTTTTGTTATGGAATAATATAGTATCTGAGTTGGTCAAATTCCCTGTGTCCATTATACGCCATTACAAAACAACGTCCAATAAATATTCACAATGTCATTATTTCTTGTATGCATACTCACAAGGTAAAGGGTAAAATGCTTTTAATCTGCAAATACCATCGTGTGCTCGTCAACTCTTAATCATCAGGGTATTGTGATTTCTAACAACAACTAACTCATTACGTCATAGGCTATTTTTAGATACAATCTCTTTGAATAAATAGTCCGAAAAGGAGCATTAACTAGAGAAAATATTCTTTTTAGAATTTTGTTTGAAACCATTGTGATAGATAGAGCATTTGCTCCTATAGGAGCAAATGTTCTATTTATCACAATGGTTTCACAAAGTGACTTTTACAGAGTCGTCAAACGTCGTCAATATGAGGGAATGGGTTAAAGCAGATTGTCAGATTGGGTCGAAACGAGACACTGATTTCTTCGGCCACTCATCTGGATCTAAACTGTTTGCCGGTAGTGATAAATAGAGCATTTGCTCCTATAGGAGCAAATGCTCTATTTATCACAGTGGTTTCAATAGGTAATTTTTACAGAGGCGTAGAAAGGCGTATTTATGGAGGAAAGGGTTTAAGCGACACAATATCTAATTCTAAATGGCACAATATTTAACGGACACCACTGTTCACCTTCTGCACTATCGCAAGAGGTGGCTAATAAGGGCATAACCATTTCACCCCTGAAATAACCGAGTGGAATGTTCCATCAGTATTTAACTATAGAACCCACTTAGTATGAAAGGGCTTAAAATTGCCGGAGGATTTTTGAATGATAAACAATGAAGACTTTGATCAGAGGATGTCCTTTAGGAGCACCCTGATCTGAGTCTACACTGTTTGCAAATGATAGTGTTTGTGTATGTCAGATTGAAAGGTTTAACAGAAAGTGGGCTTTCTGCATCCCTGACTCTTCAGCAGGTGTTAAGTTAGAACTGGATCCAAACCCCATATTTTATCTCGATGTTAATGATATGTGCCTCATAACATATTCATTGTTGAGGAGTCATAAAACCAATTTCACTCTCTCACTATAACTCTGACGGTAGCTTGATACATATAGAACGTACGTTTGGTTTTATTTAAGCACTCTCGGGCTTTTAAGGCTCCTATGTTCAGTTAATAAATGGACGCTACAGACACTCGATAGCTGAAAAAAAAAATCAACAAACTATCATAGTTACTTATGAGTGTTCGGTACTCATTTAACCCATTACCTCATAGGCTATTTTTAGATACAACTCTTTGAATAAATCTACCGAAAAGGAATATTAACTAAAGAAATGGATTTTTTTTAGAATTTTGTAGTTTGAAATCAAAAGTCATCATTATCAGGGAAAGGGTTAAACGGTATTAGTCAAAACAGTGTGACTTATTTGAAAATTTCTGGTATTTTTAACTCTCTAAAATATTTATTTTTTACAATTAGCATAATTATGAACGTAGGGATATTTGGACATGACAGTAACTGTAGGCTATAACCAGATCTACATCATTCTATAAGCAAACGGGGCCGACGCTGATCAGCAAACTCATAAAAGACCTGTCAGATTTGAGTCTATTCTGAATGCAAAGGAGTCGAAAGGCGTTGGTTCTTTTTTTGTCAATGAAAATACACTGAACAAGGCCTTGCTTATCGAATTGATTCCAGTAGAGTAGCCTCCCTTACACCGTCAGAACACGTTATATGCACAGTAACCCATCTTGATTAGCTTTATTTGCTTGACTTTGGCCCCAGTCTATCAATATTTTATCATTTAGCGGTACATATCAAAGGAATATTGCATTTCGTTGATCTCTGCTCAGATTTAAAGAGAATTTGAAATCGGGAAATCTGTACTGCAATAAATTACTTCCGCGCTGTGTTTTTGCAACGATAATATTTATGGGATTCTCTTAAAATACAGCTGTCTAGTTTGAAATTTAAATAACATTTACTAAGTGCTTATTCTTAAAGCTGGGTAGAACGAAACATGCAGGCGAGTGGGGGAGATATCTTAATCACAAAAACCACTTACTCCATAATCCCAACTTTTTACTCTTTTGCAAACAGAATACAGTACATAGACCAAGCCCAGATAGCTGCTATAAGGAGCTTTCAGATAAGGGTCTACTTTTATAAATGTATCAGATATGATACAATTTTGTCATGATGATAAATTTCCTTATTTCATATTTTATTACAAGAAAAAAGTTCTTATTTTTCGAAATTGACACAGTCTGGTGTAAATATTCATGAAATGAAGAGTAATATGTTGGAAAAGAGATGAGTATGATTGTACAGAACGTAAATAAAAACGTAATCATGTAAAATGCTGTAGGCCTACCTTGACCCATTCCTCCATGAATATTCATGTAAGAAATAATTACGTCATGAATATTAATTAGTTTAATTATAATAATATCACACGGACACAGGACTATTTGGCAATGGCAGACACCGTAGAATCATATCTAATATTATCTATATTATATCACAAGCAAACAGAGCAGACCCTGATTAGACGGCTCCTATGGCTCTAATCTATTTGCGAAGGCGCGGGTCTACTCTGTTCGCAAAGTCGTGTTTATGGAATAAAGGGTTAACTGCCATGTTGTATAATATAAACATGTCTAAACTAAAACTTGGAACCCAACCATTTTAAGTTAATCATATGCTGTTGGAAATAGTTTTTGCCATATATTAGTATAACCAACACTGCAGACCTTGATCAGAGGGCTCCTTGAACACTCGTCTGGTCTGGTACTATACTGGTCTCATGTAGAGTATCGCGGGGGTATATGGGTTAACCGGATCAACGCTGAAATTTAACCATTCGCTTGCTATTCAGGCCATACCTACCTGTAAATAGTGAACACCCAGATGAGACAGCTCCTGCAGGAGCTGTCTCACCAGGTTCTGCACTATTTACAAGTTGATTGTGCAACCAGTACACTCCACAGCAGTGATTGCACAGCGAAATACTTGTACATTGAAGATATATGTATTTTATACAACAGAACATGGGTAAAGAAGGAGAAATGTATTTCAAAATTCAGCAAGAGAATGGTTAATATCAAGTGCGGGTACAGAAAACCATTGTGCCAACGTACAGCAAGGTGTGCAGGTACTGAAAACACTTGTACCAACGTACAGCAATGTGTTCAGGTACATAAAACCTCAGAACTGTGCACCATGCTCTACGTTGGCACATGAGGACCTTATGTGCCAACGAGGTATCAAGGTACAGAACACCCCATATGCCGACGAGTAGCATGATGCTCAGGTACAGAAAACACCATGTGCCAATGTACGTGTTCAGGTACAGAAAACATTATGAACCAACGAGAAACAAGACGCTAAGAAAAAGAAAGTCCGATGTGCCAACGAGGAACAAGATGTTCAAGTGCAGAAGACTGTATGTGCCAACGAGAAGCAAGACGTTCAAGTACAGAAAACTCCATGTATCAACGAGAAGCAATACGCTCAAATACAGAAAACCCCATGTGCCAACGAGAAGCAAGGCGTTCAAGTACAGAAATCCCCAAGTACCAACTAGGAGAAAGATGGTTTCCAGATCTTCTCTTATGTGTGCATTTGCAACGAGTTGTAAACAGATTAGACTCAGTTAAGCATCACATCAGAATTAACCCTTTCCTTCATATCAACGTGTTTTCACGCATTTGCAAACAGAGAAGACCCAGATTAGACGGCTCCTATAGAAGCCGTCTTATCAGGGTCTGCTCTGTTTGCTAATAAAATTTGATAGATCTGTTTCTTTAGTTTCTAAAATGGCTACAATATCCAACCTTCCCTACTTCCTTATAACTATTTTGTCAATGACTATTCAGTAAGTACTGACATTTGAAATATGCATAGAACAGGGGAAGAATTAAAACCTTGTTACACACTGAATTCTATTTTGGAAAAAAGAATGTTTTACTAACCCCACATCATTCTAAACGAGATTTGGCTGGCATTTTCAAACAGCTTGAGTGAGTAATGTCTTAGCAGGATTCAAGCTGAGTGACATTGGCCAGTAGCTCTTAAACGCATTACTAGCATGACGAATGTAAATCCCGTGTATATCTGGTGTATCTATGTCTACACTGTTTGCAAATAAAATGTAGAAATGGAATGGACCGTATCGCACTGAAATAGTAAAAAACGACAAACCATTGATTAAGTCTACAGGTATAGGGGAAAACCCATATGCCATGGCAGAGTGAGAGCGCATTAATCATGATTGTCTTACTACTGTTTTATGGTGCCAGCTAGACATGCTGACCCATCTATCCATTTATCTTTATAGATGGGAGCATTTGCTGAATGCCAGAACAGTAAATTCCTATAATGAATTCTCGACAGCTCTGTAACCGCTGGCATGGTAAAAGACATGGACCGGGCTACCCGTCACCAGTAATGATATTGCGCTTTGATCATTCAATAGAACCCTTCCGATGGCGGGAGAAAAGTGTCAATCATCTGCTGCCAATCGAAACTGTCGCCTGTTGATGTTTGCTAAGCGGTTGTGGCGTCTAAGATCACTTTCCCAAATCTGTTTGTGTTTTGCGATTGATCTAGATCAAGTCTTGCTGATTGAGAAGTTTACCATTCTCTTGCAATGTTGCTTCCTATCAAAAGTGGTAAATGTCGTCTTCATCCGGTCAATAGTGTTCCCTAAATAAATATGAAGTTATATTTTCTCAAATAAATGTGAACTTCACAATATTGCAGTACGAATGAAAAAGATAATTCCGGATTGCCATCGATTTGATCTTGATGTCAGCACATCAGTTATCTCCAATCAGTTATTTCAAAGGATGATATAGTCCCAGACGGTGTGGATCACAAGTCAGTTCCAGCAGTAAAACATCTAGCCTGCTATTAAAATGATACTGTTTTTATTTACTTCATATTTGTTCTAGTTTTATAGAAACTATTGATCGAGTGAGTGTCAAACAGTTTGGATCCTGATGAGACGTCGAGTTACTCGGCGTCTCATCAGGATACAAACTGTTTGCAAATGTCAGTTAGGATGTGCTTAACAGACAAAGGTTTAACATCGAGCGTAAAACAATTGATGACTCTCACTAACGAGGTTACCACGGAGACAGCTATGCCTTTATTTGGTTATGTTCTACGCTCATCGTTACATTCTCAGACAGGCGGCGAGGTGTTTGGTATATACAGAGAAACCTCTCTTCAATGTCTACCCAAAACATGTCTTATAATTCTGGTTTTAATCAGTTACTGCATGAATATTCATGTAAGAAATATTGGTATCATGAACATTAACCACACGAGTTTTTATATTCATTACATGGTTCATGGTACATGTATATGCACACCAGACATTTTGGCCATTGCAGAAACTAGAATCAGGTCAGTTTTAGTCCATAAGCAAACAGTGCAGACACCGATCAGACTGTTCTCACATGAGTCGTCTGATCTGGGTCTACTTTGTTTTCAAAGGCGTCGCTATCAAGTAAAGCGTTGATGTAGGGACGAGCGCTCTTAACTCTTTCTTTGATTTATATGCATTTGCAAACAGGATAGACCCAGATCAGGTGGCTCCTGTAGGAGTCGTCTGACAAGGGTCTGGTTTTTTTTAAGATGACATATAATATGATTTTACAAAGCAAACGCATTCCTTTGAAAAGTATACACTACAAAATTTCTAATAGATATTCATGATATCATAATTTCTCACAAGAATATTGTACAAGGAAAGGGCTGAACTTTCTGTATTATTACGTTATGCACTAAACAGTCACCTACTCTTATAGATCCCTATGTTCGATCACTAAGTGATTGCTACACTACCTTTCTGTATACGAGGTCGACGTCATGAACATGAAACCCTCTGTTCAGAGTCTGCTCTGTTTGTATATGAAACAATATAAATCTGATTCTACAGTTTCTTCCAAGGTACAAAACCACACATGTTCATAATGACATTACAAAAAAACCCCATCTAATTAATATTCACAATGTCATTACTTCGTACAGTAAAACCTCTCCAATACGACCAAAAAATGGGCATAAATCTAGGTGGTAGCGGCAGGTGGTAACTTAATGTAGGACGAAAGTTATGCAGAAAGCTCCTATAGGAGCTTTCTGCATTACTTTCGTCCTGCATTAAGCAACCACCTGCTTATAAATTCAGCTATGGTTATTCTTTAAGTGGTCGCATTAGAGGGGTTCTACAGTACATGAATATTTGCTAGGTACAGGGTGAAGGTAGACAACGTGAAAGTATTGAGACAGGTTTCTGCTGTTGTCGAAGACAGGGCATAAAAAAACGAACTGGCAGTTTTGTTATTGTACAGCGATACTGCTTTGTACAATTGCTGACAGCGAACCGTTTTTGCCTTTCAAGTGGAATCTGATAAAGACGACAGTGATAAATACGGTACATATTTTATAAGTCACCCACGCCGACTTCTACAATGAAGAAATTAGAAATGGTTTCTGCGAGAATCTCTGTGTACGATTAGATTGTATCAATTCTTAGACTAAGAGCAGAAGCTAAATATAAATAAATATCTTCAGTTCATAAAGGTGTTTGTTATAAGATATAGAATATTTCAGTAGCAAACTATAACCCTTTACTCAATGAATATTTATGAACGAAATAATGACGTCGTGCATATTAATTAACTGATATATTATAATGACCCTATGAACAATGATGTGTTTATATATACCAGTATATGGCGTTTAACATGCTGTTCTATTATTTACAATGCACAGTAACACCCCTATAATGCGACCATCAAAACATATCTAATTCAGGTCTTAAAGGCATAAAGTAGTTTACTACAGGGCGGAAGTTATTCAGAATGTTGTTGTAGGGGTTTGCTGCATCATTTTAATCTCGCATTAAGCAACCGCCTGCTTTTAAAGATGTCTTCGTTTATTCATTAAGTGGTCGTGTTGGATAGGGTTTTACTGTATATATTTCTATATTCTAGTTTGGTAGGTTTTGCTATCATAATATATTATTTTTATATCTGACTAATAGTATGATTATATGTCAAAGTGTGCCTTGACAATAATGTTTGTAATGCTTCGAGCTTCAAAGATATTGTCCGCTTCAGTAGAGAGACTGCAATAGTATTAACCCTTCGCTTGCTATTCACGTCAATATACCTACCTGTAAATAGTGAAGACCCAGATGAGACAGCTCCTGCAGGAGCTGTCTCATCAGGGTCTGCACTATTTACAAGTTGATTGTGCAACCAGTGCACTCCACAGCAGTGATTGCACAGCGAAATATGTGTACACAGTGAAGCTATATGTAATTATACAACAGGACATGGGTAAAGAAGGAGAAATGTATTTTAAAATTCAGCAAGAGAAGGGTTAACCTTTGAACCCTTTGAGCAGTCACGTGAGAACTAATGAGTGGATGAATATTAACCAGCTGAATGTTTAGACAGTAAACCCTTCTAACCGGACGTTCAATTTGGTATAAATATAGGTCTTGGAGACAGGTGGCAGCTTAATGCTGTGTGAAAGCCATGCAGAAAGCTCCTCCAGGAACTTTCTGCATGACTTTACCCTGCATTAAGCAACCGCTTGCCTCTAAATTCTTCTCTTCTAGAATTCCGGATATTGTAGAATTATATCTATGTTATTTCATAAGCAAACAGAGCAGACCCTGATGTAGTTCTCCTCTGTTTGCAACGATGTTAAGCGGTGTGATTTAAACAATTGCAACATAATCCATGTACTGTCATTCTTTCATTGTTCAAATTCATCCTCCGATGTGAATAATACTAACATGATATAAAGTGAATTGCATGCGTAAATGAATATTCTGTCAGTAAATGTATACCGTTTATAGTCAGACAATTCGTTGGATAATTAGTTTGTACAAAGTTTTCTAGATTAAGATAGAATTTTACACAAGTCAGACACGATGTTGTAATAAGGTCAACAGCATCACATTGATTAACCCTTTCGCTTCCAAACTCTGTCGTCTGCTAACTTTGTCGTCTGCTATACATTTTCATTTTTTTTTATTTTCCTCATTTTTGTTTCAAAAACATGGTAACAGTAACAAACAGTTTGGATCCTGATGAGACGCCGAGTTACTCGGCGTCTCATCTGGATCCAAACTGTTTGCATGTGATATCATAGACCCGTCATTGTGGCACGGAAGGGGTTAACATAGGAATATGTAAAGGCTGATGTTTAATGCAGGGTAAAAGTAATGCAAAAAAGCTACTGTGGGAATTTTCTGCATATTTTTGTCCTGCAAAAACACCTCTGTCCTGATTTAAAAAATCCAGAAATATACTTCTGTTGAGTGGTCATACTAGCGAGACTTTACTGTTAAAATATGTTTGCGGAATGCACTTTCATCAACCAATGCCAACTAAAAGTGATCGCGGGTTGAAAAGGAGTACTTTTAAAACCATTCCCACATTGATATTTATATAAGAAATACTGGCATCTTTTGATGGTACATGTGTATAAAATGATTAATTGGCTTTGGAAGAATCTGTAGAATCAGATCTATATAATTCTATGTGCAAAAGACCAGAATCTGGTCAGACGTATCCATCAGGAGCCATCTGATCTAGGTCTACTCTGCGTGGAAATGGAATTCGACATTAATTCAGTTTAGTATCCATTTTAAAATAGTGACGACCATGTTCAGCAATTTGACTATACCATAGAATTAAAACATGCTATTCCATAAAATTAAAACATTCTTTGGTTAGATATTCATAAATAATCACGTGCTCTGCTGAGAAAAAACGAGAGGATAACACATTCCAATGAAGTTTTGAAAATTCGATATTATATATTATTAAGATTAGATAGAATTAGTGGTGATTCTGTTTATTTTAACATAAAAAGCAAGAATTGCCTCTGTTGACGGTGAGTTATGCTTTGTACACTGAACATTCATGCCACAATTTGCAATGAGCTATACATTCGTGCAAATGGAATGAAAAATACTAATCAAACAGATTATCCTGTATCAACGCGAACACACTGACGTTCACGAATGGCAAACCAGCAGTGAGGTCATCAATCTACAATGAGACGCGAACGGTATACAGTCAGTGAGTTGAACATTGAAGCACATTATAATATTTTAAAACGAATACATAGTCAGCAGCGAGTTCGACATTCGTAGATGTGAATCCACACATAGAAGCATCTGTCTAACTCGCAGTGGGTTCAACAGTCAAACATATACTAAGGATATAGTAAAACCTCACAAACACGACCACTTTATGAATAAAATAGTTGTCTTTAAAAGCAGGAACCTTCCGCATAACTTTCGTCCTGCATTAAGCTACCACTTGTATTTAAGACCAGTAATTAGATATCTTTTTGTTGGTCGATTTAGCGAGGTTTATACTACACAGTAAAACCTCTCTATAACGACCACTAAATTAGATCAAGTATTTTGTGTTAAAGGCAGGTGGCTGCTTAAAGCATGGTGAAAGTAAAACAGAACGCTCCTACTTCCACCTTGCTTTAAACAGCCACCTGCCTAAATGCCAACTAATTAACACAATTTAGTGGTTGTTATAGAGAGGTTTATACTATACATGTATATGCAAATACACTACTGAATCTTGTCGACTTTCTCATTTGAAACGATGCTAACAAGGGTAATAGGTCTAAGAGTTAGACAGCGCATGGTCGTATAAAACTTCCCGGTAATTATAACTGAGAATTTTAATGTGAAAGCTACATGATGTTTCCTGGAACAATGAGAGTATATTATGTGAAAGCTACATGGTATCTACATATTGCCTAGTAAACTTTGACTGTATTATATTTTAGATCTGCATGGTGTAAGTAATGTCTCTACATAATATGTGAAAGCTACATGATGTCTGCCAGTCAGTAATGAGAGTGCACTGTATATACATGCGTACAGTACACTCGCGATTATTCGAACACTCAAATTCGTATCATTATCGTTCCTCTAGGAGCTTTCTACATGACTTCCACCTTGCATTCAGCAGCCACATGTCTATAAGGGTCTAAATTCTTCTTTTTTAAATTTCGAATTATCGAGATTTGACTGTACATCGTATATATAAGCTCGATATAGAGGCATTTTGACGATTTGCAAATAGAGCAAATCCAGATCAGGCAGCTACAGTATGAGCTGTCTGATCAGTGTATAATCTGTCTGCCTATGAACTAATATAACTATTATTCCACAGTCTCTTCCCATGTCAAACATTTCCTTTTTCAAGATGTCATTATAAACATATTAAGATATTTAATAATCATTAGGTTCTTATTCATTAGAATTTTGCACTACAGTAGTGGTCCACTTGTAGGACTTTGTAAACTGCAACTAACCCCTAATTTGATAATTAGTTAAAACTGATTCATCCCTTTCTAGATTGTAATTAAACAAAACATTTGTCACTGAAGAATACGAATTTTAAGACAAACAGTGCAGACCCTCTGGAGCCCTTTGATTTGGGTTCACACTGTTTATAAATGTTTTTTTATATACTCCGTACCACGCATTAACCCCTTGACTGTTCTATGTTTATTCCGAATTTCAATACCTACTGAATATTCATGGACAAAATAGTTATAATGAAATTTGGAAGGTGGAACATTGTACCCATTTCAGAAAGTAAAGACATCGATCTATCAAATTCCGTTAGCAAACAGAGCAGACCCTGATCAGACGGTTCCTATAGGAACCGTCAGATCTGGGTATACTCTGTTTGTAAATGCGTGAAACACGTTTATATGAAGGAAATTGTTAAAATCATCTTGTTATCGTGTTTGTAGGAATAATGGCCAAATTTGATATAATAATAATAGTTATAGAGAGTTTATTATTCATTGTGTAGGATTGACTTGCTCACTGCAGGCTAAGTTTGCGACTGGCAGTGTGTTCTCATGAATATATGTTTACAATAAGTCTAAATGTTCAATCAACTGCCAATTATGCATTCACTTCTAGCTGTGGATTCGTAAATATGAAACGTATGCTGAACTCATTAATGACTACTGTGTATTCTTGGTTGGCAGTTTATCGTTTGAATGTTAAACTCGCAACAAATCATGCATTCACTTAGTGTTGCGGATTCGCTGGTCTGCCCTATTTGTTTATGGAACTATGAACTATTTCTACCACAGCCAAAGTTTAATGGTTTGTATATTATTATAAAAATCAGCTAATAAATATCTATGATGTCATTATTTCTTACATCAGATCAAGGATTAGTTTTAGATGAAAGTCACACATTGATTTGTCATGCCACTTGTTTCTGAACAACTGTTGTTACACATTCTGTTCCAGAGCACCTGTAAGAACCCTATAGTTAAGGCTATATAAAGTACATGTATAGCCTTCCAGCTGGCTTGTGGTTCTACTCTGGTGGTCTTCTGTGCTCGAAACAAAGCAATAACTCCATTTCTCGATTTTTATGAATGGTAATTGCTGAACGCAGGACGAAAGCTATGCAGACATATCCTCTGGGAGCTTTCGTCAGTACGTTTGTCATGCATTAGGCAACCGCCTCCTCTTATTGACTTCTATATTCATTCATTATATGACCGTTATTGACAGGGTCTGCTGTACATATAACTACACAATAACAAACAGATTAGGCTCAGATCAGACATATCACGTAGGAACTGTCTGATCAGGTATACCCTGTTTGTATATGAAACAATATAGATATAAGTCTAGTTTCTTCAATGACCAACATTTCTCTTGTTCATATGCCATTATAAAAAATCATTTAGTTGAAATTCATATACAGTAAAAACTCTATAATGGACACTAAATGGTGTTCATTATTTGGTATTAAGGGCAGGTAGCCGCTTAAAGCAAGGTGAAAGTAAAACAGAACGCTCCTATAGGAGCGTTCTGTTTGACTTTCGCCTTGCTTTAAGCGGTCACCTGTCTTTAACACAAAATACATGATGTACTTAAGTGGCCGTAATAGAGAGGTTTACTGTAGTTATTATCATTTACATGCATATCCATGGAGAAAAAGTGTTTATATTCATTGAGTAAAAGGTAAAACACAACAAGCACATTCTGCTGCTGCTCTGTAGCAAGCCAAATCAGCTCCTGTAACCCATTCCCTAATATTGACGCCTTTTGACACCCCTGTAGAAGTCCCTTTTGAATTTTGAAACCATTGTCATGAAAAGAACATTTGCTTCATAGAAGCAAATCCTTTATTTATCACAATGCTTTCAAAACTACACTACAATGTAATATTTCTCCAGTTGATACCCCTATTCAAAGAGGTCGGTCTTAAAATAGCCAATGAGGGAATGGGTTAACCATAAAACATGTAACTTGACTATATTTCATCTGACTATATTAATCTTAATGCATTCCGAACAGATAGACTATCCCTAATGTTGTCATTATCTGATATAATAGCCATTATCAATAGATACTATTGACTACGGCTCATTGCTGCAAAGTTTTATTAGAGCATGGTTCTGAAACCCGAGCACGAATCTCTATGATAAACACAACCTGAACAATATTGATTTTGCAAACAGTATACATTAAAACCTCTCTATAACGGCCACTAAATTGTGTTAATTAGTTGGTATTTAGGGCAGGTGGCTGCTTAAAACAAGGTGAAAGTAAAACAGAACGCTCCTATAGGAGCGTTCTGTTTTACTTTCACCTTGCTTTAAGCATCTCCCTGCCTTTAACACAAAATACTTGATGTAATTTAGTGGTCGTTATATAGAGGTTTTACTGTAGGTGCGATCTTATATCCCATTCATTCTGTTGGCGTCAAATAATGTTAGACTGCAAACATTCTCCTCTGCCTCAACCCTTTCCCCATAGATACCACTTTTGTACTTTTGCAAACTGAGTAGACCCAGACCAGACTGTTACTGTCCGAGTCATCGCATCAGGATCTCCTCTGTTTGATAAGACATACTATAGATCTGATATTACAGTTTCTACAATAGGCAAACATTAATGTGCACATTTGCCAGATCATTTGCAACTAGTTCAATATTCACGAAGTCATGGATTCTTGTATAAATATTCATGGAGTAAAGGGTTAAGCTTCACAGCGGAATTTATTTTGATTTCTTTACAATAAAAAATAATTGGAATGCCAAACAGTTTATATATGATCTTGAGTTTGCAAAGGGTTAACTCATACTCATATAGATAAGCCCCCATATATATATATATATATATATATATATATATATATATATATATATATATATATATATATATATATATATATATATGCAAACGTTTTCGTCTGCTACAATTATCTTTCTTTTCGGTTTAAAAACAGTCACAGTAACAAAGAGTGTGGATTTGTATTTGTTTATTAACAATACAATACAGTGCAATACAACACAACACAATATACAATACAATAATTTTCAATACAATACAATACAATACCAGGGTTACAGATAAGGGGAATATTGGGGTATTTACCCAATTAAAATTGTGGGAAAAGCAACTGTTTTCCAAAAAGATGAGTAACACAAAGCCAATAAATATAGCAAAAAGCAAAACAAAATCAGAATACCTAATGAGAATATGAATAATACCCAATTAGGAAAATTGCCAATACCCAATAAAAATTGCAAATACCCAATTCTGTAAAAAAATCAAGGAGTAAATGCCCAATTGCATCAAAACCTTATCTGTAACCCTGCAATACAATATAATACAATGCAATACAAAACAATAATCATTAATATTAATTATATGAACTTTTATGATGGGACATTAATATATTGGGATTTTTATGGAAAATGTTTAATCAGATCTATATATTTACAAAGGCAAACAGAGTAGACCCCGATCAGACGGCTCTTACAAGACGCCATCTGGTCTGGGCTATACTATGTACAAATGCCTTAAAAGTCGTATATATTGAGTAAAAGGTTAAATAAATAATAAAACGGTAAAGCAAGTTTGTGTCATGGCTGTGTAATGACAGTTTCTACATGCGTATATGCTTAATCCATTTCCTCATAGGCTATATTTAGACTCAGCCTTTTTTAAATAAATCTACCGAAAAGGAGCATTTACTACAGAAAAGGTAAAATGTTAGAATTGTATAGTATTGAAACCATTGTAATAAATATGCTCCTATGGAGCAAAATTTAATGCTCTATTTATCAGAATGATTTCAAGAAGTGACTATTACAGAGGCGTAGAATGCGTATTTATGGAGGAAATGGTTAAAACATTTATTTCATGAATATTCATGTAAGAAATAATGACAACATGAATGTCAATTACATGTATATCTATGACGGTATTATGAACAAAGGGATTTTTGACCATGACAGAATCAGGGTCTAAGCTTATAAAACGTTTAGTCGAGTCTGAGTTCGTTCTCAAGTTTTTGATTGATCAGATTTGAGCCTTTGGCTCAAATCTGATCAATCAAAAGCTTGATAACTCAAATCGGACCAATCAAAAGCTTGAGAACAAACTCAGACTCAACTAAAAAGCTTTATAAGCATGGACCCAGATCTATATTATTTCATAAGCACACAGAGCAAACCCTGATTATACGGCTCCTGTATGATCTAGGTCTATTATGTTTGTTGAGTCGTCTATATCGATAACGGATTAAACGTTTCAGTCATTGCTTTTCATTTGCATATTCTAACAAATAAATGTGTCCCTGTAAAATTCATCTCTAAAACATTAACGCGAAATAAATAAATTTTGTATGAAAGTATTTTCAACGAATTTATCAATGCTGATGCATGTAATAAACGTTGATGAAATAACCTCAGGTTTGTTAATTTGCAACCAAAGCCCGTTTGACGAAACAAATATGTCTTTCCGTTGTAGCGGAAATGTCTACTAGAGGGGTATATTTCACACAAAAGGCAATATAACTGAGGCATTAATTATATGGCAACGGCCTATCAGATCTGTATATAGTTTATACTTATAGGTCTACCATGGTGAGAACGAACCTCTTCTTCGTGCAGTAAAGTCTCGCTAGTATACGGCCACTCAAAGCAAATATAATCCCGGAGTTTTAAAACAGGCGGTAGCTTAATACAGGTCAAAAAGTATGCAGAAAGGTTCTATAAGAGCTTTCTGCATTACTTTTGCCCTGTATTAATGTGTCCTTTGTACTGTAATTAATGCATCCTATATGTTAATGAAGTATGTGATCGCAGTAGGGAGATTTCACTGTGGTATGCTGTATTCAGTCCATTCACATTGTATTTGTATAGTGTCACCCTGCAATATTATAACGCCTTTGCAGACAGAGTAGACCAAGGTTTGCTGTGTTTAATTATCCCTCGCATTCATATAAACGCCTGTTTCACGCATTCGAAAATAGAGTAGACCCAGATCAGACGGCTCCTGTAGGAGCCGTGCCATCAGGGTCTGCTCTGTTTGCTATTGGGATTTGATCGCTTTGTTCCTTTAGTTTCTAAAATGGCTTTACTATTCAACCTTCCATATTTAATAATAACTATTTGGTCCATGAATATCCAGTGGGTATTGAAATTTGGAGGGTAAAGTAATACTCGTGCATGTACAGAAAGCTCCTTTCTGCTTTCTGCGTAACCTTTCTCCTGCAATAAGCTACCACCTGTCTTAACCCTTCTCTTGCTGAATTTTAAAATGCATTTCTCCTTCTTTACCCATGCCCTGTTGTATAATTACATATATCTTCACTGTCTACAAGTATTTCGCTGTGCAATCACTGCTGTGGAGTGCACTGGTTGCACAATCAACTTGTAAATAGTGCAGACTCTGATGAGACAGCTCCTGCAGGAGCTGTCTCATCTGAGTCTTCACTATTTACAGGTAGGTATATTGACGTGAATAGCAAGTGAAGGGTTAATGTCCACTATTAGACTTGTGTTGAGTAGTTACAGAAGTCTTACTGTACTAAGCACAGACAATACTTTATCATTTGTCAGTATAAAATCCGATCTCAAAATTATTTACAAAGACTGATGCGCCGCTTGAAAATGACATAATGATTGAATGCAGTAAAGTCCCAATGCAATCGTTAATCAATGACTGTCAGGAACTCTTACCCAAATACACATTGTAAGTGATGAATACCGTAAGGATATATGAAAAGAAAACCCTTACAGAGTGTGCTTCTTTCAGCGGGAATACAATACCTTAGATAATATAAACACCCTAATACGATAAAGTTAAAGCAAATGTTGTCAGATATGAGGTGCTTCTAATTTCTTAACCCTTTCCCTCATATAAACGTGTTTTAACGCATTTGCAAACAGAGTAGACCCAGATCAGGGTCTGCTCTGTTTGCTGTTGGAATTTGATAGATCTGTTTCTTTAGTTTCTAAAATGGCTACAATGTTCTACCTTCCATATTTCTTTATAGCTATTTTGTTAATGAATAGTCAGGATATATTGAAATTTGAAATAAACAGAACAGGGAAAGGGTTAACCCTTACCCCGCTTTGGAAAAATACTGTCTGCCCAACATTGCATTTGGTATTTACCAATTTGGACGACTTTCGATTCGAATCAACTTTTCAGAAACTATTTACCGAGTATCAAACAGCCTGGATCCTGATGAGACGTTGAGTTACTCGGCGTCTCATCTGGACCGAAGCTGTTTGCAAATGCAAGTCAGATCACGGGGCCCGGACAATGGTTAACACAGCACAACATGTCTCTTTATCATTTATGACAAGGCTCGTTTAAACATTAAACTACTTTATCAACGAGATTTCTCTACTCGTGTCAGAGTTATTAATATTGGACTGTCGTGAGGTCAGTCTTCACGTAATGAGAACTACTCAATTAATAAATGATATCTACTCACGAATACGAAAATGATGGTATGAAAGGTAATTACTCCATTACTCTACAGAGACCACGATCAGACCACTCATGTAGGGTCAGTCTGATCAGGGTCTGCTCTAGACCAAGATCAGACCACTCATGTAGGGTCAGTCTGATCAGGGTCTGCTCTGTTTGCTTATGGAATGATATAGATAAAATGCTACCAATATCCCCTGTGTTTCATATGCCATTATAAAATTAGTTAATGAATAATAATGATGTAATAATTTGTTTACTTAACCCTTTCGCTGCCAAACTCTGTCGTCTGCTAACTTTGTCGTCTGCTACAAATTTTCATTGTTTTGATTTTCTTCATTTTTATTTCAAAAACATAGTAACACTAACAAACAGTTTGGATCCTGATGAGACGCCGAGTTACTCGGCGTCTCATCTGGATCCAAACTGTTTGCATAGGTAATCACAGATCCGGCATTGGCAGCGAAAGGGTTAAACGCTCATGAGGTAGCGGGTGAATACACGAGTTGTATAATTAACACAGCGTATTATTAATAATTATGTGAAAGGCACAAACATAGAAAAAACAAGACTCACAATGAAAGAAAACATTATTGGGAGTTTTCAAGTCAAAAACAAGAATACATCTTTATAACTACTTTATTAAATTCATTACCTCATATAGATGCCCTTTGATACCATTACAGAGTAGATCCAGACCAGGCGACTCCTATTGGGGGCTTTCTTGTTCTGCCATAAGTAAGACTATGGATCTGATCCTACATATCGATACTATAGATCTGATTCTACAGTTTCTGCCATGGTAAACATGCCCTTATACACTTTGCCATTATAAAGAAATATTTATATAGTACTTACATGCATATTTTCAAAGTACAGGGTTAGTAGAAATGCGATTTCAGCAGCTCAACGAGTTGTTCTTACAATTGCCAATGTACATATTATAAATGGAGCAAATTTCAATGTGACGCTTGAAGGTACACAGTCATATTAAAAAGTCATTTTTATTCCAACTCTTGTCAGCTAAGCAAGAGTACAGACAGGGAGTAGGTGCTGCCCATGTTTGCCATTGTTTAGGCGGTGTTTACCGTTCCCGCATTAGCTGCCCAAGTGCCTTGACATTATACCTTTTAACCCTTTACTTTATAAATAGTTACACACGCCTTTCTACGCCTTTGCAAACAGAGAAGACCCAGACCAGACGGCACCTGTAGGAGCCGTCTGATCAGGGTCTGCTCGGTCAAAAATTGATATTCACGATCTTATCATTTCTTACATGAATATTCATGGAGTAAAGGGTTAAAATATTACCTTTTGACCCCCACCCCAAAGAATGAAATATCCTTATTACCGGAAATACCTGGACACCCACTCTCCCCTGTTCATCGTTTGGTAAAGCTGTGTAATTCAACTTGGCCTCATTCTTTTAGATTAGTCTAAAAGTACACTGAACACTGACATAGTAGCAAACAGTGTAGACGCTGATCAAACTTATCCTTCAGGAGCCACACGATCTGGACGTGCACTATTTGCATATGCTTTCTATCTGAAGCCTTAGGGCAATGAGGAGGGGGGGGGGGGGTCATACAGAAAACTCCTAGAGAAGCTTTCTGAATGACTATCACCCTGCATAAACCCTTTCACTACCTAATGAATATTTATGAATGAATTAATCACTTCATGAATATCTATGAACTGAATTTTAGAATTAGGATTAAAGTTAATTGTTGGCTTAAGCAAAAAAGTCGGATCAAATCTATATAAGTTCATACGCAAACAGAGCCGACCCTGTGTCTACTTTGTTTTAACCCTTCACTTGCTATTCGCGTCAATATACCTACCTGTAAATAGTGAAGACCCAGATGAGACAGCTCCTGCAGGAGCTGTCTCATCAGGGTCTGCACTATTTACAAGTTGACTGTGCAACCAGTGTACTCCACAGCAATGATTGCACAGCGAAATACTTGTAGACAGTGAAGATATATATAATTATACAACAGGGCATGGGTAAAGAAGGAGAAATGTATTTTAAAACTCAGCAAGAGAAGGGTTAACAGACGTGAACCAGCGTTTATATGAAGGAACAGGTTCAGCTATCTTAACCCATTCCCGCATATAGACGCCTTTTGACGCTTCTGTAAAAGTCGCTTTGTGAAACCATTGTGATAAATAGAGCATTTGCTCCTATGGAGCAAATGCTCTATTTTTCACAATGGTTTCAACACTACACAGTTCTAAAGTTTTCCTTTTTAGCAGTAAATGCTCCTTTTCGGTAGATTTGTTCAAAGAGGTTGGATCTAAAAATAGCCTATACGGGAATGGGTTAAAGCTCAATAGTGATACTAATTTGAGTGTTAGGATTGTCGAGTTTTGTACTAGACATGATAAATGACATTTATCATGTCTAGTACAAAACTCGACGTTATGTAACGTATTCATGCAATCTAACTGTACACTAACCGACACTGTTAATCTAAACGCATCGTTTTGTACTGGAAGAATGTCTTGATAACTGTCATTAGACTCAATACCCTATCTGTAGATATCGGACTATGGTTTATTTCTATAAGACAGCAGTTTCATGGCATTGACAGATGAATGTTTGATTAGAAAATGAAAAATGACAAAAAATCCTAACATCTGCAATACATTCATTTGACCTGGCACGGCAGTGCAAACCCTATATGATCCCAACATCTCGGCGCTTTCCGGCGAGTTTGTAAACATACGCAGAAATCTCCGAATTGCTCCGGTTGTGAATTTTACATTACTTGTATAACATGCAGAATAATCTTTATCTAGATATTTATGTTTACAGCAAAACCTCGCTAATCCGAACACTTAACCCTTTACCCCAATGGGCTATTTTTAGACTCAACCGATTTAAACAAATCTACCAAAAAGGAGCATTTACTAGAGAAAAGGAACATTTTAGAATTTTGTAGTTTGAAACCATTGTGATAAATAGTCTTTAAGACAGGAGGCAGCTTAATGCAGTGTGAGAATCATGAGAGTTTTTCTGGGATCTTTCTGTACGACTTTCATTATAAATGCATCACCCTTTACTCTACTAATACGTCGTTCTCCTCCTTTGCAAACTGAGTAGACAAGCAGTTGCAAGCAACTTGGATCCAAGCTGTTTGACACTCGGTCAGTACTTATACAGAAATCTGAGCGAAACAGAAATCAGTAAATATTTTAGAACTTACCTGTTGAATTTTCATGTAAGATATAATGAATATTAATTAGATTAATTCTTATAACGGCATATCACTACAACGATGTTTGGCCATAGTTTGTGCCATGTTTGGCTTTTTTCTTGTTGTCCGTATGCTTTCTGTCTCCATCTCATTTTGGACTCTCTCGTTCTCTGCAAGTGCCTCGTTGTATGCCTGTAGCCGTTTCGCAGAATAATTAAAGGCAAATGCAATGGTTTGCATGGTACCCATAACAGTCAGAACCAGTGGCTCCTTACAAGCATGGAGGATACACGAGTACAAGTTGTGCGCCTTACAGCGTGTGCATATGGCACCCGGTACGAGAGCTTTGACGCTGTGAAGTTGAGGGATATTTAGCATAGGAGTTCGTGAAAAACGATGCAATCAAATAAAATAGATTCAGTCTGACTCGAAATAAAAAAAATAATCTCGATTCAAATTTAGTGACAATGGATATTGAAATGGATAGTAGATCTAGATATACTGAGCTCCGACTGAAACTGGAATATTCTATTATGAGATTCGCCTCTACCCACTCCCCTCTTGGTTTTTATTGCATTTCTTTGGACTTTTTATTTTTTAAAGTTTCCCCGACAATGTGTACACAATTGCGTTTTTTCGCGTACAGGTAGCTACGCGGCAGGTTATGATACAGTGGTATATCGGGCGCAATATCTTCAAGGACTCGACACGAATCAAGACTCTTCAGGACAGTCTTTGTGTTGTCCTCCAATCCCTTTCCTCATACAAACGCCTTTTCAAGCATTTGCAAGCAGAGTAAACCTAGAAAAGATGGTTCCTGTGTGACATTCAACATTAAAAGGGCTAATTGCAGTATGGGCTTACAATCTGCTAAAACGCCACACAAAAGCAGCTTGGGAGTGCGCTTGGTGGCCATCCTAAGATGTATACTGGGTATGTTGGCACGGCCTAGAATCTCAGTGCCTGGGGCGTGATCCTGTCATTTGAATTTTACTAACCTGTAAAGACAAGCTGTATGTTAGTGTGTTTTATTAGGTAAAGGATATTTTCTGACATATTTTAACAGTTGTGATCATAAGGTTTCCAAATTTGATCAGTGAATGTTATTTTAGGACAATATTTTAGGTATTTCATGTATATTGCATATTGTTTTATTGTGTTACTCGGCGTCTCATCTGGATCCAAACTCTTTGCAAATACATGGCGGGAGAAGGGATAATGACGTTACTACATACTGCCTACCGACAAATAGACTTTTCGTGTTGCGCATGATTAATTTTGATGAGATCGCGACAGTTCTGTTTATTGCAGCCAAATGTCATTTAATCGAACCAACATGTATTTTCTCGCTGTGAATGGCATACTCCACACGGAAGGCAATTTAACCGAGACACTAATTCTATGGAAACGACTTGCCAGATTTGTACCTCGTTAATTTTCTTTTTTAATTGTCAGGCTTACAGTCGTTGTAACCAAACGGTGAAAAGCGAACTCTTCGTATGGTATATACAGTAAAAGGGCGGTATAAATATGGGTCATGAAGTCAGGTGGTAGCTTAATGCATGGCGAAAGTAATGCAGAAAGCTCCCATAGGAGCTTTCTGCATTACTTCCGCCATGCATGAAGCAACTACCTGCTTTAAATAACACATATTTTGATTCATTAAGCTGTCGATTAAGAGAGCTTCGTGTACTAGCATTTTATTGCGGATTGATACTCAGCATAAGCCAAATACATGGCTACTCTGGCAGGTTGATAAATATAGGAGGAAAAAAGCATTTTGGTTTTTATTTCTTCACAGACACCGACGTCAGACAGTATGTCTATTATTCAATAGATTGTTTAGCGTGTCTGACTCAAAGGGTTATTAAACATTCCTGAATTATTTTGTCCTTGCTTAACCTATTACCTCATAGGCTATTTTTAGATCAAATATCTTTGAATAAATCTACCGAAAAGGAGCATTAACTAGAGAACAGGAACATTTTAGAATTTCGTAGTTTGAAACAATTGTAATAAATAGAGCATTTGCTTCTATAGGAGCAAATGCTCTATTTATCACAGTTGTTTCAACAGGTGACTTTTGCAGAGGCGTCAACAGGTGTCAATATGAGGGAATGGGTTACTTTCTAAATGGTGAAATGCAGTTCTATTGAAAAACATTAAAACGAGTTTAGCTAAAGTAATTTTGTTTTTACGAATCAACATTCCTTCTAAGAATCATCTGATCACTAAAGTGTCCGGAGCCATTTTAGGCAATTCAAATGAGTACTACAGACGTGATAACACAATTTATTCTCTGGCGCGGTCATTGGGTTTGCTGCATTTAGCGAATGTGTGATTACCTTTGCGAACAGTGTGGACCCAGATGATACACCACGTGACTCGGTATCTCAACAAGATACAAACTATTTGATACTCCAATTGTGTTATGAGTAACCCTTGAAGGAAAGTTCACTTTGAAACTTAAACCAAACAACAGTGTCTGCTGACGAAACTTAATTGGCGCCAAAAGAGTCCAAATGAATTCCATATCACCTGCAATCATTTTTCGAATTGATGAATTAACAAAAAACACGATCTGACAGTTTTGACCGATAAAAACTTCTTATTGATTTCTAATATAGACAAAAATGTACTGAAGTAGAACATGTCTTAAGCGATCATCTATTCATTGGACATTAAAGTCTTAAAAACTAAGTGGTTGCTTAATACAGGACAAATGCAATACAGACATCTCCTACAGGAACTTTCTGCATTATTTTCGACCTGTAATAAACTACCACCTCCCTTAACCCAATTCCTTATACTGACGACTTTTGACGACTCTGTAAAAGTCACTTTGTGAAACCATTGCGATAAATAGAGCATTTGCTCCAATAGGAGCAAATGCTCTATTTATCACAATGGTTTCAAACTACAAAATTCTAAAATGGTCCTTTTCTCTAGTTATTGCTCCTTTTCGGTAGATTTATTCAAAGAGGTTGTATCTAAAAACAGCCTATGAGGTAATGGGTTAAAGTGATAGTGTCTACTTGCACAACGTGTTTAAAAATACGTAAGAATTACATAAATCATTTGTTTATTTCGTGAAAAGCAGTATATCGCAAGAAAACCAGTCGAATAAACACCGAAGAAGACACACCGTTCATCTGTTGGATATTCTATCCGGCAATGTATTAGTATCTATTTGGCTCGTGCTTTAGTTTCATTAACTGTTCGACCAAGGCGACAACAAAATTAAGTATCGATGAAAAGGGTTTGTTTTGTATGACAGGGGCATTTTTCGATACAAGTTCAGATTGAAAATCCGCATAATAATGATTGACAAATAATAACAAATACATGTACCAAGTTTTATGATATTATTGTAGGGACTTTCTCTTTAAAAACCGCAAAACGATTTCTTTTCTTAATGGTCGCTTAAGACAGGCGTTACTGTATCTTCGTTTTAATTCTTTTTAATAGACTGGTCAAAGAAGTCTAACAAGGCAGGTGGTTACGTAGTCCATTCCTACTAGACTATTTTCATCTATTTGGATAAATCTACTGAAAAGGAGCATTTAATAGGAACAAAAATAGTTTAGAATTGTGCAAGTTTGAAACCATTGTTACAAATAGAGCATTTGCTCCTATCGGAACAGATGCTCTATTTATCACAGTAGTTTCAAAAAAGACTTTTACAGAGGCGCCAAAAGGCGTCAGTAGGAGGGAATGTGTTAATGCAGGGCAAAAGTAATACAGGCAGCTCCTGTAGAATTTTTCTGTATTACTTCCAACCTGCATTAAGCTGTCGCCTGTCTTAAATACCACAGAACGATTTCCTTTTAATGGCCGTTTAAGACAGGCATTACTCTAATTTCGTTCTATCATAAACGGAACACTAGCATATGTTATACAAAACGTTAGTTCGAAGCTAAAAGTAAAGATAATACGATGCTGGATTTATTTCGTAAAGGCGTCGATATTCCATACCAGTAATGTTTTATTGCCTACAGATGTGTAAGATAAATCTGTTTATATCCTCGTAACTGCAGTTATTCTCTCAGATATCACAGACGGCTGTTTGTCAGGCAGGATTTATGGGTGGACATTGGACGGAAATTGATATTTCCAGGTCATAGTGGGGAGCTGTACAGCTGAAAATCACTTTTGACCTTTTTTGCAAATGAAGAAGTAAACCGTTTTACTTGTGACGCCTTGCCTTAACTAGAGAAATGGAGCATTAACTAGAGAAATGGAGCATTAACTAGAGAACAGGAAAAGGAGCATTAACTAGAGAAAGGGAGCATTAACTAGAGAAAAGAAGCCTTAGCTAGAGAAAAGGATCATTAACTAGAGAAAAGGAGATGAGCATTAACTAGAGAAAAGGAGCATTAACTAGAGAAAAGGAAAATTTGAGAATTTTGTAATGTAGTTTGAAACCATTGTGATAAATAGAGGAGCTAATAGGAGCAAATGCTCTATTTATCACAATGGTTTCAAGAAGTGACTATTACAGAGGCGTAGAAAGGTGTATTTATGGAGAAAAGGGTTAACCCTTCCCTCCATGCAAACACTTTTCCTATTTAAACACAGACTCGTAGATAAGGGTTTATTGCAAATAGCAAACTCGTCAGTCTTCCACCAATCCATGTGCTGTGACCACTCTTTAGAATCGTCTCTGGCAGATAATTCTAAATACATGGTTTGGTGGGTAAATGACGACCGAAGTGGTTGATGTATGTCAATACCTTTTAGAACATAATTCTAATAAAAGAACGCATTTCCACATCAATGACTAAAACAGTGTTGGCATTCAAATTCTACACTGATAGTTTCAAATCTATAAATTATTTGAAATATAACATGGTTGAAAGAGTATTCATATATAAGGTTATTAACAGAGACCGTGAAAATGTTTTATTTATATTTAGAACTTTAAACTAGAACATATTGTTTATTCATAATTATATCCGTTTAAATATTTCCTTCTTCATGGATGACGCGGAGTATATCATGTTTTCGGTATCCAAGCTGGTCCTTTTCCATCCACAGTATAGGGTTTAGTGGAGAACTAAAGAAGCTACCCATATCTAAACCTCAGTAAACACACCTATCATCAACGACTGTGACGTGTAGTTTATTAGAATTGAAAACTGGAGTATTAGTTATATAAACCCCTTTTAACCCTTCTCTTGCTGAATTTAAAATACATTTCTCCTTCTTTACCCATGCCCTGTTGTATAATTGCATATATCTTCACTGTGTACAAGTATTTCGCTGTGCAATCACTGCTGTGGACTGCACTGGTTGCACAATCAACTTGTAAATAGTGCAGACCCGGATGAGACAGCTCCTGCAGGAGCTGTCTCATCTGAGTCTTCACTATTTACAGGTAGGTATATTGACGTGAATAGCAAGCGAAGGGTTAAAGTGTCTCTTTACATTGATGACACAGAGTAAGTTATATGTTCGGTTTCTGATCACATCCATGAAAAATAATTGATATTCACCATAACGTGTGCTTTGTGTTACTATTACTGGTGACAGTTCGGGAATATCAAGCAGGTACTTAGTATTGCACAAAGGTGGTACATTACGATTATAAACAGGTAACTACAGACCCATATACACCGGGTGTACTGCAAATACTACAATCGTCATTTCTCCACCAAACCCTATACTCTGACCACTCTTTAGAATTGCCTCTATGAGGTGGTCACAACATAGAGTTTGGTGGAGAAAAAGGAGTTATTCAAATCTAAGCCTCTATAAAAACAGCTGTCACCAGCCGTGAACAGATTTATTACAGCTTAAAACTGGCCTGAACATATTGCTTATTTATAAGTTTATCCTTTCAAAGTTTCCCTTCTATATATATATATGACACAGGGTAAGTTATAGTTTTCGGTTTCCATACACATCCATGAAAATTAATGGATATTCATCATAAAGTATGAAGAAAGCCTTTTTAAAGGCAAGTTCGTATTTGTTTGACACATTGAAGCACTGAACCTTTTTGGTGATACTGTTAGTGATGGCAGTTGGAGAACGTCGAACAGGCACTTAGTACTGTACAGAGTTACAGATTTGCAACACTGTTGACAGTAACTCGTTTTTACTCTCTGAATCCAAATAGGTTGACAGTGATAAATACGGTACAGATTTTACACGTAACAAACATTCACCTCTAGCATAAAACAGAATCTTGTTACAGAAAGTTGAAGTCAATTGGATTTTAACCCGTACCAAGCATGACCCAATACGCAGTTGCAAATGGCTTGGATTGAGATGAGACGCCGAGTAACTCGGCATTTCGTCAGAAGCTAACCAGTTTGACACTCAGTCAACAGTTTCTTAAACGCTTGTACGAATAAAAAGTAAACAAAAAATGCAACAGATCAAAATTGTGGCAGGTATACTTTTTTCAGCACGATATAAGGGTTAATATCGGAAAGAGAAATACAACAGCTCTGAAACATGACTGAAGGAATATTCAATTCACCCTTTTCCTGTTCAACGAGGCCTGACTGGCATTTGAAAACGGCTTGGATCCATATGAGACACGTGGTCTGTCGACGTCTCACCGATCCAAGCCTTTGGACACTCGGCAAATAATGTGTGATAAAGCTTGAACGAATTCGAAGTAAGTGAAATTGCGACAGGCCCTAGACTAAGCAGACATCATTTTTATAGCACGATAAAAGTTTAGAGAGTTTAACCTCTTACTCCATAAATACGTCTGTTTATACGCCTTTGTAAACAGAGTTGACCCAGATCAGAGGGTTCCTGCTCTGTTTGCGTATGATATAATATAGATATGATTCTACAGCTTCTGTCATGGCCAAATATCCAATGTCCATGTGCTAGTATAACAATTCGTCCATTTAATATTCATGGTGCTATTGTTTCTTACATGAAATAGGTGTGGAGTAAACGGTTACAATAAGCAAATCAATTAATATAACAATAACAACATATGATAGAATAAATCAGTATTTTACGAGATTCGGGTATTGTCGTATCAATTCCTTGAAGGAAAGTCTCCTGTTTGTATGAACAGATTCTAGACCATGATTATAATTATTATCAATAATTATCATTTATTATTATAATATTATTATTATTATCATTTATTATTATTATTATTGTTATATTATCATTTATTATCAATTATTATTACAATTTTATACAGTGCACTTTATTTCAGAGTATGCCGCCCACAACAGATGTGATTTCCATTTACCCAGGGTTGAGCGCAACATTGTTTTGCAGTAAAACCTCTCTATAACGGCCACTAAATTACATCAAGTATTTTGTGTTAAAGGCAGGTGGCTGCTAAACGCAAGGTGAAAGTAAAACAGAACGCTCCTATAGGAGCGTTCTGTTTTACTTTCATCTTGCTTTAAGCAGCCACCTATCCTAAATAGCAACTAATTAACACAATTAAGTGGCCGTTATAGAGAGGGTTTTCTGTAACTACAATTTACGAGTAACCCGGCGTCTCATCAGGATCCAAGTTATTTTTCACTTAACTAAAACAGTAGCCAACTGGATAAATATTTAAAAATGATTGCAATAAAAAAGTCAACCCATGTCATTTTAATAGTAGGAGAAGGGTTAAAACTCATCGTTTTTCTGAAAAGCCAACTGTAAAAATAACTTATAATAATAATACTTGCATAAATTCCTTTGCAACTGACAAAAAATGCGCGCATTCGTTTCTTATACTGTAAAGAGGTATTCGTGTATTCAGAAAATAGATGTAGAATTGTTTTGTCTTTATCTGCTCTATCCAATATTTCACATTTAACCCTTCGCTTGCTATTCACGTCAATATACCTACCTGTAAATAGTGAAGACCCAGATAAGACAGCTCCTGCAGGAGCTGTCTCATCAGGGTCTGCACTATTTACAAGTTGATTGTGCAACCAGTGCACTCCACAGCAGTGATTGCATAGCGAAATACTGTACACAGTGAAGATATATGTAATAATACAACAGGGCATAGGTAAAGAAGGAGAAATATATTTTAAAATTCAGCAAGCGAAGGGGTAATATGAATAGAATGGAAGTCAGACCGGAGATGTCACGTGAATGTCACAAAAATAACATGTCATGTTTCTTCTGTTGTAAAATTTCAGTGTTTCGTAACTATATTTCGAGTTTTATAATCAACTTGATATGCTATATGCGTGTTTTACCATGAAACACTATGTCGTCAATTTTTATCAAAGAAACGACTGCTAACCTTTAGCAAGTTGGAACTAGTAACTATTTCAAATATGTTTAGCAATAATTGTATATAATAGATAAGATTAAAAACTAACTTCAGGTTTTCATTTATATCTTACTTTTTAACTAAAATAATTCGTCCCTAGGACTTCATCATAGCATACAAAACTAAATGCCATTGATGTCAAAAGACGCCTATTTTGGCGTAATTTTATACACGTATACAGTTGAGGATGTAAAAAGTGCAAAGCAAAACATATGAATACTGGCAAGGAAAACTAACAAGCCTGTAAAAATTACACAAGGAAGAATCTGTATGCAAAAAAGCTAAAATAATATTAAGCATTCATGCCATTATGTCAGACTGATCTAACGAGTCTATTTCATTAGCAATACTGGTGTAAATGTTGTAGTTTGCAACAGTTTCGGGTTGCATCACCCTTAACCATAACATGTAGCACCAGTTTTTTTCACAAACAGATGTTCTCCGCCCATGTGACGTTATGGTTTTGAGCACATGTAGGCCTACAGATCAGGAACCTGACAAGATCCAATTGAGTTTTACTCCTTGAATCGTCGTAATCCTATGAAGTAAGTGCCTATCTAGTCCGGAAGAGATCGCAAATGCCACCAAGCAGCTACATTTCTTGGAAAGCTTCAAGCATCATCGGGGTCCCAGTAAAGTATACAAACAACGCATCGAACTAATAGTTGGAGCTACTAAACGTCTATTTGCTGAGAGGACAGTGTAGTTTTGTAATTGTCTCCCTCAACAATAACAAAAGAGGGAATTAAGATTGCTCCTACAATCAAGCTATCACTTAACTGACGATTGCAGGAACGCTCTGGTCCGCACGTTGTTCAAAAGTCTGAACCATACGCTGAAGAAAACAACCCGGCGAGTCAGTGCGGATATGGAGCAGAGCCCGACATCGGAAACTTGTAGGAAACAGAACACTGGCCTATTTAATGTCCTTTCTCCAACTATAGAACTTGCCACAGTGGGTTGCGATGGCCTACGGGAAGTTCTTGCATTACCATGATGCCCACTAAAATTCATGACCAAACTCCGCAAGCTACACGAATTACAGATAGGTAACGCCATTCACAATGGCTCATATTCAGACAGTTAATATATATTAAACTAGGTCATACAAAACTGTGGATAAACACCAACACCGTCTTCGGTATGATGCCAAAACATACTTGTCACATAGTTATATTCAACTGATGTCAATAATTGTAACCCTTTACCTTAACCATGTACTCCATAAATACGCCTTTCTGCGCCTTTGCAAACGGAGAAGACCCAGATCAGACGGCTCCTACAGGAGCCGTCTGATCAGGGTCTGCTCTGTTTGCTTATGATATAATATAGATATGATTCCTCAGTTTCTGCATTGGCCAAAAATTGAAATGTCCATGTGCTATTGATCTAAGTAATATTCATGACATCATTATTTCTTACATGAATATTCATGGAGGAAATGGTTAAGTATATTCATGTAAAAATAATAACATAAATTTTAATTAGTTGATTTTTTATGATAACATCATACACACAGGCAAGTTCGGTCATGGAAGAGACTGCACATATTATCTTACAAGCTAAATAAGCATACCCTGATCAGGTAGTACCTACAGGAACCTCTGATCTTGTTCTACCCTATGACAAATACGTATTTATGTAGTAAAGGGTTAATCTACTCAGCCTGTTCGGAAACCGAAAAACGTGGAACAGCTAGACTTAAGGTGAGCTGTTCACAGACAAGTGTGCGCAAGTTTCTCATTCAGAGGAAGCCAATGGCTGCTTCGCAATAGCAGCAAAGGCATGTGGTCTCACCATCAACCCGAAGAAAGCACAAATGTACAAGCCAACTCCCCATGTCGAATACAGTGTCCCACACATCACCAATAAGGGAACTCAACAGAGGTCCAAATAAGAAAACATTTTCAAAAACTTTTTTATTTCTCCATCTAACCCTATGTTGTGACTACTCTGTAGATTAGACTCGTCTCTTGGAGACGATCTAACCCTATGTTGTGACTACTCTGTAGATTAGACTCGTCTCTTGGAGACGATTCCAAAGAGTGGTCACAATATAGGATTTGGTGGAGACACGAAAACTTTAGTGTCTGAGTACGCACCTTTATCTGTAGCTCTGAACTAACATAAATATTGTCTATCTCACCAATTACATCGGTAGTGAAATTACCAAAATCTGTCACTGTGTCCGTGGTTATAAAGAACCGCCTTTCGATCACCTGTACAAGAGACTGTGGAAGAATCATTCACCAAGTCTATACTCCAGGAAAGGAGTTAGTGCTTTTCACTGGGCACGTTAATGAACCAGGATTTTCTTTTATTTGAAAACCTTATAAGGTCGACCATTAACCCCACATTGCAATATACGAACGTTAAACACCCAACTAGTCAAACCAACCAGCGTACGAAAAGATATCCCACGAATTAATCAATTGTGTTGTATATAATCAAAGTTGATGACAAAACCTCAATTTTGTTAACTTGCAACCAAAACCCGTTTGACGAAACAAATATGTCTTTTCTCGCAGCGAAAAACGTCTACTAGAGGGGTATATTTCACACAAAAGGCAATATAACTGTAGCATTAATTATATGGAAACAACTTACCAGATTTGTTACCTCGTTAATTCTTATAGATTTACTGTCATGGTAACTATTCGGTGAAAAGCAAACTGTTCTTTATGGGACGTATTAGCATTTTATTGCGGATTGCACCATTGCATAAGCTTCTAAATGTCCATTACAGGGGAGCTCTGGCGACATGACAAATACCGCTGCCAAACCCATGTCAAGGAATTAGTGTAAAACTGTAATGGCTACATTAATTGACCTTTATAAGCATTTCAAATACAGTAGAACATGTCTTAAGCGACCATAAAAAATTATGGGTCTGTATGACAGGTTAATGCAGGTCAAAAGCAATGCAGAATGCTCCGATAGGGGCGTTGTTATGGGTCTGTATGACAGGTTAATGCAGGTCAAAAGCAATGCAGAATGCTCCTATAGGGGCGTTGTTATGGGTCTGTATGACAGGTTAATGCAGGTCAAAAGTAATGCAGAATGCTCCGATAGGGGCGTTGTTATGGGTCTGTATGACAGGTTAATGCAGGTCAAAAGCAATGCAGAATGCTCCTATAGGGGCGTTGTTATGGGTCTGTATGACAGGTTAATGCAGGTCAAAAGTAATGCAGAATGCTCCTATAGGGGCGTTGTTATGGGTCTGTATGACAGGTTAATGCAGGTCAAAAGCAATGCAGAATGCTCCGATAGGGGCGTTGTTATGGGTCTGTATGACAGGTTAATGCAGGTCAAAAGCAATGCAGAATGCTCCGATAGGGGCGTTGTGCATTACTGTTGCCCTGCATTAAGCAACCACCAGCTTTTTAAGATTTCTACGTCCAATCAATTCAAAGTCGCTTATGACAATTGCTACAATTGTAGTTGTTTTCCTAAATTTGTCAAAGTCGATATGGTTCTTTTCATTTGTATTAAAAACACGATCTCGCTGAGTGTCAAACAGATTGGTACCTAATGAGACACTAAGTTATCCGGCGTCATATCTGGATCCAAACTATTCACAATGGTCGCCACTAACTCATCCCAAAGAATTTTGCACTCAGTCCTTGGTGTGTTTTCAAAAAAAGCCGCTGTCCTGTTTCTATGTCAGTTATTGAGGCTAATCCTGTTTTCACATCCCTGACATTTAGTCATTGTTTTATCGACATTCCCAGGATTCAGCCAATATAAGTCACACTGGGCTGATATTTGGTATTTTTGCTCAATTTCTCCTTTTTGCTCAATTTCTATTTTTGCTCAGTTTCTCCTTGTTGCTCAATTTCTCTCTTTGCACAATTTTTCTTTTTACTTTCTCCTTTATATTTTCGCACAACTTCTTTTTGTTCAGTTTTTATTTTTTCCAATTTCTCCTTTTTGCTCAATTTCTCTTTTTGCTCAACTTTTCTTTCTGCCCAATTTCTCTTCCGAATCGGCTTATGAGATGATAGATCTGACTCTACGATTTCTTCCAACACCAGAACATCCTGTGCATATACACCAGTAAAAATCTAAAACATGGTCATGAAATCATTATTTCTTAAATTAATATGAAGCAGGGAAAATGTTGAGCACAAATCAGTTTAAGACATGTTATAAATACTATACAGAGTATTATCAAAACATCACCCGAATTGAAATTCTAAGAAGCAGTACTTTATGCAAAACTTCCGCAGCGATCAACGTATATATGGGAAGTGTGAAGCAATTGAGTACATGCAATGAAATATTGCACTGTCGAAAAGAAGCGAAACTATTCAAACATTGAAACATAAAGACACATGACAGAATTAGAAAAATAAATTCTGTAGGAGCGGTCTGATCTGGGTCTGTTCTGTTTGCTTATGTAATTATATAGATATGATTCTATATTTTCTGTATACCATTTTAAAAGTCACCTAATTAATATCCATAATGTTATTATATATTGCATGAATATTCACCAGGTAAAATGATTAAGGGTCTTTGGGCACAAATGGGTAAAAGTTGTATTGCACGATTTGACATGACTTTTCCTAAATTAACCCTTTTCTCCATAAGTACAGTTTTTATGCCTTTGCAAACAGAGTAGATCCAGATTAGACGGCTCCTATAGGAACCGTCTGATCAGGATCTGCTCTGTTTGCTTACGATATAGTCTAGATATGATTCTTCTGTATCTGCCATCGCCAACAATTCCCGTGTCCGTGTGCTTTTATAACAAATTAAAATCTAATTAATATTCATGACGTCATTATTTCTTACATGAATATTCATGAAAGAAAGGGTTAAAATGATTGGTATATGCTGAAAAACAAACCCACATCGATTACATTCGTGTCACATTGAATGTAATACATATGATGGTACATGCGTAAGGGCGTAACTTTTTACTTGATGAGTAAGCATGTAACAAATAATGACAATCATGAATATAGATTGGCTGATTTTTATATGACCGCGGGATGTTTGCCTATGACAGAAATTGTAGAAACAGATCTATTAAATCCCATCGGCAAACAGAGCATGTCCTTTTCAAACGGCCCATACAAGAGCTATCTGATCTAGGTCTACTCTGATTGCAAAATGTTTAAAATGTTTCTCTATCACATAAAGGGTTAATACAATATATCTGTAGTATTTTGGGTCAGGGCAGAGAAGCTCCCAATTTCTAAACATACAGTTAACACAAATGTTCTATACTATATTTGACAAGAGCTTTTTGTGAAAAATGTCTTTAGTAAAACATTTCTTTTCTCCTCATGTCGCTGTTATTAATATTAGGTGTCGAGGGTTCAGTCGTTCTGAAGAGGGTTCAGCCATCATTGCATTTGAAATACTTAGTTACGAATGCCAATTGCCCAGACGTGACAATCAATCACTATAATCGAGGTACAGTAGAACCCCTCTAATGCGACCACTTAATGAATAAACATATATGTCTTTATAAGCAGGTGGTTGCTTAATGCAGGACAAAAGTAATGCAGAAAGCTCCTCTAGGAGCTTTCTTCACTACTTTTGTCCTGCATTAAGCTACCACCTGCCTCTGCAACCCAGAGTTATACCTCTTTTAGGCGGTCACATTAGAGGGTTTTTACTGTATTTGATAGACAGTGTTATGAATATAAGGTTTCATACTTGTCACAAGGTGAAAACCATCGAGAAAAAGGTATTTGTTTAAGCAGCTGTTGGATTAATAACGACCTCTGTGTGGGACTTTTTATTACAATCTTAATTCTCTACTCCATAAATACACTTTTTACGCCTTTACAAACAGAGTAGACACAGATCAATAGGCATCTGTACATCTGTAGGAGCCGTGTGATCAAGTTATGGCCTGTTTCCTTATGAAATAAAATAAGTCTAATTATAGTTTCTACCAAGGCCAAAAAGTGTTGTGGTTATATGCCACTGTACAAACACACGTAATTAGTATTCACGAGATGCATTTATTTCTTACTTCAATATTTATGGCATAAAGGGTTAATCTACAGAAGAGACTTGGCAGTCAAAGAATACAACTAGTTGCACTGGTTGTCTGTAGACGAACTAATTAGTTTAGACACTGTCTGAGAAAAGGGTATTACTGCATTGCAAACAGTGTATGTGTCAAACATATCTGATAAAATATCTGATCAAGATTTACACTGAAAGACAGAGTCTCAGAGCGAGAGAGCTTATTGTATAATCTAATATTAATAAACAGTTGCATATTTTTACTCTTCTGATACACTGAAAGCAATGCTGTATTTTATTTATTTCCAAAACCACGACCGTTTGGTCAGTTTGGATCCTGATGAGAAACCGAGATTCTCGGCATCTTATCTGGATCTAAACTATCTGTAAAGGTGATCACACATATTCTCCTTAGGTTTGCGCTAAATGTGCTGTCAAAGTTTGTCCTTGGTTAGACTGCAGATGTCCAGATAAGAAGATAAAATTAAAATATTTTCAATAATAACTGCTTTATTTCTCCATCCAAACTCTATGTTGTGACCACTCTTTAGAATCGCATCGGAGGGACTATTCTAAAGAACGGTCACAGCATAGCATTGGGTGGAGAAATGACGAAATTTTGTACATGTATTTGAGTACATGCACAGGTTACGTATCTGCATTTCCTAACGCGCTATAATAGTCACAATTAAATTGTTCAGCTGCATTTATCTAGAGATAAAATACCTCAAAGTCGATCTCGAAAGCATAACATAATTATCACAGTAATGTTAGGATTTAGTGTTGACCTTTTATTCCATAGATATCCATTCCAAATCCTTTGCAAACAGTATGGGCCAAGGTCAGTCTGATAAGGGTGTGTTCTGTTTGCTTATGGAATTATACAGATCTGACTCTACATCTTCTGTATTCTCGCTCAGACTTTCAAGGATGCCTCGATTATCCCCATTTACAAGTGTAAAGAGAACAAGCAGTCATTTGACAACCACAAGATACATCACTGCCGTCTAGGTCAGGCAAACTTCTAGCCAGAGTTGGTTGAGCCATCTCAGTAAGCGTCTTGGGCAAAGTTCCTAACAGAGAATCAGTGGGGCTTCAGATCTGGAAGAGAACTACGGTTTATTGTTTATGATATTTGCTGCTAACCAGCTACATGAACACATGTCAGGAGCAACACCAGGACACCCGTGTCACTTTAGTAGACTCATTTGAAGTATTTGAAGTCATTAGTCCTGAAAGTTGTGGAAAGCATTTCGGAATTTGAATCCGACAGTTCCATGAAACAATGATGACCCATATACTGCACAACGGTGAGACGCCACCACATTTCTCGGTCAGCAACGTTTTAATCAAGTGTGTGTGTGTTTCCGAACAATTTTCTTTGTGATGTTTTCGGAAATGATAATAGATATAACAGGCTATAGAAATCCGTTACGGGACAAAAAGACAAAACTCTTCATAATCTATATTAATGATGTCAATAGAGTCATTAACACGATTACCCGTGACCTGTTTCACAGTTGATTGCACCCTCAATGCCAGATGTAACAAGCATGGAAATTGATTCAACTTCGGTCTCAGGTTCAGTACCAAGAAGACCGAGTCCATGTACCAACTGCGTCCAGGCAAGGTTTATAGAGAACCTGGCTCTATTTGCTTCTAGAATTATATAAATGAGATACAGTTTCTGCCAATATTAAAATTGTACCACAATAAAAGTTAATATAATAAATACTCAGAATGCCATTATTTCTTACATGAATATTCATAAGGTAAAAGGTTATATTGGTGACTTTTTCGTCATAATACTTCAAATGTCATCAGCATGTACGAGGCATTCGGAAATTAAAATAGATTATGATGCATGAGTTGTCTGATTAGTAAAAGTTGTTCATGAAAGAAGAAAATGATGTTCCATCTGCGCCATAGATCTATAACAAATTGGATTAACCCTTACTGTGCGTGACACGAGTCACTTATGTCCTTTGCAAACAGTGTAGACCCAGATGAGAGGGCTCCTAGAGGAGCCCTGTCACCAGGGTCTGCACGGTTTGTCATGTTAATCTTTTCTTTTAAAAAATCCCTAATTAATCAACATAAGCTTGACCTGTTTGAATTTTGGAATAGTCCATTTGAAAATTCAGCGTTGTAAAGGTTAAAAATCAGTGAAGGGTATACGAACTAATTGTCGACAAAATCAAACTGTGTAACAATGACGCTTGAACGTACACTTGCAAATAAATGTCTTTATTATACAGGTTATTGCCATTTAAAGGGAGCGAGTACATAGAATAGGCACCACAGCGATTTGTCATTGTTTATGCTGTTTTTACGATTTTCTCTACATTTGCGTTCCAAGTAAATTCGAACAATTCGAATGGTTATTTTTGGACAGAAACTGAGCCATAAGACATAAGCAGTTCATCGTTATTTTACGCCGCAATAGTTTGCAAACCAGTACGGAAATATACCAGCTAAATCTCAACTATTTTGCCGCCAAATAATTTTCACCAGCATATATCGTCGTTTGTTGAGTGTCAGAATGGACTTTTTACCCCCCCCCCCCCGCCCACGCGGTGTGTGTGTGTGTGTGTGTGTGTGTGTGTGTGTGTGTGTGTGTGTGTGTGTGTGTGTGTGTGTGTGTGTGTGGGGGGGGGTTATTGTTTTGCTCTGTCTGTTTGTTGGTTGGTTGTTTGGATTGTCTCCAACTTTAACGTTGTCGATAATTTTGTAGCCATTGCACAAACATCCTTCAAACTTGGCATGCATGTGGAACTTGTGGATGCAAACTGTTTAAGGAGACGACTTATTAAGGTCAAGGTCATATATCAAGGTCAAATGTCAAATTACGGGTCAAATTCATATTGGCGATAATCGAGGGCATAGTGTTTCACATACACATCTTCAAAACATTAGTGATGTGTCAAAAAGTTTGGACGTCTCATCAGGATCCAAACTTTTTGCAAAGGTAATTAAAGAAATGCCCAGTGCAGTAAAACCTCTGAGTCCTTTTCCAGCGAGTTCGGCGATGAAGTAGTTAAGGGCCATTAACATCCCATGTTGAGCACCAGTCTTCTAAAACAAGTGTCAGTTTTCTGTGGAGGATTTCTCCTCTTCGAAACCTCACTTAAAAGGCAATAAACAAGAAAAGCTTTGACTCTTGTTAGAGCTATATAATTCCGTAAGTAAACATTCGGGGGCCTTCTGTCCTGGGTCTACTCTGCGAAGGTGTTAAACGACGTATATATGGAGTAAAATGTTAAAGTATCAAAGTTGCGGATGGTATTCGCCTTCGTTTTAGACATTATTCGTGTGCGTTTTAGTTCCGTTTAGTTTTTAGTTCCGTATTAGTTTCGTATCCGTAGCGTTCCGATTGGTACTCGAGGGGTTCCGGTTAGTTCCGTATGTGTTCGCGATACCACAAGACCAGTTCGTTCTAGAACAAGAAATAACGAGCAGCGATGTAAACCGTAATTATTTATATATAAATGATTTATTACATAGGTTGTTCAGGAAAATCTTCATAAACCTGTGCAAACAGTAACCTTTCAATGGTTATGAGATATTAAAAACCCGCGTTGTTTATAGACACACTACCTTTAAGTTTTCATAATTCATTTACCGCTAGACAAGCAAGTTCTTTAAAAAGACGCCTCGAAATAAATTACAGTATATCCCCTCTAAACCGGACGTTTACTTTGGTATAAATATCGGTCTTTGAGACAGGTGGCAGCTTAATGCTGGGTGAAAGTCATGCGGAAACTTCCTCTCGGAGCTTTCTGCATGACTTTCACTCTGCATTAAGCAGCTACCTACCTAAAACAATCTAAATTATTCTCTGCTAGAACTCTGGTTTAGTGGGGGTTTACTGTACGGTATTTTATCAAGAGAAATGATCACGTGATACTACTTCAATGTCAAAACTAATGACGTATGTGTTGTATAAAGATACAGTTAAATGTCAGAAATATGTAAATATAAATTTACAAAAACGCAAGCGTTTTCTGTTGTATCAGTTAAGATTGGCTATTTTGCAATTGCGAATAGAGCCTAAGCGCTGCATTTGTGAACCACTAGAAACTAGAGTATTTATCTTTTTTTGCGAATTAAACCCCTTTACTCCATAAATACGCCTTTCTACGCCTTTGCAAACAGAGTAGACCTCGATCGGATGGCTACTATAGGAGCAACTTACCTTTTAGAGAAGAAATTGAAAGAATTTAAAGCAGACGATATTGATTGAAAACTTAAATCAGTCGGCGCCAAACGAGTAAACATAGCTGAAAATCAGTTTGTAACACATTGTTCACATAAACAGACTATTAGACATTCTACACTGAGAGAATTCCTACCAAATTGGAACGTTTTGGATTCATCCTCTCCTGACAAGCTTGTTTATTTGAAGAAAAGCTACCATATTACTCATTGAACGAACGGACATTAGTTGGCAGAACGTATTGACTTTGTGAACGTGGAAATTGAACGGTGAATATCTTATATCTTACCCATTTAAGTACAACATGTTCCCTCATATTGGCACCTTTTGACGCCTCTGTAAAAGTCATTTTCTGAAACCATTGTGATAAATAGGGCATTTATCACTCTATTTATCACCATAGTTTATAAAATACACAACTCTTCCTTTTCTCTAGTAAATGCTCCTTTTCGGTAGATTTATTCAAAGAGGTGGGATCTAAAATTAGCTTATGAGGGAATGGGTTAAGCCTGTATTTCTGGACAACTCGTCCAATTATGTTATTTGTATTTACATGTATATAGGTTTTGGCAGAGAAACAGATAAAATGTACGTACACAGATACAATGTACTAAAATCGTAATTTCTCCTCCAAATCCTGTTTTCAGACCCCTCTCTAGAATCGTCTCGAAGAGGAGACTCCTTTCTTTAAAATCGTCTCTTCAAGACGATTCTAAAGAGTGGTCACAACATATGGATTGGTGGAGAAATAAATATGTTATTCTTGAAAATGCTTTAATTTACACATCTTATCTGTGCCCTTTTTTAAGTTTAGATGACATTTTTGCCAGACTCATTTTTATTGATTAGAGGATTATAAAAAAACACTGCACATCCGTATCAGAAGAATACGACCACGAAAAATGAATAAGACGACTTTTCAATTGGCAGACTTGTCTTACCTACTACTCCAGTGTTACGAAATACACCCAACCCCCTCCAGTGCGGCCACCAACACATGTCTTACTCTGGGTCGTAGAGGCATGTGGTAGCTTTTGTATCTAAAATAGCCTATGAGGTAATAGGTTAATGCATGCAGGACGACAGTCATGCAGAAAGTCCTATAGGAGATTTGTTCACCACTTTCCTCCTGCATTAACCCATTCCCACTTAGGCTATTTTTAGACCTAACTTCTTTGATTAAATCTACCAAAAAGGAGCATTAACTAGAGAAAAGGAATCTTTCAGAATTGTGTATTTTTGAAACCATTGTGATAAATAGAGCATTTGCTCCTGTGGAGCAAATGCTCTATTTATCACAATGGATTCACAAGGGGACTTTTACAGAAGCGTCAAAAGGCGTCAATATGAGGGAATGGGTTAAGCAGCAATTTGATTGTAGAATCACTCATGTATATTTATTAAGTGGTTGTTTTAGAGAGGTTCTACTGTACATTTATTTCACGTTCGTACGATCGATTGTAAACTTATGGCTTGGGGCACGCCAACAGGTAATCTGTTTCTCTGCCAATTTCATCCCATAAATTTAATGCGTAATTAATACAATTTCTACTGAAAGGCTTTTCTACGAATACATCTTTCGTGCTGCATAAAATTAACGTTGATGAGAAGGCAGCAGATCGGTTAATTTGTAACAAAATCTCGTTTGATGGTACCAGCATGTCTTTCCTCGAAGCGAACTGTCTACAAAAAGGGGCACATATCACACGAAAGACTATATTACAGAGGTATTATTTCTATGGAAACGTCTAACCGTCGGATTTGTACCTCATTAATACTTATATGTTTACCGTCGTAGTCACTAATTGGTGGTAAACGAAACTGTTCTAATCGGGATGGATGAGTGTTTAATGCATACAGTAAAAATCCTCTAAAGCGATCAGCAAAAGGAAGTCAAATTATGGGTCGTACAGGCAGGTGGTAGGTGGTAGCTCAATGCAGGACAAAAGTTATGCAGACAGCTATGCAGTCTTTCATTAAACATCTACATGCTATTATTCGTGAGTTTAGGGAGAGTTTACAGTACTTTTAGCCATCATAAGTCGCTAAATATCCAATAAAGACCAACTATGGCAAGTAGATAAACATGGTGAGATAAAGCATTGGTTATCCCACAGAACTACAGTAACAATTTACTAATACGAACATTTATTATTAACGTGAGATTATTTTAGACAGGTGGTAGCATAATGCACGGTGAACCTCATGCAGAAAATTCACAGACGAGCTTTCCGCATGGCTTTACATTGCATTAAGCTGCCAGCTGTCTTAAAGACCGACAGAGATACGTATCTGAGTGTTCAAACTTAATGTGTTGCTGTAATTGAACATGCACTATATATCTTATTCATAATACAAACTTTCTTGTTCCTGATATACTTTGTATTATTTATAGTATACTGCATGTCTTTTTTTATAATATACTGTCTTACTAATATAATATGCATTATTAATAATAAACTATATCTTATCTATAATAATATACTATGTCTTATTTATAGTATTTTATGTCTTATTCATGACATACTTTGTATTATTCATAATATAATTTCTCTTATTTATAATATAATATACATTATTTATATTATACTATGTCTTATTCATAAGATGCTATGCCTTAATTTTAATTGTTTATGTTTTATTAACATTTTTCAAACGCTTGATCTAATCGGAAGTAGTCAAAATTAAACCAGATCAAAATTTGAGAAGACATTATTTTTAAAGCATGGTTAAAAATCCTGACAAGGTGCATCTTTTCATAAGTGCAATTATAACAGTTGCGAAAACAACAACGAAAGAACGGCATCAAGTTTAATAAAGGGAACTTCAAAGAAAAAGAGCAAGAGAAAAGTACAGACCTTAAAAACTACAGTTGTCACTGTCTACAGCTACCACAGAAACTAATCTTCATTATTTGGGTTTTTAAGTCTGGTTGTGGCTTAATACAGTACGTTGGAAGCTTTCTGCATTACGTTGGACCTACATGAAGCACCCACCTGCTCTTAAAGACCCCTGTCCATTCACCATGTAGTCGTTTAAGCAGGTTCTACTGTAATTGAGTTGCATTGAAGAAACAAACACCTTTTGTGACTGAAAATGCAAATAGGCAAGCGGTATTTCCATAATATGATTGAGGTCTAATGTAGAGAACTATTTAGAGAACCCTTTACCTGATAAATACATATATTATTGTACATGTATGTGGAGATTAAACGCTCTAACTCTCATGTTATATTAACTCATTCCCTCCTATAGACTATTTTAGACCCTATTTTAATAAATCTACCGAAAAGGAGCATTAACTATAGAAAAGGATAATTTTAGAATTGTGTAGTTCTGAAACCATTGTAATAAATAGAGCATTTGCTCATGTAGAGGTTATATAGCAGACCTCTGCATCTGTTTAAAATAAGATGGCTGGATTTGGCAATAATGCGTATTAAACTTCCATTTCAAAATATATAAATACAAATTTATCTACATGTATATCATTCGTAGAGTTAAAAAGAGTGTCAACTTCAAAAGCATTGGTGAAAAGATTATTTCTAATATCATTATACAGGTATATGCCACATTTCATTATTACATGGAATTCATTTTCAACACAGTCTCTGACAGTGAAACCTAAACTTATAACCACTGCTTAACCATTTAACACATTCCCTCATAGGCTACTTTAGATCCAATCTCTTTGAATAAATCTACCGAAAAGGAGCATTTACTACATGTACTGTAAAGGAAGTTTAGAATTTTGTAGTGTTGAAACCATTGTGATAAATAGACCATTTGCTCATATGGAGCAAATGCTGTATTTATCACAATGGTATCAAAAGGGACTTTTTACAGACGCGTAGAAAAAGGCGTATTTATGAAGGAAAGGGTTAATCCATGAATATGCATGTAAGAAATAATAACATCATAAATATTTAATTAACTTCTATTTTTATAATGACACTGTAAACAATATTTATCATGATATAAACTGAAGAACCAGATCTATAAGCAAACAGAGCAGACCTGGGTCCATGCTTATAAAACTTTTAGTTGAGTCTGAGTTCGTTCTCAAGTTATTGATTTTGAGCCTTTGGCTCAAATCTGACCAATCAAAAGCTTGAGAACGAACTCCGACTCAACTAAAAAGCTTTATAAGCATAGACCCTGATCTGAGCTGTGTATATTCTGTTTGCAAAGGCGTGTAAGGTGAGGGTATCGCAGGTCATGAGCTTCGCAGTCTGGCCTTAACCCATAATGGGTCATTACTCCATGAATATTTATGCAAGAAATAATGACATCATGAATATTAATTATATTCACTGTTCGTTCTAATATTTAATGGACATGGGGATTTTTTACCATGCAGAAACTAAAATGATATCTATATTATATCATAAGCAAACAGCAAACCCTGATCAGACGATTCATACAGGAGCCATCTGATCTTGGTCAACTCTGTTTGCAAAGCCGTAGAAATGCGTATTTATGGAGTAAAAGATTAAACAGCGAAAAGGGGTAAAGCTCGTCTTTTAAATGATAATAACATCCTGATTAGTGTGTGTGTGTGTGTGGGGGGGGGGGGGGGGGGGGGGGTCTAGTCTATCCCTATGATGTGACAAAATAAGGCCCAGTATATTGTTCCATTAGCAAGCAAACAGAGCAGATCCCGATCAGATGACTCCTTCAGGAACCGTCTGAGATGGGTCTACTCTGTTTATATATGTTTCAGAAAGCATCTCTATGAGGTAAAGGATTAAGTGTGCCATACCATGTACCTGAAAGAACGAAACAGATTAAAGGAGCTCTAACTACACAAGGTTTCTTTTCTTCATAGCTGCAAACATACTGAACTTCCTCATCAATGTCCATAGCTATCTATATTCCCCAGTGGCGATGTTGCAGCTATTTTCTAATTCAAAATACTTAGTAATGGATGCCATTTGCCCATACATACGAAACAACAGCTACAACAGAGCATAATGTGTTTAATATGATGAGATATAATGTAGTAATTTATATTTTTTAACTGGCGAAAAATATTCCAAAGAGAACAAACTGGTTGTAAAACTGGCAAAGAAAGAACTCTTTATAAACGTTTTCTTTGTAAATGAGAATGTAGTTTTGTCCTCGCTTTATCTACTTCAAGAAATTTGATTACAACAACTCACTAAGGGGTGGTTGTGCCAGTTGTCGACAGACATAAATTGGAACAAATTAATTGAGTCTGATTCATTGTGACGCTTGAAGTACACATTCAGATCAAAAAGTCATTATTATTCAAACGCCTGTCATTTAAAAGAAAGCACAAAGACTTTTTGCTGTCAATGTTTGTCCTTGTTTAGGCTGTGTTTACCTTTCCCGCCTTTGCTTTCTATGAGTGCTAACCTCGTTACTTTTGAATTGTAATTTTGGGGGGAAACCTTAGAAAAACTGAGATCAAAGGATCGCAATGGGGTACGCCGTCCCACATTATATTCATTACAGGTAAAATGATGGATTTATTGTTCGGAACAATACTGATCGGCGATGTCCTCAAGAGCATTTGTAAACACTCTTTAAAATTAATATCTTTGTCAATATATCTTGAGAGTCTCCAAAATGTCTAATTTGTTCTATAGCGGAGTTCTAGTACATTTTCTTTTTACCGAAATGCACGATTCTAACTCCTTTGGCGTTGCACAGTTAACATATAATTTAGAAATAAGCATTTGGCTCTGTGCCATGTTAATTGAAGATTTTAGCTCTGATTGACTTAGCCCCTCACCGCTGTTCGAATCCCAGTCCGGACATTTGGATTTCCAGGGTGTGGCGTTACATAAGCATTTTAACCATTAGTCTGCTGTAAAAGGTACATGTATGTTTGTTCAAACATTGATCAGCTGCATTCTGTATGTTTTACCTTCAATTCGTTTAACCCATTACCACATAGGCTATTTTAGACCAAATATCTTTGAATAAATTTACTGAAAAGGAGCATTAACTAGAGAAAAAGATTATTTTTTTAAATTGTGCAGTTCTGAAACCATTGTTATAAATAGAGCATTTGCTCCTATGGAGCAAATGCTCTATTTATCACAATGGTTTCAAAAAGGGACTTTTATGGAGGAAATGGTTAAAACTTTTGAGATAGTATTGATCGAGTGTCAAATAGTTTGGGTCCTATATAAGCGTCTCATCTTGGTCCAAACTCTTTGCAAATGACAGCCAGGTCGCGCTTTGCAGGCGAACGTTTAGTCGATCAAATCTCAAATGATTATTTATATGCTATAGTATGTGTCGTTAAGTCAATTGTTAATTAAAAGACGTTTGCCTAGTTCTACACAAAGGTGCTCGACGCATGCTTGGACTCACCCATGGAAACAACCCCCCCCCCCCCAAAAAAAAAAAAAAAAAAAAAAAAATTGTGATCGAAGTATGTTAAACTAGCCTAAAACTATCTATTTGAACCTTAAACCACTCCGAAAAACAAGAAAAACACGACCCGGAAAAAATTTCCTATCGGGTCTATATATGTATTCGACGCATGCTTGGACTCACCCATGGAAACAACACCCCCCCCCCCCCCCAAAAAAAAAAAAAAAAAAAAAAAAAATTGTGATCGAAGTATGTTAAACTAGCCTAAAACTATCTATTTGACCCTTAAACCACTCCGAAAAACAAGAAAAACACGACCCGGAAAAAATTTCCTATCGGGTCTATATATGTATTGAAAGGTATCTAACTACGACCTGTAGATCAGCTGCGGAAAATACAACAGGCATGTTTTTCAAAGTCTTACAGCGAAGCCAATTCAACACCGATTTTAATCATTTTGGTCTTGATCCGTTCCAAATTCCATATGCTAAGCGGCACAGTTAGTGTTTTCCTTAAATATTGCCCCGTCTTGTCGCTGCAAGACCGCGAATTTGAAAATACGCTAGAGCGAAACGATGTGACTCCCACCAGGATGCATAGAAGTATATAGGGGGATCTGTATTCGTTAAATTTTTCAGCAAAAACGCGAATTATGCTGAAACACATTCGAAAAACATTCAACTTACCGCAGTTAAAACGGTGCTGGCTATTTGTAGTCTGCTATGAGACACCAGTTTTCTTTCTCCTACTTTCGTTTTGAACGGAGGTGGCCAAATCGCTGTGGCCCGGAAGTAGTAGTCAATTTGCATATCGAATAGTTTATGAGCCGGGTCACAGCAAAATGGTCGCATCCGTTCAAAAGGAAAGTTGGAGAAAGAAAACTGGCGCATCGTAGCTGACTGGAAATAGTAAGCACCGTTTTAATTGCGACGAGTTTAATGGTTTTAGATAGTGTTTAACCATAATTCGCGTTTTTGTTGAAAAGATTAACGAATACAGATCCCCCTATATACGTCTATGCATCTTGGCGGGAGTCACATCGTTTCGCTCTAGCGTTTTTTCAAATTCGCGGTCTTGCAGCGACAAGACGGAGCAATATTTAAGGAAAGAACTAATTGTGCCGCTTAGCATATGGAATTTGGAACGGATCAAGACCAAACTGATTGAAATCGGTGTTGAATTGGCTTTGCTGTAAGACTTTGAAAAACATGACTGTTGTATTTTCCGCCGCTGATCTGTCGTAGTTATGTACCTTTCAATACATATATAGACCCGATAGGAATTTTTTTCCGGGTCGTGTTTTTCTCGTTTTTCGGAGTGGTTTAAGGTTCAAATAGATAGTTTTAGGCCAGTTGAACATACTTCGATCACAATATTTATTTATTTTTATTTTTTTTTTGGGGGGGGGGGGGGGGGGGGTTGTTCTATGGATGAGTCCAAGCATGCGTCGGGCACCTTTGGTTCTACAAATATTACGCAGATTAATAATGACTTGTTTTTCACCACAGAACATAGATTTATCCGGACCACCACGTTTTAGACTAGTTTAGCATCGTTCGCCTTCTTCGTTCGCCTTTTCCTTCCTCTCTTTGTTCCTCCGCCATTCCTTTCTTCTCACTTCTCACTTCCTTCTTAATTCCCCCCTTCCTCCCCCATTTTTCTTTTTGTTTATTACCATTTTACTGTGTATTTGTAGATCTGGGGTGATGGGGCTGAATAATGTTGTAAAACCGTGTACACCAATTATTTGCATGTGTGTTACGTATATGCAACAATAAGTTAATACCAATCGAAAACGATGGTTTGGAATGGAATGCATGTGATAACCGATGAATAGTAGAGATCTTATAAATTTGTATTTCTGTTAACCCTTTCCCTGATTTAGACACATTTTACAAACAGAGTAAACCAAGGTCAGGCGGCTCTTGTAACGGCCACCCGATCAGGGTATACTCTGTTTGCTTATGAAACTATATAGATCTGGGTCCATGCTTATAAAGCTTTTTAGTTTAGTCTGAGTTCGTTCTCAAGCTTTTGATTGGTCAGATTTGAGTTCTCAAGCTTTTGAATGGTCAGATTTGAGCCAAAGGCTCAACTCTTACCAATCAAAAACTTGAGAACGAACCCAGACTCGACTAAAAGTTTTATAAGCATGGACCCAGATTCTACAGTTTCTGACATGGTCAAACTTTCATTATTTATGTTCATCTGCCATTATAAAACTTCAGCCAATAAATATTGCATTATTCCTTACATGAATATTCATCGGGAAAACGCTTAAATAACATTGTATTGTGTTTCTCTATGTCCGTCTGTTTGTCTGTCTCTGTCTCTCTCCTCTCTCTCTGCATCTCTCTCCCTTTCCTGTGTCTGTCTGTCTGTCTCTCACTCTCTCTCTCACTCTCTCTCTTTACCACAATCCTGTCTCTACTCTGTGTATCTTTCTGTCACTGTGTCTCCATCTGTATCTGTGTATGTTTGTTTCTCTCTGACTCTCTGCCACTGCCTTTAATTCTGTCTTCCTTCTGTCTCCCCTTCTCTTCTCTCTGTCTGTCACTATCTCTGTCTGTCTGTCTCACTCTCTGTCTGTCTATTTGTCTGTCTGTCTCTCTCTGTCTCTCTCTCTCTCTCTCTCTCTCTCTCTCTCTCTCTCTCTCTCTCCCTGTGTCTGTCTGTATGTCTCTCATTCTGTCCAGCTCTCTGTATCTCTATTGCCGCAGCCAATTAAGGACCTCTGTTTGTCTGGGAGAAAAATGTTTCAGAAAACAAACCAACTACAGTGACAAATTATTCTGACTGAGTTCGACAGTGTTTACGAATGATGGTTTTATTGACACCTGATACAATACTGCTTTAACCATGAAAGTGCGGGAACCGTGTATACAATACATGTGCAAACAGTGTAGACCCATATCAAGGGTATACTAAGGGAGCCCTTTGGTCATGGTCTGCACGGTTTGTCATAACAACCAGATTCTTCTGTGATTATGTTTATACAACATTTTAATTTAATACTCAGAAAGGGAGGAGCCAGTTTTAATTATCCAGCAGATTAAGTGTTAAACATTTCACTCATTGTTTACAGTGTAGTGTGCTCACAGACAATTCTTCTCCTGCAGATTTCATCCCATAAATTTCACGCGGAATTAATACAGATTTTACCGAAAGGCCTATTCCCCGATTATGTATTTCGTGTTGCATACAATTAACGTTGATGAAAGCGCGGCGGTTCTGTTAATTTGCAACAAAACCTCGTTTGATGGAACCAACATGTCTTTTCTCACTGCGAAAGCGTCTACTAGAGGGGCATATTTCACGCGAAAGGCAATATAACCGAGGCATTAATTCTATGGAAACTGCTTACCAGATTTGTACCTCGTTAATTCTCATAGGTTTACCGTCGTTGTAACTAATTGGTGAAAGCGAAACTCTTCTTTATGGTATGTATTAGCATTTTATTGCGGATTGCGACTCTGCATAAGCTTCTAAATGTCCATTATAGGGCGACTCTGGCGAGTTGATAAACATCGCCACTAGAAGCATTTGTTGTCCCGCAGAAACTGCCGACAGCCAGAATATGTACATGTCATATTCATTTGTTTAGTCCCCAGTCTGCTACCATGGCGGATCTGTCCGTCCGTTCTTCCTTCCGCCTCTTTTCCGTATCATTTTCCTTATACTGAGATAGTCCGACTTATACCAACTATATTTCGGGAAAGGATGCACCGGGTGCCAACATTGGGTGACCAAAGAGTGGTCAAAGGCAATCAAAGTGGTCAAAGTTGGTCTATGTCATGTGTCCTATATTATTGGCTTAACATTTAACAAACTAGGTATGTTTATACATTAAGGGAAAGGTGTGTTTTGTGTACCAAATATCAAGTCACTATGATATAAACACGCTACCCCACTCATGCCATCCTACTGCCCAAATTTTCTCGGACCATATTTCCTATACTAGACATACATGTACTTGCAGATACCAAATTACATGTATAGGTATGCTAATATTATTATTTTGGGAAGGTGGTGTGTCGTGTACTAACACTCGGCCACTGTGACCATAATATTCAACCGACCCAAGAATAGCGTGACCGGTCCATATTTCGTTGTTTTTTCTTTTAATAAGGTTTATAAATCTTTGGAAGGTTGGAACGGGTCCGCGTACCAACACTATATCATTGTGACCTTGATATTGACCTATGAATAACCTACAAAGATTCTGTCCAGAAAATATTCCATGTAGCCTACACTTTAATATGTAGAGAAATCATTATTATCATACACAATCACATACAATGTACACGGATCGTGCAAGTGACCCCAAACGATTTCGCCATAACCTTCTTTGTCATGTTTCCTGTATTGTAAGATCAGAAATACAACCTTTTGTTCATTGGCAAACAGAGCAGACCCTACTACAGGAGCCGTCTGGTTTTGGTATTTTCTGTTTGCAAATGCATAAAAGAGCGTTGTGAAAGAAAACAAACCAAATACACAGTGTGTGTGTGTGTGTGGGGGGGTACCCCAGTGGTGAAGGTTTAAGTGATTGTGAGTCGAAGACCTTATGAAGGACTTCTTTATTTTCCCACCAAACCCTATGTTGTGACCACTATTTAGAATCGTCTCGAAGAGGCTATTCTAAAGAGTGGCCACAACATAGGGTTTGGTGTAGAAATGGCGGCTTTAGTATTTGAGTACGCACCATTATCTGTTGGTCTGCCTTAACCCTTCCCTGTCCTATATTTGTTGCAAATTTAAATACCTACTGCATATTCATGGACAAACTAATTATGATGATACATAGAAGGTGGAACATTGTAATCAGTTTAGAAACTAAGGAAACATATATATCAAATTCCATTAGTAAACAGCAGGCCCTGATCAGACGGTTCCTAAAGGAGCCGTCTTTTCCGGGTCGACTATGTTCGCAAATGCTTGAAAAATGTGTTTGTATGAAGTAAAGGATTAACCACTCGGAAAGTCGCAGTTTACATGAATTGAATAACTATTATTCCTTCTTTTCATACATACATTTATGTATTCAATAAATCATTTCCACGTCTGCATGACATCAAGGAAAATCAGACTGATTATCGCCAGAGTTTGCCTCACATCTGAGACGTCTTCATCTGGTGGCCATTGCCACACCTTGTTTATCCAGGTGAGGCGATTAATTTCGGGACTGGCCACCCATAATGCCAGTTCCTCCTATAGTAATTGCAACATTTGACCACCATTTGCACTGCATTTCCCGTGAACAATTCACCCGTCAATCAAACCGGTGGTCCAAATATTGGCCTGTATTTATTTACTCGTTCAGTAATCCCCAAATATTATCTTAACAGATAGAACGCACAATCGGTGGCCGGTAGTCCTGCTTTCTGATGATTTTCTTCTTTGCTCGCTTGTCCATGATGATTAACGACAAGAGGATTTCAAATAGGAAACACTGTTGTAGATTAGTTGGAATGCCTTTGAAGTGGTCGTTTAATTGTCGAATCTGTCGAGCGCCTGTCGATACGGATTACTCTTTGTCAATATTAATAAGCGTTTTATGACTCGGATCACTCCCTATCTGATGATATGATTGACGTTCGCTTCGTCTATGACTTTTACTATCGACCAGCGTCGGTCAGTCGCTGGCGTGTGTGGTCAAGCATTCGCCTTTAGCGGAAAGCACCAGTACAGTGCTAGCATACATGCAGCAGAAATTGCCAATAGCGACCACATAATGAATGGACATGGATGTCTATATAAGCGCTAAGTCATACAAAAAGCTTCTACAGGAGAGTTCTGCAAAACTTTCACCCTGCATTAAGCTACCACTTGTCTAAAACAACAAAAAATATACGTATGTTGGTAGACATGTTATATTGTACTAGTAGAAACAAGACCTGTCTTGTAAAAAAAAGGCGGGTTATGTTTGGGTTTGCAGATTAGCACTGGAAATCAATAAGGACATTAATAATTAGTCAGGAAATGCGTGAAATGGATAGGACAAATTGATTGAACAGAAGAAAATAGTATATAAAATAGCAGACTTAGCCCAGGGTTTTAATGCATGGAAATTATAACAAGAAAAAACCCAGCATGTTTTGTTATTTTATTGAAATGTATTATGAATCTAAAAAAGATCTAAAATGTTTAACGACAAAGAGGGCAAACATTGAACAGACTCAATAAAACCGAGTCTGCAATTTTCTCTTTTTGCATTGCTACTTTGCTTTCGAAGGATCTCCCACTTTCAGGATATATTTACTTCACAACAGCAGGTGTTAAGTGCTTGTGTGGCGGCCGTAAAAAGTCGCCCCGTACTTCATTCTCAGTGTTGTTATATTTTCTGGTCCTTCGGGATCATTAGTTTTGAAATTTGAATAGGGGCGCGAGTAGTGTTGCAATTAAACAGAATCTGCAATTTTCTCTTTGCATTACTACTTTTGCTTTCGAAGGATCTCCCACTTTCAGGATATATTGGAACAGGCACTATTCACGACGTATAGTAGTCTCATGAAAACCATCAAACAGAGTGTGTGTGTGTGTGTGTGTGTGAGAGAGAGAGAGAGAGAGAGAGAGAGAGAGAGAGAGAGAGAGAGAGAGAGAGAGAGAGAGAGAGAGAGAGAGAGAGAGTTAAACCACCTGTTCCGACTGGTAATTATACATTGTATAAATCTACTTCAATTGTGTAAGCTACTCGGTTAAGTTATTGTTGTTTGTTACCATTGCACATTTAACCCATTTGCTCCCACGATCCCATATATGGGACGTAAGCAAACAGCGTAGACTCTTATCAGACGCCGCATCATGCGATAGGAATTTCAATATAAAACAAAACGCAATTGAAAATTTAGGCCATGCACCCCTTAGATAAACAAGAGTGTTCGGCGGAACACATGTGTCACCTGCTCGCAACTGACACAAAAACTTATTGTTAATATGCAAAAGGGGAATAACTAAACAAAATATTGATGCTAGAGTTGTGGACCTTGTGCATGACACTTCCTCTCATCATGCTTGTTCCATGTGTGAGATTTGAAAGCTCTATAATGATTAGTTTAGAAATGACAGCCAAAAAAAGAAAGTGTGACGGACAGACAGACGGACGGACAGACAGACGGACAGGCGGACAGGCAGACGACGGAAAAGTGATCCCTAAGTGACACACTGCCTCTCGGCAGGTGACACAAAAATGTACTAATCCAATAGATAAACATGGAAGAATCCACTGGGAGCAGATGGTTATTATGTAACCAGAGGAACAGATAAAGGTGCGTACTCAGGTACTAAAATCGCCATTTCTCCACCAAACCCAATGGCGTTGCCACTCTTTAGAATCATCACTTCGGGAACATAGTATCTGGTGGAGAAATAAAGGAGTTGTTCTTGAAAATGTTTTAATATTTAAGCATCTTAGCTTGACTTTTGGTAAACATGGGTTTTTATTCATAATGGGCGGATTATTACATGGGTATTCATGACGTAAATGGTTATTACGTCTAAGGCAGTTCTTCGAACTAGAATATTAAAGAGTAAACCGTGTTTCTCTTGCAAAAGGATAACAAGTGGCATTGGTCCTGTCATTACCGCACATATTAAAAGGCTACGTGCATTTTTTCTTCCATATTGTTTTAACACATTTATTCCCACGTATGATTTAAGAAAGATTGGAACCCTTCCATTTAACATTTTGATGGGTATATATTTACTGGTATAAACTACTGACATGTATTGATTCAGCAACCAATACACACTCTTATTAGAGGGTGAGTGGGTGAGTGGGTGAAAAGCACAATCCCTACATATCAGACATTTGCAGATAACTTTTTCCGGAATCTAGCTCAAGCGAACTTTTCTCTAAACGCTATAATCTTCAGTATCACTCTTTTAATGCAGGCAATAAATGCACTTGCATTTGGAAACCGCGTGAGGTTTCACAGAGGAATTCTTTGATCTGGGTCCGCATGGTTGGCAATCCAAAATACCGAAGCTAATTTATTTTGTTCATACTGAATGGAATTTGTAGTTAAACGATGATGGAGCAATCCATTTTAAAAGTGCACAAGTTTAAGCGTGATCTCACTCTGCGGCTGTTGGGGCGCAGTAGAGTCATATCTAGTTTAATTTCATAAGCAAGTAGAGCAGACCCAGATCAGACGGCTCCTACAGGAGCCGTCTGATCTTGGTCTACTCTGTTTGCAGAGGCGTAAACAGTGTTTAGATGAGGGAGGGGTTAAACTATGTTGTAGCAATCCACTTTGAAATTCAACTTTCACAGTGTTAAGCGTGATCTCTTACTCTACGGCTGTTGGGACCCAGCGTTGTCCTAAAAGTATTGATGGTACCCGCACTTCAGTGAAAGCGATAAAACTAATTTGTCGTAAAATTGATGGTTGCGGCTGACCCTAGAGTGATTCATTTTGCTGTGAAGTAGACTTTTAAGGCGAACCTGTCGTGTCTCCGTCGTCTTCAGTTGAAATATTATTGCGCCCGGTGCTAGAGTCATTCTTGAGCGACATGAAGTAGTTCGGTGATGACAGGCCGATCAGCCGAAACTTTCAGAAGAATTCATCTCTGCCGGGCACCACCGTTAATCAACAACGACTAGGTAGCTGCGTCTATCCGTCACATTGTCAGCTGGGCTGGGAATCATCCTGATCATGTGTCAGGCGGATACCATCTAATTTCAAGTCGAGTATGATTTATCCCCCCTGATCAAATAGCCCTGGCGACTGTGCCCCGGCTCCCATAGACCTCATCACTGCAAATCAAAAGTCTCGCATGACGGATAAGTCGAATTGGTTTGTCATTGATACATTAGAGAGGTATCATTTCACACGGTGATAGAAGGTTCAGAGTAGTTTGAACAGTGCTAATTCGCAATCTAAGGCATCTGAAATACGCGAAGAAGACAAATCGTGCATCGCTGAATAAAGGCGGATTAAACATTTTTCCAAGATGAGAGTACTCGACAATTGTAACAGTTGGTGGTAAACCCTGAAAATAATGAATAACGCTTGAGAAGGGAAATGCTTTAATTAAAGATTAGAACATCGCGAGTGCAAATACAGTGGTCAGAAGGAAATAAATGTGTCGCAATTGAATAAACTGTCAGCACATGATTATTGTTTACAGCCCGCTATTACGTCCGTAAATCTCCCCCAAACAAAATGCTTTAGAAGAAATATAAGATGAATTGTTAATTTCTGGATTCCCCCATCGTTTGCGCTTTAAAACATTTATTTGATAAGACGTGTTTTTTGACGCCTTTGCAAACAGAATAGGCCCATATCAGAGGACCCCCATAGAATATGTATGAACAGGTTCTTTTCTGTATGTTTATGGCTTTACAATGTATATAAACGTGAGTCTACAGTTTCTGTCTTTGCCAAAAACTCCCATGCTCATACAGTAGAACATGTAGAACATTTCCCTGTTCTAAGTTTAGTCCAAAGTTCAATATCTACTGAATATTCATTAACAAAACAATTATAAAGTAATATGGAACTTGGACCATTGCAGACATTTTAGAAAGCAAAGAAACAGATGTATTAAATTCTATTAGCAAAAAGAGCAGACCTTGATCAGACGGCTCCTCTAGGAGCCATTTGATCTGGGTCTACTCTGTTTGCAATTGAGTGATAACACGTTTGTATTAGGGAAAGCGCTAAGCGGTCATAAAAAGAAATTATGGGTATGTAAGGCAGGCGGTAGCTTAATGCAGGTTAAAAGTAATGCAGAAAGTTCATATAGTATTACCTTTGCCCTGCATTAAGCAACCACCTGCCTTTTAAGACTCCTATGTTTAATAAATGAATGGCTGCTTAGCACAATCTCCTCTGTATGCCATAATAAATATTCAGCTTATAAATATGAATGATACTCTTCATGTCTTACAGGGATATTCATTATGTAAATACATGTAGTTAAGTTAAGCTACGGTATGATTAAGTATATCCCAGGGCAAAAATATCCTTTCAGACAGTGTACAGTAAACTAAACCGGTATTCTACTTGAAAATAGTTTAGATACTTTTAGGCAAGTGGGTATTTTATGCAGGGAGAACTTCATGCAGAAAGCTCATAGAGGAGCTTTCTGCATGGCTTTCACCCTGCATTAAGCTGCCACCTATCTCCGAGACCGATATTTATACTAACTTTTAGTTTTACTGTATGTTCAAACCAATTAACTCCACAAAACGGTTCAAAGAAATTCGGTAAGTCTTATCTTCCTTTGTTTCTGCTGGTTCTTCTCGGAATCCCAAGCCTATATGTACCAATCCTATGTCATTTCCCCCTTGGACTTGTTTTTTGATACTCTGATCATAAACATTCGATTTTGATTATTTCGTTGCAATAATTTTAGTACAATAACTTGCAGTCAATTCTGCATATTCTGTAATTAAACTTTGGATATACCCAATTACAACTCTATTAAAATATGATACGCTGTGTACTCCCTCATTGCCATAGCGGGTCGAATAGTGTTTGACGACTGGAGGGGTTGCATAGTGCGCGTATATAACAGTTGTGTATTTGTATTGCTTAGTTTATATGCATGAACTTCAAATTGATCTGTTCTGTTACCCAATTTTCCGGCAATAATTTATGTGCAGTGTTGTATGTTAAACGAATGTACCCAAGTCTGTTGAGTCTGGGTCAAAATTATGGGACGTACTGGCACTGCGCCTTAGAATGTTGCATTCAAGTTATGTTTTTTTACAATCTGAGTGCGTTGACACACTATAATAGAACATAATACGACACAGACAGATAAACTTACGGAAAAGATTAGCTTATTTACCAATGTCCTAAATAAATTCTATTTTATTATTATTCTTATCTATATATAAGTATTAAATATGTTTTATTTTAAATTTTTCTGTAATTTACGCATTATTGTACAGTAAATGTATCTTTGTGAAGCGCTTTTGAACGCACATATCCTGTATGAAAAGAGCGCTATATAAATGTGGTATAATAATAATAAAAAAAATAAAAATATAATGAGTGTAGATGATACAGTGTTAAATACAATACAGTAGAACCTGTCGTATACGGTCATCAAAAAAAGGTCTGATTATGGGTCTGTAAGACATGTGTTAGCTTAATACAGGTCAAAAGTGGTACAGAAAGCTCATGCTGCATTCATTTTGTCCTGTATTAAGCAACCACTTGCTTTTTAAGACTCATATGATCAATAAATGAATGGCCGCATATTACAGGTTCTACAAGAAACAGTCATGGGTTCGTGTCTATCAAATAGAAATAAAATATGTTAAACCAAATCAGTTTACAATGCACCTCATCAGAAGCAAACTTACTTGACATTTTATTGAATCCACTAACATTGTCTGCATTAACCATTGTCATATTAAAACATAGTATCTGCTCAAAAATAGCTTAGTCGGTAAATAGCTTCTAGCTAATGTTTAATGTTATTGTGTAACACCCGACTATAAATAAAGTTCCTTGTATCTTGTATCAAACTCTGATAAGTTTGTAACTATTTCTTACTTCCGCTTCCGCTTCGTTCTTGTTTTGAAAAAGTCAAACAGTTCTGACTCCGAGGTTATAAAGCTTTTTGCTTGAGTCTGAGATCATTCTCAAGCATCTGACCAATCAGATACTTGAGAATGATCTCAGACTCAGGCTCAGAAGTTTTATAACCTTGGACACTGATCCTAATGGTACACCGAGCTACTCTTCGTCTCGTCTGGGTCCAGGATGAACTGACCGCTTCATGAATTTTCATTAACTTACTTTTTCTAAGGTAAAACTTTTAAAAGGAAATTGTTGGATACAAAAACTGTAGAATTGGAGCTATACAAAAATCATAAGCCTGGACCGTCTGATCTGCGTCTACTCTGTTTACTCTGTTTATATGAAGGAAAGGGTTTTAAAATTGATATGTGTCAAAAATTCAGTCAATATATGATCTGGGACTGTGTTAATCCTTTACCTGATGCATTTGCAAACAGAGTAGACTAAGATCAGATGACTCATGTAGGAACTGTCACATCAAGGTCTGCTTTCTTTGCTGATGATAAATATAGATATGATTCTACAGTTTATGCCATTTTCAAACATTCCTGAGTCCATTTACCATAATAAAATTCCAGTGAATCATTTCTTACATGAATATTCAGTAAGTAAAGCTCAATGCATAGACAGTGTATGTGGCAATAAGGCAATTAGTCCAGCAATCAACAGACAAGGTAAACTAGATGCAGTTACATAATGTATTTACACACGAGTCTGTAAAAGAAGGTGGTTGTTTCATGCAATTTAAGGCAGGAGCTTTCTGCATAATTTTTGTCCTGCATTAAGCTACCACCTATTTTGAAAGTCCGGAATTACGAGTATATTTCTTTTGATGGTCGTATTGGCGAGACTTTACTATATCACCGCGTCACTGCTGTACACCTATAAAATATCACGTGACAAATTTTGTCGCGTGGCGGTAGGCATAGCAATGCCGTAAGGACGTTACCTCTTCATTAATAATTTTGGTGACCGTAAGCTGTCTGTCATCCAGCGTCGGTGGTGTAAAGGTTAGCATGGTTGCCTTCCAAGCAGTCGATCCGGGTTCGATTCCCGGCCGACGCATAGTTTTACCCCAATGAGATTATTTATATATATATATTTTTTTATCAATGGTCTAGTTTTCTATCTTGTAGGATACACAATCCATGCAGTGCGATATTCTTGGGCAAGTGTTCAAAATTTAGAAATAAAAGTTTTGAAAATTAACTGGTATAAAAGACCACTGGGTTAAATAAGATGACTGATAACGATGTAGAAGAAGTGTTATATAGCTGACCTATAGTTTCGTTATTTCGAGCTCTCAAATGATTATCGTTATCTTTGTTTAAGACAGATGGTAGCTTAATGCAAGATGTATATCCTACAGAAAGCTCCACTGGGAAATTTCTGTATTAATTTTACTCTGAATTTATCAGCAAACTCTCAATTCAATTCTCAATTCAAATAGGCGAACTTCTATAGTTTATTTATTACGTTTTTATTGGAGATAAGTATGTCTAGGCAAATGGTTACATTCATATATGCAAGAGGAAGTAATGATGTCAGAGGAGTGTTTCGTGGTAACAAACTCTTTCGAGATATTACAAGTATTACATGCCAACCATGGCCCAATGTTATAACACTTCTGAGCCTGAGTCTGAGATCATTCTCAAGTATCTGATTGGTCAGATTCTAAGCAAGCTCAGAAGCTGACCAACAGATGCTTGAAAATGATCTCAGACTCAAGCAAACTGTTTATAATTTCGGGGCCATGTCTTTATGTTTAGATACTTTTGCTAGATGAAACATACCAAGCGTCGGTGGTGTAAAGGTTAGCATGGTTGCCTTCCAAGCAGTCGATCCGGGTTCGATTCCCGGCCGACGCACTGAACTTTTTTGTTCAATGAAATTGTTTATATTGATCAATTTGAGAATGCAATTTGTTTAACTATGCAGAACGTCACACAACCATTAACTCCATCATATAGTCATGTAAGAAATAATGACAACGTAAATAGTGATTAGATTAATCGTTATAGCTCTTTAGTTTTGATCATGGCAGAAACTGTAGAATTATATCTATAGTATTTTCCAAGCAAACAGAGCAGATCCTGATCAGACGGCTCCTGCAGGGGTTTACTCTGTTTCCAAAGCATACAAAAAATCACAAACAGTTTGGATCCTGATGAGACGCCGCATTATTCGGCGTCTCATCTGGATCCAAACTGTTTGCATAAGTAATCACAGTTTCGCCGCTAGCGTGCAAAGAGTTAAAACCGTTGTTGTCAAACTGCAAATGTTATCCAAGTTTATCTGATTAATCTGCCAATTTATGAAACGTTTCGATTTGATTGTTGCAGCACACAGTCTAGACCCTGACCTGGGTCTCTTTTATCAGGGTCACAATTTATGCTGTGCGCTTTTCTCGGTCACGTGTTTCATGAAGACATCTGTTTAAAATAACTACAGTAAGAAGATTTTGACCCCTTTTAGGCAGGTGACTGCTTAATGCATGGTGGAAGTCATGCAGACAACTCCTGGAGGAGCTTTCTGCATGACGTTCACCCTGCATTAAGCTGCCACCTGTCTTAAAGATATATAATGATACGTATTTTAGTGTTCGAATAATCGAGATTTTACTGTAGTATGTTCCGATCTAAAGAAATAATCACTAGGTCAAATGACTGATAATGATGTAGAAGTGTTATAGTAAAACTTCGTTAATTAGGGCACTCAATTAAGTATCGTTATGGTTTTTAATCCTTTATCTGATGAATATTCATGTAAGAAATACATACTTAATTATCTGCTTTGTTTTATATAGTGTAATGGTTTATAAACAATGGGTGATTTGGCCATTTCAGAGACTGTAGAATCAGATTTGTAGAAATTCATAAACAAACAGAGAAGACCCCAATCAGAGAAGACCCCAATCAGACGGCTCCTACAGGAGCCATCTGATCTGGGTCTATCCTGTTTGCAAATGTGTGAAAAGGCGTCTCTATCACGGAAAGGGTTACAACAGGTTGTAGATTAACGCATGGTGAAATTTACGAAGAAAACTGCGGGAGTTTTCTGCATGAATTACACTCAGCATTAAGAACCCACTCGCCATTCTCGATTATTGTTTACAGAATATTTTTTGTCAAGGGAGATAACTGTGTTGGAGGAGTTGTTTCAACAATTATATGTAATAGGAGGGGAGTAATTATGTCGCAGGCGTTTTTCTAACAAACTTTCTCGAGACATTTATATTACACGTCAACTATGTCATTAGATTTAGACACACCTTTGATACAGTTGATAACAGGCGTCGGTGGTGTAAAGGTTAGCATGGTTGCCTTCCAAGCAGTCGATCCGGGTTCGATTCCCGGCCGACGCACTTAATTTTTCTTCTTCTTTTTTTTTTTAATTTCTCAGATTAATTATCAGGGATTGCGCTGCTTGCTTAAGAAATCATTTAGATCTGAGTCTAAGTCTCTGCCACGACTGATATAAATACATTTTAATAATTTCATAATAATTACTTCAATTGTCAAGATATTTTTCTTCCATCTCCTTACAGAAACACAAACAAATTAAACTGTATAACCCTTTTTCTCATAGAGGCTCATTTTGGTATCTTAGCGAACCGAGAAGACCCTGGTCAGACGACTCCTATGTGAACAATCTGATCAGGGTCTACACTGTTTGCTAAGAAATAATAAAGAATTGTTTCTACAGTTTTTGTCATTGAAAAACAATTATCTTGCCCATAATGCTATTACAAACCCCCAAGATAATTGATAGTCGTACAGTGATTAGTTCTTACTTGAAATATTCATGATGTGAAAGATTAATCCTGGTAATATTCAAATTATTTTCAATTACAGTAAAACCCCTCTAATGCGACCACCTTAAAGAGATATAATTATTGGTGCTAGATGCAGGTGGTAGCTTAATGCAGGACAAAAGTAATACAGAAAGCTCCTGGAGGAGCTTTCTGCATTACTTTTCTCCTGCATTAAGCAATCCCCAGCTTATAAAGACGCCCGTGTTTATTCATTAAGTCGTCGCATTAGAGTGATTCTACTGTAGTTATCACCAATTAGCCAAACGAGTACACGTAAACAAGATTTGCGCAAAAAGGGACACGGGGATGGAGTCAAACAAAACCAAAACTGAATGAATGAAGGAAGACATTCACTATAACATATCTCATTTATTTCCTGGTGGATTATCTTATTTGAATTCTAACACTGCATTGTATCCGTTCAATATTGGTGTAAAGTAAGTAAACTTGTTGAAGATGCGTTGCTGTATGCGTTTAAGCTTGGTGTAAAGTAAATAAACTTGTTGAAGATGCGTTGCTGTAAGCGTTTAAGCTTGGTGTAAAGTAAGTAAACTTGTTGAAGATACGTTGCTGTATGCGTTGAAGATTGGTTTAGATAAGTACAATAAACCCCTCTAAACCGGCCGTTCAATTTAGTATAAATATCGACCTTGGAGACATGTGACAGCTTAATGCCGGATGAAAGTCATGACTACCTAAAAGTATCTAAAGTCTTCTCTACTAAAATTCCGGTTTAGAGGGGTTTTACTTCCTTAAGATCGACAAGAATTTCATGAGTATAGATTTAGTTGATATTTGAACTTTTGAAGCCAAATCTCACAAACTTGATCTCTAGAATGTGCAAATATATTCGCAGTAGAACTACCTAATGAACAAATGTAGGTGTTTTTGAATTCAGGTACATGTACAGGTATTTGCTTAACCCCTTCCCTGTTCAATAGGCATGTAAGAAATAATGACTTTATGAATATTTATTAAGTGAATTGTTATACATGTATATACATTGTACTGAAAAAGTTTGTAGGGAACGTTTGGCTTTGACCAGAACTATATCACGACATAAGAAAACAGCGTAGACCCTGATCAGACGGTTCCTATTGGATATAAAGGCGTGTATATGATGTAAAGGGTTAATGCAGGACGAAAGTGATGCAGAAAGCTACTGCTTCAGAATCCAATGCTACCACCTGCCATTATAACCTAGAATTATATCTCCTGCCGATGGTCACTCTCACTTTTCACTAATAGATAATGCGAGTGACAGTTCTTGAATGTTGCACATTCATTTTATGTGCGTGTGCTTCAATGGGAACTAACTTCTTATGAATCACAAACTTGAACCAATATATTCTAAAACGCATTTCGGAAGCTATGATAATTGATGTACAACAATGAAGACAAGAACCTACCCATGTTGTTTGAAAATTCATACTTGATGACAATGTTGTCTGTCTATATTGCACTATGTTCCTTTTGTATTTTAAGCTTCTGTCTTTTTGCATAAAATAGATCAAATCAAATTTATACAGTAGAATTTGTCTTAAGCGACCATTAAAGATGTCTAATTATGGGTCTGTAAGGTGGTAGTTTAACACATTCCCTCATATTTAACGACTCTGTAGAAGTCAATTTCTGAAACCATTGTGATAAAAAGAGCATTTGCTCCTATAGGACAAAATTCTAAACTTTTCCTTTTCTCTAGTTAATTCTCCTTTTTGGTAGATTTATTGAAAGAGGTTGTATCTAAAATAGCCTATGAGGGAGGGGGTTAATGCAGGTCATATGTAATGCAGAAAGCTTCTGTAGGAGCTCTATGCATTACTTTTGCCCTTCATTAAGCAACTATCTGCTTTTTAAGACTACTATGTTCAATAAATGAATGGTCGCTTAAGAGAGGTTCTACTATATTAAACTAATGTATTTGCCTATCAAATGATTTCCGTTTCTCTACTTAGTCGTACGCCAATCGATTACTCCTCAGGGCGATTCTAATGAGTAGTAACAGCTTAGTGTTTGATGGAGATAAGCGGACTTTTGCATTTGAGATATACATGTACGGACTTTTGCATTTGAGATATACATGTACGGACTTTTGCATTTGAGATATACTTGTACAGACTTTTGCATTTTAAATAAGTTGATGGAGATACACGAACTTTTTCATTTTCAATAGTTTGATGAACAGTATTTCTGAAGCTACCAGTAAAAGACAATATGAAAGCCAACCCTTTATTTACCATGAGTCACGAAACACTGCTTCTCACCAACACTTTAGAATATGCCTCTAAATAATAGCACGTGATTGATATGTTATCAAACATTATTTCATGTTACATGTATATAGTTTATACTTTTTATCAGTACATCTGTTTAAAAGAAAAGACAAAAGAAAGTAAAAAAAAACCCAAACAAACTTCCCATAAGGAGACACATTAAACAAAGGGGAAAAATAACGTATTGTGATCTTAAGTTGAGCAGAACATACATAATTCTGTGAATGAGTATGGATATCTAAATATAGAAATCTTTATCTTTAACTAATTTATTCCTATATTACTTAAGGACAATTTGTCCAGATCTTTATTTAGGAAACAATCCATTTGTTTATGTTGAGGATAAACAACAAACAAAAAATTTGCTTGTTTAAGCAAGTGACATCGATAGGTTCGGCAGACAGTGCAGATCCTGATCATAGGACTCCTTCAGGAGTCTTCCCCCTGATATAGGTCTATACTGTTTGACTATGTCTTGTTTAAGGGACACTGGGTACTAATGGTTTAATCAATATTTTAAAAGACACACACAGTAATCCCATCTTGCTTGATGGTGGTTTAGCATTCACTTTTTTATATTTTATAACTCATCTCGATGTTCATCTAAATATTCTCTTCCCGAAGGCCGACCACCCTCCGAGGAATATGTCATATATGTTGTATATACCATCTAGCCAGAGACTATATTGGTTACATGTATCTAGTGATTAAGTCTAAATCATAGGTTTATTACAGCAAACCTTGACGTTTCTGCAATATATTCTGTATATTTAGAGATACGACAAACCCTGCGAATGGCATCCATAAAATGTATAAAAATGACGGGCAATAAGAGCACGTGGTTGCTTAATGCAGGACGAACATAGAGTTTTCTATATAACTGTCGTCCTGAATTAATCTACCACACATCTTAAAACCAGAATCTTAGTTATTTTGGATTGTCGCTGTAGACAGGTTTCACCGTATAATCACTATATCCATACCAGCACCGCGGATTTCATTCTTTTAAATCAACCACGTATATCATAAAACCCCTAAAGCAAACTGCAATAACATGGCGGGTAGCCTATCTATAAATTGGTGGTTCTGTTTTATTTACGACATCTATAGTTTACGACAATATATATCCTGCTTTACATCGATTTGTGTGTTTTTTTCGCTACATCATGGCGGTGAGTATTACGACAACCATTTATGGTCGTTCGTCACTTTATTTTCCGGTCCTGCTAAAATTAAAACTTGATATTCCCCCAGTTGTTCGGTAAATTGGCCAGGGATCATTTCGCGTGGTGATATATTGTCCAGGGCGATCAGAGCTCATAGAAATTCGACAAAGACTATCTGATAAGTATTCTCAAATGGAGTCATAAATTATAAGCTAATTGCGGTGACTGTCTAAATGCGTTGTAAATCACGACAGAAAACAGGGATACCTCCCTGCGTTAGGGGAACGTAATATGCCGGGCGTACATTTGGAGTATGTTTTATATTGTTTATGGTCCGAGGTTGCCTTTGAAGTATTGTAGTCGAGGCATAATGTGTGAAAATATGGCCTATCGAATTAAAGATAAATTCGGCACGCAAGACTCGCGTTGTAAATCAATGGGTATTAATCTGTTACACCAGATCAGATTACGCCAGGGCGGTTTTAAGGGGTTTTCATTCGGAGACAGGGCCTTTGTGAAGTCCGAAAAGACTGCCGGTTAATAGATGGCTTTTGGTAACCCCGTAATACACGGGGTCGGTCTTGTTATGCACGGTAGGATATCATTTATGACAGTTTCTTAACAAATTCGATTCATTCGCCGTAAAATATGGCTCTTAAAATTCCTGAGGTGTATCATATATGTAATCATAGTTAAGTGTCGTAACTCTACACTGATTACATCTTAATGAGTCTTCCAATTTGTCAATAATGAAATAACCCACCTATTATATATAGAGCGTCTGTTGTAGCTCCGTTTGGAAAACGTGGGACTTTTTTTATGTGCAGTGTACATTATAATATCACTTACATACAAAGTCATAGTTGGGTAATCGAATATTGGACAAATTGTTCACATTGAAGGATAAATGGTCTCTGATTTACACTCATCGCTATAATCAGGCTCCGTGGTTTCGTTTTGCCAGACGTACAGACCATGCAAAAGGACAAAGAACAAATAAACCCCGACTCACTTGCGTAAGAATATGGGTAAATGTACATACGAGAAACATCATCGCGCCGGCTGTTTCCTTCACGTTGTATTTATTATTATTTATTTATTTGATGGTTCATTTTTCAAGCAAAACTCTTGTTTTTTTTTCACATCGGAGTATGGTTTAAAATGTAAATTACGGAAGTATATTGCCATGGCATACAGTAGAGAATCAGACCAGTAACACATGCGCAAACAGAGCATAGAAAACAATACTACATATTAAACCAGGAGACGTCGTTAAATCGTTATTCGTCGGTGTCTACTACTACGGCAACAGTTTCCCATATATGCAGGCGCAATATAAGTATAGTATAGCTATTGAAAGGATACTTCAAAGACCGCTTTAAATATAATTACTAAATATATGGAATTCAGCTTTCTAGTTCAAATCATTTCATGAAGTAGAATAATGTCTATAGGAGCCGCCTGATCAAGGTCTGCTCTGCTTGCTCATGGAACATTATAGGTCTGTTAAAAACTCTGTTTCTTTAGTTTCTTAAATTGCTACAGTGTTCCACCTTCCATATTTCATTATAAGTTTAAACTATTGTGTCCATGATTGTGCAGTAGGTACTGAAATTTGGTTTAGATATAGAACAGGGGAAGGGTTAAGTCATGTGCTTAGACACTGTCCGTTGTGGGTGGAGTTAGGGATGGAATGTTAATTTGTATCAGTTCTTAACTTTTTTCTTATGCTATTTAACCCTTTCCTCCATAAATACGCCTTACTGTGCCTCTGTAAAAGTCACTCTTTTAAACCATTGTGGTAAATAGAGCATTTGCTCCATAGGAGCAAATGCTCTATTTATCACAATGGTTTTAATACTACATCATTCTAAAATTTTCATTTTCTCTAGTAAATGCTCCTTTTTGATAGATATATTCCAAGTGGTTGGATCTAAAAACAGCCTATGAGGGAAAGGGTAAACCCTTTCAATGCTGAATTTTCAAAGTGGAATATTTACATTCGCCCTGCAACGTCCTTATATAACCTTATTCTAAAAATAAAGTTGCATAACCTCATGAACACCGGAAGCACGTCATTCATTTCTTAAATATAAGAAATACAATGGAATATAAATATAAGAAATAAATGACGTGCTCCCGGTGTTCATGGGTTATGCAACGCATAGCTTTACGAGCAAAGATTCACGTGAAGCCCGAAGGGCTTCACTAACTTTGCTCGTAAAGCTATGCGTTGCATAACCTCATGAACACCGGAAGCACGTCATTCATTTCTTAAATGAGCCATACGCGTTATATGTAGAGTCTACTCAGTGTGTAAGTCCAAACTCTTTAAACATGTACAGTAAAACCTCTCTATAACGACCACTAAATTATATCAAGTATTTTGTGTTAAAGGCAGGTGGTTGCTTAAAGCAAGGTGAAAGTAAAACAGAACGCTCCTATAGGAGCGTTCTGTTTTACTTTCACCTTGCTTTAAGCAGCCACCTGCCCTAAATACCAACTAATTAACACAATTCAGTGGTCGTTATAGAGAGGTTTTACTGTACATGGTAAATATTCATGTAAGAAAATTAATAATGCCTTTATGAGTATAAACTAGCAGAGGTGTTTATTAAGAGGTTAAAATATGGCCTAGGTGTGCCTTCTGGCCATAATGGCACACCTGGTGCTATTGTGACACCAGGTGTGCCATTATGGTCAGAAGGCACACACAGGCCATATTTTGACCTTTTTATTGAATACCTTAAACAGTTTACTAGATAGATCTCTATGCCACCTATTCATTTCAACACAATCTACAGTAGATGTAACATCCCACCAAACCACAGACATAGATCTAGAGATCTATAATTTTGCAAAAATAAGGAAGGAATAGTCATACTTTCATGGGGATTCGAATCCCCGTCGAAAAATATGTAGTCCGACGTAATAACCACTAACACTAACGATGACTTTACTTTTGACTACACTGTTTTAACTTATAAGTTTGTTTGAGAACTTCCGATGGATGACGTGAAATTATGACGTCACAACTGTCATTTTTTAATAACATAAACAAAGTTATCCTGTCACGTGCCTATTTTCCTGACGGATAACAAGGTGCCTGATAAACTTTTTGTTATTATGTCAGTAGGTCACATGACCGATGTTAATATGTCAGTTGGTCACATGACCTGTAGCCGAAACTACTTTTTTAAAAAAAAAACGTTTTTTACCGAGACGCTTATTTCGTGAATACACAAATTTACGTCTACCTAGTAGATCTAGATCTAGATCTACTGAATAAAAAAAGTTTAACAAAGAGAATTGATTTCAATCGATACCCGTTAAACTAAATAATTATTTCACTTCATTCTCTCAAACTTATATTCTTAGACCTACTGACAGTAGTAGATCTAGATCTAGACTAGATCTAGTTGTCTGTCGCGAAATTACCGTGTTTAGATAAATCCACATCAAGAATCATAAATCGTCTAGATCCTGTATTCTATAGTCAGTTCTATTTTAATTCTATCGGCGTCTATCTCAACCGAGTCTAGAATTGAAATGTTATTAAGCTAGCCTTGACTTTTCTATTCTAGACGAGGTTTAGATCAGCTTGTCTCAAACATCAAGTGACAGGTTCTTTTTCTCACATAACCAACCGGGGCAACGGTTTTGTTTTGAGCATTTTTTCAGTGGAATTCCAGTGACGTAATAACGCCTTTATAGTGACGTCATCAACAGTCTAGAGCCAGTAGAGTCGGGTATACTTTGCGGTGCATTTTTGTGGTACATTCGGTACAAAATAAAATAATTTTATAGTTTGCTGTCGTGACAAGGATAAATAGAATATTTGGTTCATAGCTTTGAATGAGAAATGTTATCTGGCTCGGCTTCTGAATATATCAGGTTCGCCTTCGGCTCACCTGATATATTCATCCGCCTCGCCAGATAACATTTCTCATTCAAAGCTAGGAACCAAATATTCTCTATTTAGGTAGTACCGATCGATACAAATAAAGAAATTGATTTTTAATAGAATTTTACGATTGTATAAACTTTACAGATTTCCAGATCTAGAATACGATTTGACGACGTCAACCCCCTTTCTCCGACCATGTTTGAATAGATCTAGATCTAGAGCTATGTTGCTAACGTCAACGCATTGCACGTGAAAAAGATCGTGGGCCGATTATGGATAATCGGCCCGCCGGGACATTATGGCTTTGGTCACATGATTCCGTAATGACAGTTTTCTACGGCTATTTTGTTACTATTTATAGTAACGGTATTCAATAAAGTGGCATTATGAATAAGAGAAGGATTTTTACAAGGACTGAAACTGTAGAAACATATCTATATTATTTCATCAGGAAACAGGACACACAATGATCCTACAGGATCCGTCTGATCTGGGTTTACTTTGTTTGCGTCATAAGGGGTCTATATCAGTTAAATGTTTAAAATGGTCTCTGAATATCTAGTGATTCAACGGATATCCTCCGTAAACACACACTGGCGCAATACGGGAAGCTAATTTGGGAGCATTCTGTATTAGTATTTCCCCTGCATTAAGATATCGTCCGTGTACCAAACATAGTGAAATAAGACACATTTAAATAGGTTTTACCGTATTTTACTGCTCCCATCTTGAACAATGGAACAATATTCTGCACGCATCTAGCGGATTTGTGATGATATTAGCAAACAGTTCGGATCCATCACGGTGTCTCATCACAGTTAAAAGTGTTTCACTTTTTGGCACCGTTTTAAAAACGATATGGAAGAAAACTGGACTTTTAGAAGTGAAGCAGAAGTCAATATTTGCAGACAACACTTTGCTCAGAGTGCAGAATCCTGTACGATCCGTCTGATCTGGGTCTACTTTGTTTGCGACAGAAGGTATCTATATCAAGTAAATGACTATTGTTTAAAATGGTCTCTTAATCTGTAGTAATTCAACATAGATACTCCGTAAACACACTGAGGAAGCTGATTGGGGAGCATTCTGCATTACCACCCCCTTCATTAACCCTTTAGCTGATAGAAGCGGCTTTTAGCGTGTTTGATTTATTCCTCCGCTGAAGAAAATAGTTCAAATTCATACAGTCATGAACATATTGCATAATAAATATTTTCTATATCCTAGTAGGTGGTAGCTTAAAGCAGGCTGAAAGTAAAGCAGAATGCGCCTTAAGGCGCATTCTGCTTTACTTTCAACCTGCTTTAAGTGGTCATATGTCTTCAAAACTAGAAACAGGCTATTGGGTAAAGGGTTAAGCTATTATCTAAATAAGACATATTCAGGCCGGTTTCACCGTATCTGGAACAGTAGAACACTATTCTGCACGCATCTGGTGTTCTCATCACGGTTAATAGTGTTTGATTCAAAAACAATATGGAAGGAAACTGGAATGAAAAATCAGAGCTACAGGTGCGTACCCAAATACTAAAATCGTCATTCCTCCACCAAACCCTATACTGTGACCACTCTTTAGAATCGCCTCGATGAGACGATTCTAAAGAGTGGTTACAACATAGGGGTTGGGGCAGAAATAAAGGAGTTATTCTCGAAAATGTTTTAATTTACGCATCTTATCTGTACCTTTGAAACCCGACAAATGGTGCAGACGTCACTTGCTCAGAGTGCAGAGTGTTAATCAGGATATGTCAGGTTTGTCATTGAATGTTACACATTGTGACTTTATATTTAGAATTCCTGTCACTTTAAGTACTCTTTAATTCAAATTTGTCACAGATTTATAAATTGTGGTGGGCCAAGTTTGGAAATTCAATGACGTCATCATGCCCCATGATTGTTGTTCTTGGTGACGTGTAGTGCTTAATTAATTACATGCTGATAAGCGACCTATTATGGCAGCTGTCGCCGTGAATGCTTTGATGTGGCACTGCAAGTTGTTTATAAAGACACATTACCTCTTAAATATTTACACCAGCCAGCCCTAACAGATTTTGAATGCGTCTGAATGACATTTTCATTCTGTACTTGACAAGATGGTGGCTATAAAAGTGCTAGACTTGTCGTCTTCGTCCGAACAAGCTCGGATATATACTCTTACTTTGACAGCAATTGCCGTCTCCTGTAACACCCGTCTGCTAAAATCTCCGGAATCACCAAATCTTAACCACTACCCCTAATTAACCTAAGTATCAGCCCTTACTATTCAGTGAAAAAAAATATCTGCTTAACCCTTCTCTTGCTGAATTTTAAAATACATTTCTCCTTCTTTACCCATGCCCTGTTGTATAATTACATATATCTTCACTGTGTACACGTATTTCGCTGTGCAATCACTGCTGTGGAGTGCACTGGTTGCACAATCAACTTGTAAATAGTGCAGACCCTGATGAGACAGCTCCTGCAGGAGCTGTCTCATCTGGGTCTTCACTATTTACAGGCAGGTATATTGACGTGAACAGCAAGCGAAGGGTTAACATTGGATCTGGTGCAATAACTGACTACCTCCGATTCGACCAAGCCTTTGAGAAACTAGTAATCGAGTATCAAATAGCTTGTACAGTAGAACCTATCTTAAACGGCCATCAACAAAGTAGTCTAATTGTGGGTCTGTAAGGCAGGTGGTGGAACTAGCTTAATGCATGTTAAAAAGCAATACAGAAAGCCCCTGCAGTAAAACCTCTCTATAACGGCCACTGAATTGTGTTGATTAGTTGCTATTTAGGGCAGGTGGCTGCTTAAAGCCAGGTGAACGTAAAACAGAACGCTCCTATAGGAGCGTTCTGTTTTACGTTCACCTTGATTTAAGCAGCCACCTACATTCAACACAAAATACTTGATGTAATTTAGTGGCCGTTATAGAGAGGCTTTACTGAATATGGGTTTTTCTGCATTCCATGTGCCCTGCAGTAAGCAACCACCTGTATTACAAGACTCCTATGTTTAATAAATGAATGACCGCCTAAGACAGGTTTACTGTATACTTGATGACACGTTGAGTTACTTGGCGTCTTATCTAGATCGAACCTGTTTGCATGTCTGCGAGTCAGATCTGGATACGAGTTAGAGGACCTAGTCACTCTTCTCCATCAGCTTGTAAAGCTGAATAAATCAAACTGACACCATTTTGATAAAACTTTAACCAATTTCCTCATAAGCAATTTTTAAACCCAACCTCTTTGAATAAATCTACTGAAAAGGAAAAAAAACGTGCGTAGTTTTGAAAGCATTGTGATTAATAGAACAATTGCTTCTATTTGGAAAATGCTCTATTTATCACAATGGTTTCAAAACGTGACTTCTACGGAGGCATCAAAAGACATCGATATGAGGGAATATATCAAATTGAGAAGGTAGCAGAAAGCGGAGACCCTGAACAGACTGCTCTCTCGTGAGAGTCCATTCAGAAAGGACAGAAAACTTTGTGAAAACCCCTGAAATAGTCCATATCATAACAAGCCTCCTGAATAAATCACTTGGTCTGCGGCTACACAGCTCTCAAACGATAGATACATCGTCTCCTTCATTCGAATTCGAACTCTTTTACAGCTGAACTTTCACAGTGGCATATTCCACCAATATGTGACAGTAAAGCCCATTTAGTATAACGAAAGGAAGTTTTACCGAAAAACAACAACCCACGTCAGACCCTTATCAGAGAGCTCCTCTAACAACCCTCTGATCTGGATCTACATGGTTTGCAAATGCCAGTTAATATCGCTTCCAGTATTCAAAGAGTTCCTTTTACCATATAACACAATGAGCAAAATGTTATATGCAAAATAGTATCCTCAAATTGGCACTTTCTTCCATTTACAGTAAAACCTCTCTATAACGGCCACATAATTACATCAAATGTTTTGTGTTAAAGGCAGGTGGCTACTTAAAGCAAGGTGAAAGTGAAACAGAACGCTCCTATAGGAGCGTTCTGTTTTACTTTCACCTTGCTTTAAGCGGTCACCTGCCCTAAACACCAAATGATCAATACAATTTAGTAGCCGTTATAGAGAGGTTTTACTGTAGTTTCGAAATATTGACTGGAGTGTCAAACAATTTGCTCCTGGTGGGTTGGTGACGTACTTGACATCTCATTTGGACCCAAACTGTGTGCAAAGTGTAACTAATGCTCACCAATGGAGTTTGCTTAAGGCTGATTGTATAGTTTTTCGTTTCTGAGCCAGACGATTTATGAACATCAAAAGGTTTCTTTATTGTTTTAATCAATTTGTCAGTATCGAACTGGCTAAAATAAAAGCCCATTTTATCTGTTGTCTGAGACTAAATATCTTGGTGAGAGAATATATCTTAAAGTGCTTTCGTGGTTGCTATAGACGAATGACTACTACGTAGAATTTGGGTACATGGCAAGGGATTAACCCATTACCCCATAGGCTATTTTAGATACAACCTCTTTGAATAAATCTACCGAAAAGGAGCATTAACTAGAGAAAAGGAAAAATTTAGAATTTTGTAGTTTGAAACCATTGTGATAAATAGAGCATTTGCTCCTATAGGAGCAAATGCTCTATTTATCAAAATGGTTTCACAAAGTGACTTCTACAGAGTCGTCAAAAGTCGTCAATACGAGGGAATGGGATGAATACAGTAAATCTGTCCTAAGCGGCCATTCATTTATTGAACACAGGGGTCTTAAAAAGCAGGTGGTTGCTTAATGCAGGGCAAAAGTAATGCAGAAAGCTCCTGTATTACTTTTGACCTGCACCACCTGCCTTACAGACCCATGAATAGACCTCTTTTTAGTGGCTGCTTAAGACAGGTTCTACTGTTTGTATATCCGTGATCATCTTTGCAAAATGTTAGATCCAGATCAGACCCGAGTCATGAATCGTTTTCCCGGGATTTCAACTATTTTAACACTCTGGAGATGTTGAAGAAAACTTTCTAAAAGAACCAGGTGACAGTGTTCATATTCGATGGTACTTACTAATTCGTGTTGAAACGTTCGAGTGAATGGGTGAGTGAGTTGGGTTTTACGACACTGCGACACTGAAAATGTCATATAGCGCCGATGAATGATGAGATGACATGATGATGAGGGATGATATCAAGAAGATGATTTCGGCTAATCTCATTCGTTGCAAAAGCAGCGTATGGGATCAAACCACCGACCTGCCTACCTTTTAGGTCTTGGCAGAGGGGATAATCTCCGTCAAATAAACAAAAACATCCCCTGTGACAATTAAGCCCCAGAACCACGGCAAGGTCGGAAGGTTTCTGGGGTGAAACGTTCGAGGACTGTCTTATGAAAATACATGTATGCCATACACATTGAATATATAATTTCTGGTTCTAGACTATATGGAACGCCACTCTGCCATGATAATTGCTAAATAGAAAATGCGAAATGCTTTTTGCCAATTGTGTAAATTGCTAGGGAATGTTCCAAATGATAGATGGAAATGACAAATGCAAAATGCGAAATGCTTATTGCTAAATGCATGTCTGCACTACTAGCATTGAACAGCGCCATTTTTAAGTGACTGTACATTTGCTAAAGCATGCTTATTTACATTAAAGCTTATTGCTTATTGCACTACTAAATTAAAAATGGCGCTGTTCAATGCTAGCAGTGCAAACATGCATTTAGCAATAAGCATGTCGCATTTTGCATTTGTCATTTACATCCATCATTTGGAAAATTCGGATTCTTTCCCTAGCAATTTACACAATTCGCAAAAAGCATTTCGCATTTAGCATTTAGCAAATAGCATGGCAGAATGGCGTTCCATAAGACTAAAATATTATTGCGATGCTGCGACCCACACGGGACCGGAACACATCGGGTAACAAATCGTTACACATCGGGGGGAAAATCGGAACACATCGGAGGAATAATCGGAACACATACATTGACTAATTGGAATACAAACGGAACTAATCGGAACACATCGTGGAACTAATTGGACACACACACACACACGGAACTAATCGGCACGCACCATTGAACCAATCGGAACACTTCGGGGGAACTAATCGGAACACCACTGAGTAGTTACAACTGATACGGACTAAAACACGCAAGCATTTGGAGTGTGGGTCTTTGTTGAGAAACATTGTGTGACAGAAATTTATTTAAACCAGTTATCAAATACAGTAAATCCCCTCTAAACCGCCCGTCTGTAATAGAACATGGAAAGTGTTAAAGAATTGCAATCAGTGTAGACACATATGAGCGACCAGGTCTTCTACTTAGTGACTGATCTGGACTGATAAAGAAGAGCTTTTCTGAAGAGTATCAACCGGTGTAAAATCATGGTCAGAATACCAGCTACCCGATATCCACCGTCAGACTGACATTGGAAAACAGCGTGGATCCAGATGAGACGCCGAGTTACACAGTGTCTCATCAGGATCCAAGCTGCTTGACACTCCGTCGACAGTTAATCGAAATCTTAACTGAATCGGAAGTAGTCTAACTTGCACCGGGTCCAACTTTTAGCTGACAATATTTTTTAAACAATGAATAAGTATTAATATCGATTTTGCTATTAAACAGCTTAATTATGGTGGTTAGATCTAATTGTCTGATATGTTTTTGATGGATGTATCGTGCAATACGACCTGCCTAGAAAATCAAACACCTCTACAAAAATACCCCATAAAGATAAGATTAATAGCTTTCATGCATATCGCAATAATTTATCAATACATTAAACTTGCTATAAACCTTATAATCTCATTGACATAGCATTAACTTACGCTGCTGATAGCGACATTGCTCACCTTTGCAAACCGCTTGGATCCGGATGAGACGCCGAGTAAATCGGCGTCTCATCAGGGTCCAATCAGTTTGCTTCTCAGTCAATATATTTAAGATCCAATTGAACCAATGGGGAAACATTAACTGAGGAAAATTTGACGAGACTATAATTGTAATGGCAGACTAAGGGTTAATTAACTCTATTACGTAACATGTGCTGTTGTGTCTCATTACTAATAACAATATCACCCTTATAATGCTGAATTTGCAGATGGACTATTAGAATAGGAGCCCTCTCACCTGGATCTACACTGTATGCAAAGGGCATTAGAGACTCGTTTCCCATACTGGAAGGGTTAACTCTTGAAAATAGGAAACGAGCGTACTGTCATGAGTAGACTCAGATAAGAGGACTCCAAGAGGTGCTCTCTGATCAGGGTCTCTCTTTGAAAACCCTCTCGTTAAGTATACCCTTTCATACTAAATGAATTCTTCAGTTAAACGCTTATTGGTGATTCCATTTTAAATTATCAGTTTTTAACCCTTTACTCCATACATACGCCTTGGCAAACAGAGTAGATTGTGACCAGGATCTGCTTTGTTTGCTTATGGCATACTATAGATTTGATTCTGTTGTTTCTGCCATGGCCAAACATTCCTTTGTTCATGTGACATTATAAAAAAACACCAATCTAATTAATATTCATGATATAGAGAACATGTTCTAGTGACTGGCAAACTATGCAGAACTCGACCAGACTCCGTGTTTCAAACGTGGTCTTGGTCCATCTGGTTCTTTATTGTTTGTATATCTTAAAGGTTGTTTTTCTAATCCCACGGCCCCTATGTTTTAAACTTCGTACGGTTCGTAGAAGTCACATCCACTGAGTAAAACAGATTCTATACAGAAATCGAGTTTCCTTTGATCTGGGTATAAATGTTTGCAAATGGAATCCAAAGCGCGATTGGCAGGATGGGAATAAATGATATTACGGGCAACAGAGCAATTGAGAAAGCTACCTATTCAAATACAGATGAACTTCGATATCTCGAACTCGGATAACTCGAACTTCGGGATAGCTCGAACAAAAAGTTCAGTCTTTCCAAAACTTACAATACATAATTGCTCTAAAACGTATCGCTACAGATGTCTGGAAACACATATAGCAGCTTAATACAGGTCTAAAGAAATGCTGAAAGCTCCTACAGGAGCTTTCAGCATTACTTTAGACCTGTATTAAGCTGTGACCCTGAGAAATTGTCCAGATTAGAAATCGGATGACTCGAACTTCTATTATCTCGAACTAATTTGGATGGTCCCTTTAAGTTCGAGTTATCGAAGTTCTCGAAACTACAGTGTAGTCACAACATATGGTTTGGTGGAGAAATAAAGGAGCTATTCTTGCAGATGTTTTAATTTACACATATTAGCTGGGCATCATGCGGTAATTATGTGATAATAGGCACAAAGTTGCTCAGTTGCAAACAAGATTGATTGCGATCAATTGACCCATACAATGCGGAAAACGAGTCACTAATTTCCTTTGCAAACAGTGTAGACCCAGACGAGGGGGTCCTAGAGGAGACATCTCGTCTGGGTCTAAACTGTTTGTCATTTCACACCTTCTTTAGATAAAAGTCCTAAATATTCACCTTAAAGGTGTAAAGGTTAATCGCTGATGTTACTCCTTTAACTCAATGTATAAATAAATGTCAGTTTCAAGTTGGAGCTGTTCAATTTTGACGACGTCCGATTCCTTTAAGCTTTTGAGGAACCATTGACCGAGTGTTAAACAGCTTGGATCCTGATGAGACGCCGAGTTACTCGGTGTCTCATCTGAATCCAAGCTGTTTGCAAATGCGAGTCAGGACGCGAATAGCTGGGCTCACTGTTAATCAGCCTGAGACGTGACAGCTTGCTAATATGGTCTTATTAGAATAGGAATAAAAAGCCGTGGACATTTTAATTTGGTATCTTAATGAAGTGCAATTATAGTATGCAATATACATATCGTAATTGTGTAATACATTCATACATGTAATTGGATGTAATACATGAACCACTATCACGCTAGGCTCGATCTAGCCTGCGTTTGCAAACAGCTTGGATCCAGATGAAAAGCCGTGTAACTCGGCGTCTCATCAGGGTCCAAGCTTCCTAATTACACAGTCTCTCATTTTCCAAAAGCATGGATGAATGGGATTTATTAAAGATTACAAAGATCAGTGCTAGAGCAGATACATTTTTTTGCAATGATGTAAAGGTTGATTAAGTGCCACAGATGTGGACGATGTGCAGGGAGTTTTAGTTGTTGCTGTTGTTGTTGCTGCATGGTGCTGCTGGTGTTTCGATAGTCCGAAGTGTACAATAGAACCTGTCGCTATAAAACATGGGTCTAATTACGGATCTGATAGGCTGGTGGTAGCTTAATACAGGTCAAATGTAATGCAGAAAGCTCCTATAGGAAAACTCCAAAAGAATTCGGTGTTTTACGCCTATGTAAACATTCTGATAATTAATATTCATAAAGTTATACTTTTCTACACGAGTACTCATTAAGTAAAAGACTAACAAATGGAAATTGGATTTTTCCGGAGATGCAGTAATTTGCTCTTTACGATCCAGCATAAATGTAAGAAACGTAAAACCTTTACACAACAATCTCAAAAAGAGGCCTAAACCAAGGTATGTAAGGCGGATAGTAGCTAAATGTAGAACGAACGTTATACAGAAAGCTCCAATAGGAGCTTTCTGTATAACGTTTGGCCTGTTTGTTACCTGTTTGTGTAGGCACCAATGTTCATTCCTCATGTGGTCTACAGTACAATGGTTAGCTTGATCATGTGTTTCTTCTCAAACCCCAGACTGAACACTCTGTTTTACATTAACGTGAAGCTAGGTGGCAAAGGGTTATCGTTGGCTATCTTTCTCCGTCAATGTTAATCAAGTAAATGGATATAACCTACAAATACCTTAATTATCCTAAGCATTTGGACAGATAAACATCGGCAAATAATGTAGACCCAGATCAAACTGCTACTATGTCAGTCTATTTTAACAGATTAAAACATGTCCGAATTCTTAGGATAATGTGGGCACTACCATACAACACTGGTTATAACCATCCGAATGTATGCAACGCCATGCAACTATTCTTAGGGTCGGACAGTGAAGGGATTAATATTTGTAAACAATGTTCACTTTGTTATATCTACTTTGAAATTGTTGTAACTACATGTATATTGCAACAAAAAGCTCTTTTAAGAGGACTTTGATCTGGGTCTGCATTATTTGCAGAACATCTTCCGATTATTTAATGCATTACAGTAAATGCAGACGAAAGTTTCATCTACAAAACAGAGTACACAGCCAACATTATAATATACAGTGCTCCCTTTCTACAACGACACCCTTTGGGATACGAAGATTGTATGTGTTGTTCAGAGGGAGTTGTTATAAGGAGGGAAAATCAAACATAATTAGCTTGTTTGCACATCCCCAGATAAGGTGTATTTCGAGAACTAAAACCGTTATGCCTCTATCAAACCCTATGTTGTGACCACTCTTTAGAATCGTCACAAAGTGACGATTCTAAAGAGTGGTCACAACATAGGGTTTGGTGGAGGCATAAAGAAAATACGATGGAAAAAGTTGTTTCTAGAGCCTTGTTGTTTCGGAAACAGTGACATGCGTTGTTGTAAGGAGGGAATCGTTATTGAGAGGGCCGTTGTAGGGAGGGAGCACTGTAGATCTATCTTGATTACCCTAAGTATTCTGAAACCCATTGTTCTTTCTCTCCATAGATTAAAGCTAAACTAGTCAATTTGACTCCATATTATAATTTAAATTAGACTGACATAGTAGCAAGTAGTAAAAACCCTGATCACAAAGTACAATATACTCCTTAACCCATTCCCTCATAGGCTATTTTTAGATACTACCTCTTTGAATTAATCTACCGAAAAGGAGCATTAATTAGAGAAAAGGATAGTTTTAGAATTTTGTAGTTTGAAACCATTGTGACAAATAGAGCATTTGCTCCTATAGGAGCAAATGCTCTATTTATCACAATGGTTTCACAAAGTGACTTTTATAGAGTCGTCGAAGGAGCAGTTTTATCCGGGTCTGCACGTTTTGTTGAAGTTTGTCAGTTTGAATTTCTTAGGGTAATTAGTGTAGCTGTTCGCCTTAAAATATTATGTATGTAGATGGTTGGCCTCGAATTTGAACAAGCTCATTACATACATAAGTACATTTTATTGCCTACTTCGGCGACGAAATTGTTCCCGTAACGATGTTGAAATCGTCGGTGTCGGGAATTTCGCGGTAATGAAACCTTCTGTGGCGGCTGACAGGTTTACATGTCATCTACAGTAAAACCTTATTCTTCGCGTAATTAGAAAATTGTACGCTGAATTTTATCGCCGACTTGAGAACTTAATTTCTGATCCAAACCGACGTTTACGACTCCTGAGAAGGGATGGGGTGAACACAGCGGATTTCTCACATGTCAACGACAAGGGGTGGTAATGGAACCCGAATATTCTTGTGTAACATTTATTGCCAAACCGTGGGGGAAAGAAACTTTTTACGCTCGTAAACATGCTTTTGTCGTCAATACGAGCCGAGTGAGGAAACAGCAAAATTACTTGAAGGCGGCTATAAACTACGTAAGTAGATCAGGGGATTTATATCGGGTTGCAAATGTCACTTTGTACGCTGAAACGCATAAACAGCCTAATGCTTGGCTATATTACTTGGCTTAACCAGATACATCAGGGAAAATTTCCTTATGCTTCGGAAATCCCTTGTCGTTAGTCCACACTACTCATAGCTAATGCTTTGCTGTTATCTGTAACGACTTTAGATAAAAAATATATTGTATCTAGTCTACAGCTTGCGCACATGCACTTTTAAATTCATTGTGCAAATGAAACTCTTTCTTTTTTCTTTTGTCTGGGAAACAGAAACAGAATAATCTCTGTGTGCGTAGTGTGCCCAGTAACTGTTTACCTCGTGAATAATCATGAAGGAAATATTGAGATTATGAATATTAATTAGATTCATTGTAATAGTAGCAAATGGGAACAGGAATTGTTGGCCATGGCAGAAACTGTAGAATCATATCTACATGTATATCATATCATAAGCAATCAGAGCTCTACTCTGTTTGCAAAGGCGTAGAAAGGCCTATTAAATCTCAAATTGCATTTGCTAACCAATACAATTATTGTAGATACATGTACTTGTTTGTTTTTATTAATCATCATCTCGCTATCTGAGTCGCATCTGCAAACGGCCTGGGTCAAGATGAGACTCGGCGGGAATGATTTTTACAGAGGTGTCAAAAGGTGCCAGGTAAAAAGGAATGGGTTAAGCGACGAAACAAAATCACTTGTATTTTCCTTTAATACGGATGCTAGTTTCCGATGATTTTGTTTTGAGCTTCAAAAGCTGAATTACATATAAGATTTGTTTCAGTAATCTGGGGAATTCACAATGAAATCAATCAGAAATTCCTATCATTTAATTGACGTAATTCATCCAAACGATTGTATGAATGTTTTCGCATAAATACACCTGTACGGTTATCTAAAATTCATTCTGCCGGCATTATCCATAAATCAGTTTTAAACCAGAAATCCAAATATTTGACATAAGACTCATATGGGTAATATACTTGTCTTGAAACATACATTTACGAAACACTCAGCTCATACAGTAAACCCCCTCTAAACCGGACGTCATTTTGTTTTTATAAATATCAGTCTTAAATACAGGTGGTAGCTTAATGCAGGGTGAAAGTCATACAGAAAGCTCCTAGAGGAGCTTTCTGTAAGACTTTCAACCTGCATTAAGCAGCCACCTGTCAAAAATATCTCAATTCTTCTCTATTAAATTCCGATTAAGAGGGGTTTTACTGTATATGGAAAAAACGACCTGTCTGAGCAGAGCTAAGACCATTGTTCTCTAGAGGGCACTGAGTTGATTTCAGTGCGGATAGTTGTCTTTTAAGTGCATCGTGCCATCCATTAAGAATGTATTATGAAATATAAAAAATAATAAAAGGAAAACGTTATATTCGAACTCAGTTACATTTGCTAAACGATAAAATGAATAATTGCTGTGTTTCAACAAAAATGCGCTTGTAGTATTCTTGAATCCAGATGGTAATATGCGAGTTTATGTTAAATCTATCATTTCTACACAAAGTGCACATAATATTTGAACCAAGTAATCCCTGGAAACCATAAAGAGATTCAAACAGGAATTCCTCCAGTTAATTGACGAAAGTTATCCAAACGATTGCAAGAATGTTTTCGAAATTGTATCTGAAATTGATTCTGACATCATTATCTGTATGTCTTGTTGAACCTTTTACCTGAAAGAGACTCATTTTTATGCCTTTGCAAACAGTGTAGACCCTGATCAGACGGCTCCCAAAGAAGCCGTCTTGTCAGGATTTGCTCTGTAATATAGATCTGATTCTACAGTTTCTGCCATGGCTAAAATTACTGTATACTTATGCCATTATATAAACATCTAATTAATATTCATGGCGTCATTATTTCTTACACGGATATCCACAGGTAAAGGATTCGGCAGAATTCTAACATACATGTATATGATGTTTTTGACAAAACTGCTAAAATGGTTTATTTACGGTTATTTACCATACAGCCTTAAACATATAATTATAAAACATTCAGCGCGTACAACCAAAGATGGAGAGCAGCGCTTTTACCATTGTTCCCCCGAGGGCGCTTAGGTTATTTTATTAACACGAGAACTTCTTTTATTGGGCGTTTCATATTGTTTTAATGTAGTACAAAGCACCAATACCTACTGTTTGTTGGTGCTTCCGGTGTTTTTGCTTAAGTTTAACACAGGGTGTGCTATTCTATGGTATTAACACAGAAACATTTCAAGAAAGAAACTAATTGCGCTACTTAATGTTCCAACTCAATTACATTTGTTAACTCTTTCCTTTATATAAACGTGTCTTTCAGCAATTGCAAGACCCAGACCAGAAGGAATCTGCTCCTTTTGCTAATGCAATTTGAAAGATTTGTTTCTTTTCTGTCTAAAATGGTTACAATGTTACACCTCCCGTATTTCATTATAACTGATCTTCCCATGAATATTCAGTAGGTATTGAAATTTGGATTAAACAAAGAATATGGAAATGGTTAAACTGCAAAATATGAAGTAGTTTTTACAATGATAATTTTCATATTAGATTCCAACACAGTGTGCCACTTTATGATGTCCTTAGCAAGTAGTTTACATCCAGATCAGAGTAAATCGAGTAAATCACCGAGTAACTCGGCGCCTCGGCAAGTTTCAAGGTACTTGACACTCGGTCAAAAGTTTCTCAAAGGCTTGAACGAATCGGAAGATCGAGAGATGCTCAGTAGACATATTGTTTTGCATCAGATTAACAATTTATTCCATACAAACGTCTTTCTATGCCTTTGCAAATACTTAAGACTCCTATAGGAACCGTCTGATCAGGATACGTATAACGCAAAGAGCTAAATTCGGAGGTTTTTTGCATTACCTTTGTCCTGCAATGAGGTAATGTCTCAACCATTAACGCCTATTGCATTTCCACGCCTTTGCAAACAGAGCTGACCCAGATCAGACGGCTCCTGCAGGAGCCGTCTGATCAGGATCTGCTCTATTTGCCTATGAACTCATTTGTACATGTATATGACTTAATAATTTCTATCAATACCAAGGAACCCTGTGTACATATAAGTTGAACTTCGATATCTCCAAGGGACCATATGAATTACTTCGAGACAACAAAGGTTCGATTAATCCGATTTCTGATCTGAACAATTTCTCAACTTTACAGCTTAACCGGTCTAAAGTAATGTTGAAAGCTCCTGTATGAGCCTATAGCATTACTCTCAACCTGTATTAAACTGTCACGTGTATTTCTAGATATGCGTAGTAATACATTTTAAGAACAATTTTGTATTGTAAATTTTGGAAGGACCGAACTTTTACTTCGTGTTTTTCCGAAGTTCGAGTTATCCGAGTTCAAGATATTGAAGTTCATTTGTATGTCATTAATAAAATTCAATATTTATGATGTCGTTATTTCTTACATTAATATTCAATAGGGAAATGGTTAAAGATTTACTAACCGATCAGTGCGGTGCGATCGCTGACAAAATGAGTGTATATGCACTGTAAATACCAATTAAAAAAGAAATCTGATAAAAGTTAGTTACAAATCACAAGTTTGACAAGTCTCTCAACGATTGAAATAGTTATGTTACCTGTCTCAAACCTACAGTTGAAAGGTTTCAGTTGATACACGGAATGTCTGATCAACTATTAGACAACAGTAGAGACTCTACAAAGCGACCCTGAATGGTTAAACATGGCTGTCTTTAAAACCAGGTGATAGCTTAATGTAGGACGAAAGTAATGCAAAAAACTACCCTAGGAGCTTTCTGCATTACTAGTGTTCTGCATTAAGCTACCACCTGCCTTAAGACCTCCATGGTTAAATCTGTTTTAAGGTCGTTTTAGCGAAGTTGTACAGTAGTTTTACATGCGGAGACTAAGTGCACATCAATGTCAGTTTCTAGAGCTTCTCTGTCACTGGTCACAGAAAGCGTTCAATGAAAATATCCTTTGAATGGTATTTCCTTACAGATTCACTATAAAAGTATAAGATGTTTTTCTACCAACAAATTTTGCATGTGTTCCACAAATTCAATGTACATGTACCTTTGACTTTTAACACCTCTATAAAATACATGTAAAACCTCTCTATAACGGACACTAAAATACATCAAATATTTTTTGTTAAAGGCAGAAGGCTGCTTAAAGCAAGGTGAAAGTAAAACAGAACGCTCCTGTACTTTCACTTTAGAGAAGATCCTTCATATATATTCATGAACATTTTCATATGACTGTTAAAATGTTTTAGCTTCTCAGCAAACATGATTTGAAATTTCAAATATTATAATTATGCCATGCACTTTGTGTACAAATTTGACCATATTGGCTATAATATGCGTATGCAAATTTATGCCAAATAAAATATATGTTATGTCATGCTATAGGAGCGTTCTGTTTTACTTTCACCTTGCTTTAAGCAGCCACCTGTCCTAAATACCAACTAATTAACATAATTTAGTCTATTATAAAGTTATCCAGCGTTACAAACAAGCAGAAAGGAGGGATTGGGTGTCCGAATACTTAGAGTGATCAGGGTATATTACAGAAAATCTATATTAAATTAAAGGAACAAGAAGATTCAATTGAGAGAAACACGATACTAACTCGAAGGAGCAAGATGCTTATCTTGAGCGAACAAAATATTCATCCGTGGGAACCAGAATAATGATATTAACATTAATGAACGCAATATTATCTTGTTCCCTTCCCATAAGATAAAAAACCTCGTTCATGTGTATTTATGTCTAACCATTTCTATGATTCTGCATAATCATGTTTGACCTTCAGTTACATTTGTCATGTTATAAAAACACATACAGTATTTTGTTTTAGCCAAAACTTGATGGAATTCTGTTTAACCGTTTATCTCATGAATACTCATGCCAGACTAATTTTGAATATAACCATATAAACACATTTTCACATACAGTTGAACTTCGATATCTCGAACTCGGATAACTCGCACTTCGGGATAACTCGAACTTAAAGTTTGGTCCTACCAAAATCTTACAATACAGAATTGCTCTATCAAGTATCACTACGCATATCTAGAAACACATTTCACAGCTTAATGCAGGTCTACAGTAATGCTGAAAGCTCCTACAGGAGCTTTCAGCGTTACTGTAGACCTGTATTAAGCTGTGAACGTGAGAAATTGTCCAGATCATAGATTGGATAACTCGAACTTCCGTTATCTCGAACTAATTTATATAGTCCCTTGAAGTTCGAGATATCGAACTTCAACTGTATTTGCAAACAGAGAAGACCACACGATCAGACGGCCCCTAGAGTAGTTGACGGAATTTGATAGTTCTTTTTCTATTGTTTCTAAAATGGCTACAATGTTCCATCTCCCATATTTCATCATAACTATTCTGTCCATAAATATTCAGTAGATATTGAAATTTGGACTAATTATAGAACAGGGAAAGGGTTTATTAACTCAACTATTGTATCAAAAATAAGAATAGGGACATGCATGACCATTGCAGAAAGGAATCAAATCTGCACCATGGAAGCAAACAGAGAAGACCCTGATCAGACAGATCCTATTGGAACTGTCTGATCTGGATCTACTTTGTTTGTTAAGGCATAAACTGCTATATATATTTATTATAGAGTAAAGGGTTAAGTACAAATAGGTTTGTTCTTTGGTTTTATTTCCAGCTTCCTGCTCGGTTAAACTCACATAACACTTAAATCTAATTATCCATTACAAATCATGAGAATATCAAACCCAGGATTGACGTCACTTATCTTAACTGTTAGTACTATTGCTATTCTGTCCTATTAAATGACTGCAGGTGAGCTGTTCCTACTGAATTTACGTGTGTTAGTATAGCATACAAACCCTTAGCCTGTCGATAAAATAAAAGTTTACTCGAATTCTGATACTTACGGTCAATTAATTAACCCTTCGCTTGTTGAATTTTAAAATACATTTCTCCTTCTTTACCCATGCCCTGTTGTATAATTACATATATCTTCACTGTGTACAAGTATTGCGCTGTGCAATCATTGCTGTGGAGTGCACTGGTTGCACAATCAACTTGTGCAGACCCTGCCGGAGCTGTCTCATCTGGGTTTTCACTATTTACAGGTAGGTATATTGACGTGAATAGCAAGCGAAGGGTTAACACTTATGAGAAACTACTCGCCAGGCGTCAATTATCTCTAATCCTGATGAGATGCCGTGTTACTCGGCGTTTGATCTGGACCCAAGCCGTGTGCAATTGGTTTTCAGTTCGCGCTTAGCAGGCGAAGGGTGAACATGTGGATTAAGAAAATTGGGATATGTAGTTTGGATCCAGAGGAGACGCTTGGTGAATTAGCGTTTTATTGTACAATGTGGGCCTACAATATTGTTTGTCACTATGCACAGTGCCTCGGAAATATTTTATATACAGTAGAACATGTCTTAAATGGTCATCAAAAAGATGTCTAATTATGGGTCTGTAGGGCAGGTGGTATAGCTTAGTGCATTCAGCAACCACCTGCTTTTAAAGACTCATTTGTTCAATAAACGAATGGCCGCTTAGAACAGGCTCAACTGTTAACATTCTTAGACAATTTAGACAAGCGACATTTTAGACTGATGGCAATTGCTCAACAGTCCATGCATGTAGATTGAAACATATCCTCATGATCAAAGCCTCTAATATAGTAAAATCTCTCTATAACGGCCACTAAATTGTATTAATTACAAAGATACATTGATTTAAAAAACCGGAACTGAGTAGTTTTCAGTAAAAGAAATGTGCGTCGGCCGGGAATCGAACCCGGATCGACTGCTTGGAAGGCAACCATGCTAACCTTTACACCACCGACGCTCGATACTTATACAATTATAAACGCTTGTTATCACTGCATATCTATTGGTCATGTTATCTTGACAAAGGTTGCCCCAATTTGATATGTATACACCTGTCAAAGGATTCAACCCCTTTTACCTGTTGAAAGTTCATGTAAGATAAAAATGACAGCTTCAATGTTTATATGGACACATAATATTTCGGTTTTAGCAGAAACTGTATACAGTAGTAAAACTTCTCTATAACGGCCACTAAATTACATCAAGTATTTTGTGTTAAAGGCAGGTGGCTGCTTAAAGCAAGGTGAAAGTAAAACAGAACGCTCCTATAGGAACGTTCTGTTTTACTTTCACTTTGCTTTAAGCAACCGACTGCCTTTAACACAAAATACTTTATGTAATTTAGTGGCCGTTATAGAGAGGTTTTACTGTACTAATCGTGATTTGAATGAAGTAATGCATGCAGTCCTCGGGAGTAAAAGAGTGTGACAATGGCAAACAATAAAGAACCAGTTTAGATACCGCCTTATCACAGGACCTACTAGATTTCTGCATTGTTTTTGTCTAGCATTAATTATGCAAACGCCTGATTGTAACGCCATTTATACGTATTCGCTTTAGGTTCTTTTTTAAGGATATGTATTTCAATATACACGTACTTGTATATTTATTCTTTATTTAAGTCTCTTCATGGTAACAATCATACAAAGTCATCATTATATCTATAAATAAACCATGCCATTCATATATGAATTACAAGAGACTATGCATATATCACATTATCATTATATACTTATTGCACTATATCTATACAATAGGTGTATGTTTTCTCCTTCATATGTCTCGCCTAAAGTTTGGTAAAGTGCCCTTTAACCCGTTTGAGGTTATCCATACGCCGGAAATGAAGTTCCCAAGTGTAAGAATATTGAGCTAATATTCTAAAAATACATCCATGCTAATGTTTCAAAATTAGGTGCCTATTTACCTGGCCATAATAGGTCAGTGATAATATGCAAGGAGTGTAGTGTGGTTCTTTCTACATTTATCTGCAAAAACATATCGTCAGCTACTATAATTTATTCTTACTAAACATTTCACTTCAATTTTTCTGAGTCGACCCTGTTGAGACGAATTACTCAGTGTATTATCTGCATCCTAACTGTGTGTATAGGCCCTTAGAAGGTAGAAAGGGTTGGTAAGATCATTGTCATCGTTCAAGTTTATTGCAGTTTTGAGCTGGAGGAATAGCGCAGGTACACCTGTTAGTGCAAACTATTGGATACTTACAGTATACAATGTAAGTCTTTGAATCCATGTAAATTGGACCCAAATATATTAAAGGATAGCAGTCCCCAGTGACTTAATATCAAAATTATACAAATTTCATATAAAATATTTGAACATAAGGAATAATAAGTATTCACATTACTTTGATTTTAAATAGGTTCGACTGTGCCTTTGGCGTTTTGATTGACAGACTCCATGTAACCTCAATGGACATTTATGTCTTAATTGGTTCCTTCATAAATATTAATTATCATGATTTTTATAATATAAAGTTATCAAGAGAAGTTTTTACTTTGACACATACATAATCATGTTTATATCATATCTTAAGCAAATAGAGCAGACTTTGACCAGACAATTCCTACAGGATCTTTGCATAGTTGGTCTACTCTGTTGACAAATGTTTGAAAAGGCGTCTATATGAGGGGGAAGTCTAGATGACACCCCCGCAAAACGAGTTAAGCAGCAAACACTTTCCACAAGTTTGTGTTTGTGAATTTATATTTACCTAGTAAACAAGCATTTAATGTCTCACTGTTTTACCCTTTACATCATATAATGTTTGCAAACAGAGTAGACCCGGATCAGACGGCTCCTCTAGGAGCCGTCTGATCAGGGTCTGCTCTGTTTGCTTGTGAAATAATATAGATCTGATTCTACAGTTTCTGCTAACGTAAACAATACCTGTTTCATTATAATAATTCAGCTAATAAATATTCATGATGCCGTTAATTGGTTAGTAAACAAATACGGCATACAGTCGCTCAGAAACCATTAAAGATAAACGTAAAGAACAAAACCTCTTCCTGCCTACTTATGTTTCTCTTTATTGGAATCATTAACCTATCACATGCTGAGAAATGTTTCATCTGTGGAGGTGTTGTCCATTTAAGGTTTCACATTTGATCTACTTCCCTTCGAAAACATGTTCAAAGTGCTAAACAGTTTGGATCCTGATGAGACCTCGTGTTACTCTCACTTGGATCAAGACTGTTTTCAAGGCTGGTCACTGATTCGCCCACATCCGGGCGTTACGTTAGGCTTATGTTTCTTGTTTAAACTAGACCATCGTGTATATTTTGCGTTTATCGTGCAAGTACTTGATTAAAACAACTTCAAAGTAAAAATCTGAATAACTTATCAGAACACCTAGTGAGGAATTAATTCTAAGCCTATTTAGACTTCTATACCTTTTTGCTTGCCGCAATACGATATCTAAATGTTAACCCTTTCCTTCATATAAACGCCTTTTCCTGCATTTGAAAACATAGTAGACCCTGATCAGACGGTTCCTATAGGAGCCCTCTGATCAGGGTCGGCTCTGTTTGCTTGTGGGGTTATAAATCTGTTTCTTTTGTTTCTAAACTTGCAATAATGTTCCACTTTCCATTGTTGTACGTGCATATTCAGTAGGTGTTAAACTTTAGAATAAACATAGAATAGGGAAATGGTTAATAGAAGTCAGGGAAATGGGGTAATATTGCCTTACAAACAGTGTTGACTCAGATCAGTCACCGCCTCTGGTGACGATCTACACGGTGATACTCATTCTGGTATTTCTTCAAACAAAATCCCGTCTTCTTGTGTTTTAACCCTTTACTTGACACCTTGGCAAACAGAGTAGACCCAGATCAGATGGTTCCAGATCCGTCTGATAAGGGTCTGTTTTGCTTGCATATGGACTTAAATAGAAATGATTTTATAGTTTCCGCCACGGCTAAATACTCATGTGTGCACATGCCATTATAAAAATCTCAGTTAATAAACATACACGATCACATGTATTTCTTTCATGTATATTCATGTGGTAATGGGTTAATAAGTACAGAGAAACATCTAGATACTATAGTACAGTAGGTAGTATTATTACGCAAGAGACAGAGAGAGACAGACAGAGACAGAGAGAGAGGCAGAGAGATAGAAAGAGAGAAGCAGACAGGGAGAGTGAGACAGAGGGAGACAGAAAGCGAGAGAGAGACAGAGACAGACATACAGAGAGATATGGATAGAAAGAGAGAGAGAGGGAGTGAAAGATAGAGAGACAGAGATAGACAGAAAGAGAGACAGAGAGAGACAGAGAGAGATAGAAAGACAGATAGAGAGACAGAGAGACAGAGACAGACAGATAGACAGACAGACAGACATACAGAGAAAATACATTTTGTTAGCTTTTATTTTAAAAACATAATTATAGGATTCAGCTTCGACAAAGTGTAGAACTTAATAGACTTAGTTCTTTCATTGAACAACTAAAGTGGAAAAATATGTGCGTCGGCCGGGAATCGAACCCGGATCGACTGCTTGGAAGGCAACCATGCTAACCTTTACACCACCGACGCATGGCATCTATCATCTAGCAAAAGTATCTAAATATAAAGACATGGTTGATTTGTAATACTTGTTATATATCGAAAAAGTTTGTTACCACGAAACACTCCTCTGACATCATTACTTCCTCTTGCATTATATGAATGTAACCTAGACATACTTATCTCCCTTAAAAACTTAATAAATAAACTATAGAAGTTCGCCTATTTGAATTGAGAATTGAATTGAGAGTTTGCTGCTAAATTCAGAGTAAAATTAATACAGAAATCTCGCAGTGGAGCTTTCTGTATGATATGCATCTTGCATTAAGCTACCACCCGTCTTAAACACAGATAACGATACTCATTTGAGAGCTCGAAATAACAAAACTATAGGTTAGCTATATAACACTTCTTCTACATCGTTATCAGTTATCAGTCATCTTATTTGACCTAGTGGTCATTTATACCAGTTAATTTTTAAAACTTTTATTTTTAAATTTTGAACACTTGTCCGAGAATATCGCACTGCATGGAGTGTGTATCCTAAAAGATAGAAAACTAAACCATTGACACAAAAACAATGTAAATAATGTCATTGGGGTAAAACTATGCGTCGGCCGGGAATCGAACCTTTACACCACCGACGCTGGATGACAAACAGCCTACGATCACCAAATTCATTAATGAAGAGGTAACGTCCTTTCGGCATTGCTATGCCTACCGCCACGCGACAAAATTTATCACGTGATATTTTGTAGGTGTACAGCAGTGACGCGGTGATACTTACTGAATAACTATGTACGAATTGATGACACCATCAATATCTATTAACTGGAATTTTATCATGGTAAATGGACTCAGGGGTGTTTAAAAATGACATAAACTGTAGAATAATATCTATATTATTTAATCAGCAAAGAGAGCAGACCTTGATGTGACAGTTCCTACATGAGCCATCTGATATTAGTATTCTCTGTTTGCAAATGCGCCAGGCAAAGGTTTAACACAGTCCCAATTCATATATTGACTGAATTTTTGACACAGATCAATTTTAAAACCCTTTCCTTCATATAAACGCCTTTTCGCGCCTTTGTAAACAGAGTAGACGCAGATCAGACGGTCAAGGCTTATGATTTTGTATAGCTCTAATCCTACAGTTTTTGTATCCAACAATTTGCTTTTAAATTGTTACCTAAGAAAAAGTAAGTTAATGAAAATTCATGAAGTGGTCAGTTCATCCTTGACCCAGACGAGACGAATAGTATCTCGGTGTACCATTAGGATCAGGGTCAAAGGCTATAAAACTTCTTCTGAGTCTGAGTCTGGGATCATTCTCAAGTATCTGATTGGTCAGATGCTTGAGAATGATCTTAGACTCAAGCAAAAAGCTTTATAACCTTGGAGCCAGAACTGTTTGACATTCAGTCAGTAGTTTTTCAAAACAAGAACGAAGCGGAAGTAAGAAATAGTTACAAACTTATGGGAGTTTGAGTAGATACTATGTTTCAATATGACAATGGTTAACCATTTCCCTCATATTGACGACTTTGGGCGTCTCTGTAAAAGTCACTTTGTGAAACCATTGTGATAAATAGAGTATTTGATCCTGTAGGAACAAATGCTCTATTTATGACAATGGTTTCAAACAACAAAATTATAAAAGTTTGCTTTTCTCTAGACAATGCTCCTTTTCGGTAGATTTATTCAAAGAGTTTGTATCTAAAATAGCCTATGAGGTAATGGGTTAATGCAGACAATGTTAGTGAATTAAATAAAATGTCAAATAAGTTTTCTTCTGGTGAGGTGCCTAGTCAACAAAGGACAAGACAACTACCTGCTACATGTCGTTGGAAAATATTATTTTTTTTATTCTATAAGTTATTTCCCGATATTCTATGAATTTCCTTACCATGGACACTAACAATAAAACTTATTTCTCACAAAGATAAATTGTTTAAAAAACCGGAAATTAGTAGGTTTGAGCAAAACGAATGTGCGTCGGCCGGGAATAGAACCCGGATCGACTGCTTGGAAGGCAACCATGCTAACCTTTACACCACCAAAGCTTAACCACCTGTTATATATCGACGTAAAATAGTTATTCTAATGTTTTATGAATTTCCTGATCAGGGACGCAACTACTTAAGTACGTATTTCACAAAGATAATTTGTTTGAAAACGGAAATTAGTAGTACGGAGTTAAACAAATGTGCGTCGGCCGGGAATCGAACCCGGATCGATTAAAGCTATCCCAGAAGGTAAATAGTATTTATTTAAGACTTTAACTGATGAATATTCATATAAAAAAATGATATCATGAATGTTTATTTACTGCTTTTATTTATAAGATGCTACACACAGTGAAATACCAACCTACCTATCATCACTTATTCCGCCACTTGTCGGAAAATAAACTAATATACGGACTGTTCAACCACGACCTAAAATATACCATGATTCTTTTCACCACCAGTTTTTCGACAATGGAACTCTTTGCCAACTCATATGTGAAATTCTGATTGCCTATTGAAATTGTGTTTACTCAGTAAATACTAATTACTAGTTACAGTATCGGGAAAATCGCAAATACTTAACACAAGACTTCGAACAAACTAACTCATTGAGTAAAAGTCAAAAACATTGTAGAAAGCCCCTTGTGTGACTATGTTGAGGTAAAGAGTGCCGATTATTAGTCCCCCACCGTTTACCGGTTGGGGGACTATAGGTTTGCTCGATTCCGTCTGTCCGTCCGTCCGTCTGTCTGTCTGTCACGCTTCGTGTCCGGGCCATATCTCCTACAAAGTTATGCCAAATTCATTTATAACTTCACACATTGAAGAAGCATGATGAGGACTAGTGTCATGCACAAGGGCCATTACTCTAGCATCAATATTTTTGGAGTTATTCCCCTTTTACATATTTTTTGTCCGGACAATACCTCTTTATCTACTGGTTCAATTGATTTGAAACTTCACATATGGAGCAATCATGATGAGGGGTAGTGTCATGCACAAGGGTCATAACTCTAGCATCAATATTTTTGGAATTCTTCCCCTTTTTCATATTTTCTTCTCAGTCCGTCTGTCACGCTTCGTGTCTGGTTAAAGAAGGAGACACGTATCTCAAAATTCAGCAAGAGAAGTCTTAAAATATATATGTTATACACCGAGTGGTCGCTTTAGAGGGGTGGGGTTACTCTATAATGGATTAAAGTTTGGTTGATAAGAATAGTCGTGACTGAAAAGAAATGATTTATCAGCCTATTTACGAATAGATCATTAAAATATAAATATGGAAAAGTATGTGCGTCGGCCGGGAATCGAACCCGGATCGACTGCTTGGAAGGCAACCATGCTAACCTTTACACCACCGACGCTCGCTTGTAATCATTGGTCGCCATCAAGTTTTTTGACGCCGTAGTTTTATATAACTGTCAAACAGAAATCATATATCGTTCATGAAAAACCTCTGTCAACCGAACTCTCAAATAGGTTTTAATGTTGTTTTAACCCATTTGCTCCCACGATCCCATATATGGGACGTAGGCAAACAGTGTAGACTCTGATCAGACGCCGCATAATGCGGCGTCTGATCAGAGTATACACTGTTTGCTGATAGGAGTTTCAATATAAAACAAAACGAAATTGAAAATTTAGGCCGGGCACCCCTTAGATAAAAAAAATGGACTCATCCAATTTATAAACATGGAAGAATCCACTGGGCGCAAATGGGTTAAGACAGGGGGAAGCTACAGGAACCGTTTGCTCTGTGTCTACTCTGTTTTCAAAGGCGTTAAAAAGCGTATGGGTTATACACTTTGGGATTATTTGGTTAATGTTGTACTGACCAGAATGATAATTGAATGAAACGAATTGTGTGCATTATTTTGTCAGCTTTTTGTTGAAAAGGTATCAATTGAATTATTTTTCTCGCTAAAAGATGTGCGTCGCCCGGGAATCGAACCTCGGATGGACTACTTGGAAGACAACCACACTAATCTGTACACACCGACATTTAATATACTAACAGCTATACCATAAACTCGCAGAATGGTATCAACCATTCCTGTCATATAATCGCCTTTTCACGTCTTTACAACAGAGTAGGTCCTGATCAGACGGCTCCTGTTTACCTATGAAGTGTAATTGTTATATTGATCTGATTCTACAAGTTTTGCCAGCGGCAGGTGGAAGCTACAGCAGTCGTATGTTCTGGGTTTAGTCACAGGGACAAGACATGTTTGAGTCAGTATATGTATACTGTATATAGAAAGAAGACAGGCGCGGATCCAGGATGGATGAGGGAAATAAAAAACCCTCAGATTAAATCATTGTGTTATTGATTTTTAGTAGCTAGATCGAAAATATTACAAACAAAAAGTTTGTTTGGGCAATTTTAGGGGGCGTACGCTGGCTCCGGTCCCCTCTAAATCCGCGCCTGGAAGGGATCCGACTTCAAAAGATCCAAATTACCCACTCCTCTACATTTAAACCTTCGCACTGCAAGAAATCATCTCGTGCATTATTTTGTTAGCTTTTCATTGAGAAATCAAATAATCCGAATAATTTCTCTTACCATAAAAAAGGGAAAAAAATATGTGCGTCGGCCGGGAATCGAACCCGGATCGACTGCTTGGAAGGCAACCATGCTAACCTTTACACCACCGACGCATGTTATCAGTGGTCACCATCAAGCTTTTAACGTTCTAGTTACATATTCGCCTGTCATATAGTTACAGCTATTGGTATTGTATACAGCAAAACGTCTCAAAGGCAAACTCCCAAACATATCAACGTTTATCTTAAAGATATAATTATGTTTGTTGAATGCAAGGTGCAAGGCTCCGATAGGAGCTTTCTGTATGACATTCATCTTGCATTAAGCAGAATGTTGCTTAACAAAATCTCAATTCTTCTTTATTTTTTGTTCGGTTTATAGAGGGTTGACTGTAAATCATTTTATGCGTTCATTGTCTATTGATTATATTCAGAAAATGCGTTACATGGATCATCCGCGTGGTATGTAAGCCTCGGCATAACTCGAACCATTGACTTTTCAAGTTGTGCACTTTTTTTTAAAACAAATCGATATCGAGTTCTACTTCACGAATATTCATGTAAAACCTCGCCCATTATAACTATTAATTTTATCATTGTACAAATGTAGTAAAACATGAAGTTAGTAACTGTATTACCACAGCAAACAGTAGATGATCGGTTCAGCAACATAAGCAGAGAAAGAGGACCCCGATCAAACATGAAGTTAGTAACTGTATTACCACAGTAAAACATGAAGTTAGTAACTGTAGTACCACAGCAAACAGTAGATGATCGGTTCAGCAACATAAGCAGAGAAAGAGGACCCTGATCAAACATGAAGTTAGTAACTGTATTACCACAGTAAAACATGAAGTTAGTAACTGTAGTACCACAGCAAACAGTAGATGATCGGTTCAGCAACATAAGCAGAGAAAGAGGACTCTGATCAAACATGAAGTTAGTAACTGTATTACCACAGCAAACAGTAGATGATCGGTTCAGCAACATAAGCAGAGAAAGAGGACCCTGATCCGACAGCTCCTATACAGGAGCTCTCCGAACTGGGTCTACTCTGTTAACAATGACGTAAATAAGAGGGATTATAAAGTAACGGGTTGGCATTTACTACATAGAGACGTCGTTTCACAGCTTTGCAAACACAAAGTAGACCAAGATCAGACCACTCCTATAGGAACCGGCTGATTAACTTTTTCGGCGCCAATGTCGCCTGTTGGCACCACTGAAAACAGTGCAGTCCCAAGTCAGATGCCGCCTTTTCAAGGCGGCATCTGACCTGGGACTTCATTGTTTTCTGTATTATTTTAGCCCAAGCATACAAGTTTTTAAAAACAAATGTTTATATGTAATATGAAATTATTATTGCAGACGACACTTTTAAATTTGGCGCCAAAATGTGATTCTGTATTGTCTGCTATAGCCAAACATCGTGTATGTATGAAGTAAAGGGTCCGGTCCCCTCTAAATCCGCGCCTGGAAGGGATCCGACTTCAAAAGATCCAAATTACCCACTCCTCTACATTTAAACCTTCGCACTGCAAGAAATCATCTCGTGCATTATTTTGTCAGCTTTTCATTGAGAAATCAAATAATCCGAATAATTTCTCTTACCATAAAAAAGGGAAAAAAATATGTGCGTCGGCCGGGAATCGAACCCGGATCGACTGCTTGGAAGGCAACCATGCTAACCTTTACACCACCGACGCATGTTATCAGTGGTCACCATCAAGCTTTAACATTCTAGTTACATATTCGCCTGTCATATAGTTACAGCTATTGGTATTGTATACAGCAAAACGTCTCAAAGGCAAACTCCCAAACATATCAACGTTTATCTTAAAGATATAATTATGTTTGTTGAATGCAAGGTGCAAGGCTCCGATAGGAGCTTTCTGTATGACATTCATCTTGCATTAAGCAGAATGTTGCTTAACAAAATCTCAATTCTTCTTTACTTTTTGTTCGGTTTATAGAGGGTTGACTGTAAATCATTTTATGCGTTCATTGTATATTGATTATATTCAGAAAATGCGTTACATGGATCATCCGCGTGGTATGTAAGCCTCGGCATAACTCGAACCATTGACTTTTCAAGTTGTGCACTTTTTTTTTTAAAACAAATCGATATCGAGTTCTACTTCACGAATATTCATGTAAAACCTCGCCCATTATAACTATTAATTTTATCATTGTACAAATGTAGTAAAACATGAAGTTAGTAACTGTATTACCACAGCAAACAGTAGATGATCGGTTCAGCAACATAGGCAGAGAAAGAGGACCCCGATCAAACATGAAGTTAGTAACTGTATTACCACAGTAAAACATGAAGTTAGTAACTGTAGTACCACAGCAAACAGTAGATGATCGGTTCAGCAACATAAGCAGAGAAAGAGGACCCTGATCAAACATGAAGTTAGTAACTGTATTACCACAGTAAAACATGAAGTTAGTAACTGTAGTACCACAGCAAACAGTAGATGATCGGTTCAGCAACATAAGCAGAGAAAGAGGACTCTGATCAAACATGAAGTTAGTAACTGTATTACCACAGCAAACAGTAGATGATCGGTTCAGCAACATAAGCAGAGAAAGAGGACCCTGATCCGACAGCTCCTATACAGGAGCTCTCCGAACTGGGTCTACTCTGTTAACAATGACGTAAATAAGAGGGATTATAAAGTAACGGGTTGGCATTTACTACATAGAGACGTCGTTTCACAGCTTTGCAAACACAAAGTAGACCAAGATCAGACCACTCCTATAGGAACCGGCTGATTAACTTTTTCGGCGCCAATGTCGCCTGTTGGCACCACTGAAAACAGTGCAGTCCCAAGTCAGATGCCGCCTTTTCAAGGCGGCATCTGACCTGGGACTTCATTGTTTTCTGTATTATTTTAGCCCAAGCATACAAGTTTTTAAAAACAAATGTTTATATGTAATATGAAATTATTATTGCAGACGACACTTTTAAATTTGGCGCCAAAATGTGATTCTGTATTGTCTGCTATAGCCAAACATCGTGTATGTATGAAGTAAAGGGTCCGGTCCCCTCTAAATCCGCGCCTGGAAGGGATCCGACTTCAAAAGATCCAAATTACCCACTCCTCTACATTTAAACCTTCGCACTGCAAGAAATCATCTCGTGCATTATTTTGTCAGCTTTTCATTGAGAAATCAAATAATCCGAATAATTTCTCTTACCATAAAAAAGGGAAAAAAATATGTGCGTCGGCCGGGAATCGAACCCGGATCGACTGCTTGGAAGGCAACCATGCTAACCTTTACACCACCGACGCATGTTATCAGTGGTCACCATCAAGCTTTAACATTCTAGTTACATATTCGCCTGTCATATAGTTACAGCTATTGGTATTGTATACAGCAAAACGTCTCAAAGGCAAACTCCCAAACATATCAACGTTTATCTTAAAGATATAATTATGTTTGTTGAATGCAAGGTGCAAGGCTCCGATAGGAGCTTTCTGTATGACATTCATCTTGCATTAAGCAGAATGTTGCTTAACAAAATCAGACGACACTTTTAAATCTGGCGCCAAAATGTGATTCTGCATTATCTGCTATAGCCAAACATCGTGTAAAAATATGTGCGTCGGCCGGGAATCAAACCGGATCGACTGCTTGGAAGGCAACCATGCTAACCTTTACACCACCGACGCATGTTATCTTAGCACAAGCTAACCACCTGTTACATGTCTATGTAAAATAGTTTTAATGTCCCCGTTAACGATAGTCAGGAGGCATTATGTTTGCACCTGTCCGTCCGTCCGTCTGCCTGTCCGGCTGTCTGTCTGTGTGTCACGCTTTTACGTGCAGTTGATTGTCACAGTTTTTTTCATTGTGAAGCACCACGACGGGGGCATCGCCGTATCTTACAGACACACTTTTCTAGTTATTCTATAGTTATATTCTGGTGTATGAATGTCCTTATCATGAACACTACTTATATCTCACAAAGATACATCGATTTAAAAAAAAACGGAACTGAGTAGTTTTGAGTAAAAGAATGTGCGTCGGCCGGGAATCGAACCCGGATCGACTGCTTGGAAGGCAACCATGCTAACCTTTACACCACCGACGCTCGATACTTATACAATTATAAACGCTTGTTATCACTACATGTCTATTGATCATGTTATCTTGACAAAGGTTGTCCCAATTTGATATGTAT